>BGZK01000137.1:0-689567 GCA_005406025.1 Eumeta japonica
AACCAACAGTAATTCATCCAAAATCATAATGGCGGGATAATTACTCTACAGTCAGGTCATGAAAATAATTAAAACAGTTATGTTTGGCAATGGCAAAAGTACCAGAATTTTCATCTCTCAATAGTTCGTACGCCCTTTGTTATAAACAGCGTGGTGAAGAGCACCCTTTTGCACCGATCACAGACCAAATATGTACTAAAGTTGTACGAGTATAAGTTCTAAATAAATTTGTATAGAGAGTTCCAAAAAAGGTTTTCAATTTTTTCGTTGTCAAATTAAGGAATTTCCATATAAAATATTTCACACAACAAAGCAACAAACCGAATATAAATAAATAACCATATTCATCCCTTCGCAGCGCCCGCGACGCTTGTATAAGCAATTCTCGCTTCCTTCAGAAAGATTTGCCCGTACCAACTTTTCAGGCGAATCAAAGGCCGCACAAAGCGCGCTAAATCTCTTGTGAAGAAATTTCCCTAGTGTCAGCTAACTATGTGCGAAGTGGCGAAAGGGAAGGAACTGTGCTAGTCGGCCGCTAACGAATTCCTTTTCCCGAGAAATACACGTCTATTTGCTTCGTGTTATTTTTCTTTTTTTTTTGTTTTCACTATTCTCTTACTCGTTTCGTATGCAGTCGTCGAACATATGAAGCATAAAAATCAAGGGTTTCAACATAGATCTCTCGTAACTTAATATTCAAGTTTTGGAATTTTGCGACTGATCGTGTCTCTAAAAATTTTTATTGAGTGCCATTTTGCAATTTTATTAATAATTGTATCCGATGACGATTTTTAAACTTTCTTGTTTATTTCGTATCGTAATACTATATAAAAAAATATGTACGTTATGCTCATTAAATTCAGTATATTATTTCAGTTCAATTAGTAAAAAAAAAATCATAAACATAACTAATATAAATTAAAAAATCAAATATTTCTTTATTATTCACTACAGTGTTTTTATTATTCAATTATATTACTATGTACTGAAACTTTAATAACAAAAAAATATTTTAAGTGGTCCATAGTAAGAATAAAGAAAGATATATACAGAAACGTCTTTGCTTATTAGTTTGAATCTTGGCAAGTGCCTAAAATATTACGTGAGTGTTCAAAACTATTTCAAGTTATTCAATATACAGATCGTGTGTTTCAATAAATAGAGAATCGTTGAGAAATGTTGACCAGTTTTGTACAAACTTTCAAACAGTATTTGTCAAATCACAAACTGTATCGAATTCCGTGTTTTTTTTTATTAGCAAATATTAAAATGTTTAAACAGCATTATTAAAATCATATCAATGATTAATACATGTTTAAGGATATAGCAATAATCTCCGAGTAAATAGTTCCTCAAGGTAAGATTGAACTTGTTTCAAAAATTACTCTTAACCTATTCAAAACATTTGGAAACCATAAAATTCATTAGGAATGTCTCGTCTCTATTATCTTTTAACGAGTCAAATCTTATTGTGAGTAGACAAAACACCATCCACGTTTCTCGCCCCAAACTCATAAATATTCACACGCACAATACACACTTACAAATAAAACGGCAAAGTTTCAAACCGCATGTAAACGGTTCAGATGCAAGGGCGGTATGGCTTTGCATAATTTCCGCATTTCTATGTGCCGCCGCCGCCCGCGGCCGCAGGCTGACTTATAAGAGAACCAGGTTATTTGGTATTTGAATGCCTTTTGAACCCCCTACGGGACCTTAAATTTTGATATTTTGCATCCTCTTCGCTTATACCGCGGATAGGAGACGAGTTGGGGGCGCTTCGGTCGACTGGAAATTTAAGACTCAACGAAATGATTAGACGGATCTCGATTACGACCATACGAAGTGATGCTGTATTCGAAAAAAATATCTGGGTGTTTTATAAATTATACGGGACCATATGAGCTGTGGCGTGAAATTTAATGCGTAGAAGCGTTTATAATATTTTATAATAGGATTTAGTGAGCTAATTAATTGCTATATATTTAATAGTGTATTTAGAGAAAAAAAAAATATTACATTTCATTTTTACATTAGAATACGTCACAACTATAACATGAGAAATCAAGGACGATAAAACTTAGTACTGTCAATGCACTGGATGGCGCTCTGCAACGTAAACGATATCACGCCGTAAAAATTTAATCCCATTTTGTATATTTTAAAAACGTCGGTCTTATATATACTTGTTAAATTATACGGTTTAATAGCAGTATACAAAATATCGTTGTAGATCTATTATGCCAGGTAAGTTAGTGATATGTATTTCATAGTACGGCTGTTGGAAAAGTGTCTCCACACTTCTTCGTGAACAAACCAAAACATATGTCATTACTCTCATACAAATATGCGAGGGGATAAAATCTATGAAAACTCCTTTCCTAACGTACTATTTTTTTATTTCCGACTAATAAACAAAAAATATGAGAAGTTTTGTTGTATCGATCCAAAAATTGGGTTTTCATCAGATCTCGATATTTTAAGATTCTAGGACGCTATTCTGGCTAGTTATTTTACGAAGAAGTTCTTAGTGTATGTGTATTGTGGTATATTGTATGTGTGTGTGTGTGCGCGTGTGTGTGTGTAAATATGTGGGTACGTAAATATAACATACCTCTCCTCCTCACCTAACTTTTGAACGAATTAACCGACCGGAGAAAAAGTTCCACTGAATTCAACATCCACAAAACTGATTCAACCACCTACAGATGTCAAATAGAGAGATATTATATCTCCAAAACTCTTTACTACAACACCGGAAAGTGCTTTCAAGGTTTTAAGTCAGAAAGGAAACGACATCAATAGCAATAGCCTTCGCTCGCCTTCGATTTGCTGACAACATTGTCATTTGTCATGATGCAGAACAATTAAATAACTTCGGCATTGTGCTTAGAACTTCTCCAGAAATGGACCTAAAAATTAACAAGGACAAGACGAAAATTGCGTCGAATGCCCAATAAGATTAATCTTCATTTAGGTGATTTATATCTATAGGTGAGAAAAATTACTAAAAATAATAGATTTAACAACACTAAAATGTTGCTCTTAATAAGACATATTTCTGCACCGAAACAGTCGCATGCGCTTTCCATTTTCAGCTTTTCCCTTGAAAGTTTCCCTGTTGCAATAAGCTGCTTACTGTCCATTATTTTCGGATTTTCCATTCAGTTTCGACCGTTTATGACGTGGCCTACGTTCGAAGACAACGCTTTTCATTTTGTTTAATGGCTCCAAAACAGAATCTAATAAAAAAATTCCTCCACACAAGAATCGGTTACGGAACAAATTATTTTATACATCGTTCTTGTCAATCTAGAACATAATCAAATCAATCTAAAATACAAAAATTGTCTATTCCGAATGACAATTAGTGTACGGCGAGCTAACGTTGAACAATAGACAGCAGTCGATGTTTTTAGTTGCATAACTAAAAAAATGCTATTGACAATTGACAATTTCAATGGCGGAATTACACAGTAACTCGTGTAAAGATAGACGCCTGCGCCGGTCTAAGTACAAACTCGATTTAGCCCGTATCAAAACAGACCTAAATCTACCGCATATTAATTAAAGCCACACCCGAATGTGTTTGTTTCATAACAGAGATTTCGTTTGGCTCATATCTTTGGAGCTACAAGCTCCCGAATGAACATATTTATAAACAATATTTAATTAAGCTTTTGCTATTATTTATAATAAAATGTATGCGGCGGAAACGAGAACGTGCTTGTTAAGGGGTAACGTCTCTGAGGAGCAAGTATTTATTATAGAATTTTTATAGGGATAATACCATTTTAATAAATTTTATGCCGGTTCGGTTTAATATTCAATATAAACAAAAGATGGAGGTTCTCAATTCGACTTTATTTTTTAGAACGGTGTTACCTTCTAACTCCGTTATTTATTATGTATAATTTTTACATTTTTTTTTAAATGGAAAATCATTTTCATCATAAGATCTGATTTATGTCATTAATAAGATTTGATGGTATCCATGAGGAGTTAATGTAATTCATCAAATATTATAAGCGCACTATAAAAATGTGCGTTTACTATTTTGGTTATAAGTTACTCTTATGAATTTGCTTTTGAAAAACACCATCTGCTGAAATGGAATTGATAATGAAGACCACAGATCACGTCTGGAAATCATCAAGGACGAGTATTTTACGGATTTCGTTGAAATTTTTAAAAAACTATATTGATCTAAAATGTTGTGAAATGTAATTGATAACATAGAACTATTTAAGCTTTAATAATGATATAAAGTCATGACAAATCAACGGAACTCTTTATGCATTTTATGTGAATCGATTTAGTAATTTCTTAGTTATTTGGTAAACAGTCCGGAACCTCAAAAGTTTTGCAAACAGTCAGACCAATTTAAAATTTGATGAAACTGTGAGGATGGTTGCAGCCATATAAAAGTGCAGAAATCTTGAAATGATTAGTAGAAAATACCGAATCGATATTGTTTTTCCAATTTATCTGTACAGAAGTACAGAAACGTTTGGAATATATTAATAATTTGTTTGATGCACGCGCAAAAGTTATGTATATATAAACGTATAATGACATTAGCATTGTATAAGATATCTAACACTTACATAACGTTATTTTTTAGCTGCCTTGCTCCTTGCAGCTTATCGTGTGTTATCCTATACCATGGTGACGCTTATATAATGTTATTTGTTTGATGACTAGCTCCTCGAACATGTCGTGCAATAAGGGACTTCGTCCTAAAACTCAAAGGTTTATTTTTTGATGACGTTTTAGCGTGAATGAATGTAAAATTGAGAGAGAGAGACAGAGAAAAGAAAAAGGGTTTTCCATCATGATTACAAAAAGAAAGAGAATAGAGTGAGATATAGAAAAAGAGATTATTATTGGAATAGTATTCAAAACGAGATTTAGATTGGGACCATGATTATGCTTAGTAGCGAAATTTTAATAAAGAATGAAATCTCGATTCGCTAATTATTCTTTAATTATTTGAGCGTAAAAACGGTCTATAATACGTCATAATGGTATTATCTTTTGTCCGAAAAAATATTTAATTTCTTAAGAATCAAGAATTTTAAATTATGTCAACAATATATAAAAAATTACCTCAGTTAGCGCTCTTCCTCTTAACACGTGCGCCTTTAAATTTTCACCACACAACACCACCGGCTTCGGAAGGGTGCGGAACTGATTATTACAAGAAATGAGAACGCATTATCTTTATTTGTTCAGAATATAACAGTAAATAAGACGCAGGGAGGGAATGCCTGTACAGACATCGATGAAATCTTTTTTTGGTAATGGGTTTCGCCCTTTATTGAAAAAGGTTTGTTTGAAATGCCTCTTCACTGTTGAGAAATTTCGTAAATAGACAACTATTGTTACTTTAACGTTCACTGCTTTAATAACCCACATAAAAAATACATTTGTGTGAAAGAATAGGCACTGTACTGAATTAATATTCTAGACAAAGGGATTTGAGTATAAGTATCATTTAGAATTACCTTCTCACAGACTGAATATTTCCTTTTATTAGAAACATATAGTTATTAATAGAGGTATGAAAAGAAATATCACTGGCTAGTATTATTTCCCCGTAATGTTTCTACTGGAAAGTGCCTTTTATACGCTACAAAAAAAGACTGTATTATTTTTTACGGCCAGCAATTCCTTTATACTTCATTCATTTCCGACCCTCACACGGTGACCACAAGCAGATGTGCTGAACGTATGATAACATAATGCTGGCCTGGAGACTATGTTTAATGACTTTATAAATTAATTATTAAGCTAGTCTAAATATTTCTAGACTTTCGTGTCTTTAACTCTAATTTAGGTAAAGCTTCAAACAGCAATTAGGATTTTTCTTTAATAATTAATACGTTATAGAAATTACAGTTTCGCCAGTACCAATGCAATTTTCTGATTTACTTATTTTATATATGCAGTATCTATTCGTCAGCAAATACTTAACATCTAATTTCTTTGTAATAAAGTTCGCTTTGACAAACTGCTCAATATACAGAACAAAAAATGATAAATTGAATATTTAAATATTTTTTCTTAGTTTTTTTACATTTCTACGTTTACATTTACAGATGTATACACAAAAATATAATCTCTCATTGTTATCTTTCAAACAGAAATTACTTCCAAGCCGTCAAAATATGTACGCGCACGCGGAGGACGTCTAACAGACGTCTGTTAGAATTACAGAGGACAATTAGAATCACGGAGCGAGATTAAGTAAGGCAGCTCAATGGCGGCCGAGGGCGGTTGGATTCGGTATGAAATTAGCTGCGATGCAGGCACCCTCCGGATTTGCGACTCGTCACTCTTGTGATGTGTCAAAGGGGGTGCATTTTTGGGGTCTAAGAGGGAGAGATGAAAAAAAAAAGGGATGTACGTGATGTGACACACGCGGTCTGTTACATTTGTAGATGTAAAACCGTTAGCGGGATAATGATATTAAAGCAGATTTTATGCCTAGATTGTAAATTTTACTGCCTAAAAAAATTTTAATGAACTGCAATCATTAAAGTATATATTATTGTACCTTCTAAATAAGCCATTGTAAATACAAAAGTTGTTACTGTGTTTCACGAAAATTAACATGAAACCGCTAGAGGCTTGATGACTTTTGGAGGTTTTGTGAATTAAATTAATTAAGTAAGTGTAAAACATAAAAGTATTAAGACTGTACTAAACACTTCTGTAAATTCAACGTAATTTATATTATCTACACACACACGCGCGCACGCACGCACACACGCACTCACACATACACACACACACATAATGAAAAAATCTGTACATTAAAGATATTTGAGAAAAACTAATAAGAAATGTTGATACATACATTTCAATGATTTTTATCATTTATGTCTGACCGTCGTCTATGAATTTATTCGCGAACTCTGCAAGAAGTACTGGACAGAATTTGATGAGATTGACAATGACACGAATAGTTTATACCCGAAGTAACGTATACGTTAATTTTGATCCTTATAACTTTCAATAATATTTTTTATTAAATTAATTACAACAATCCACTTTTCTATCGCTACTGAAGCTTGTGCACTCGGGCATCAGCCCTCGTCAACTCTTTTTCTCTATACTTTCCTATCTACAGCTTATTCACTTGTTCTTCGCGAGATCGGATTTGAATATTAAATATAAATACAACGCGTACCCACACTCGCGAGCTTAAGCATGGAGGCCGGATGCCTCACATGCCATCTATATCTAGTCTATTTCACTAAATATTTAATTTAAATAACATGACATTATTATTAATAATGAACCTATCGCTGTAATATAGCCCACTGTACTCAATTATTCTCATCCAGAACGGGCAACATTAAAAAGAATAAGTTTTGCCCGTCGAAAGATATTGAAAATCAATAGGTACATAACGAGAATCGAAGTTAGAACAAATAGGCAATTAATGAAATCCACTTCGTCGGTAGCTTAAGCCGGCGCAAAGAAGTTCAGCCGTGTTTTCGCCGAAGTTGGGCGAAGTTGGCCGAAGCCGGCTGTTCGACGTGTCAAAGTTTAAGAGAAATTAATGCTTCGTCAATCTCTGTCCGCGCGCTAATGGCGCCCCCGCCAGCACGACAACACTCTTTAGTGCTCTAAAAACTCGATTGTCTCAAGAAAGGGTCTCATGACGAGATGTGCGAATACAGCGACAGACGCGTAGATGTGGTTTCTTTTTTTTCTTTAAAATCATAGCTTTTGCTTATATCTCCGCTCAAGTGGTCATAGTCTAAAGTCCCGCTTTTATTATTAATGTCAATTTTATCTTAATTAATATTTAATGTACACAATTTATTTTATATATTGTATAAACATATTACATAAAAACACTAAATCAACTGCTGGCAAAAAAAAATACGTATGTTGTTCAATTTGAAGTGATTTAAGTAATTTCAAATAATCATCAATTTGAGATGTTCACTCGATTCCTATGAAAAGTTTGGTTTATTATTTAAAATACCGGAATACTATATACTTACATGGAAAGATTTTAAATATTCTTTCGGAAGTCACGGCTAGTTCTTTTTTATTGTTCCGAGCCAAAATGGCAAAAACAGAACCCTTATAGTTTCATGTCTGTCCGTCCGCTCGTCCGAATGTCACAGGTATTTTACCCAAAAACTACAAGATATATATTGATGAAATTTATAGTGTAGGTGTCTTGTATAAGCCGCTACTTAGTTTAGTAGTTAAATAACAAAAATAAATATTGCTGGAGGGAGCATACAGACAATAGAATGGGAAAAAATTTTTTCAGCAAACATCCACGTGTGGCAGATACTTCGACAGTTCTTTTAAAAACATTTTGAGATTTCTAAGCAATTTTTTTCATTAAGTGAATGTTTTCCGAAATAAACCCTCCGAAAGCAGCACAAATTGTTTTACTCAGACTTTATTTTTTAAACGGAAAAGTCCAAAAAATATAAAATATTTACAAAGATAACGCTTAATAAATACTTTCAACAAAAATTATTTTAAAGTGATTAAATTTACCGTTTTTAAGTGCCAAGAAACTGCGTTTCTCAACAAAAGGACGTAAGCACCATGAAGACATTCCCTTTTGTTGGTGCCTTTTACCTTACACTATTTTAGGAGTAGTAGTCGACGTTAACTACTTGTATCTCTAGTTATAGGTGAATAAAATATTTATATTTATTATATGTGGGAAATATGGAAAAAAGTGTAACAACGTAGTTTTTTACTTCTGTAGGGCATTTCGTTGTAGTAACGACTTAAGAACCCTACATTGTGCATGGTCCGAAATGTTCTTGGCCGGTTTTTTCATATGTTTCGAAGGGTACAAAACAGATTACAACCCATACAACCCAAAGAGATACGATACATGTAGATAGATATAAAAATTTACGATCAATATACAATTTAGTCTAGACCGTAATCTGTTAAATATGTGCAAATAGCGTGATTAAAATTAAACTTATAACATAACAAAATAGTAGTTTTTATTATGATATACTTTTTTAAATATATCTTTGAAAGGTAAGTTTTTACATTATTACAAAGTGAATTATATCATTTATAAATTTTCTAAGTCTTCCATGTTTTTTCGTTCTAATCTTATATAATAGTAGCGTAGCAATACTAGATTAACCTATTGGTTAAGGCTATACAGGCCGTGGTCTAGGTGCGGAGATTTCAAAGGACACTCGATCGCTTTGGTAGGCCTTCGGTCATGTTGGTGTGAATTTAATATTCTTATAAATGTAATACTAGGATAAATCACATGTGGATATATAGCGTTTTTTCAAGTCCCCGGTACGATTATCTGTTATTCCACCTTTTTTAATTTTATCTATGAGAATAAATAAAGAAGGAAAGTGGAGCGGTGTAGATGTGAAATCGCCTACATTTAAATGAAAATAGATGAGTAATTAATATGTATGTGTGTGAACAAAGCCACGGACGGTAAATATAACATTAAACCGTAAATAATCCTTCTGAAATTTCTTTATAGGTACCGCATCCAGCATTAAATGTGTGCTCGATCACATTCTAACTTCACGCACAAAAGGTTGTCGCAGAGGATCCATTGGGGGAATTGACGGGGCTTTCTCTGAAAATTGTGATGTCCCTGTCTTCCTGCGAGCTTAAAGCTTCCATCTGCTGGAAAATTTGACAATCCAGCTTTAAAGAAAACGTAGATATTAATGGGAAACTCTAATACTCAAGGAAATGTTTCATTTTGAACCCCTTTCAGAAGTTCCATTGTTGTGAACAATTAATCCTGGTTACTCTTAATAAACGGGCATAAGCACATAAATACGAAATTAAATTTGGTGATGAATTTTTAAAGTGGATATTTACTATTATATTAAGTCAATTGATGACAATTCTTAAACGGCGTATACGACGCTTACACAAACATTATTGATATGTAGAAAGTTTGTTAGAACCTATAGAGAGTTATGAATATAAAAATAATGAAAAATGTTAGTTTACTCTCGCACCTGTTGGCCTGCAGCGACGAGCCCAATTTCAGCATAACGAGGCATTCCTTTAGGATGGACACCTGAAATTTTGGCATTTAATATGGAGCTGTCTTTAATAAGTAAGATCACTAAATAGAGGTTTTTTTATTTCTTGACATGACTTGTCAAGAAATAAGAAATCCTCAATTTAAAGTGAAACTTGGTTTAGCGTCGAACTTCGTACCTTTTACATTTATAGTATTAAATCTTTACGACAATGGTAGATTGTCGTTATTGTCGTTAAATATTATGTATGTTTTTTCTTAATTATGCTTTATTGCATAGTTGTTACACATCTATTGATAAAAGGTAGTTTTGTCATGAAACTTCTTGCCCTTCGTCAATTTCCATAAAACCATTTATGTGACAGTTCAAATAGCATAATATTTTACTGGATTGTTGTGTTATTGTCAACATCACCCACTAGAAAAGTGAAGCCAGCTAGGCTAACCAGAAAATCAAACGTGCCTAACGAGCAAACAGGCAATCGGCGCTGCGCAATTAGTTCTTCGTAGACTAAAAGCACTTTGATCTCCAATCAAAAGTCTAAAAAGGTAGTTAGATAAACTTTTTAAAAAAGTGGGATATAAATGAAAACGTAAGCAATTAAACGATTCATAAATTAACAAGGGCCGCTTTATCTATAACATAAAATAATTTATTAGCATATTATCATAAATCATCGCTCTTTAAAACGTTTAAAACGTATAAAACGTTTTGTGGATCCATATAAATTAATGCCCTGCTAATTCCCAACTGAGCTAAAACTTATATCTGTTTTTTTTTATATATGTATTCCCGTTATCATTCTATTTGTCGTTGTACCACATACATAACTGAGAAACAAACTTTTATACAGCAAAAGATTTGGAGCAATAGTAAAAATAATTTGTATGCCAGAAAAGTATACAGTAGTCGCTACATAAGAAATTAAACATTAATTAATTGTGGAGCTAGGAGACTTAAGTATTAGTTAGTATTAAATTAAGTAATTTGTTGCAAAAAGTAGTGCATAATTCACAAAAAAAAAAGTAGTGATAATATTGTAATTGATGAGATTATTTTCCTACTTTATATATAACGAAGTTTCTTATGATTTCCTTCCAATACGGATATCATAAAGCATGTTCTAAAATACACAATACACTGCTTTATTTTTTTTAACATTTTTCTTGTCACTGATGTTGAACTAAAGGACATTTTTCGAAACGTAAGTATGTATTTCATTAGTGTAAGCGCTTCTTTCAAGAGCTCATTCTATATTCACTTTGAACAAAGCTTACTTGTATAAGTTAGTTCTTAAATAATATTTCATTTTAAAAGCGATTTTTGGTTAAAAACGACTTAAAAAAAAAGATAGTGAAAGAGGCTCTAATGGTATAGATATATTTAGTCTTAAAAGGGACTTATTGTTAAAATTGAGTTTAAAACTTACCTTTCAAACATATAATTTTCTTCCTATGGCTTTCTAGCGTCTCGTAGAAAGTGTGCTAAGTAATATAACCATTATCCATATCTTTAGCGGATAAGATATGTACATTGAAGAACTTTCAAAGATGCAACCTTCATAGCCCAATATCCCGTAGAACAGATATCAAAAAGTTTTGCGACTTTAATATTTATGCGGAAAACGATGCAGCTGCTGCAGCTTTCGCTCGGAACTGGAATTTAATTGAAAATTTGAACGTGCATAATGAAGTTTGGACTCTATTAAGTACTTGCACCTGGCTGAACAAATTGTGGCTAATTGAAATAGTTCAAATCCAAAATTTAAATTCGAAATAAATACTGCAAACAGTGATAAGACTTTTATTCGATAACATAAATGAATTTTTGAATGCACATAATCTAAAAGGTGAAAATCTCTAAGAAACTCATACTCACAACTTTAAAATCGGGCCCCTAAAACAAAACTTTTACGGAATTCAAAAATATGGTTTGTGATTTCTTAAAACGCAATCATAATGTTAATTTATTAACAAAAAATGAGCAAAATTGAAGTTCATACGTACAAAGTGTGGGACGTACCATTTAAAGCTCTGTGCATTCTAACTAGGACAGTACTGGAAGCTTTCTGAGTTTTTTGGAACGGCCGTCGGCACCTTACACCACAAGGAAAACGAGATTTTTATTATGGCGTAATTTTTGTTGGTTAGGGTAATATTTTATATTCATACCAACAAAAATTCTCATTTTTATTATAAAATAATGTTATTTTCTGATATTAAAACTATGGTGTGAGGTTCCGAGCTTATGCTGTGTGATTGAAGATTATTTGTTCTATTTTTGATAACCCTAAAAATTCAGTATTTGTACTACTATATATTTACGTTTTGCTACAATTTTCGATATTTTTATTTTGTCGATAGATTAAAAATCTTGGTATTAGAATATTTTGTCAAATATTATAATAATGTATATATTTCATTTTTTACATAACATTTGAAATACGTCATTAAATTTTATGGTTTCACCACTGTGTGGCAAACAAGCAGTGAGAAACATATTCTGAGAACAATTAATAGATGAGTATAAGTAAAACAATTCCAAAAATGAGTTTAAAAAAATTATGAAAGATATCTATATGTGTTTTTAAATTAATGCTAAATTGTCTTGTTAGTTCGGCGACTTTGAATTCAATTATATCATTATTATACGGACTCTAAAATATTTTTTCCATTTTAATGAATGCGATTTTCGATGCCGATAATTGGATATTAATCAGAGTTTAATCACAATATATATAATATTGAAACGAGAGCTTAATCTACATACACAGAGTGTTAGAAATTAACGGTTGCCGGAGGTTCCGTAATTAATATAGGGCAGGCGGTACGCGCACGAGAGCCCCTAATACAAATGGCCGACGAACCGCGGCAATGAATTAAACGGAATGAATCACGAGCATACTTAGTGTTGTAGATCTTGTTATGTAAGAAGGGGTTAAAGTCCTATGTTTGTATTGAACATCATGAAAATTTGGTTTCTCTTAGAGACATCAGTTACTTTTGGGGATAACTGTGCTAAACATAGATCACTCCCAGGAAGGAGTACCTAAAGCATATTCATTAAAAAGAATATACCTAAATGGTTATGCTGAGTAGATTCGCTAAGTAACAGGTAGCTATCTATAAATTAACATTTATGCCATACATTTTCCTTCTCTTATTATTTACTTTTGAACGTGAGTATCTGATGGTTCTAAGAAAAGTTCGAAGGAACACTGGAAATATAATATAACCAGTGGGCTTAGCAAAAATCGTTTGTGCAAGAGATATCAATGAGAATTTTTTTTAAAAAAAGTAATTAACTTCCCGCTAAGAAAATTTAAAATTTTCTAAAATTGTTGGGAAGTTATTGGTTTCACCCCATTTTGCAAAAATCGAGTTTTCATCAGATCTCGACGTTCTGAGGGTCTATGAAGCTTCCCTGATCATCCCTGAGAAGATGTCCGTATGTCTGTGTGGATGTGTGTGTGTATGTGTGGATGTATGTATATAACTTTTAAACGGCTTGACCGAATCGAGCCCACTAAACGGCGTTCCAAAGAGTTTCACCAAACTTAGATTTCCTGAAAGTTTGGGTCGATTTGGACCGGTAAATATTGAGAAATTTTCAAAAAACTAAGAAAAAAAAATTTTTTAAAAGTGGTTTTTTCAAAATAACTTTAAAATGGCTCTAGCGATCAATTCCAAAATCTAATCAGCTCTTAACCTATTAAAAACACGTCGATTGCCGCAAACCGGGTCAAAATCGGTTGATTCATTTGTGAGAAATCGTTGTCGAAAGAAATCGAAAAAAAAAACAGTTTTTTTGGAATAACTACGAAACGGCTTGACCGATCGATTTCAAATTCTAACCAGCTCTTGACCCTGTAAAACACGTCGATTACCGCAAACCGGTTCAAAATCGGTTGATTCGTTTGCGAGAAATCGTTCTCGAAAGAAATTGAAACAAACCGTTTTTTTGAAATAACTAGGAAACGGATAAAATTAGCGGGAAGTTGCAGAGTTGACCTTTAGGGTCAACCGTTTTCCAATTTTTTTTTTAACATCATGATTATTGCTCTACCAATAAATTCTAAAATCTATTCAAGGAGGATAACTCCTTAAAACTCAGCAATGATCGTTGTTAAGTTTATCAAAATCGAGAGTTAAAGAAATACTGTTGATGAAAGATTTAAAAAAAGAAATATATATATATATATATTTTTGAAGTATTTTCTAAATTGCTCTACCGACGTATTTTAAAGTCTTAGCGGCTCTTCTTTTTAATAAACATCGAATCGGAACTTCTGTATCAAACTCGGTTGGTTTATTCGAGAGATCTCGCTAGCGATATATCTAAAAATATCTGTAAAACGGTTGACCCTGTAGGCCAAACCAAATGATTTTTGCTTTCATATTTATCGATATGTTTTGAACTCCTTGAGGTATAAATATTATCTATGAGTTTTTGAGCTCAAAAGTTTCAATCACGGTTGATTCTTTGGGCCATCCCTGAAACGTGTAACTACTTTAGAGTTCAAAGTGTAGAAATAAAGAAGCAAGTAATTATTAAACTCATCATACTTCAAAGATCAATTTTGTTGCTTTTTCAAGCTTTCGGAGCTCAGAAATATTGTTCTAATGCGTTTTTAATTGTTACAATTCAAAAATCTATATATAATAAAAAATGGTTCCTTCTTTTAATTTTTCAACTAGCTATATCTTTCGAACGCGTTTTTCAACTTTTATGTAGTTTATGGCGTATCAAAAAATTTCGTCAAAGTTTCAAAAAAAAAAGAGCAGGTATCAAATATCAATTCATATAGAATTTCACACGTTATTAAAAAAAACACTTTTTTAAAATTCTTCGCTAACTATGTCTCTTCAACAAAAACCGATTTTGATACAGTTTGCAACAATCAACGTTTTTTAAGCAGAAGAGATAGTCGGATTCTGAAATTTATGCATAGAGTAGTTTAAAAGATATTCTAAAATAGAACTTTTTGTAAATTATTTCATTGTACACGCACAAGGATACATACAGACATACAGATATACATACATACATGAAAACATAACGGGAAAAATGTTCAAAACAGATTTATAGGATCCTTGAACGCAGCGTATATCATATAAATATCATAGTGGATAGTTTTAGGAACGGTCTGAAGGGTCAACCGTTTTACTGATTTTTTAAAATATCATTTTCCTTTATATCCATAAATGCTCATCGAGGATGGCGGGTAAAGGCAGTGACACCATAAAAAACAACCACTTTCTTACGTATCGCCAACGTATTTTAAGAGGCTTAAAATTCGTCGAAATATTAAGCTAACATCAGAAAAATTGCATTCGAATTGAGAATATAAGTCTGTTCTAGATTTCCCCGTGGCGAGGAATAACGTTATCAGCTCCCGTCTGCTTCTTTTAAGCGTCTAGATTTCTAGAAAATTTAGAATACCTTAAGCGCCGTGGGAACGAGACTAGCCGTCTCCAGAGCGAACATAAAGTCCTTTAAATTATCGTCACAATCCGGTTAGCGCTCGAGAAAGTTATCAACTGTATATACTTAGTGTTTTTGTTTCAGAATTAATTTGTGTGAGTGAAAAGTTCCTGTAAGCTTTCCTTTTGTCTATATTTAGATTTTGAATTAATTCATAAGATATTTATGAATGTTTGGAGATGTTTATAACAAAACAATATTTACAATCCGTTAAAGACGTTGTCTGTTTCCATTTTATGATTTAACGTACGGTATAACATGACTTGGAACGTTATCAACATACATACATTTTTCGTATTCAGACGTATTGCTAAAGAAAAACTAAATAGTTATCTGACTACCTTATTATTATAAATTGTCTTAGTTTTTTTTTCTTTAGAATAACAAAATTCTTAACAACAATAAATATAGATAAATAAAAACGCAAATCGAATCTGAGGCGCATAGTTTTCATGAAAATTTCTTGTTAAAATCATAATTAGTGTCTTTGGTTTACCTTTGGACTCCTTTCAAAGCTCTCTAATTAGTTCAGCCCTAAACTTTTTGGTTTTCTTGGCTTTTTTTAAGTTCGCTTCCTTTCGATTTGCGTTTTCTATAATCCTGAGCATATTTTCGACTCATATGTGACGGTAAATTTATTTTTTCTAAATTCTTAATTTAGCATCGATTATTACCATCATCCCGACGAATGTTTTAATTGTATCCATGTCTCTCCTTGTAGTGACTCGCAAGCGCCAATTCCTGAGTACTTGTTCTATCTCAACGCGTTTTCACGCTAAACTAGCTTATAATTTCATTCAACGCTAATGCGAAACGATAGCGAACATGCATTTATTTACATTGGTCCGATGACGTCTAATTTATTGATTATATTTCTCGAAATTTGATCAATTGTTGAAATCGAAATATGCTTCAAAATTACAAATATACGAACAAAGTATACAGAATCTGACGGACATTTTTAAATTTATTCGTATTTTATTTTATTTTCTAAAAATGGACGTTAATGAACAGAGCGCGCAAAGATATCAACACTATACTTTTTTTCAGCCATTATATGTTTATTGCTGAATATCTTACCCCTGAATTCTCATGAGGCCCTACCCTGAGTCGCGTGTGCATCCGATCGTCAGTGCACCTGGTGCATTGTTATTCAAACTGCGACCCTTGCATCTGCATCACGGCGGTCTGCCACCGAATTCATAGTAAAAAATAATGCACTATTTGGAGAAAAGAAAGCACTTATTATTGAAATTTTTAACTTTTATGTACTTCCGAATGATTAATGAAGTTGAAAAATATGTATAATTATGCTTATGCGGAAATTGTTTACAAATTTGCCTCTGATGTCATAAAAATATTGAAAGGAAAAATAAAAGAATGTACAAAGCGCAGCTTATTTTTTGTTTTATATGCATTAAGCAGTAATCCCTAAAGATCCATGTATTCCATTATTTCATCATTTTGTTTTTCAAATTAGACTTATTTTTTAATTTAATTATTTTGTCGAAAACACAAGGTTACACAAATTACAATTGCTTAAATTTTCTTTAGCCTTGTTGTTAAAATGCCATAGATTTTCTACATATATTTGATATATTGTGAAATAGATATATTATGAAACAAAACGTTAAGTAGTGCAGACCTAGTGAGAGGCCGACTCAGATAAATTCTGTTACATGAACTATATTTTTATATGATAATATACATAATTTACTGAGTAAATTCAAAATCAAGAATGCAATTACCGAGCAAATACAAAATAAGAAAGATTATATTACTTTATTATTGAAAGAAATCTCTCATCAAATGAACAACGCTGGAAAAAATTCAGCCGACTCGAGCGAAGTTCCTCAGAATTCGAAATATGCGGAAAGCCACTTCATAAACAAAGCGCAACTTTGAGTTTCTCGAAGTGGAAAAAACTTTCGCAGACTATAAGGCCGCGGGGCGGGCGGGGGGCGAGGCGCGAGGCAATTTTCCACGGAGGATTTACTTTTATCGTGCGAAATCCCGCAAAGTGGTCCGCGCCCCGCCGCGCGCCGCGCCGCTCAACCCGCTGCGTCGGCTCTTTGATGTATTTTTAACTCGGAAATTAAATACGTTAATGTGCCGCGTTGTGGCATCGCTTCTTCGGGACGAATCGTGGAATCGGTCCGAGCACTAGACACGCGGAGAGGTAGACAGACACGGGTCTCGGCGAAGATCCGCACTTAAGCCCGAGCAAAGCCTCGACAAGCCGACCTCTGAGCGCTCAATCGCGGCTGATTGACTTGGCTAACGACGTTACGCGGCGCTGCAGAGCGCCGCCCGCGCTAGTCATCGCTACGACTAAGCGTTTTCGAATAATTCAGTTAGATCTGTAACCGAGCATCAGATATTACACTTTAAACTATTGTCATTATTTTACTTTTATCTCATTTGCTGTGGTCCGAATTATAGTACGAAAGACAAAATTGTGTATTGTTTATCTCTTTGAATTTCTCGTGCACAAAATCTTTGACACATCTGAATATTTTTTGAATTTAATCTTCTTAGGCAGCTATTAGATAAACAGTAAATTGATTGAGATCAAAATTTAAAGGGCACGTCAAGTTTAAGTACATTTCTTTACATAAGAGAGAAGACAGATATAACGTAGAAAGGAGGAGAAAAAGAGAGCTTATGTATTACGACGCCACAGAAATGGAGCAAAAGATAGCGACATACACACAAAGATACAAAGACATAGAATGGATGGTGCATGTGCTCGTTGTAGATGTATGCGTCAAACGCTATATACTATATATATATATATATATATATATATATATATATATATATATATATATATATATATATATATATATGTATGATAGCGCTATTTTGAGCCATTGAACTTAGAGAATTTCGTAATGGACACAACTCACTTCGAGGTGAAGAATATATATACGAAGGCCTGTTTCAACAATTGCTCCAGATAATATCGCCCACGCGTAAAATGATAAAAGACGACAATCGATGCACGATCACATAATTCAGAATGCTCTTGGTATTGGACCCGCAGCGGTATTTAAGATCCTGCACGATGAATTAAAAATGAAAAAGATTATTTCTCAATAAATTTATTTGATAAAGACGTATATTCTCTTTTACAATTTGCCTACAGTACATCAATAGGGTTTGTGTTCATAGAGATGGTCCAACACCAACATTCATAAAAATAATACTTGCAATGAAATAAGTCATGTATGCCATTTTTTCAGAAGTATTTGGCCGAAGCTATTAAATTAAAAGGACAGAAAGCTGTCACGGCGGCCTGGCACACGTAACACTGTTTGCCAGAAGTTATGCAGACTCTTAGAAGTAGAGGCTCAATGCTGCACCGCGACAACGCACCTTTTCAAACCGCTACGTAATCACTGTCAACTTTTTGAAGGAAAATAAATTTACAGCATTCGCCTTACAAATCGCTTTTTATGATGTGCGACTTTCGGTTGTATTTCAATGAAAAATAAATCGCATGGTTGTCAGAAGAAGGTTTCGACTCAGCTAATATTGAATATTTTGACTTTGTTTCTGTAAACGACTGGCACGATACTTTCCTTTTGTGGAAAATTTATCCACAAAAGTGTATGAGACGCTGAAACAATTGAATTTTAAATATGTGCAAATCTGGCGAGTCATGCTTATATAGCCTATCTGTATTCCAAATGTTTTGGAGTAACCTTTATACTATAGTATATATATAGTATATATTTATATATATGGTGTTGTATATATAGTATGCTTTATAGTATAGTATAAATATAGTATGTATTTATACTATATTTTGTTAATTTAAAATTCATATTCTGTAAAATTAACGCAACTGATCTCATGGTAATCCTAAGAAACGGTATTTAGTAATACATAATAACCAATGAGAAACGTAACATTGACTGAAATAAATGTCAAACAAAAAACTTATATTACATTAATTTTACTATTTTTTTTTTATTTTAGTGACTATAAGTTACGTTAAAATAAATTAAAAACATATTTGCTTTAAATCAAGTTGTTTTGTGAAATATGCGTACATAAATTTTATGACAAAATACAAAAATCTTTTGTGAAATTTATAAGATTCTATTACAAATTTAACAATAATTTATTTAAACTTAAGAAGGTAGTAAAAAATGTAATAAATTGTATTTAAAATTAGGTTCATTCTTGTTTTAAAAGTAATTATAAATCGGTTAAGCTATTCTGACTTAAAAACCACTTTTTAAATTGTATGTTATGGAATGTACGAGTAGAAATTATTAAAATAAGAAATAAATAATCTTTTGTATAAATAATACCGATATGTCATGATATAAACAAAAAAAATTGGAGAACGGTTCATCCTAAAGGCCATCCCTGGAGCTTCCCGCTAATTTTAACCGCAAAGCTATAGTAACGTAGTTTGTTGTGCTTTGAGTTTGAGTCTTTGAGCTCTTCAAGCTCAAAAAATACGGTTTATATGTTATTTTGAGCTTTTCGAGCTCAAAAGGATGGTATACATTAAACAAAGTAATTTTTTACATAAATTGTTCAATTATAAGTTGTTTTATGGCATTTAACGTCGTTTTTTTAGCTCTCTTAAGCAGAAAGTTATTTTGAAAAACTTATATAATGAAATTTGAAAATGATTTGACATTTTTTTTTTCTCAAATACATTAACCGTGTCTGATTTGTTTATTAGTGATTGATTCAATCGCTTGAGGTTTTAAATAAATGAATTATTGAAATCGATCTGTATCATAATTTGAAAGTTTTCTATAAAAAATCAATAAGTCTCAAAATTTAAGTTATGTTGAAAAACGGGGTAAAACCAATAACTTCCCGATTTTCGGAAATTTGTAATTTTCTTAGCGGGAAGTTAAAAAATCTCATAGTGACAATTAATTTTGCTTAAAATTCTTTTATTTTATCTTACAAACACAATTGTAATCTAAGCTTAAAGTAATGTTATCCAAAGCTTATAGTAACAATGGTATTTCATAAAGTATAATCATCCTTTTTATGATAATGCGTACAAAACGTTTTGTTATTAATATTATGAACTATTGTGTTGTTTCTCCACAACACTATTTTGTTATTAAGAATAATTTGTTGTTAACGAACTATTTCTAAAATTGTAATGTAGATAATGTTATCAAAAAAAGTTTACATCACGCTATAGGTGTAACGACAATCAGACAGGCTGTTCCTAGAGCCTCTCTACGCTATCGCTTCTTGGCCTTTTGATTGAAATCAAAGTGTACTATTTATTCTTTCCAACTTAATATCTGAAAATGCCCGCAACATGTGAGCAGTATATTAAATTGATTTTGTATCTTAACAAAGATAATTTGGTAAACTATATGAATACAATTTTGTTACGAGTACAAAAGTAGGTTTGTCAAAAGTACAAAAATCATTTAATAGAATATACCGCACAGTAGTGATATGTACTAAAACATGTAGTTGAAAACACAGAGATTCCTTGTAAATATCATTGGACTAGTTAAATAAAAAAGAACCTTCGTTTTATAGATATCACAAATAATTATTGTAAGTTTGTTTAAAATTTTGTTTTAAATTAACGCAATGTTCTTATTAAAATTATCAAAGTTATTGTTATAATTACTTTTCAAATGATATGATTTGATTTTTATTTGTAGAAATTTAAGCATTAACAAATTAGACGGTCAATCGTTATAACACAAAATGAAATGTTAAATCACTATATAATAGATTAAACATACATTAATAAATTTTGTTACTTCAACAATATTTATTTAATAAAAATAACGTCGCACTTATGTAGATCCTATATTAATCGTAGGAAATTACTTATTTCATTATTTTAACAAAGTTTTTTTCATTGTATCTATTTGATTACGTTAACTTACAAGCTTGGTTTTTACAATTCCAAAGGACCGTAGACCTTAAACATCTCATATTAATTCCAACTCGATATTTCTAATCGTTCTTAAGAAAAATGCTGTTGATACACGGAAAGACAGACATACAAACAGACCAACAACAAGGTGCTCTTACAGAGGCACTTAGCTGTTCGTCTCTCGTCCTTTTCCTGTTCACTTTGGTTCTTCTTTGATTCGTTTTCTTTTTTTGGTTTTGACGCATGGAGCCCTAAAAAGTAAAGGCAAAAAGCAATGATCAAATTATACTTCGTAAATATGAAATACATCTTAACATATCGTTGGCCTAATTCGTTAACCTGCTAAATCCACTTTTTGCCAAAGTTTACTTTTTGTGCCTGTCAAAACTTTAAAACTATTATCTGTCTTGTAGTTTAGAAATAGCGAGTCCATTGGACTAAAAAATAAGAAAAATTCTTTGCCCGAAAAATTGCTTTCTTACCAGTGTCCAATTTCTACAACGAAAAGCGGCTAAATCCGTTTGGGGCCCTAGTTTTGTACGTACTGACAGTGTTTTCAAACCCACGTACCTGTCGCGCAACGTGCCAAATATAACGGTATTTATTCCATTATTTCGGTTTATCTCAGTTTGTAAAAAACAAATTATAAGCAAGATAAGTTTATTTTGTTTTATCTGTACGTTTGTTTTTTATGTTTAGTGCTGAAATTGATTTTTTTAGTCACATTTAACTCCTAACTCAAATGTTAAGGACTTGGCAGATTTCCATTCTGTAAATCAAATATAGAAATGGATTTAGTGGTTTATCAATTTAACGTTTTTCCTTAATTTATTGACAAAATTTATTGAAGTTGTTTTTCTATTATACTTTTTTTAATTATCTACATAGAAAATAGTTATATTTTAAAACGTAATATAAATGAACAGTTGAGGATAACATAAGCTATTAATTTTAGTGCTAAAATTATTGTATTAATTAATGTTCAATTTTTTAGTATTTTTTTTTGAGAAAAAAATTGTAGCTTTGGTTACTGAGACTAATAACTTACAGAATGAATCTCAAAATGGCGTTCCAGATCAAATTATGATCCTAATAAAGCAGTAGACGTTTGAGATGATATTAAGTTGCAGTATTCAGAATCATGGGAAAACACACTAGAATCTTCTGATCCAAACAATATTTACAATGGGATAAGTAACGATATAAGCATATAAACACAGACTCACATGTCAAGTAATTTGATTACAGACAATAAATATTCAATTTTCCTAATACTACATATCCCAGTGCTATATTTAATCACAAACTTTCAAATCACCTCCATTGCATCACCGACAAGAACTTTATTATAATGTCATCACCAATTGAAATCGAAACAGAAGCAATGAATGCTTTTGTTTTGATTTCAAGATCCGAACTCAGACAATACACAAAGTTATGATACGTAAAGAAAAATCATAATTTTTGCTTATCAATAAAATACATTCACGAAAATGTCAATCCAAAGCTGTGTATTAGTGCTGTTAAATCTAATGACCAATTTTATTCAATTGTTAATTTACGTTTACTGCACAGGGTGACAGTGAAATATATAATTTATGTTATAATACAATGACCGTATCTATCTAAAGTTTGTGACGTTTCAACTTTAATCTTTATACACAACAGGACCGAAAAACGGCGAGTTGATTAAGTGCATGCTTCAAAAGGTCCGAGAGGCAATATCCTGCGTGCGCGGCGCCGCTCACTTCCTCTCCGTGGGCTGAAATACCTACGAGGCGAGGTGACGAATTTCTCTGCCGGTGAATTTCCTTGAAAAGAATCCGTTCGTAACGCTTCGTATGGGAAAATATTCTGTTTCAAGAAATGACGTAATTCTGGATTATAATTACCAAAGTAGTAAGGTCGTGATGGTGGTCAAAGGAGTGCGAACTGTGACGTCATAGATAACGTGCTGTCTATTTCTATTATGCGTTAATACTTATTTGTAATTATTATTTATGTCTCAGACATCTGTCACAATCGTCTATCCTATCAACCTTTTATGGTGCGACAGAAATGCAAAGTTTTTGATAAAATATGTCAATATTTCTATTGAACTTTTTCCTTCATAATATCTTGAAGAATAGGAAAAATAATAGAGACACGAATGATTGAGTTATTAAATTCTCTTGAAAAAAAATTGGTTGTCTGTATAGTCGGTTTACGAGTGCTAATTTTGCGTTATGTCATAAGAAAACATTGATGAAATATTGCATTCTTTTATGAATTGAATTGAATTATTATCACTTACCGCAATTGTTGTTATCATAAACAATGGAAACCAATTAACTTTTCACTTCACTTTATAAACAGTTAACAAAACAATTCACGTGTAGGTAGTATGCGGCCGCTGTCTCTCTTCTACTGGGACGCGTCGGCCGATGGAGTGGAAGAGAGATCGCTCGTTCCGCACTCTCGCTCGCACGCTCGGCTCAGGCGACACGCGACAATGAGTCATGCTTTTTCGTGCGTGCAGTCGTCGTTCTTCCATTTATAAGACGTTATCACTTCAAAATGTCTGTATTGTGACGTATATACGATAAACCGTATATACGTTTAATTAGTTTAGCTGCTACGTGATTATTGAACGATTCCCTATTTAAATTTTTAATTCTCTCTTATTCCATTTTTATGTATTGATCCGTCATCACCCCTCATCTCGCAGCTTCCACTGAATATTATTATTTAACAGAATACTACGTTTATACCTACGCCTCGTTCTGTCTTTTTCTCGTGATATTTATTTACCTTACACACTTTTATTTCTTTATACATCATTTAATTGTTTCACTGACAAGCACCTGCAGTGTTCCATTAAAATGTGCTAGAAAAATATAATCAAGGCCATTTTCATTGTCGATACCGGCATCAGTTTTATTTTTGTTTTGATATTTCACGTGTTTGTCACAGATCAGCAATACATAAATTATTACTTTACATTATTAAAAAATTAATGCGTAATCGTTCGTAATAACTATTGTTTAATATAAACATAAAATCGATTTACAAGGACATTACCGTAGTGGACCTTTTTGTTCAAAGCTTTTATATTAAAACAATATTTAGTAACATTATCGAACTTTTTCATTATCTTATTAAAGTTTCTTGTATGATACCGAACACTTGGACATGATAGGACATGTTGATGACAGTCAATCATTATCGTAAGAATGATTACATTAAGTGATAAAATAATGCTCATAAAATGAAATAACAAACATTATTGTAATACTTCTTGTATTGTTAATGCACATGGTATGTAAATAAAATTAACTTTCACCTAACGTTGAATATATCGATCAATGTCATTTTGTGAGTGTTACCATGAGGGGCACACTTAAACGATTGGAAATAAAAATAACAAAATGCAGGACATAACTAAATTGTTTCTTTATTATTTTTCCAAGCGTTCTTCATTATAATTTATGCACTTTTGCATTCGATACAGCCAATCATTAAAACAGAAATTCTAATGTGAATTTAATGTTGACAACGGTGAGTCTTCACACCGTTGACTGTATAATAAATCTTTCATTATATTATAGAAAACGTAATGAAATCATCAGGGTTCAGTTCAGGACTGTACGGAAGATGGGCCAACAATTCAACATTTCCCTGCCTCAAAAATTAGTTTGTTTTATGTGCAGAGTGGGAGTTCGGCTTATCGTGATGTAAGATGATATCACGTTTTGGATTATCTGTATGAAGTTCAACTATAATTTATGGCTAAGAAAGTACAAGAAGACAGTGACCGTTTTCTGTTCCTATAATATAATTTTAACAACAAGACCTTTTTTCGATACAAACGAAGTGACCGTTTTCTTAGACACGTTGCGGAAACGCAATACTTTTGCTGGCTTGAGCTCATCTTCGAAAATTCAAATTAACGATTGGTGTTTTCTTTCAAGCTTATATGAATAAATCGATAATTCGTCACCTGAGACGATGTTATAAACGGCTTTGGATTTCCCTAAGTTGAAGCGTTGCGGAGTAAATCGGCACCGATTAACACCAGCTGCATTTTCCTTTTCAGACAAATTATAGGCTACCCTAAGGGAAACTAGCTTTCTGACACCCAACTCATTGTGCAATTAGTATTAATTGCAATAATTCCAATATCCACAATTTCCCGAATCTGATTATATGTCGCATGTAGGTTATCTTGTATAATAAACGTTTTTAAGCGTTACCTCTGTTTTAGTCGACCTGTAGAAGGTACGGTGCTGAGAGAGGTACAAGTTTGTCGAAGCCTGCGTATCAGCCGTGTATCGTCGTTTGATAAGGTGTTTCAACATCATAAATAAAAACAAGCTCAGCGAGACATTCATCTGGAGATAAAACTCGACGAATCTTCGTCGAAGCACCGAATTATGGCACCGAAATTTTCACGCGTGATCTCTACTTTGTTATCCACTTGTCAACTTTAAACTGAAATAGTTTTTTATTCACTATATTGTTAATATTGTAAGAGTCATTACGATCCTAAATGACTGAAAACATTTTCACGTAACAAAAAAAAAGGTTTTATTCTAATTCAGTTCAAACTACTCGATTCCCATTCATTTAGGTGTATCCTTTGCAAAATTTAGAACATAACAGCGCCATATATCAGTATTCAGTAACTTTTTATGCGCGCGTTTCTTATGAAACAACAAAACGAAACTAACCAAACTCGACAAAAGCAACGCAAGTGTGTGAGCACCTTAACGAGTAAAATCAAGTTTCAGAGGCTCAAACAAGCGGCCATAACCCATCAAAGGGTTACCAACATACCATATTGTGTTTCAAAGTACTGCGCAACGGGCGTAATTCAGTTATTCAATCCCTCGTCAGGGTAATCAAAAAGACACGTGTCCCGAATACGTCTTGGGTCATATTGACCCCATGTTACCAACGCGTGTATACACACGTTCATTTATCGTTCCATTTATACCGTGGCCTGGGTATTCGTATCTCGATCGCCTGTGGGGCTGCAATACAGTTGTTGATGTTGTAACAAATTTTTGTCGATCTGCTGTTGAATAAGCGCTCTTGTAATCTTTTCGATTTAGCAGCTTGGGCGTTGAAGCCTCCCACGCTGTAAGACTAACAGTCATATCGGAGCTCATTAAAGTGAGTAATTGAAAAAGGTAGAAAAAGTACGAAAAGCAAATTTCTATACGATTTATATTTAACATTTGCTTTCAGTTAAATTAAAATTCATAATTACCACAATAAATTTTATAACAGTTAACAAATAGTTATCATATTACTGTATCGTTATTTTAGTGAATGAACATTAATTAGAACGAAGAAATCCTTTAACCAAATCCGTCTTTGGAACAGTCCATCCAAACTTAAAATATACGTACAGAAAGACTTAAAGCCAGTCGCTCAAACAAAACCAATTTTTAACATTGAACCAGGACGTTGTCTAACAACAATTATCTTAAATTATACATGAAATTTGCCAGGTAAAATTTATATCTTTGTAGTATTATGAATTATTCTTCAGTTCTAAAATGAACATAATGTTCTTCTAATGATCAACAGAGTCCGACTTATTCTTCTGGATTAGCTTTTAAGAGTGCACTCAAGCTTTCAATATATTTGTACTCTTCTGAATATTCAATAATAATGTATCCGATTTTAAGAACTTCCGATTTTAAAAATGACATACACATATTTTATGTGTAAATACATACTTGTAAAATAAATTAATTCGTTGCACTCATTTATTTTGTGTAAGTTTTTTTCCGTATAGGAAAAAAGTCGTTTTACGTCAAAACCGTTCTTTCGACAAAGAAAAAAAAGTCTAAAGCATAAGGGAAATATTCACAATAATTTTTCTAAACCGATAAATTTCCCCGGAACATGCGCGCTGTTTTTACAAGCGCGCGCTCAAAATCGATGCCCACGCGCCGACGGGCGCGCCCCCTTGTATAATTTACAGCATTTTCCCCTTCATTGTAAGATGATTTCGCTTCGAGAACATCAAGAGAATCTCTCCGAAAAGGGGAGCTTTCGATCGGCGTGACTTGCTAAGGGGAGGTGTTAAAGACGGCCATCTGCGAAAGCTTTTAGATGTGGCGTTTATTTCAAATATCTATTTATTGACATAAATATTGTTTGACGAGCGAGCTTTGTATTCAGCGCTGTAGAAAGAAGTTCAGTCGTGGTGGGATATGACGAAGATTTTGCAGAGACATTACGTCGTGGTAGGCGGTTGACTTGACAGTAATTTTTTTTAGGAGAATGAAAAAGCTGAGCAAAGACAAACGGTAGACAAGAATAAGTGGAAAAATTATTTATTTGAAACATATTTTATGTTTGTTTCCCACAATGCAATTCTGCAATTCTGTTTTAAAAAATATAATACTGATTGAATGTATTACTTTTGAATCTGCATAATTTTGTAAATATTATATCAAACAGTTCTACTTCAGGTAATAATGTTATGACAGTTTGTACATGATTTTATAAGAATTTACTTGTTAGATAAACGGCCGTTGGAGACAAAGAACTCGCATCATAATCTGATACAATTTAAAAAGTCCCAAAAGAATGTTAACATATATTAAAAACTTATTTTACGGTCAATTAAACTGTAGCTGCGTAATTGGAACAGAAAAAAAAATTAAAACAATTGAAGGCAAAATAAACCATTTCGTGTAATATCTGCAATCAATTTTCTACCGTAATAACCGTTGTCGAAAGTTATATAATCATATAAACTCAAATCATATAGAAAAAAAGCAGCAGGAGCAGGGACCAACGCCAATACCACAAATGGTGCGGTGTCTCTTAACCCGTGGTCTAGATCACGTGAAAAATCGTCATAATTAAGGAAATTAAGGGAATGGCACGCTTTCGAACATATTTATGTCCAGTAGCTACTTGTCATAGATTGACAACCTCTGTGACAATTGAAATACAAATTGAAACTGTATTGTATACAATTTCAATTTGTAGACACACATCATTAAATATAAATTTGTTATGAGTTACGATTAAAACTCGAGCAAAGATTAAAACTAAAACTATAGTGAATTATAATAATTTCTTATAGGATATATATGTATATATATATCTATACATATATAATGAAAATAGGTTGTCTTTGTTCGCCAATCACGTAAAAACTACTAAACGTAAAAACATGGGACTGGGACCATTCGATGCGGAATGATTTGTTGATGGTTCTAGGCTACTCATTTTTCCAATTCCGTAAATCCTTCGCCATTTTATTTATAAAAAAAATTACCCAGCAAAGCGGGCGGGTCAGCTAGTATATATATATTGCCACCTGCATGGGCATAGTTACCTAATACTAAAATTGCGACTCCATGACGCTCCTCCAAGTATGCGTTTAATAATACGGAAGTCTAAACTGATTTATTGTGCTCAAATTCGCCGGAGGTGTGGCTCAGGCCTATCGGGGAGCGCGTCATGCTTCGATAACAAATTCTATGACGATCCTGTAATAAACGAATTTGAATCAAACACGCGCGGAGCGGGGTGGACGTGGACCTTTGTGGTCGATACTCGTTTGCTTAACTCAGAAACGTGCAGACATTTTTAGGTATCATCATGATAAAGTCATAAAAAATGTCAAATGTGTGTACCTATTAGTGTCGTCTTCGATATGTGGTCTAGCTGACAGTTCAATTTATTTTTGACGCTCTTTATGAGTGGAGCGAAGATTCTTAATGCAGTTACGGCGGCAGGCAGCTGACCAGCAAAACCGAACGTAACACAAAAGCATCGAACACTGCCGCTGTCTCTATGTACTCACTGATTATAAACAAAGAGAGTGAGAGAGAAATATTTAAAATAAAACAACAACGTGCACAAGGTTTATTTAATTAACATCAATGTATATATTTATAAATCATTGTAATAATATTCATAAGTTAACATTTTCTATAAAATAATTATAAGCAAATTATCCTTTTTTTTTTTCAAAATAATAACATATGTTTTATACTTTTAAATATTATTACAAAGTATTATTAACTTGATCAAAATTTATCCGAAACTTCATTCTTTCGTCCCACGACACCACATTTACTTTATACATATTATACGCTTTATACATTAATAGAAATGACCGAGGAATGTTACAATTATAACATTTAAAAAGAAATACATTACACGGCGCCGAGTGGTTCGCCAGCTATTAGTTAGTGCCCAAACGCTGCTGTATATGGCTGAAGTGACTCTAATTTTATGATTGTATATGATTTAGTGTACATTAAACCACATCACAAACAGAATAAAAAGTTTCTGTTGTATTCGACGATTTCCCGCGCGATAAGGCCTCACTTATCGTGATAACGCGTATATTTGTGTTATAGCGACGTGTGCGGCCAAATCTTTGCAAAGACTTCGCCACTTCGGACGAAGCCGAAGACACTTCGCTTCGTCGTCGGCAAATTCTGGGATATCAAAGGATTTTATCGAGACGTACCTCGCTCACACCGACCGTATTTCAGGCGACGCGAAGACACAGAGTAGCGGACGTGTCGGCTTAGGTTAAAGATACAATTCAGAATCTCGATTTGGATTGAAATAGCTTGCATGTCGCGTTTTTTTTGGTTTTATCTTATTTATGAGACATGTAAAAATGTGTAAAAATACTTGTTCACCGTGATAATACAAAAAGCGACCGCTTCGACAATTTCGTTTTTTTTTTTACGTTTGTTGTTGTGATAAAAGTCACCATGAAGTGATGTCGCCATGCATATTTGCCGTCGACCGAAGACGAAGTTCCCTCGTACGAACATCATTGAAACGTACGAGGCGGAACAATGGAACGGCTATTCCCAATGATCCCACGATGATGAGAACATTGGGAATAGACGGCTTCCTTCACTGAAACAATTCCCATCTAAGCACTTCTTGTTCCACTATTCGACTTTCTTTTGGTCCGAAAAGATGGTATTGAAGGATTTGAAGGAGCAAGATCTGTTTTTTTTATATAGAAAAATAATATAATTAGCATTCCGTAGAATCTTTACTTATCGATCAATCGTTAATATCTCATCGAAAACAAACACAACTACTCCCTGTTACGTGTCTTCTGCACTTCAAGTTGAAATCTAGGAATCGACATTGATTATATTGAAAAAAATAATTTGCAATGTTCCTACGTACAAAATCTTTACGAATTCCTTTACTGCTTTTTGAATTCACTTTTGGTTTGTATTTTATATCTGTTCGTTAACGGTTCAGTGCTCGCATAAACTTCTTGCCGCCGGATTGCATACAATTGAATTTGTTTATGTATAAATGTCTTTCATTCATGAATTAGAAAAAAAAAATGTAAACAATCGAATTTCCTAAAGAAAAGTTAGGCACAACATAGACTGATAGGGTTAAATTGAAATTCTTCGAATACGAAACTCGACTGATCTCAAGTTATTATTCTACTTAACGAAATTGACACCGAAATAAACACACAAAAACTACGTAACATCTAACCTAAAAAAATATTTAGTATATACCTTATGCACCAAAATATGCAAACATTTTATACGTAATATTATTTCATTAATTTATTGAGCATAGGAACAATGCTGAATTGATTTTAGAAGGTAATGACTTCTTCAAACATGGACTCTTTGATAAATTATTTTACAAATTCATTTTACAATATTGTTTAATAATTTTATTGCTTAGGCGAACTTCAAATTATCATAACATGAACTACTAGAATTATTACAAGAGTGTTATACGTAAAATGCTCGTAGATTTATGGCATTTGCAATATAATATTGTGTCTTAAATTATATATATATAATCCACATTTAAATTCAAAATGTAATCTGATTATATTTTAAAGTGCTTATAAAAGATATAAATAACGACAACATCACTCTATAGTCATTATAATATAGTTACATAAACAGATCTCAATTAAAGGTTAAAATTATTATAGTTTGGAAGATGATACATGAAATATATAACCAAACATGAAAACACGTATTTATTTCAGAATTTAGGTAGATAAATAAAGCCTGTTTGACGAAATAAGAATGCTCATTGTATGAAAACTACAAGTCTGCGTTATTGCGGGGTTTATTGCAAACTGACAACCTACCCGCAAGCTGCCTACATTATTGACAAAACATATATACTACACTCATAAAAACATAGAAGCATACTCATAATAGCGAATTAAACATAGAACCTAAAAGACACCATTCACGTTTATTGATAATTAACAAACAGATTCTTTTTTTATATAAATTCTTTATTTTTATTTCCGCTATGTTTAAAAAAAATAAAGAACAAAAAAATCGAATAAAAAAATTAATAAAAATAAAATGATTCATCTCGTGTGCAGGAGGATGCACAACAAGGTGAGTATAAATTCATTCACTACAGATTCTGTAAATTTGAAGCTTTGAGTACTTTATCATTGCTAGAGGCAGTTTGATATTGTTTTATAACATTTTGTATGAGCAAACAAGCTTGAGAGCTACAGATAGTAAGTGGTCATCGCTGCCCGTGGACACTCGCAACCCCAGAGAAGTCGCTAGTGCGTTGCCGGCTTCTTAGATATGTAGGAACGGGATATCTGATGGAGGGGTAGTGGAGTAATGGATGGGAAGTGGGGTGATGGAAGGGAGTAGGCCACCAGAACTCTCACTCACTGGACGAAATGCAACAGCGGAAGCCGTTACTTCACGTGTGTATTTTGTGATAGAGTATAATATCTCATCGATCCGGCTGGTCCATTTTCGAGCTGCAGCCGTTGACCACAGCATGGCTCTACACGCGATCGACGTGATGATGCAACATAGAGGTGGCCGTGCAAGCGATCAAATCCTATCCTTTTTAAGTGTCACTCTATTTTGCATATCATTTATTTTCAACACGTCACATACATCGACAAACCCACTTCAGAGACGTCGCCGTGACCGGCGGCCAGTCCCCCTTAGACAGCTCGACTCCTATAACAAAATGATACCTAGGCGCTCTTAATTCCCGGAGTGCTTCATGAAAATTGCGCTGCACTCGTTACTGACCGCCCGCCGTGCGCGAGTTTAGTGGCTACTTGTAAATAAAACGCCCCTTTACGGCCGGCGCGCGCGCGGGCTAACTGGGTTTTAACGAGTGCGCTTTTATGTATAGACAAGACTCGAATATAGGAGTTAGTGCCGGACTTTGGAACTGCCGAGGGGGGCCGGGAAGTTGTTTCGAGATGCTTCTGCGACGAGGCGAGCATGGGGGAGGCATCATATTTATACTCCTGCGACGGAGAGAATAACGCTTAGGTAGCTAAGAGGGAAGTAGAGATTGTATTAGTAGTACTTATTTGTATTGTCGTTTTATTTACGGTAAATGCTACTAGTTCGGATGCGATGAAAGTATTGGAAAGTCACGATGCGTAAAAGAGAAGGAGTCGGTTAATAGATAATGTTTGTTTGTTTCGATGATTTTGAAATGTTAGATATTTGATTTGATAATGATAAAAATCAATATTGATTGTTAAATAGATGGATACAGAAAAAAAAATAGATTGTTTCAATTATTTTTAAAAAGCAGAGTTCTATCATATATATATATTATCTCGAAAAAAGCTATAACAATGTCCATGTAAATTTGTATTTTGATATAGTTTTGATTTGTTTATCTGTGTAGGTATTTCCAAACTAAGAATTTTAAAGTGATTATATGAATACTGCGTAATTGGTTCTCAACAGTAAATTACACAACTTGACATAAATCAGACAGATGGTAATAGGTAAATAAAATATGTGGATAAATTCACATTAGGTTGTGTACATGTTTATACATGGAAATGTACATAAGAAACATTTCCATTGGAAAATTGTCATATACCTACAGGAAACTCGAAAGGCGACAAGCAAAGCCCGGTTGCCCGAGTATTACGTATTTTACACAGCATTACCAATACCAACTACTTAATGACGTCACTAATCAACACTATTAATCAGAAATTCAAAATACTTATGGTTTGGGTACATTAACTCTCATCGTATCCTTTATTAGGCGAGGTTAAGGCAGTAAACTCTTCCTTCAGGAGTAATTTAGTTGAGAGTGTAGTTGGATATAAAAGTGTGTTAAAATAATAAAGTTTATTGAGTTCTAAAATAATTTTCTATTAATTTTTTACATCGAGAGAAATATCTTAGTGGACGCATTGATTTTAATAAAGTTGTATTTCCCGCTTTTTTACTATTCAGAGGAAAAACAACAGGCGTGATAGAAAGTCTTAGAAAATTCATTTTAAAATTAAACTACACAAATATCTCGGATCGTATTGATTAATATTTAAGTACTCCGCAACTAAATATTCGATCGAAGTTGGTAGAGCTTTGTCTTGCAAATTAACAGGGGAGTAAGAGAACAATGGGAAGTTTCAGAAATGGAAATGACGCCGCCAGAGTACGCCCTTAAAACTAAGGGACTCTCATGAAATTTTACTATATTAGAATAAATAATAAATGCTGGTGGGAAATTTATGTATGTCTTGTTTAATTAATTGTCTGCCAGACCTGTCTTTGTTTAGTACACTAATATTTATATAAGACAAAAGATTATAACTTCAGCTTCGTATTTCCAATGCCAGTCGTTAGCCCTAGCTCAATCGCTTAAACATGCAAATGATGGGTTTCATCCGAAAAATTATACAATGTTATATCTTCCTAAGGTATTATTAATATGTAATTTTGTATTTAAGAAAACACAAACTGTTTTGAGGATACGATATTGCATCGTATTTAATTTATATATTTTCCTTAATTTAGGAAACTCACGATTGTGTTCATCGTCAACGAAAAGTCCTTGAAACAAATTTTTATTACTCCATTGTCAAGGAGTACTTTCGTAAAATCACCTTATATCCGATCCAATCTGTTATATCAGACAGCCAACACGAAATGGCCACCGATATGGTAAAAACGTTCGGAACTTACAGCTAAGTCTGTTTTTCGAAGCACGGGGAAACTTTGTTGGAATTCTCATGACTTCTTAAACTTTACCAGCGTCTATACGACAAAAGGACCATCAACAATCTGCTCAGCAACTCGGAGGTGATTGAAGGACAACCAACGAAACAGACATACATTCACATTTATAATACGCATACAGATTAAACGCTAGTAAATAAATATAGGGCCGTACCGTCGCCGTGCGATCATGTGGATGGATTTTGTAGATGTCTATTACCGATATATATTTACATCACTTTTCCTATAAACAAGACGTATATAATATGTGACAGACACACCAACAAGCTAGGCCTGATTGGATGGTCTATGCCGCATCGCCACCGACATAGGAATGGGCCGAATTAGACGCGTAAACGATTTAGTAAAAGCTCATAAAGGATGCACACATTTTACAGGAACATTTTGTCTTTATGTTTTCTTAATTACTTTTGCAATACGTACATATTCATTCTAAGTCTACATTTGCTCCGTGGACATCGATCTACTAATTAAGGAAATTCCATACACTCCGCACACGAAAGTCTCTGGGGAAAACTCATTAGTCTAATGCACTTAATTATCCTGAGTTATTTCGTTTTTCTAGAGCTGTTAATCAATTATTTACAAGCGTTATCCGGTGAACAACGACTTTTGATAAATACTTCATTTATTAAATACCACTTTATTTTATATTTAGTAAAGTGTACCTATAATTTACTAATAAATAGTAATAATATATACTTCTTGTTTCAAATCACATTCAACGATTTTAACTAGTTTTTGTTTTTGCGGATTATTTTGTCCCTTTCCTTTGTTTTACTAATTACTTATTTTAATTTCGAGTTTCGGTAAGCTTTATTTTCTCCGAGTAGGTATATTCGGAAATAGTAAGCTTGATAATTTAACTTTTATTAGACATATGAAATTAATTTTACATTGTAATATCACCACAGCTTTCGATAAACTCTGAATTAAATAAAAATACACATAAATGCTATCACATCAAAAACCAAACTATAGAAATCTAGTGATACGTAATTTTACTTCGATATGAAGTTTTCGTAGAAATCATTATTAATTTAATTAATGCAAATAAATATATTGTCACAAAAAAAATATGTTGAGATTTCGTATAAAAAGTCGTAAAAATGTTACTATCTCGAATAGTGATTAATCTCCTAAACGGTAAACTATGAATTCCTATTTGCCATTCCCATTTATCGTGAAACGATCTGAATTTCAACCTGAAAATCTGAATGCCCTAATAAGCCGCAGCGGCGTTCGCTGAAAAGTTGCAGGTTTAGATACAGAGCGGGGCTATCCTAATTTTCGTGGCGCGATCGCCCATAACGTCGGATGCAGGATCGGCTGGGAATTTACGATAATGCCTTCTTCGAGTACAGTAGATGATAATTATCCGAGCCCGGGGGTCCGATTCTGGTATTTTTCTTTTTCTAATTCCCACGAGAAGCGAACTATCCGTATTTGTTTAACGTCAATTTGAATGTAATAGATAAATGAATTTAGAGGTTTCGTAAATGTTTTTACGATTTCATAAAATCCTTAAAAAAAAAACAGGCTGAAACTGAAAATGAGAAACGGAAATACCAAAACTGATAAGACATGCGAGGGAACGATTTAATTACTTGTTTTCATTTTTTTTATTAAGATTAAGGGTTACCTTTAGCGACATTAAGAAACTATTGCTCAGTATAAAGGGCATTGAAATATCCAAATAGGAAAAAATTTGGAACTTGAAGTCGGCGAGGGATTTCAAATTGTTTTGAAATTTTCGTTATTGACTTTGGTGTAGAAGCAATGATTGGCTTCGATTACAATATATACTATTTTTACAACTTTTCGAAAATGGTTTGGTTTTTTGTATAACACGAAAGTAAACTTTCTCTACAATATTTTCATTATTACATATTTTATTTATTATTGTATATTTTATTTTCATTATCCAGTATCATGATTGTATTATAATGAAAACCCTTACGTACAGGTTTATAATAGATAAATAGACTCAACAAAAAGTTTATTCTATATAATGAAATAGAAATTTCTGACATTATTACTCCATAATAAATAACTTAGCCACAGTCTCCAATAATTAAATAATAATAATAAATTTTATTTTACAATACCAATACAAACCTATAAATCCCCAATAGTATATTTTAGATTGCCTTAAAAACATTGTTATAATAATCTTTTTATAAAAAATATAAACGAAAATCATTTGAAAATAAGCCCCGTTATTAAAATCGAATATCTAAGGAAAGTTGGAGTTAACTGCGTGAACGTTTGAATTGTAAATCAGCTATGTGTGAGCTTTACCCATGAGCTATTTTTGCAAAAAAAAAAAATGTAATTCCATAGTTTTATATATGTAGTTACTGTAAATTTGTAATGGATGTGACTTGCCTCACTACAATAGGATTAACTATAAAGTACAAATTGAATCATACCTCTATACTTTGAAAATAATGCAAATTTAATTCTCTTAATGGTTAAACTGAAATTATATTTCAGGTTTTATGACATCTAAATTAAACTCGGTGATTTTAAAGCGCATTTTGTGATGAACTTTTAGCGTCGTTTAATTCGTGAATAATATTATTTAAGTATCCTCAATTTTGACATCAGGCAGTGTAAATGAAATGTCATCAATCCAAATATAATGATAAAAACATGATTGTTCGCAACATTCTGCTGTAAGGTGAGAGAATTGGCCAAATAAAAGAGTTTTGTTATTTGACTTGTTTATTTACGGATGAAGGTAAGCTCAGAGAAGATATTGAAAAGAGAGGATATGAGGGATATAAAGTGGATGGAGCTTTGTTTGCTGTTATAAATAGTAAAAGTGTCCCGCATTAAGCTCATATGATCATCCATAATGGGGCTCTAGCATTAACCCTTATAAGCCAGGTGTAGTATACAATAAATGAATGTAGAATCTATGCAGTCGATTCTCTGTGTATTATGTGTAAGGTAACTTTTAAAAGAAGGATGTGGAAATAGATATGGGAGAAAACGTTGTGGCTCGAAAAAGATGCTAGTACTGGAATAGGAAAAGGTGCGATGCGAGAGGTATGAATAAAAGTAATCTATAGAGCGAATGAACCAGGGGACGCCTTAGAAAATCTTATGCAGACTAATTTAGTAGCACACTAAAGAGGGGCCAAATTTTGAGCACCCGCTACTGACGCGCCTACTTAAAACTATTAATGAATGCCAGTGAAGCCAGAGATGTATGTAAAGGCTGTGTGTATTTATATAATGCTATTTCTGTCTGATTCATCCAATAATGTGAATAGGTTTTGGTCTACTAACAAAGTTTCATTTATAATCGAATAGCTACTAGAATCGAAGTACGAAATATCTATCACCTCTTTGTCGAACCATGACGAGCGTAATTATTTATCATTTCTAAGAGATACGGAATCATTTATATTGCATCATCATTAAAATAAGTCCGATACTGTAAATGATAATGTCAATCTGCATATATACTCGTATGTCAATCGATAATACGACTGACAGCTAGACATTGAACTGTGCCCTATACGAGCACAAGGATATCCAATGAAACACTCCTCAATCAAGAAGCCTGCTCGTGTCATATCAATTACAAAGATTGTTTATATAGTTTAATTAGTTCCCGTCAAACAATCCCGAAATCCTCTTGCAGAGGTTTGCGCCTTTGAAATCGGCCGGAGTGCGTTTATCTTGGACGACGTAAACAATTTAATTACGGCATTGCATTGTTCATTTATATATACATGAACTTTTCGTTCGTTTCGTATATATATAACGAATTCATTCTTTCTTTATATATACATACATATATACATGTATATGTATGTATAAATACAATATATATTATATATATATATATATATATATATATATATATATATATATATATATATATACATACATACATATATATGTATATACTACGCTTATATATATATATATATATATATATATATATATATATATATAAGCGATGCGTAGGTGCGTGTGTTTGCCTGCGTGCGTGCGTGGATGTCAGGAAATCATAAAACCAACAATTTTAACCACCCAAGCACAGTGCGTTTTCACCCTGCTCCGCTAGGTGGCGGAAGCGGGATAGTCACGTGTTCATTACGAAACGTCCGAAGGAGGCCAACGGAAGCCGAAACGACCCGAGCGGCTCGCGTGCGCCCGGCACGCCATCTTGTATCGGTTCTTTTCGATAGAGACGGAACTTGCGACACATTCTACATATTTTTGTTTTGTATATTCGATGGTATATCGCTGTTTTTCAAGAAATTCGTTGTAACCTAATAGATTTACTGTACGTAAATAGATATAGAGAGACAACTGAACAAAAATCCGAGGGTTTCCTCTCGTAGAGCATAAAATAAATTCTACGTTGAATGGAGAAAAATAAAATTTGAATATACAAAACATGTATTGGCAAATGATTATTTATCTCAAAAAAATGTATAACTTTTTCATAAATCATTAGACATGACTTTATTCTATATAAATATCATAATAATATAGCTTTAGCTTATAATAAACACATTATCTTTTTATTGTCTAAGTATTTCTCGACAACTCTAAAAGCATCGAGGCCTAAAGAAGTCTCTTTGTTTATTTCATTTAAAAGCAAATTAGTGAATAGCCGGCACTCGGTGTAATCATTTTAGCGGTGAGCGACGCGCGCCGGTTTCCTTCTAGAACCTCTTAATGGGGTTAAACGTTGTTTCTCGACACTTTGATGATAGTACATCACAACAGTTCATCATTCGGGTAATGGTGATGTCAAATTTTAGATTGTATCTAGAGATTTACCAGACCACTAGGAGTTGTTATGATTTTAAAGTACCGTGTATATGAAAACCCCCAGAATGTTTATAGGATCACTCTTGTATCCGCCTAACCTAAATATAGATCGTCTAGTTTTCCTTTACTCTCAAATATTACGTATTACAATCCATACGAGTATAAATCATAGTAATAAATCAGACATAACTATTTTACTTTGCGAGTAAAATTATCCACCTCCGCCTTATTGAGATTGCAACAAGATGTATTATAGACGAGGACAAATTTTCCTTGGCGCAAGTCATGACGCACTGACCGCGGACATTTGAACAAAAGTACATCTTACAGTATCGAAACATATCGTAAATTTACAAATTTCAATTAATGTTGTGGAACATAGCTACGAAATATTCTGTAACATTTCCCCATTAAAATAGAAAAGCATAGAAGTATTTCTACGTAAACAAAATGACAAATCCAAATTGGCCGCGTAGTAGGCGCGGCATACGTTATTGGCTTCGCCGCCGTACAGATGTTCGCCATGTGTCCTTATTCTTTTTATTTCTCTCGTCAACGAGTGTCTTCATTCTTTCTCTTCGGTTGTGAAATAACAGTTTCATTCGAAATTACATCTAAAAAAGGTTATGATAAGGTCATTAGGTTTAAAAATATTTACTTTTAAACCAAAATTATTCGGTTTAAAAATAAATATTTAATCAGACTTAATTGGTTTAAACCAGATTTATTCTGTTTAAAAATATGTCGCATATCGTCATTTACATCTGTGTGAGTTACGTGCCACGAATTTACATAAATTTGTTCGACGTTATAATTCAATGCTTTTCTATTTCTATGCATTTCTCCAATTCTTTATAGATTTATTTATTTTTATTTTAGTATTAAGGAAGTTAAGGTTCCTACGGATACGTAAATTTTCTACATCGTTCACTGTTTTGATAAATTTATCAAAGGTTGTAAGTTACGTAAAGAAGTCGACACTGCGAACTAATTTGAAAATACATCAAACGAAATGTATTTTCAGTATTTGCATAATGAAATTTCACGCACATAGAGCTGTTGACGTCTAAGAGGGCAGCTACACAAAACGCCGTGATAATATGGACTGATAGCCAATAAATATGGAAATGGGGTAGCGTTAGAGACCGTTTAAAGGCGAGAGGTAAAGATAAGAGCCCCGAAAATCGATTGATCTCGCACTGACTTAGATCTTTACGACTCTTTTGTTACGTTTATCGTCAATTTTCCGCAGTTTTAGCAAATCGTACGCAAGCATTTATATTGAAAGCGTTCGAATAGAATGTTTCAGTTATCTTAAGCGTTCGAATAAATATCAAAATGTATACAGTATGTATAAAATATTTGTCGAAAATCAGCCAACAGCCTTTGTTAATTTATTATATATTTTACACAGTGTAAGAGTAATATTAGGAATAAACAAAATAATAGTTTTTAAAGTAAAAAATAAACACTTTCGTTTATTTTCTTTAAGGCGAACACATACTAAAATGAACTCACTTTTAGTAGCTAGCTGAGAAAAAGGCCAGACAAGTGTATGTCGAGCTACGTGCAGTGTAAGGTTTTGTAATTGGTTGTCACAGTATACGGATATAAAAGGAGGCTCTATGTTTGATAGTATGAACCTATTAATTGAGTTCACGGTTCTAACTAACTAACATCTAAAATCAGGCCCACATAGAACGGTTGTTGATGATATTATGGTTTTATATTTCCACATTTTTATACGGTTTAAAAACTAAGTAATTTAAAACGGGATTAGTATGAGATTTTGCTTTTTACTGCTCCAAGTACATTTTATAAGTTGATCGGCTTATTCTTATTAACTTGTAAAGCCTACTTAGGCTTTGACTGCGTTATGTGCTCTACTCTTGTAGATTTTTTCACATATTCAATATTAACCATTTACATGTTAACGGGGAGGGACACTTGACTATATCAAAAATTAACACTTTGAAAGTTAATGTTTTGCAAACGGATCCCTAAATCTAAAAATGCACGTATCCATACTTTTTTAACATAACTATCCAAGGATACTCTACACCATGGGGTATATGAGAAGAAAAATCACCCCATTTTCGTATAGGGTAAATTTTCTTTTAAAATTTGTTCTACCATTTCGTTAGCGTGATTAATATGTATACCCATACCGAATTACAGCTATCTCTTACTGAGAGTCTCTGAGCTAAGTAACGGAGAGACATACAGACGAACGGACGAACGAACATGGTAAAACTATAAAGGTTTCTTATTGACTACGGAATCCTAAAAATTACAGAGACTTCTGTTTTTAGAATTCCCTACATTTTATGAAAAATGGAACCTTTACAGGATCATTCTCGTACCTGTCTGTCCGTATGTCACAGCCTATTTTTTTCAAAACTTCTAAACAATATGTTACAATTTGGTACATGTTTAGGACATATAGCGTCAATAAAGTTAAATCAAAATTATGATGTTGGGGAATGATTATGATATTAAAAAAATGCAAAAAGTTTTTGTCAAACAGTTTTTCAAAGAATAGGGCACATTGTGAAATATGAATTTATTTTTTGATTATATTAGAAAGCATAGTTTGAAAGATATTAGTGAAAATGTACAAACGTCAAAAAATCGTCTCTTACCTCCGAATTTCTGGGCTTAAAATATTGTATAAAATTTGGAATTTTAAGCCTTACACATTATTTGCTACAAAACTTAAAAAAAACTACTACAAGAAATAGAGAAAGTTTTTTACGGGAAGAAAGGAAAATGAAATATTAGAAAATTTTCCATTACTCGGTGTATCTCATACTTAATCAAAAATGCACATGTATGACGGAAAGGTCGGCAAAGGTCACCCTATATAATCCTGCGCAATCCAAATTGGTAGCATATTAAAAATTTTAAGCACCCGAAACCGACGAGCTTGCATGAAAAGATTGATGAATGTCAGTGAAGTAAGAGAGGTATGCAAAGATCGTAGCATGTGGAACTCAATAGTCTCTGCCTACTCTTCTGGGAAATTGGCGTAAGTTTACATTGTTAATATTATATTACGAAAGAATGTACCTAATAACAGACAACATATTCGGCAATTTTACTATGGAATTTGCGGTACCATGCATATATTTATTGCTATAAAACTCAATTAGTTACCACGAAAGAAATTGACACAAATAAATAACAAACCAGGCAATGCTTTGTCTCATAGTTATGATTTATAGTTAAGGAACCTTCTTCAGGTGAGCCCGTCAGGCACTTGACCGGTTTTTCTTATATTTATCTCTTACATTTGGACATAGTGGAAAACTTTATTGATATACTCAATTCCATTGTTAGGTAATTATATATTTATGTTTAACCAATATAGCTCTTCAAAAAGTGCCATTTATCACGTCACAAAACAGCACAAATCAAAGACGCGACAGAGAAGTGAGGGGAGGACAAGGGTGTTAGTTATCGATTCCCCAAGGGCTCTACCCCTATTCTATTCCTTAGAGACCTAACCCTTTCAATGGCATAAATAATACATGAATGCGACAAAGTGATTGGCGTCGATTTCTATTGTACCATCTAAGGGCGAATACAGTTCAGTAGATAATTAAGAAATTATACAATAGAATAAATTTATTGACTTCTATTCTTGTGACACCTTAGTACTAGTAGTTATGGAATATGAATTCATTTCTAGCCTTACATTCCATGCGAACACGGAATAATAAATGTTCCTAACTTAATATTATTATTATTATCATAAAAATTGATACTATTTTAATAATGACAATAAAAGTTATATTTATGAAAAAAAGTTATAAAATGATATTTTATGAGTTCGAGATCCCATTTTTTATCATTATATATTTTAAAATTTTATATTTACAAACAAAATTGGATTTTTAATACATCATAAGTAAAAAAAAATCAATGTGTTTGAGCATAAAACAACTGAGGAGCACAAGTGAACCAAGAAAAGTACACGAAAATAATATAATAATTTGAAGATTCATGGTCTAAATGCACCCTTTTGTGAAATAAGCGTAAGTATATAAATATTTTTAAAAGTCTTTGAAAAATGAATTTATATAACTAATATATAACCACGCAATGAGAAAAGGTATGCGCTTAGCATACCTCCTCTAATATGAGGAGTGCATTATGCTCTAATCCTAACCATACTTGATGCAATACATGTTGAAAATTTTAGTGAACGTACTCTATCATATAGATTTTATCACTTTTTTTATCTCACCAGGTTTTTTTTCTATATTCATATTTTTAATTTGCATATGAATTAAAAAATGGCGAAAAGCATCTCAGACCATGCTCATTATAGGGTTCCGAAGACATTATTATAAAGAAATGCACTACAGATGAAAAAAGTACGCTGTTACACTTTTTCTACGTTTCCCGCAGAGAATAGTTATAAGCACTTTAGTCCCCTATGACTAGAAAAACAAGTAGATATGTCGACTATTACTATTTAACTAGTGTAAACTAAAGTGCAACAGTAAGGAACGTATGTTCATAGCACTTACGTCCTTTTGTTGAGAAGCGCAGTTTTTTGGAAATAACTCAAAAACGGTATATCCAATCATGTTTAAAATAATGTTTGTGGCAAGTACTTATTAAGAATTACCTTCGTTATTTTTTTCATATTTCTAGTTCTATGGTTTATAAAATAGGGAGGGAGACAAAATTTCTGCAAATTTTGGAGCGATTATTTCCGAAATTATTCACGTTATCAGGAAAATTGCTTAAAAACTTAAAGTCTTTCCAAAACACCTGTCGCAATATGTGCCACACATTAAGGTTTGCTGAAAAAAATAATTTCTGCTTCTGTTGCATGTATGGAGTGCCGCCCCTAGAAATATTTATATTTGTTATTTATTTACAAACTAAGTAGCGGTTTATATAAGACAGCTAAACTAAATGCTAAGTTGTAGATCATCAGGGTTTGAACCTCGTCTTCTACGCCGTGGGTGGTCATTTTAAACGCTAAATTAACATTTAACGCATAAAGGATATTTATTACATAATCATATAGTTTAATTATGTCAATTTTTAATAGAGTGTTAAAGAGAAAATGAGTATACGAGCCACTCGGGAGTAAATGATCACTGCCCCCGTGGATAGTCGCAACGTCAGAGGAGTCATTTCTTCGTTGCTGGCCTCTCAGAAAGAAGTACGCTCTTATTTTGAAGTCCCTTTTCTATTGTATTCCACTGTGATTACCGCTGTTGGTAAATCGTTCCAAAGTTTTACCGTACGTGGTAGAAAACAGCGCATAAAGCATATGGTGGTAAAACGCGAGCGAGATGGCGCTGATGGTGTTTCCGGCGACCGGAACAATGACGGAAGTCAGTGAAAGTACATTTAAATACGTATTAAAATTATTCAACGATCTCAATGTAAGGAAATTTAGGAATTAATTCTATTTTGAGCGTCGTCGACTCGGTGATTAAGAGCGTCGTCTTTCCACCACAAAATGACGGATTCGATTCCCAACGAGGCGAATTGACAAATCAGTTTTTAGCTTAAGTCAAATTAAATCATTCGCTCGTAGGCTCGGAAGTCACGTCAAGCGAATATTATAATCGCAATGGTTGCAAAAGTTCAACTCATCTTAAGCCACCGTGAGCAGCTTAAGGTGCAAAGCTCTCAATAACCAATAAAAAAAATGTGGCGTCAGCAGTTGGAAAATTGAAATCTAACACACGAGTCTATTATTAGAAAGAATTTACCTTGTTGAGACTATCACTAATTAGACCAAGATTGGCTTACGGCCTTCATCTATACAATTTACGTACAAAAATGCACCACTTCGAACGTCTGGGTGAATGGAAAATCATATATAAGCGAGCTTGTGGACAATCTTTTAACTTATTAAATCGTATTTTATCAATTTTTGACAATGATATAGTAATCAAATAAATATGTGCGTATGTATCATTATCAGTATTATAAAAAAAAGTCTTTAGGAATGCACAAATTGTCGTGAAGTTTTATCTCATGGCATCAACTTAAGCTCACCTCTTACAAAAATTATACTGTTAATTATACAACTCTCAAACCATGTCTAGAAACCGTTACGTGCGTATAAACCATATATAAATACATATTACATATAATAAATAATATCCTTACATTTTACAGACTTAAAGAGTCTCCCGAAAGCTAAACATATCAAGACTGACAGCTGCTCGTCTCAAGCGCACGTCGCTTATACAGATTTAGAAACAACGGAGGTACACTTAACACAGTGAACATAATCAACACAGCAATTTTTATTTACTAGAAATTAAAAATTACTTTAAAAAGTCGTCATGCACTGATTTAATATATGAGTATTTCATTTAATCCGAAAGCTTGAAGTAGCTTATTGCAATAAAAAAGTTATCAGTTTTGCTTATTAAGAAATACTGTTACGGACAGCTGAGCTCTTAACATTGACTTGATAATAAATATATTATTTTTTTTTTATAAAACGGACTGGGTTATGAATTCTTTTGTGTTTTTATTGTATTGTGTGTGCTTATTAAATAATTTGAATAGTTGTGTTTAGTAATCCCGGGTAGGGATTAGTTGTAAGAAATTATATATTTTGTGATGTTTTGCCTATTCTGTATATTTATTGTATTTAGTATTTTTATCTCGCTTGTTTTATTGTTTTGTCATATTATGAATACGAAAATTATGATGCACATATGAGTTGCATGTGAAATTGTGCCTTGGAAGGGGGGACCAATCAGAGGCCGAGAACTGCGGCGTTTGTTATGGTACGACCGCAGCGGTCGTTACGGTACGACCGCCAATCGGTGTACCGAACGCTTGTGACACTCATGCGTAGGAGTAAGAGTGGGCTCAGCTAGAACATATCTGCGCCTGTTCGCGGCCTATCACCCACCAGACTCCCACTCTACTATTCTCTGATCTGATATTCACACATTTTTTTACGGCAATACTCCGACAATTCTGGCGGGCAACCTCAACGCCAAGCATACCGACTGGGGTTAGAGAGTCGTGTCGCCGGCTGGTCATCGATTACTACAGGACTCCGAAGACAGGACTTCACACCCGCACGGGTATGAAGTCATCGGACCAGACAGCCCATCGCGCGTTCCGATAGACCCTCGCTTTGGAGCCGATGTGCTGGATATCGTGCTCTGAGACCAGCTTCCATTTCCTAACGACGTTAAGGTACTGTATGACATGGACACACAACAGCTCCCGATACTGATCGCGTTTGTCACCACCGCCCACACGATATCCGTTAGCCCACAAACACACCGCACGGACTGGAGCGCATATCAACGCGCATTAAAGGAACTCTACATCGGCAAGTGCTTCTTCTGCCCGGAAGAGATTGACTTGGCCGCACAACACCTCATCAAGAAAGTTCAGACCGCAAATAATGCGGCGACTACACATCTTCCGGCACCAACTAGTCGCCGATGGGACCTCCCACCACGCCTACAGAACGCGCTTCAACAAAAACGCAACCTTCAAAGGTTGTGGGCCGGACGTGCTGCCCACGAGTTAAGTGTGAGCTAATCTGTATTGCCTAAGAGCTGAGACAGACAGTGTGGACATTCAGGGCGCCGTCTGGGAAGAGACGATCGAACAGGCCGGCGAGGACTGGAAGTCCCTCCACCAGCTATGCCGCCGACTAACGAGAGCGCCATTTCCGGTATGTCCACTGTTCGACAAAAAGAGAGATGCGCCATTACGCCGCAAAGGATCGGGCAGAGATCCTAGTAGAGCACTTTTAGGATAAATTCACCCCACACCCAGCATTAGACTTACACAAAGCCGATTAGCATCAAACACAAATGGAAGGCCGCGTACAAGAGTTTTTGTCAGTTCCGATGCCACCGTTGCCTTGGGAAATAGCCAAGGCAATCTTCCAATTGGCCAAGCGGAAGGATCCGGGAGCCGATGTCATCCAGACCGTACCCATTAAATACCTGCCTAGAAGAGCCATGGTGGCGATGACCAGGCTCTTCAATGGGATACTCCGGACGGAGCACTTTCCAGAAAACTGTAAAATGGGCCATATGATTTCCATCCCGAAAGCGGGCAAAGACTCACGACTCGCGTCAAGTCAACGCCCGATCACGCTACTATCCTGCATCGCAAGCTGTTCGAGCGTATCATGCTACGGCGCCTTTACCGCCACCTGAAACCAAAACAGGAGCGGTTTGGGTTTCGCAGTAGACACTCAACTACGCTGCAGCTGGCACGAGTTCTAAACTACATGGCCCCCGAATACAATCGGGGTAGCCACACCGTTGGGATCTTCCTCGATATCGAGAAGGCGTTTGACCCAGTGTGGCGCTCTGGATCGTTGTATAGACTATTAGCAAACACCCAGATCCTGCCAGCGCTCGTGCGGACAGTAGCGTTGTTCCTGGAGAGACGTAGCTTCTTCATTGCAGTCGAAGACGCGACTTTGGATCCACGACCAATCCGCACTGGAGTACCACAAGGCAGATTCCTATCACTGTGTCTGTATGCAGTGGTCCCCATTCTCGCAGGCCAATTACAGAACTTAGAGGAGGACGTTGTGTTTGCATTATATGCAGATGACAGCGTTTATCTAGCATCGTCTCGTCGAGCTGACCTCACAGTAGCAAAGCTCCAGAAGGTCCTCGACCTATTGTCAGATTGGCTGGATAAATGGCGAATCGTCGTCAATTTGACGAAGACAGCCGCCTTATTGACCGGCCAACAGCATATCATGGCACCAAAGCTAAGACTCCGAGGACAGGAAGTGGAATCGCAGACCAGAGTGTGATATCTGGGCTTCCAGATTGCTTCATGTCCATGGCCGCTCAGATGGAGCATGTCATCGACCAGAGCAGAGCCGCGCGGAGTATGCTGCGCCCAGTTCTCCAATCGCATTTACCACTCCGAGCCAAAGTTGCCCTGTATAAGGGCTATATCCTTTCTCGACTCACGTACGCAGCACCAGCATGGTCCACACTCTGCTCCACATCACAAAGAATCCAAGAAGATCCAAGCCAAATAGAACATCGGCTTACGGATGATCGTGGGAGCGGGACGATACGTCTTAAATGATGTAAAGGCCCTCATAAATTCTTCCGAAGCATTGCACCAATGCACGAGAGGTCGCCTCCTCCCAAGAGAAATCCTAAAAACGTCCTGCCCAACCCGAAGGTAAATCTTGGTCAGTTGAGCTGACGAGAGATAGGACTTCACGAAATGCTCCCCCTCCCCCTCCAAGGGACCACTACCCACCTGGATTCGTTGGAGTCGTATCCCCGACAAGAAGATGCCCGGGCATGAAGCAAAAATAAGTCATCCGATCCATACCTGCAACCTTTGAGGTCGCGGAGGATCCACGTACGAACGCTCTAGCGTAAAAAATGCAAAATACATGGCCACACCCATTCGATTAAAATATATGCCATCTATAAATTGTAAAGAGATTGGTGAATCCGTCACAGTTGTACTCTGATGGCACATATGAAGCTTGGGTGTAATAAAGAAATCTCATCGTTTGAAAACGCTGTCCATCGTTTTGCCCACACACCGCAAGAAATCCGTTTTCCGAGGCGACTGTGAAAGAAATCCGAGGTGCGGGCTTACGCGGTGATATTTAAAATCACCGCGAAGGTACAACTCGAAGATAGTTTGATTAAAATATTCACACATGCGAAAGTAGATTACATAGCGTAATGCACTTAACTTTCGATATAGCAGCAAGTTAACCATATTAATTGAGTACAATAAAAGTTTACTTAATAAAATATCAGTTAGCACATAAGGTTAGAACATATACTAAAAGTAGGGTTCTTTTAAATAAATTTTAAGTATACTTTTTCCGTGCTTAGAATATTGTTAATTATAATGTTATTTAGAAATATCTCTCTAAAGAATAGCAATTAAAATAACTGGTTGTGAATTGTCCCGCCAAAACATTTTTTGCCTAATTTGACTAAGCTGAAAGACATTTTCCAACGCACACACAAAAAAAAAAAGGCATTTTTTTTTCGTCCACGAAAATTTAAAGTTACTTATTTAATTTTACTGATTTAATTATTTATTAAATAAAGTCACTTATTTAATTTTGTGGCAGTGTACTTACCCTGACTGCTCACCCTAAAGATTTATGTAACAGAGTTTGTATAGTTACTTAATGAAGTTGCAGAGAATGGTGTGCCGGTGCGTATCTTGAATTTTTATGCAATTACCGAAATCCCATGTGATTAAATACAGGGTTATAACTAAACAGACTTGTTTTTCGTGGGGCTTTACGGTGAATTTAGAAGTTCCTTAGAAGAAACTATGTTTTTGAATGAAAAAAAGGATTAGTGTCTATTTAGTGTTTTATTAAGTTTTGTAACTAGATTTAAACATTAAAATAAACCCTAAAAATACTTATTATTCTAAAATTAGAACATTTGTGTAAGATTTAAAATATTTTATATATATATAAGAATATAAAAATATATGTGTATATTGGGAAGTTTTTTGTATTTCACAAATAAAAAGTTGCAGTAAAATCTCTTTGGTTATGTGGGTTGTATCTGGTTAGTTTTGATTATATTGAATAGGTGACATTTAAAAAAAAAAGGAAAATTAAAAGTAAAAACGGTGTCCCGTCACTGTTCTGTGATTTTTCTGTCCACCAAAATAAATGAATCTAATATAGATAATTGGTAAATTTTGAAGTTTTATAACCGAAAAGAGAAAAACATGACACCATCCGCAAAAAAAATGTAATTTTTATGGACCTAATGCAGTGTCGATAACAGTAGCACAATATTGGTTCAAGGGTTTTCTGTCCAGTACATTTGATGTCAAAGATGAACCTCGCTCTGTTCGACCTGTTACGGATAAATTCGATGCCATTTTGGAAAAAGTAGAGCAAGGTCGGCATATTAGTTCTTAGCACGTAGCTGAAGAGCTGGAGGTTGACCAAAAACAGTCTTGATTCATTTCAAAAAGATAGATATACAAAAAGCTCGATACTTGGGTACTCGATACATGAGCTGCGACAAGAACTTACGAAAAAGATTATGGTCAAAAGGCCAGTAAGCTCCATAGACTATATCGAAACCCGGATTAACCGCAATTAAATTGATGCTATGTGTATGGTGGAATTGGAAGGGCATCATTCATTAAGAGCTTTTACCGCCGAACAAAACCATCTATTTGGATCTCTGGTGCCAACAGCTATTGAGGTTCAATAAATACTTAGAGAGAAAACGGTTGGAATTGATGAACAAAAATGGTGTGGTTTTTTACCGTGATAACATTGGACCACACACATCTTTAGCCATTCAGCAAATATTGAAAGAGGTTGGTTGGGAAATGTTAATGAATCCGCCATATTGTCCTGACCTTGTACCCTCAGATTTTCACCTGTTTCGGTCTCTTCAGAATTCTTTAGATAATATAAGGTTAACATCAATAATTAATTGTCAAAACTAAATACAATTAATCAAAACTAAATAAAAATAAATCTACAGCAATGGGATTATGTCACTACGTACAAAATAGCAATAAGTTTTTGAACGAAATGACAAATACATTTATGTATGTACATATATGTATATATTATAACTAAATCTAAATAAAACATAATAAAATAAATGGTTGTTTGTAAAGTCGGTTTACGGACGATAATTTTACGTGATAACGTCATAAGAAAACATTCATGAAAAATTGCATACTTTTATGAATTGAATTAAAAGATTATCACTGAATTATCATTGGTTTGTATCATCTAGTAATGATAATTATTTTGTATTATCATGAGAGATACAAAATAATTATCATTATTTTGTATCTCTCGAGATAGATGCATCACAAGCCGAACACTTAGGCCAATCGTGCCTCTCTATCGCTTGTTCCGCGCTCTCGCATGCACGCTCGGGTCAGGCGGAACGTGACAATAAGTCACGCTCTTTCGTGCATGCAGCCGGCGTTCGTCCATTTATAAGACGTTATCATGTAAAAATAAAAAAAAAATTGAATTTGAATATGAAATACGAAAAAACTTTCCCCTAACCTTATATGTATATATATTTCATTCAATAACCTTTTTCGACATAGTGTTAATGTTTTTTTCGCGTGTTATATTAAAGTATATTTATTGTATCTTATCGTGAGAGATTTTATTTTATTTTAATATTATAATAGTAATAGTGTGAACATAATACACTTTACACTTACACTTTGGATTTCCTTCGATTTAAAGGTACGTATTATTTGTGAAATAAATCATACGCACTTAATATTCTTTTAGTCAGATAATTATATTAATGTAAAGTCTAAATAATACAGTTCTAGAATTTAATTATTTTTGCATGATGACAATATAAATACAATATAAGCTTTGTTGTTGAATATTATGTAAACCAGAATTATAAAGTGATTCAGTTAAATACACATAGTTTATTGTTAAAAAATAAAATGTGGGTTTTACTTTTTTTTTTAATATATTTGGGTTGTGTATTGATCTTCGTACAGGTAATCCTTCAAAGATGTAACCCAAATAATAATACTGTCACTTTCCATCACATGTTTGTGATGGAAAGTGGTATTATTATTTGGGTTTCTTATTTGTTATATGTTTCTTTATATATTTCTTAGGGCCTGTTGGCCCTAAGAAATGTGACAAAAAAGTTAATGGTAAAGAACGAATATAAGGCATATCTTTCACTTTATACTCAATTTACGAAAACACACCACAACAGTACTAGAACACTTCATCGCACTTTATCGCTTATAACTGTACTGATCGTCAAAAGAAAAACTGACTTCCCACACCCGAATTTCTGTATATATATACATATATACTCGCAGTCATTGTTTTCAAAATAGTCGACTGTAACTGTCGTTATTTTAAACAAAATAATAATAATAAAAATATCATTTTAAGAGCCTCTTCCAGCATCTCATTTTAAGCTGACATTTAATAAAAAGTCACTTTTAAAATAAAATTTACGATTTATATCCTCCTTTTAACGGTTGCTCGAGTAAAACCCTTAAAAAGTTAAAAGGAAGACATGGAACGCAAAATTGATTTCAAAAGTGACTTTTAGTTAAAAGTGAATTTAAGAGGAGGCAGTAAAAGAAGCCCTCAGTCGTAAAAAAGTTATAAATAGATTGTTCTAGAAAGGTCGGATTACCTAAATTCGCGAATTCTGTAAACAAAGCTTGCCCATGTTTGCAATTTAACGAAGTAGGGTTTTACTGTGTTATTGTCAAGGAACAAAGGTACGTGAAGGCTATTATTAGAGTAAGTCGCAAATTGATTCACTCTTTGGAGGTATACTCCCCACTTACTTCTATTCCAAAATAGTTTGGTTACTTATACACGCAAATGATCTTTTTTCCATGTTTTGGTCTATCCCCAATGCGATATGTGACGTCGTTAATCTGCGTGACTGCGCGATTACCCAACAACATCTCTCCTATTATCGTTGCAGTTTCCGATATTTTCCATTGTGTAGTGCAAGTTAATGTGACCATACCAACAAGCCTAGCGTGTCGCCCTAGAAAGGAATCTCTCTGTAGGACTATTCTTCTCGCACAATATAACGAACAAAAAGAGCAGTCCTATAGAGAGACTTTTCTAGGGCGTCATGCTAGGTCCGTAACTTCACTACATGAAATCGTGATTGCCGTGTGAGTCGATTGCAGAGATTTTTCGTCTTCCAACTATCTTGAAACTTGATTTCTCGAAGGAGATAATGAACGTCAATCATTTTCTTGCTGATGGGTCCGTGTATCATGTATTTTTGTACCCCCTGGAGAATTCGAGTCAATAGATCTACTGGCACAAGTAGCTTCCAACCGATGACACGATTTGCCGTTGTATTTGTGCTTTCATGCAACACAGTTCACAGTACAACAAGAAAACTTATTCTTATTCATGTCAGGATTCCAATCATTTTGGTGGTTAGAAAATCTGCAGAAGTACCAAAATGACCGACGTAACTTGCAAAATCTGCAACTTGACAGTTAAATGGATAATAAGCAGGCCACATTGCTGAAGAATCAACAACCTCCGAAATAGAAAGTTCTCAAATAGCGAGTACAAACTGGACGTCACAGTATTGGACGGTACCCCAATCAGTCGAGAGACAACTTGGTCAAAATCGCAGGCTGTTGTTGGTTTAACATAACCCAGAATGCCACGACGTTGGAATCTCAGAGGAAAACCTGCGTCCAACAGTAAACGATTATTGGCTGAATCGAAAAAATGAAAATTAACAGATGTTAAACAATAAGACAAGCAAAACAAGTACAGACAACATTGCTCCTGTATACAATTGTACTGTAACTAAACAAAAACAACCAAATATTGGTGCGTCAAAAATAGATACAACGTTCTAGAGCACTCAAAAGGACGTATCATTTATGAAGGCGTGAACAGTATACGATACGATACCACAGATACTACCGGCATGGGAAGTACTTACAATATGAGCACCTATCACACAGGATGGTGATCTTGTAAATTAGATCATAAAAATCCACACCTTTGCCATTCAAAAATGTCGCATCACATTTTATGTAGCACTAACAAATATTGGTACAAAAAGTTTTCTTTAAAAAATGTGACTTGGGTAAAGTTTTATATTTTTTTATACCATGACGCAAATTAATTGTCGAGACAAATATATATATATATATATATGTATATATATATATATATATATATATATATATTTCATAAACATTTTAAAAACCTTTGCTTTTAACAAAAAAAGGCACATGTTCTTAGTCTATGTTCTGCTAAAGTTGTGGGTCAGAAATTGAAAAGAAAATAATGAGAAATTGTATGTAAAACTATATTTTGACAAAAAAAAACTCATTATGAAACCACAGAACCCTTTGCACTTTATCGCAATTTCTTGTTAACGTACTGGTCGTTAAGAAAAAACTAATTCCTAATGTCTACTTTCCTGTATGCAATTTCCAGAAGCTACGATTACTAAATTTCATCATCATGCTACGGAGGCTGCTATTATGTATCTGGAACTGGCCATATACAGAACAATATTTAGAAAGTAATCACAACATTTAAAAATTGAACTCCTAGGCTGTAGAATACAGTTTGTTTTTTATAATTGTCAATTGTTTTACTATTGTAGCATCATTTTGAAAATTTCGTGTCTTTATTGCCATAGATTCAATTCGTGAAAATTTTTGTGCGATGATTTGTTACAATTTTCGGTGTGGGCTTAATCAAAAACAGTGCATCGATCAACTCATTTCGACTTTTGGGTATGAAGCACCATCGAAAACCACTGTGTATCACTGCCATGTTGTATATGGCGAGATAAAGACGTCCCTGGGTACAAGTATGACGGACATACATAAGACATTACACGAAAATGAAGCTCTGATCAAAAACAGGCTCGTGTCGATCGGTGCAAAAAAATTAAAAAAAATACAATCATGGTGCATCAAAAGCTGTTTATAATATCCACACAGGTGATGAATCTTGGATTTATGCGTATGACCCCGAAACTAAACAACAGTTAACGGTGTGGGTGTTCCAAGATGATCCCAAACCAGCAAAAGTGATTCGTGCCAAAAGATCTTTAAAGCTAGTTGCCTGTTTTTTTAGTATCAATGGATATGTGGTTACAACGCTATTAGATAATCGTAAAACGGGTAATTCGGAGTGATACACAACCATTTGTTTGCCAGAAGTCTTTGAAAAAGTAAGAAAGAACAACCGACAACCCAGAAATATTCTTATTCATAACAATACAACGTCACAAGTCGGCCGAAACAATTCGTTTTTTTAGAGGTCAAAAAATCGAATTGACGAATCGTCTGCCGTACATCCTCGATTTGTCACCCAAGGATTTATATTTATTCCTAAGAGTGAAGAATAAATTACGTGGTCAACGTTTTTTGAGCCGCAAAAAGGCCGTCGATGCATTCAAAATGCACATTTTGGAGACACCTCAATCAGAACGGTAAAAGTACTATGAAAATTGGTTTCAGCATATGCAAAAGTACATCCATCATCATGGCGAATACTTTGAAAAGCAATAAATCCATATTAAATGATAGATATTTGTTTCTTTTTCATATTCCGGACATATAAATAGTAACCTTCGTATTGTAAATAGTAATGTCTCACAACGCACGCCTTTGGACATAATATCCTGATTATTACACTTATTTACAGTAGTGAAAGTTAGGCATGACAGAAGAAAAATGAAATTAGAATTAATGCGGTGAAGATGCGATCTCAGCGTAATGTGTGTGGATTGTCTTTGGAAGATAGACGTAGAAATAGTGATGTAAAAGAGCCGTGTGGTTTGAAAAAAGATGTAGGAACTAGAATAGAAAATGCTATGTTGCGGTAGTTTGGCCATCTGCAATGGATGAATTAAAGCAGACTGACAACACAAATCTATAAAGCAAATATGTGTCATAAAAGGTCGGCAAGGGTTGCCCTATAAAATTTTATGCAGACCAAATTGCTAGTATATTAAAAAGAAATCATACTTTAAGCACCCGAAACCGATGAGTATACATGAAAATATTGACGGATATCAATGAAATAAGAGAGATATGCAAAGACGTACCATGTGGAAATCTCTGCCTACTCTTCTGGCTAATTGGCGCGACTTTATATTCATACTATTTTTATTACTAACTTGTTTGTAATTGTAATCTTTAGTTGTGAACAAATTCGTAAATATGTCATGTTTAGCCGTGGTCTAGCCTTAAACAAAGTTATAAAATGAAATTTTTGGTAAAATACAACCAAACAATATTCGCATGCTTAATAAGTACGTCCCAAATTTCCAATACAAACAATTGTAGTTCTATTCTTTTATTCAGTAGAAACGGGGTTCATATAAAAAACCTTTTATTTTATTTATTTTACTGATATAGCTCGCAACAATACTAAAGTAATAAAGACTCACAATTTGAACTCCCAAATCCGGGCAAAGCGACGTGTTGTGAATGTTTAAAACACATTACGATAACGCCGAGAATCTAATTCAGTACTATCAATGTACTGCGATGGTTTTGATATAAAATAGCATCAGTTTAATCTATATTATGGTTAAATACTTGCCAGAAATAGGGACATTCTGTCCTGGAAATGTCAATATTAATAAAAAAAAGAGAAATTATTAATTTTAGTCCAAAACGAAATTCTCAGTGCGGACAAAATAATCCCTCGAAATTCCAATACATTGGAACAAAGAAAGAAATGGCAATCCACAAAGACTGTAATTTAACAAAAATGGCGGTCGAGTCGCGGCGGCGCGCCTTAAAACCTTTTGAGAGATCTTAAAATGATAAACCAAAAGAGAGGGAAGTTTTTAATTAAACATAATAAAAAGGTTTTTATTGATTCGATACAATTTAAAGATATTGGAATAAATTAAAATTTATATAATACTATTAACTCCATTCTTGTTTCCCGTTAGAAGGATAGTGCAGTTGTAGCAATTCAATTCAGTTTAGTTCTGGAAACTTACGATCTTGCGTAAACAACAGGTCTGTTTATTTCGCCAGCTTTTTTATCATTATTTTATACTTACGGCAGCCGATGCAACTTTAAAAAAAAAAATTAATAAAATTTTGGTTTCGAGCGGTTTAAAAATTTATAAGTTATTCCTAGGAAACATTTTTCAGATAATTTTATTTATGATTTTTTCTCAAAATCTATCAATTAATATTTTCAGAAAATTAAGTTAATAATATTCTTGTTGAATGCCGTAAACTGTGGTCATTTATAGTTATACAGACATCTCTTGCTAAATTGTCAAAATAGATTCGTCAAAAAAAAGGCAGTCAAAAAATAATTCATCAGATGTCGAAACTGTTAGATTAGTTTATTTTTTTCGAACTGCAGAATGGGGCCGTTCGCACGATTTACAAGCTCGGACCTCGTGTATACCTTAGAAATTGTAATATTAACTCTGGCACCCCAATTCATTTATGAAAATATATTACATGTAAAAAAAGTTATAAATGTTTTAAGGAAATAGACATAAACTCAACAGCAGAAATAGAAATAAACTGAGTTTACATATTAGTCGACTGTGCAATGTAAGAAAATCATCTGTGTATATATGCCCAATAAGGTCCCTGTGGATATATAAGGTTTACCCCTTTATAAATTTAATAGTGTTATTAAATAATCACTCAGTAAAAAAGGGTATTACATAATTTCCGATTATTTAAAAGATAAATATCCATGGACATAAACGGCTCGACTTCTTGCCGGACTGTTAATGGTTTTCTCTTAATGGTATTGTATTTGTTTTGGCTATGTATGTGAAAACTAGCTACGTAATTCTGAAGAGACTGAAACAGGTAAAAATCTGACAGTACAAGGTCAGGGCTATATGGTAGATGCATCAAAACTTCCCAACCATAATCTCTAAAAATTTTCTGAGTGGCTAAAGATGTGTGTGGTCTAGCGTTATCATGGTGAAAAATCACAACCTTTCTGTAGATCAATTCCGGCCGTTTTTTCTCTACTTCTTGCTTGAATCCTATCAGCTATTGGCAGTAGAGAACCGAATTAATGGTCTTGCTAAGTGATAAAAGCTCATAATGAAAAATGCCCTTTCAATCCCACAATACACACAGCACCAACTAATTGCGAATTAATCCTGGTTGCGATATAGTCTGTGGAACTTTGACCATCCTTTTGACCATGATTTTTTTCACGCGTTCTTATCGTAGATAATCTAATTTCATCATCAGTGATACATCTTATCAAAGAAGTTTCGGTCTCATTATGTTTCAATAAAGAATCGAAAATTAATGCACGATTCATTAGATTTCTTAGAGTGAACTATGTTGGACCTAAGTATTAAGCTTTTTTGTATAGTCAACATTTTCAAATGTGTCAAAACCATTTTGCTGTCAATTTCCAGCTCTTCAGCCATGTCGTGAAAACTAATATGCCGATCTTGTTCAACTTTTTCCAAAATGTCATCGACTTTATCCATAATAGGTCGACCAGAGCGAGGTTCATCTTTTATACCAAAATGACCGGACTAAAAACGCTTGAACCTGTTTTGCTCCACTCTTCCAGACACTGCATTAGGCCCCTAAACGTCACATTTTTTTTGAGAATTGTGTCGCATTTTTCTCTATTTTGTAATAAAACTTTATATTGTATTGAATATCTACGCTATATTCATTAATTTCGGTGGACAGAAAAACAATAGAAAAATGGCGGAATATCTTTTTTGCTTTTTATTTTTCTTTTCTAAAATGTCATCTATTTAGTGGTATCAAAACTAACCAGATAAAAACAACACAAACAAAGACATTTTGCCGCAACTTTTTACTTTTTCTTCTACGTATAATATAAACTTGTAATTTGAAATTAAACCCAACTCATAAAAGACGCTGGCATTAATTCTCACTATATTCAAACTCTATTCTACGAAATAACTAAACTTGTCACAGGATCGAGGCGTGTGGTTCCGCAGAAAACGGAATTTCGGTATCTAGCTTTCCGTTCCGCCCACACTCCACTCCCAAGCCCCTAACCTCATTCGCAAGTTGTGACAGTCTCTATTCCCCGCTGAACTGCTCGACGCGACACTAAGATTTCCACCTGTTACCCTGATACACTAGTTGTATTGTCCGACTTACATAAATTATTCTCCGGAAATTATAACAACACATACGCTTAATAACGGTTAGCGTCTCGCATGTTTATTAGGCCTATAGCGCGCATGACAATAATGTACATTACGTTATTAAATTCAACTTTGAAAATGAAATTCAGAAGGACCGGTCCTGTCTATGTTTCAAAAACTGTTAGGCGATCTTTTCATTCGATCTAAAATTAATATTCAAATGAAGCCAACGGAAACTTTGAGGATATCTTTTCTGAGGAGAGTGATTAAAACACTTAATATGCCGTTGCCTTAGAAGGCTCAAATATAGTCATAAATACTATGGATCAAACACTCGACCCTCAAACTTTAGGCAGCTTCGAGTCTTGTTAGCTCTTTCCCGATAAGACCCAAAGTTGCCCGGCAATTAAGTACAAACATTTATACTGAACACTACCCTCTCCTCAGCATTGTACAGTTTTTACTTAGAATTTAATGCATATATATTGTTTTGATAATGAAATTTGAAATGAAATATCCGTGAATTTGACTTTAAAGGTGTTTATTAGTTTTTAATACCAGTAATAGTGATAGAGTATATAAAAATTTAGAACTAATAACAGCACGTCTCATAAGTTCATATTTTTTTTTTGCTACAATTTTACAATATTTCAATATAAGTTATATATATAATTAAATAATAAAGTAAGGAATGGATTTAGATGTTTTGCATCTGCCGTTATCTCATGACGGCTCACGTTTCCTTATTCTTTTATATGTTTCCGTGGAAATTAGAGCTTTTTCAAATTTCTCTACTATTTCACACCAGATTTACGTGATTTCAGGAGAAAAGTGTAATTTTTAGTATCGGTAATAAAATATAAATTTAGAAACAAATGGCTGCTCAATAAGCTGAAAGCGGGAACGTTTTACAGGTGTCAGATATTAAAAAGCGAAAAAAATCATAGTAACTTACGTCAAATTGGAAGCCTGTTTGTTATATATGATATTTTTATAAACAAACACACCTGATTGCCAGATATTTTTTGGGGGCCATAACCTTTGCATACACTTTAAAAGTCACAAAAAAATGTGTGAACTTACGTCATTTTAGGAAAGCTGAATGGTATATATATAATTAATACTATAAGATATTTTCCAAAGAGCCAGACAAATCTGATTGACCAAACATCCTTCCAGACTCGTTAAAAGTTCCTCTGTGCGTGGATGCGGGAGAATATTATTGAAATGCATAAGTGCAAGTGAGATGCACTATGACGCTTGAATGTCCCTCTCTTACAACTTGTGGCTACTCTGAGTTAGTGTGTTAGTTTTCAAATCAAATCAAAGAAAATCAAAAATATCTTTATTTTCTAAGTAATGACATTACAATAGAAATACATCATTAATGATTTCTTTTTGACAATAGCACCCATTCCAAATGCTGAACTCACCCTGAGATGAATGCGCAAGAAATTCAAGGGTTGCTCTTTTTTACTTTCGACTTGTCATGTCTACAGCATGAAGAAGCTGATACAAAAATTATTTACCACATGTACAATGTCGAGATTCAGCAAACATTGTGATTATTATTATTCTGATACTGACATTGCAGTGATAAAGTTGGCAAAAATAGATCATTTGAAAGATAAGTCACATGTTTGGATACTTACAGGCATAGGAAACAAACAAAGATACTTTGATTTCCTTAAAACAATGAGTAATCGGGACCGTCTTTATGTAGAAACTTATCAGGATTTCATACTATCACAGGATGCGATCATAAACCTGCTTTTTTTCAGGAAAGAGGAAGACATTTTAAGATACTCAAAAAAAAATTCTAAGTACCAACAAGCTTTTCTTCGATTTTTCGAGCTTGAGTTATTTAATGATGAAAACACCGAACGAAATGTATTCCAAACGTTACGAAAATTCATACATTAAAAAACGTAAAATTCATATATTAAACATTTATTTCTATTCCGTTATCTTTCGAACTATCCAATTTTGATCTGATTTGTGGTATTTGACGTAGCTTTTTACGCATAAAAAGTTGACTCACTACTCGATATCATTCCATCAATATATTCATATGTAGTTTGAAACAACCCTTTTTTTCAAATTTTCCGCTAACGCTCTTGATCGAACTAACCGATTTCCGATGTATTTTGCAAAGCATTTATAAGATAGTTAGAATAAGCTGGTTAGATTTTAAAATTTATCAGTGGAGTAGTTTAAGAAATATTCTAAAAATACACTTTTTCAAAAATTTGTCTCCTACTATATCTCTTGAAATAATCAACCAATTTTGATGCAATTAGCAACGATTAACTTTTTTTTAAACGTGAACAACTGGATAGTTTTTGGAATTTATCGGTAAAGCAATTTTATAAAATACTTAACAAATATTGCTCCAACGATATTTTTTAAACAGATTAACCAATTTTTATCCAGTTTACGGCACTCAGTACAATTGTTTTGTGAAATAAGAACTGATTAGATTTTGGTATCGATAGGTAGAGTAGTTTCAAATTTGTATAAACCGGAAAACGGTCGAAATAGGTGTCTAGGACCCTAAAATGTCAAGATCTGATGAAATCTCGGTATTAGAAAATCGGGGTGAAAGCAGCAACATCAGTTTTATGAATTTTTTTAAATATTTACAGCGGAAAGTTAAAAAGCGGCTTTTAAATACAAATAGATTTTTGAATCACAAAAGTTCAAATCGTATTAGAAATATATTTTTAAGCTCGGAGAGCTTGAAAAACTATTTAAAACCATCTTTTAAGTATGATGAGCTCATTAATTGTATTATGCATTTTTAATATTTTTAAATCTGCTCCTGTATTTCAACACTTTGAACAACTTGAAAGTAGTAAATTTCATTGATGTCCTGAAGGATCAGCTGCATTTCAAATTTTTCAGCTCAAAAACTCATCGGCAATATTAATACCTCAAGGAGCTTATAAATACATCGAAAAATATCATAGTGGAAAGTTTTAGACCCTACAGGGGTAGGGTGAACCGACATACAGATTTTTTTGCCTACTTTTCTGCTTTACATCCGAAGAATATATGTGTCGTAATTAGTTATAACGTTATAGCGCCCCAGTGAAAGATCCTAGAAAATATGTGGGTAGCTTTACCATTTTATTAGACAAAAGAAGACAGGCGTAGACTTAATTAGTCTCAGGGGATAAGACAAAGCCTAAGCGGATGTATGCCTTTAATTACTATTTAGAGTCTCCTTTAATTTTCGCTGTCTGTTAACGTAAAGCCTGTATATTACGTTAATAAAGAGGGACACCTCTTTATTAAGGAAAGCTAATTATTATATAATAGAGACATCTATTATACCATAATTAGCTTTCCGCCAGTGGCTTCGCCCGCACAGAGACAGAATGTATTTCCTTCATCGATCGATATTGCCGTTAATTGAAACCTCGGACTGGCTTTCAATCCTGATCACGATTCTGATTACGTTACTGGTTTTAGTTCCGATTCAATACTCCAATTTGACCCTGGTTACATTTTCAATTTTAGTCCCGGTTTCGGCTCTCAATTCTGCGCCCCGTTTTGTTTTCAATTTACTTCCACTACCGGTCATTTGAACTAAGACGGGGCATATTCTAGTGTCAAATTAAATAATAGGCTATATTATCCACGAATAGAAAGCTTAGAATCGGTGTAGTAGTTCGTTGCAATTGTACAAATAAGCGAATATGTAGTCAGAGATAAATACTAGTAATGAATTCATAAAAACATGAGTGCATGTTTTGGGAAAACTTTAAAATGATAGGTAACTTTGTGAGCTTTTGATTTTTAACAAACTTATATTACATTTTTAAATTCATATGTACAATCAGTAGTAACGCTCACTTCACATAGTTTTTTTACAATAAATAAATTCGTACTGACGATCTGATAACATTCGCAAGTTACCGTTGGTTACAAAAAGTGCAGTATCGCGTATGTCGTAGAAATATACGAAACGGCATATCCAACAGCAGACGTCCAATCACTAAAATAAGAAGAAAGACAAGCCTCACAGATCTTCCGATTTACGTGATCATCGAAGAGCACTGGACTGCAAAAGTATGAATTCTACTCGAAGTAGAATTTATAATTTGAAGTCATTTTAATATGCACTGTTAAACAATTAGCTAGTCTGGAAAAAGGTGTTCTATTTTTTGTTGTAGGTTGCTTGACCGTATTAATGCCCGCGGATCCGCGTGGATATAGAATGAATTTCTTCATTTTCATATCAATCACTCATGCTATCAATCCCGGTAGTGGAAGAGGAGATTGGAAGGTCTACGGTGGATTACTTCCTGCATATCATTGTATTTTTTTGCAAGATATTCGAATGGCCAACGAGCAGGCGTAGCATCAGACAGTAGATGGTCACCATGGACAATTAACCCCACAGGAGTCACCAGTACGTCGCTGTCTTCTTGGGTAAGAATATGATATCTGATAGATAGGGAATTAATGGAGAGCAATCGGGGTGATGGAAAGGGAGTTGGCCACTGGAATTTTCACTCACTGGATGAAATGCAATAGCGAAATCCGCTACTTCACGTCCGTATTTTTTGAGGGTGTTTCCTGTATTTCCTGGTCGAGCCTGTCTATTGTTGTGCTGCAAACGATTTGATTCCAATTCCGCTCTACCTCAAGTCTACATGTTACAAGCATGCACTTAATTATACATTTTAGTGAAATATAAGCTTACACTACAGAATATACATTTATTTTGGCAGGTCTGTCATATCTTGATAAAACTAGTTTTTCTGTTAATCGTATAGGTAGTAATTTACTATCTGGAAATGTCATTTAATTTGTAATCGTAAAAAGTAACTTAATTTTTCAAAATGCATTAATCTTGTAAATAAGTAACAAAGTGTATTTATTGCTGTAAATAAATATTTGGTTTCATGGTTTTTACACCACTTTTGTGATTATCTGTCAACAATTTTTAATCTGTCTGTTAATTTTGGTAAATAGAAATTGATTCAATTTAATATTCCTGAGCAGGAAAAATAATTAACCTAAAACCCATACTGATATAGATTCTATGATATTATATTTATGAAAATGAAAGTAATATTACAGTGCGTTTTGGTGCAATTAATTCATAGAAAAAGGCATTCTACATAAATTCTAGTATATTATAAAAACTTAGGTACACTTAATTTTTATTTGGAAGACCGGACGTACTATACAACTTCTTAATTTACACCTCCAGTGTTTATTGTACGTTATGCTTGATATTGTAACAGCAAAGTGTAATTTTATTATAGAAAGGAAGCACAATAGATTATTCTTCAAAAAAAAAAAATCTTTTTTAGGGTTCCGAGCCATAATGGCACAAACGGAACCCATATAGTTTCGTCATATCTGTTCGTCCATCCGCCTGTCCTTATGTCACAGGCATTTTATTCTAAAACTACGAAATGTATATTAATGAAATTCGTAGTGTAGGTGCCTTGTATTAGCCGCTACTTAGTTTGATTGTTAAATAGCAAAAATAAATATTTATAAGGTGGGACACTTCATACAAGTAATAGAAGCCGAAAAAAATTTTTTTTTCAGCAAACAACGTATGATACATACTTCGACAGTTCTTTTAAAAGCACTTCAAGGTTTTTAAGCAATTTTTCTGATTACATGAATAATTTCCGAAATAATCGCTCCGAACGTCACAAGAATTGTGTCGCCCTCCTCTATTTTCTAAACCGTAAGTCCAAAGAATATGAAAAAATAATAAAGGTAACGCTTAAAAAATATACTTTCAATGAAATTTATTTTTACGTAATGGAATATACTACTTTTGAGTTATTTTCAAAAAACTGCGCTTTTTAACAAAAGGACGTAAGTGCTATGCTCTTTTGCTGATACACTTTAGTTTACACGAGTTTTATAATAATAGCCGACATGCCTACTTGTTTTTCTAGCTATAGGCGGCTAAGGCGTTTATAACTATTTTATGCGGGAAACATGGAAAAAATGTATAACGTACTTTTTTCATTTGTAATGCATTTTTTTGTAATAATGGCTTCGGAACACTACAACGACCGACGTATTCTTGGCCAGTTTTTTAATTTAAATTGCCTAATAATTTAAATTCCGCCGTTCACTTAATTAGTGCTAACATCTCTAACAGAGAAGAATCAACAATTCTTCCACCACCATAAATCTCTACCGATCCCGTAAAATCTCCCCTCGGCCGTGGGCCTCGGCGATATCGGCCGTATGCAGTTAGCCCGCCCTCTGATACATCGCCAACAGAAGGTTTTCACAAACAATTGCTCCTAAAGGCAAACATTAATGAATTGTCTGGCGGAAATAGCGATTGCAGGAACTTGTGATGACTTTTCATCCGACTGACTGGATTGATCGACATCGACGGATCGACGTTGATCTCTACTCAGCTCTATCTCCGTTTTTCTATCTGCAAAAAATCAATCAAAAAAAGAAAAATTATTATTCGATATTTCTTAAACTATCTACCAATAAATTTCAAAATCTAATAAGTTATTTTCTTTAAGAAACAGCGTTGATCGTCGTAAATTGCATCGAAATCGGTTATCTCTTTCGAGAAATATGGTTCATGAAGTATATAAAAAAAAGTTGTTTTTTAATATACAGAAAACAAATAACTTTATTGATTGATTTTTGGTATTCTGTCATCTTTTGCTGTTTGTATAACTGCGTTAGATACCATAAAGCGAATCAAAATCGGATAGCGCGTTCGAAAGACACAGTAGTTGAAAAATAAAAAAAAAGCGTTTTCTATGTATTAGGTCGGGGAAAACGTCTTTTTGTATCTTATAAATAAAAAGTTGCAGTAAAATCTCTTTGGATGTGCTGTTTGTTTCTGGATAGTTTTGATATCATTAAATATATGACATTTAAAAAAAGGAAAAATAAAAATTAAAAAAGGTGACCTGTAATTTTTTTAATGTTCTGTCCGCCAAAATGCGTGAATCTAACGTAGAAATAGATACGTTTAGAAGTTTTATTACAAAAATTGGAAAAAATTCGACACGAGCGGCATAAAAAATTTGTGACGTTCATGAGCCAAATCCAGTGTTGGGAAGAGTAGCACATAATTAGTTCAAGCGTATTTAGTCCATTAATTTTGATGACAAAGATGAACATCGCTCTGGTAACCTGTTACGGATAAGGTCAATGCCATTGTGGAAAAAGTAGAACAAGATCGGCATATTAGTTCTCATGATATAGCTGAAGAGCTGAGAATGGACCACAAAACAGTTTTGATCCATTTGAAACAAGTTGTATGTACAAAAAAGCTCGATAATTGGTTCCCACACGGGCTCATTGAGAAAAATCTAATGAATCGTGTACTCATTTGCGATTCCCTATTGTAAAATACTTAAGTTCATTTTTTATTATCGTGAAATCGAAGTACTTGTAACAATTATAAAAAAAAATCGATAATTTCATTATTTAGTGAAACATCTTTCCATAGATACTTACCACATTAGTGGGCCTTTCTTTTAAACATTCTGGGGGATGATTAATTTCGCTTACCCTCTCTTGCTCACTTTGGATTACCTCATCTGCTTCAGAATCAGTATTTGAGTCTCTTACTTGTTTTCTTTTATCAGAACACTCCATCAATCACTGTATGTTAAGCTCATCTCATCTGTTTATAAATAATAGTAGAAAAAAAATCTTATAACAAAATGTACAATTTTGAATATATATGTGTGTACATTGAAACTGTGTAAAAGATATTTTAAACTTTGATTTATATGATGAACTGAAACTCTACAAATTTATTTACAAATATACAAGTATGATATGAAACATATGAATCGCCTCGTTGAAAAAAGTTTCATGAATACTCGCATAGTGTCTTTGCACAAGGCTGCAACGATGCATCCTTATACTCCAGTGTTGCTGACGTTACTAAAATGTAAACTTTGACACGCGTTAGGAAGCTAATAAGGATGCCAAGGAATTTAAACCCCAGTGAGAATTTTTTTAAGTCGCAAAAATGCTTGGCCCCATGCGTGTGATTAAGGGTTAAATAAAGCAAATATTTAATCCTTAATTATATCGCCTGAATTGCATTTTTTCAGATTCACAATTCCGTTAACATATCACATGTTGATATTAAAATTTATTTGTTCGGTTTCCTGATGAAGTTGCGATCCACAAGAATCACAGCCTCTTTCACTGGACAGAGAAAATTATGTATAACAAGTAAATTGAGGATATCACCCGCCACACGTCTGTGAATTGTGAAGAAGTAACTACATCAGAGGGTAACTTTTTTGTAAAGATTTATAAAGTAGCATTTTTCAGTGTAAATAAATTTACGTAGTATGTTTTAAGCCTCTACTTGTCACAATAATTTTAGGAGTAACCAACACAAATACTTTTTAAAGTTTTTGTCTGTCTACGCGTAAAATTTTACACGATATCCATTGCTTATACTCAAAGTTAGAAAACAATGTATTCATGTTTTGCCTTGATGCATCGCACACGGAAGAACAGAAATGGATACAAAACAATGGTATGTCCACGCGGATGTAGCAGCGGGCGCGAGTCGGTTCTAAATAAAATTGTGGCAGTTCTTGCAACGTAAATTTCTATTAGACCATTTCAGCAAATTTTACGGGACCGTATATAATTTAAAAGATAGAGGGAAACGCCACACGGCCGGCAGAGGGCGCGGGTCCACTGCCATCCATCTGGCAGATTTACGATTCAATATAACCGTGATTCGGATGTTCCCGCGTTCGCCTCGCGTGTCCTACACGCTCATGAAATACTGAAATTTCTGTATTTACTTTCGGGAAATTCAAATTTCTATTGACGTAGATATTAAATAAGGCAAAATAGAATTATTTATCTACGAGATTTTGTATTCAGCGCCTACATTCGTCTGAAAGTCGTAGGCTTACTACCGTTTAAGCAGAGATTTTAAATTTATACCAAAATGCCGTTATAGACACTTCACCTATATTAGTAAAGTGTCTATAACGGCATTTTGGTGTAACTGAAGGGATTGTCTGTTTCCATTTACTTTTACACATATGCGTAAGAGTAAACGGAAACAGAAAAATCCTAAAGCCTTCGAACGTACAAAAAATTCTTGATCCCGATCTCAATTTCAATCTCGGGCCTGAATCCATATTATCTAATAACATTATGTCATTTGTCTTATTTGTTTATTTTTAATTTTATAACAAAAAGAATTCATTAGAAGCAGTGTACATAACTAAATGTGCTATTAAAATATAATTAACAATATTACAGTTACATATTCATTCATAATTGTATTTTATTTAAGTAAGACATTTGTAATTTAGGTAAATCGTTAGAGTCACGTTGTAGGTTCTCGATTACCACTAAAATATTTTAGACTTAAATAAAAGTATGGTAACAAGTATACTTACCACACTTGTTTTAAGCCATAACTGATAACACAAGAAGAAATAATTACTAAACGCCTTAATATTATTTAATGTGGCTCCAATTAACGTAGAAAGATAGACTTTGATCTAAAGCAATTTCTATATTTTCACTAATTTTCCCCTCACTACTACATCCGCTTCATTCATCTTTATTGTGGAAAGACCTTGCTATTGACAGCAATATCGATCTCGTTCACGCTCTTGATTCTTTACTCCCCGTCTCGTCCCTGTTCCAATTCCCATAACGCTACCCGTCACGGTTCCAATTTATACTAAGCCGGGATAAATGTTAGTCTCAAAATAAAATGCGGGCTCTTTTACTCGGGAACAGTATAGCGTTCTACGTGTCAAAAAATATGTACATTATACAACCGTACTGCCTCCCAACCTTCCCAAAGTTTGAAAAACGTGTTTCACTACTTAGAATAGTATTATTATGACTATGAAATTTATACCAAATTTGGCATAAATTTCATAGTCGTAGTTCGTTCCAAAAGAAACCCTTATATTCTAGTTAAAAGTGAATTTACAAAAACTCTTTCTTACATAGTTTATACCGTATCTAACATAAACTATCATTTGACCAGTTTTTATCTGAATTGGGCTTACTCTTAAACATTTCGTGATTAATCAATGACTAGTTTTTGCTATGTTGAAATTTGTAATATCTTCTGAACGGCGTGTCCAATTCGAATAATACAGTAAAGTTTACAGGCACTGAAACAGCCTTGGGTTTGAACTGATTTATTTGGATAAGGATTAATACCAAAGTATGAACAACGTAGCCCAGTCTCTACCAGCGTTTTTTTTAAACTTTTTTAACTTAAAAAAACTAATCATAGAGTAACATAACTAGAAAAGTTGGACATATAGAATTGCAGATCTTTTTGCAAATATTAATATATTTTGTAAAAATGTAGTATTCTATTTTGTTTTAACATCAACAGTTTTTGTAGAGTACGCGTTGCGTGCATAGACATATGCATTTTATAGATCCATCTTTTATATCTTGGTTTACATTACTGGATTTTTTAAAGAATCCTTAACTTTTTTGAATATATTTTTTTTTAATATGTAGCCTTTGTATTCTGTGATAATACAGGATTCTACTAGCGTATCAAATTTAAAAATCGGCCCACCAGTTTTGAGTTTATCCCTTACAAATGAACATATAAAACCCCATTTTTTTCTCTTTATAATATAATCGTTTAGATATCACAACGTTAAAATATAAAAGCGCTTATATTAAGTATTTTTTTTAACGTTTGAGGCACATTCATTTTTCACGTCGAGATCTATACAATTATAGCTTTTTACAACAGCTATTTTTTTTCCAGTTGCATAAATATAGAAACAAACCAATGAAGACAACAATGTGTGAGTTCATACAACACGACACGTCTGTGCCCGACCTTTATCCAAACAAATATCGGCAACGAAACTAAAACCTAGCAGACAAAGCGTGTTACTGCTCCGGGCGTGGTGCGCGCTGCCCGAATATGTTCTGGTGTATAGTCTCGTTTTGGCGTGACGAACGTCACACCGTCACTGTCCACTTCGTTTATTATTGTAGCTTTCGTTATAACAAAGTTTCTACGTGTAAAACAGTATTGTAATGAAAAATATTGTTTTTGTATAAATATGCACTATTGTTAGTAAGAATAAAATCCACATTAATATTTTAAATGAGAAAGTGTCGGTTTGTTGCGTTTTCAATTTCTAAACTGCTTCACCGATTTTGATGAAATTTCGCAAAGAAATAGTTTGACACCAGGCAAACGACATAACCTTGTTTGTTTTTTTTTTGTATGTTTTTTCATAACTCAACAATAGTAAAACTGATTTCAGTAGATATTGTGAACATGACTTTATTTATTGATTTCAACTATAGTTGTTAAGTGTCGTTGGAATTCTCTTATTACAAAATTGGCGAAAAGGCTTAGTTCTGTAGCCTATGTAGAAAAAGAATTCGGCGATTTGCTGATGAAAGCACCACTAGTAATACGAGGTCATGCAGTTGATGTTAGCACAATTCTCGTGCTGCAGAAGTAGGATATTCGTGCAATAATCTCTCAAAGAAATATAAGTAGTTAATATTTCAACTGCAACGTCACTATACATGGTATATGCCAAGAGAAATATAGAATCGTTTTAAAAAATGAGCCACATCCATAAAATTAGCACAAGGCATAAAAACAATCTTGCTGCTCATAAAATTCGATAAGCAATATTAGCAAACCATTAAAAGGGCAATGGGTGCCTATTTATAACAAAATCCCAACTGAAATTTAAAATTTGTCATGTTATAAATTTAAACTATTCGTTTAAATTTGTTCAAATATGGCTATTATACTGTCTGAATATCTTAATGAAAAAAGCCATGGTATTGAACTGCTCATGTTGTTTCATGTTATTTCTAAGTGAAGTTCTTCTATGTTCGTATTTCTAAGTAAATTTTTGTGTCGATGAACAAAAAAAGAACAACTCTTCAGTTTCTTGTCCATTATTCTCAAGGTTAATGAGCATTTGGAATGGGTGGTAATGTAAATGTCAAAAGAAGTCCCTAATTAAATATTGAACTGTAATTCTATTACATACGAAATAAAACTGTTTTTGATTCGAATTTTATTGTATTAATTCCATGATTTATATGTTTTATTTTAATTACAAACACTTTCTTGTAGGGAATATCGTCAATGTTCCGCGAAAACCTTCTAAAGGGCGGCACATCGGCCGCAGCGACCGGCGGGGACCGTAACAAATCACCAAACCAAATCCCTAGGCATAATCTATATCCTATCTGGATGTTATTGGGAACATATATATATATATATATATATATATATAACTGAATGATGATATTATTTCTCCGATTTCTGTCGCTTATACGCTATTTTCGTTTCTTATAGTTTTCTCGGTCGACTGCCCGGATAATCCGTACCGGGCTTAATTCGATGGAAAATTGAGTTGTTTCGACAGGCGTAGAAGTCGCAGGACCTATAAGGAGTTTATATATCAAATAATTATATCGCTATATTCGTATTAAGGAGGATAGATTGTATTCGATTTCGCTCTTGAATAACTGACGTATTTACAAATCTAGATTAGATTTGATTCTAGTATTCTATGACGTGTATTTCTCGATTGTGTTTTAAAGCAACTGTTTATAGCTTCCGTATTTTTGTAAATCACTATTACATACATGTGTTGTCTTAAATTCTATCTGTATGAGTTCTTCCTTTAGAATATCCTTATTTTAACATTACGCTATATATACTTACTTCTCACATATTTTCCTGCCTTTCTTTATTCCTTTCCATATTTACTTTATTGGTTGTACAATTTGAAAAGAGTTACGCCCGTGGATTGCTTTGTGCTACACTAATTAATAGAAACAAAGCGTCCGGGTATTGTATACACGTTGAGTAAAATTTTACTTAAGTCCTTATTTTAAAGTTGCTTTGCTCAGAAAGTTCAAAAGTAGTCGTTATCATATCTTTGAAGAATAATAAATATTGTTTGACGTTTCATATGCTCGGTCCCAAAAACGAATTTTACGTAAGCATATTTTTCACAAAATTCCCTGAAACACAATAGTCTAGTTATAATATCACCCTTTTCAAATTGAATTAAAATATCAACTTATATTATAAAAATTAATCAATGTAACTACCGGTATTACAGAAAAAACATTAAATATGCATCCATATTCGTCGTCAAGTATACCAAGTGGCAAAATAATAGTCTACTTTGTATTTTCATAGTTTTATTTTAAATTTAAATAATTAGACAATCTGATTAATGGACATTATTTTGATTTATGTTTTCATAGAAAGCCAATAAAGCATCTAGTAATCGCTATAACGGATTTTAGACTATTTTTTTGGGGATACAAGCGAAGTGAAGACAATCTATTAATAAAAGACTCACCGAAACCGTTTCAACTACATAAATATTACAAATTAATATTACGAAACCAATTCGAAATCCAAGCGAGCAAAGTAATTTGGAGCAAAGCATATTATTCATTAAGAAAATGTTTCAGTGAAGAAAAAATGAAGTATCTCTTATGTATTCCCTCTTAGAAGAAGCGGAGTAATTAAGGAGATCGCTAATTACTCCGGTCACAGCTCGGCAACAGTTCACGGCGCCTTTATTTCAACTTCAAAGGAAACTCTATAAGAAAAACATCCTAGGTTCTCGTTGGCGGGAAAGTTTTTATTTCCTTCATTCTAAGGCCTGCAGCTTAGGTAACTTTGTGCAGGTACAACGACCGCGTTGAAGGTTTAAGTGTATTTTCGCTTTGTCGGTGCCTGATACGTTAAGTAATTCGTTCGTTTTTTTTTTCCACTTCAAATTTTTTTTTTACATAATGTTTACGATGTAAACGAATTCGCTTTTAGACAAATAGTAATTGAGTTTTGCGTAAATTCATCAGCTTTACTTTGTTAATATTACAATATAAAGGACGCACTCCGATACTAAAGTCTAATAATAATCGAGTCAATATTTGTAATTATCAAAATTTATTTTGCGAGGTTCAATATATAGATATATTGTCAGTCAGTAAGTAGATGTTTTCAATTTTTTTTAATATCTGTTTATGAATGCTGCATGTAACATAATGCCATCCATTTGTGTTCGCATATGTACTTAAAAAGATGCAATTCGACAGGATAGAGAATCATCACATAGTAAATGATATTTTGTGTCATTGAACATTTTGCATTTATGCAAAACGTTTTTTTGAATAAATATTTTTTTTATGTAACAAGTACATCGGTTACTCGACTCAACTTAGATGTACAATTACTTGTACAGAAATAATATTATGATGATTCAAGTTCACAAGAAGTATTAAAATTAAAAATCAAAATACATGTACAATTGTTTTTAATAAATTTATGATAAGGAATTATAAGCGTGCTTCTGTAAAAAAATATAATTAGATAACCAAATGAAAATTACAATTCTTTTAAATTTAGAACTTAGAGCTTCTAGTGCGGAGATGCGCTAGCGTGACCTCTGGACTGATCTATAGTCTCTTTTTTATTGATTTTAACTTTCCGCTAAGGAAATTGAAAAGATTTCGTAAAATTGAAAATTTACTGTTTTCACTCCGATTTTACAAAATCGAGTTTTCGCCAAATCTTGATGCCTGGAAAGTCCTTGGAATCTATTTCGATCATTTTCTGAGTGATGCCTCTGTATGTATGTGAATGAGTGCGTGCGTGCTTGAGTGTTTATGTGTGTGTACGTGTACGCGTTTATATACGTCTATAGGTGTGCTTACATGTGTGTGTACGTGTATGTGTGTGGGTGTGTATGTTGCAAAAATGTCCAAAAAATGTTCTAAAATGTAACCAGATCTTCTTCGAAGTAAACAACATAGATCTCTACAAACTGCATTAAAATCGGTTGTTTCGTTTTAGAGACATCGTTAGCTCAATATTTAAAACGGAGGGTTTATGCAAAATAGCATGTGAAATTCTTGATGGATTAACGTTTGATACTCGCTTGTCTTTTTTTATTTAAAAAACTGCGTTGGTAGCTATAAAACAGATCAAATCATACAACGCGTTTGAAAAATGTAGTGCTTATATAGATTTTTGAGCTCAAAACATATTAGAACTATATTTTTGAGATCGGAGTGCTTGGAAAAACACTAAAATCTAACTTTTGAGGGTAGAGTGCTCAATAACTTATTGGTAATTTATTTTTGATCGTTTTGAATTCTAAAGTAGTTACAGGGGTTACCTGCAGGATCAATTATAATTCAAATTTGTTAAATGAAAAACTCTTAGACAGACAACATTTACAACTCGAGGAGCTTAAAGACACATCTATAGATATCGTAGCGGAATGTTTCAGAGATGGCCTGTAGGGTCAAACATTTTCTAGATTTTCTTCACTAGACTTTCTTTTTCACGATTTTCTTCTAGGTTTTATTCACGAGGCCTAACCATTAACACGATAGAACCGAGCCGAAATATAAGTATACACACCACCGCAAAAAGCATCCTACGATCGTCCGCACTCAGTCGGCACGTCGAATGGATACCTAGACGCGTGAGGCGCGCTCAAACTTAGGAAGCGTTATCAAATTAATATCGAAGCCACAAATCTAAAGGCGCCGGTAACAAGTTGAGAACGGATTTATCGTCTGAAACAGAGGCCGATATAAATCAAGCGCAGGGGAATTCAATCAGGCCCAATGACAGATGGCGCGCCTCCGCCGGCCGCGCACTAAATCTTATGATCGATTAATTGCCTTAGAATAGATGTCGGGGTGCAATTTTTAATTCTAGCGCCGACTTTCTTTCCTTCGTACAAACACCGCACCCGCTTGTTGTTAAGTGAAATTGTGTAATTTATTTTTGGTTCGAATTGCGAAACTTTGGCATCGAAATCTCGCAATTAGAAGCAAAAAAAAAAGAACACGTCGTACACGTCAGTGTACGACACCCACATTTTAACGTGTTCTGCGACACACTTCGTCAGGATTTGGACTCGACATTTTCTCATTTAAAGGCAACGCACTGACCCGTTTGGCTACCGCCGCCCGGTAATGTAAAAAAAATGTGGTAGAATTGATTATGACATAAGAAGAATCAGTGGCACCTTGGAAGTCGGCTACCAGGTAGGAACGTAGCTGACAAACCTGGAACATCTCTGTAATATCAATAACTTCAATGTACGAATTGCTTTGTTCAATTAGGAATGTCATTCATAGAATTAACATAGACCCAAACGCAAGCACACACACACACATACACACTTTTTTCCACCTTTAACATCGATATCCGTTACATCATTAAATTAACATTGCACTGAATCTAAATTTTTGTAAGGAACTAAACGTGTTGAAATAATTGTAAAGCGCGTTTAGGACAGAAGCGAGACCACCAATCAACACTTATTATACTTACTAGGTGAGTCACTCACCGACATATGTGCCACCTGCGATATTCTGTGAACAATTTTAATTAACATATTTGAAATGAAATCACGATTACGTCTGCATAGCATGACTCCAAATCGAAGTTTATCGCTACTTGAAAGTAATCACTACCATTCCAAATTACAATACATATATATATGTTGTATATTTTGTTGTACATTATTACATTACATTATTTTGTTGTAGTTGGTAGGCTAGGAGTAGGTGGCATGTGAGGCATCTGGCCTCCGTGTTTAGTCTCGCGAATGTGGATTCCAATTGTAGTCGAAATTTAATTGTCGAATATTAGAATTCGAGCTGACGTAAAACAAGAAAAGTAATAGAGTGCGAAACATAGAAAAGAGTAGACGAGGGCTGATGCCCGAGTGCACAAACTTCGACAGAGATAGGAAAGTGGATTGTTATAAGTAATACGACAGAAAGGCCGTATTGAAATTCATAAGGAGAGACATTAAGGAACCGATCGATAATATTGGTCTCCCATTTATCCCTTATTTAAATATTTGAATTCCTGGACAGCCTGGACTTCATCAAAGATCCAAAAGGATACCCCCTGGACCTACGCTCCACAATATGTATATGACATTTCGTTCAAATACAAATTTGACTGTCTGTTCACTTCAACACACCACGTCGGCGAGAGGTGTCGCACGTTTTAAAACGCGCTGCCCTGAGTGTAAACAGCACCCCGACTTATGGAACGTCCCCCCAGGGAAATAACCGGCGTGCGAGGTGTTTTATTTGTCGAGACGGCGGCGAGCCCCGTCTTAAGGAGCGTGAGCCACGCCTTTATCTCGGCTGAGCTGTCCGCTTCAGGTGTCCTATTCTGCATTTCAGTGAATACTGTGGCCTGTTTTCTTCTTTTTCTTCTTCTTTGTTTCAACATAATGATTAATGATCCTTTGCACTCGCGCAAGACTTGAAAATAACGGTATGCAATATATCAGGTAAGCTGTAAACTCAGTAAACTTTTGAAAATAATTGATTAATTGATCGCTCGGGGATAAGAATATTTCATGTTGATGAATTAATTTTAAAAAGACGAAATCGTGTAAACTGTCATTTCTATATGCCCAACTTTCGTTGGCCCAACTATAGGCCAACTCCAAATATGTTTCGCTATTTTAGAGCTGAGAGAGCTTGAAAATATAAATATGTTGAGAGTTTTAAGCTCAAAGAATGCAAAAATATGACGGCATACATATTTCTTAGCACTCTATATTGAACGGCCAACTAGTGTTGGAAATATTTATGCAAAAAATTTTAGTTGTAACGTTTCTCTTACCACTTAAACTTCTTGAGCGATTGCACATGTCTACATCGGTTTTGCTAGTTTTACGCCATTCATTAATTTCTAGAACTGATTATATTTTGAAACCAACTTTTGTCATTCTGTATTCGGAAATAAAACTCATTTTGAATGGTTACTTTTTACGACGATATTTTTGAAATAAATGTACCCATTTAGACCGCATGTATACATATATGCAATCATCGGTTTAGATTTAACCTTTGATTTGATAACAAACTCTTATTTGATTGACATAGAAAAAGTTTAAATCTAAAGAAAGATAATTAAACGTACAAACACGCACACTCATATGAGTATAAATACTAGGTTATGTTGATGAAAATAGTTAAAACAACTTCCCAAGGGCCTCAAAACGTCAACATTTGATAAAAAATTGATTTTAGAAAATCGTACTAAATATAACAAGTCCCCGAGTTTAATATATTATAATATGCTTGTATTATTATAATCATATTTTTATGCATACCATAATTTCCGCAATCTTATTATTTCACAAAGCCACAAACTCATTAAACATATTTTTCTTTTAAAATATACGATGTTTAATAAAATTTTATAATAAAATAAAACATATGAAATCGTCTAAAGCTCGTATACAACACGTATGAGTACATGTACACTTTTTATTTATTTATTTTATAATTAAATTAAAATTTTTATTATAATATCCATGCAGAAAGTTCCAGAGTATCATGATCTCTGTTATTATTCATAATCTCTCAGTTTTATGTTGTTATTGCACGCATAGATAATCTGGTAATGCATGATTCAAAGTATAATTTTCGCATAACTTATTCTGTGACTAAACTGGCGGAACGAAGTTCATAAAGCGTAATTGTACATATTTTGCATAACGCCTTTCGGGTGGTGTTTGTTGCATTAATCTGCCGCATAACGTCAACACGGGGGACGATGGATTTGAAAAGGAGTGATGAAAAATATTGTGAGAAGGTTCATCATGGGTCACTTTAGACAATTTTCAACGTGTGTTGGGCGATTTCGTAATCTTTTACACATATATTAGTATCTCTAAAACGGCTTAAATGATTTTTAAAAATAGTAATTTTGAAATTTATCTATATAGATATCTTCTTTGGAAAATGGTGATTGAAAAAATCTAAAATCTGGCTCTAAGCGCCATATCGTCCGATTTTGACGTAATCACATTGTTGTTATGCTCTGCGATACCAGTGGGCTTAACGCAACGTTCTGAACAGATGACCTTACACGACATTAATTAAACAGCTGATAATACGGCACATTTTTACCATGTGCAGGTATACTTTACATATTTTGTAGTGTACGCATACTGTGTACCTAAATATTTATTTTTGGAGATGAACATCAGCAACTTTTGCCGTGAGACTAGTTACCTATCATATTACGACGGCACCCTTAAAAGACGCCGAGCGAGGCTCGATTGCCCGGGGACCCTTTCGTAAACCGTTATAAACATCTTGTGAATAGCGAAACAGACACAGGAAACGGTGACTAACTCGAGCAATACGATGATCGAGTGTGCGATATCAACTCGTCGATCATTGCCTTCCGAGAACCCTGCAGGTATCCGAAAGAAACGCCGGAAGGTTCAAGGGCCGCGGCGGATGGGCGGGCGTGGAAGTGGAAGCGCAGATAATTACATTTAAAACGTCGTTAGAACCAGCCGGCTGCGATCATCCGCACTAATTGCGCCTAAGCGATGTCGCGCTTAACGCTGACCGACTTTGTTATGGACTCCCGGAGTCTATTTGGACTCTAAATATCTCCGTTTCGGAGGAATGTATAAGACGATGGCCTAATTAATGTACTACGTCTGCGGGCTCGCTAAATTCCTGTCTTCGGTCGATTAAACAAATTTAGCCGACTTCAATTCAAGATCAGTTAAGTTCAGCTGCAAAAATACAGATATAGGTAAGAGGTATAACAAAAATTCTTGAATTTGATTCATGTATAATATATTAATACTTACGGTAAAAACATGTTTACCGTTCATTACATAAGTTTAACAAAGCAGTTCTTAAATGTTAAATCAATAACAATTTTAATGCAAATTTGTACTTTGATAATGTTTTATTTTTCATAATAAATTTATATGTATTCGTGTTTTACCTAGCCTAGAAACAAAAATGTTTGTTTTATAACACCACCTCGACAGATTGATAGTATGCCATTGCTATCGAACAACAAATCGTACTACACAAAATAAACTACAGATGACTCTAAGTAAATAAAATACGTAGGTAAATTTAAAATAAAAAAATAATAATAATAATATATATATATATATATATATATATATATATTATTATCAGACAATATTTATTATGAGAATTGAAAATAAACCACTTTTCCCCTGGGAAATTATCGTATCCCTGCGGAAAATTCAAAAGACAGCAAATTTCGATAGCAAGCTATTATCTTTTTTTTTATATTTCCATTTATTTATTCACACATAATTTCTTAAGAGATAGTGGTTACGGTTGTTCATAATCTTTATTTTCTTTTTTCATTCCTTACTATTTATTATGCACCGTTATACGGTCAATTCGAAGTATTTGATTCTTCTTAGGTGCCATTCATAAATTGCGTCAAACGAATTTTATTATTTTCAGAGCAGCCTTCGTCCTTTTAACGGTTGGTTACAATTGTGTCAACTCCGCCTTTGATGTGACGTCATATTTTGGAGTCGGTGTCAGCCAAGGAAACACTACAATTTATCTAGCAATAGACAATGACCCCGAAAAGAACCTACCTACCTTTTTGCGTGGTAAATACATAGATCGTACCTACATATTGATGAGTAGAAAAAGTAAGTTGATTATTAAGTTGTAGAAAATACGTAATTATTTTTTTTACGTTTTAGTGCAATTAATTTGTTTTGGAATAGCTATTGTTTTGAAGTCAGTTTTTTTTTGTTGAAATTTTTGTTTATCGATAGCTTTATTTAGCATGATATACAAATACAATTATCGTCATTTTTCATACTTAGTTGCATTTTACACGTGATATTTGTTATTAATGTTTTTTTTTTGTGGAAAACGGAATGTAAGTTATTTATAGATACACTAGCTTTTGGCCGGTTTTGCCGAGTGATCATAGAATGTGTTCTTTCATTTTTTTTTAATTAAAAGATCATGCTGTCGATACCAATTTCGTTCCCGCTTTCAAATTCCCGTACTGGTTTTGTTTCTCATTTCGATTCCGGTCACATTCTTGACTCTAATTCCGATCCCGAATTCAGGTCCGGCCCTGGAATGATTTTGATAGTTCTCAATTTCGATTGCAGTCCCGGCTTTAGATTCTGTTCCATGTCCTGTATTCAATTCCGACACTACTATCGGTCACATTTCAAATTTATCGTAAACAGGAGCGAAAGTTAGTTACAAAATAAAAAATAGGTTATAGTACTCGGGAATAGTGTAGGTTTCTAATATTGAAGGTTGAGAATAGATGCTATAGTTCGGATCTATAGTAGAAAACGGCAACGAAGTCGGGGACAAATGCTAAAATGGATTGCATAAAAACCTTTTCCGTGAAAACATAGATACATGTATGTAGCAACTTTCATGGTGTTCAGTCAAACGGTGTCAAAGTCCATGAACTTCAGACAGACCAACATCCATTTCCATACCGTATATTAAGACTACTCAAAGTTGTCTCTTTATTTATTTACAAATTTTAAGAGTGATAATATTTGTAATACAAGCCTAACTTTTTTTTAGACTAGAGGTATAATAATCGTACTACAGTACGATTTATCGGCCCTTTTAGAGGAATACCAGTTTAAAACCAAAACCCACTTTGCAATGGTGGTTAAAAATACATTTTTTGTTTTATTATGTGTCCTGTCCCCTTCATCATAGCATGATAAAATATACCCATTCCAGTTTTTAATTCTAACAACATTAATAATATACATTTACCCCTATTCCCCAGAAGGGTAGGCAGAGACTATAGATTTCCACCCGGCATGATCTTTGCATATTATGTCTCTTGTTTCAATGTCATTCATCGATCTTTTTATACGAATTCGTCAATTTCGGGTGCTTAAAATTTAGCCATTTTTAAAAATTTATCTTTATGGTCTGGTCTGCATAGGATTTTCTAGAGCGACCTTTGCTGACCAGTTCTAGACACACATTCGCTCTATGGATTTGTTTCGTCAGTCTACTTTCATTCATCCTTTTCAGATGGCTAAACCACTACGATATTATTTTTTCTACTATAACAGCTACATCTTACTTGATACCACACCTTTCTAACTCTCTAACTACCCGGCTCTAGTGCCTGCGTCAGAATAAATGGTCAGCATATCAGTGACTTATTTGACATCCGCAGAGGCGTCAGACAGCGATGTATAACTTCACTTCACTACTCAATGTATTCATAGACGACGGTCAACGTAATCTGAAGGAGTACGATTTTGAAAGGAGAGAGTATGCGGGAAATAAAGTGAATGGGGCCTTGTTTGCTATTATGAATAGTAAAAGTGTCTCATGTCAAGCATACGGGGTCAAGGTCAAGCATTTGGTTATCCGTATGGGGTCTTGATTCCAACCTTATGTATAGTAAATGTTGGGTATGACAGAAGAAATATGAAAGTTGAATAAATGCGGTTTATGAAAGGTAGAAAGGTAGATGTAAATGAAAATGTTTGCCCTTACGTTCCTCCACTTATTCAAAATCAAATAAACAAATAAAGTGTAGTCACTGCGCTAGCACACTGTTTTAGTTTTTTTATACAACAGACGACTCGAAATATTGACTCCAAAACATAAGTTTTCTTCTTGAACGAAACAAAATCATAAGTTTACTCTTTCTAACAGAAATTATAATTTACTTACGAATTTTCGTGCACTTTTAAATCATATTAATCCACCAACATCATATTAAATCGGTGTCGCATATTTCAAAACATTAAAACGCTCGATTTTCCATGCAATTTTCGCGAAGGTAGATAACAATGGAAAGAGGTTGTTTACCCCTTGATGACGTCATTAAAACCGTTATAAAAAATTCAAAGGCAAATAGCGCTCGTAAACCGCCCAAACAAAGGGCGGCGCGACGAAGTGCGCACTAAAAAATCTCACTTTGAAGTGTCGTTAAAATTTTCAATTTTTGGCCCGTTTTATGCGCGTGCAGTAAATTAAAAATTAACTCTCCGTTTCGGTGACAAGAGTCGGACAGCCCGATGTCCATTTATACGTAAGGGGCCTTTGTTAATGTAAAATTTACGAATTTTGTTTGGATTGTTTGCGTGTTTCTTTTTATTTCAATAATTTGAACCGGTTTTTTTTTATTAACAATAAACTGTGTTCTTTATTTGAATTAGTTTGAAAATAAGCAAAATGTGATGCGCTTAAGCTTCACATTAGATGTAGGCTATAAATTGGTTATTGGAGAACTAGTAGTGTTTTATATTACATAGGTAAAACTACGTTCCTTCAAAAAAACTTCAAGGACTCTTTTAAGGACGTTTGTATTCTACTTTCATTATGTTTTCACTTAAATATTAATTATTTTTGTATACTGTACCAATAAGCAAAAAAAAAAATTAACTGGCACTTTGGGAGTGCCAACAGAAGTGAAAACTTGAACAATTACGTGTGTATTTTTTGAGTCGTCAGGAAATATTTTATTGTCCAGGAAATACTTTTAAATGAAGTGTTTTTTATTCATCATTATTTATAAACTACTACTACAAAACTATATTACAATTTTCATTTAATGCGTTATTGTGCATGTAAAATAATGCACATTATTTTACATACAAAACTTGCAATCTATTGCTTAAAACGTATTTTTACAAATACAATACGAAAAGTTAGAAAAAAAGAAATGCATATCCCCTATTTCTTTTTAAACTACCTAGACTTACTTGAATACAAATTTTTATCTTCCTACGTCACCACTAACCCGTGTCGACAGAACTTTAAGATTTTGAAAATTGCTCCTTTTAACCTTTACCGTTATGTACCTAAATAAAATGATTATATTATTATTTATAAAATGTTTATTAAAAAAAGATAAAATTACAGAGCAGGCGGGATATTTTCTTTTGAGGGTTTTTTTTTTACAGTCAGGATACAGATTTCTACGTTCTTGCACACAGCGTAATAAAATTGCTTTTGTCCTTCCTTTGCAGTAATCAAACCATGAAAAACTTGCATAAATTTTACACCTCTTTCAGCTGTATCATTAACTGCCCCTAAAGAAAGAACTTTCCTTTTTGCTTCTAAATAGGCAACATCTTCGTCCTGCGTAGAAGCGAGTCTTTGGAGGAAGTTCCCATTGATTTTTAATCGAGAAAATTAAATTTGTGCTCTTGACAGATACAAAATCACTTAATCATTTTCCTGCAACAATAAATAAGGCAATATTATTATCAGTCTAATGAAAACGGTATAAAAATAATACTATTAAATTGTATCCCTACTTACCATACAAATAATCAAACATATCTTTTTTCGATGGGATATATCTCTTCCCAGAATCATCCAAACTCTCTCTTTGTAAATTCACTACAATGTTTCCCTTAGTTTTTTCATTAATTTCATCATCAAAGAGTAGTAAAACGATAATTTCTTCTGACAAGTACCAAAGAGGTTGACTAAGCTTGCTTAGGGCTGCTTTGGAGATCAATTTATCAACAGTTTCATATACCTTAAGCCTCTTTAAAAACCACAAATCTTGATTTGGTGCTTTCACTGCCAAACACTGACCACCCATGTATAACCGCAATGAATAAACAAACATCTTGGAGTGATCGTTTGCCCTTGGTGCTAATTGTGAATTGGGATTGCAACAAACATATTTTTAAAGAGTAAATAGCTCTAGTCATCCATCTTGCTTGATACATCGTTCCAGTATGCACAATTTTTAATTTTTTTATTTATTATCCTCTTCTAAGAAAATAATGGATAGTTAAATCAGTTTGCGATAATCGTCATGTACAATGTTTTTTTGCAATTCTTGATTAGAAAATCTCAACAATCCTATTATTATATTACAAAAATTTTGTGTCACGGTATCGATGTACGATTCAATAGCAGCAGTATTAAAAGTTTTCCAGCTGTCTCTAAACTTTTTGAAGATTTGGATATCAGGGCCACTTGTGACTTTGTGGATTTTTGTTTTCAACACACATTTTAAAACCAGTTCGTAAACGTGATGGCGGCAAGCAGAGAGAAGTAATTCCCTGTCTAGTTTTTGTTCCAAAAGTACACAAGCTCCTTTCAATCACCCTGTATTAGACGCGATTGTGCCACAGCACATTATTTATACTTTATCATCGAGGTTCCAGTCATAAAGTGCGTTTAACACAGCTTTAGCTTGATCCTGGCCGAAAGAGCTCTTCAGTTTGGATTTAGCCAGAAGTATAGTAATACAGGCGTTCTTCTTTAGAACTTGTCACGTCCAGACCAAGTAACAATTGCCCATCCCAGTGAACGGTCACCATTTCAGGCATATTATTCTGAAAATCTGATTTTATAGATTCCGCTCTATCTTTTGTACTCTACTCTGTGTGCGAATGCATTGAATAGACGCATTGTCAGGAAATCATCACAGCTAAGTTCTAGTGCTTCTACTACAGCCTGAAGTATATAGACAGAATCTCTTATGTTTAATTGACATCTATCTAAAGTCGCAACTGACTTAGGCGTGAAAATGTCCTTCCTTCTTCTTTTTGTACGAGTAGTATGTTCATAACTTACCGTTTGAGAGGTCGATGGCCTTAAAGAATCCTTCTTTAAGGCTTTTATCATAGCTGATAGGTTGATCATCATGTCCTTGAGTTTATATGAAATCTGTAGTAAATGATGACGATAAACTCACATAACACATTTGTTCATGTATTTTTTTCTCTTCTTTTAATTTTCTCTGTCTTGTCCTTTTTTCCTTTTCGGCTAACGTTTTGTCTATACCTGCTAAACATCTTGGATGCCTTGGTTCTCGTTGTTTTCATAAAAATATTTTGTTTTTTCTATTGTCATCCGTTCCAAAACATCAGGTTGTGCTATATCGAATATTTTATCTAAATTACTTATTTTGAAAGTTCTCCTCACGGTGCTTGTAAACATATTTATTTTTTTTGGATTTACCTTTTGCAACTCCTTCCAAGCATGGCGAAGATCCACAAATTTTTTTACACATTTAGGTACAGCTCTAGTAGGAGTCCTAGCTTTTCCCCAAAATGTAATTCACTTTTGAATGACTAGATTTGTGCCTTCACTAACACTCAATTTAACTTAGAGAATGTTATAAAAAAGTACTGCAAGAACTTGACCGTTAGGCGGTAACTTTGCGACTGTTATTTGATAATTAACGTCACCAACTACAAAAATGCTTTTTTAATGCTTCTTATTTCCACTACCGTCTTGTAAGCGTTAAAACAATAGGTATCAATCACGAGAGTAACTGAGAACAAATGACAAAGACCGCGAATACGCGCCGCTACTTCCACGCAACTTTTGTGAGCATGATTCGATGCAAGTCGGCACGGCTTATCGTAATCCAAATAAGTCAAAAATTAATTTCCGAGTGTTTTAGAAGCAAATGAACAAAACTAAGACCTATGCGTTAGAAAATAGAAACTTTGAAAAATAAGGGGCATCCTAATACACATTACACAATATATGTTTATATTATATATAATTATATTATTTTTGTATTTCAACTCAAACTCAAATCTCGTGTAAACGTCGTCTAAACGAGGCCAAGATATCTAGATACTTATATACAGAGGTGTCGGTTACGTAACGTTAACAGTGTCGCGAGTTCAATGGTTTTTCCCCATCTCAAAAATGCCATCGTGCATGTTTATCTATGTACGTACATACACAATATATGTGAACACTTATATACAGAACGTCGTGGTTTCAGTGTTTTCATCTCAAAATGCCATCGTGCATGTTTATCTATGTACGTACATACACAATATATGTGAACACTTATATACAGAGGTGTCGGTTACGTAACGTTAACAGTGTCGCGAGTTCAATGGTTTTTTCCTATCTCAAAAATGCCATCGTGCATGTTTATCTATGTACGTACATACACACTATATGTGAACGCTTATAAACAGAGTTGTCGGTTACGTAAAGGTAACAGTGTCGCGAGTTCAATGGTTTTTTCCCCATCTAAAAAAATGCCTAACGCGCCTAAAGAAGTTTCACATCAAAAATTTTAAAATTTAAAAATACACAAAAAATTCTATTTTTTTAAATATATTTATTTACTTGTCAATATATTGAATAAATATTCTTTTAATTTTTTTATTCACATAGCAATAAATTGTTTTTAGTCCAATGCAAATAAGAAGAGAATATTCGAGAATATTCATCTTGTCAAATGCAAAATGTCAAATGCAAAAATTATTAGCTTGCGTTTTAAGAAATAATAGATCATTAAATATATATTGACTCGGAAGAATTAATCAATAAATTTTGACGAAGAATAAATTGTTCTATGCCAATACATAATACCCACTTATTTACAAACAAATATTTCATTCTATACATATCCAAATTCGAAACTCAAAAATGAAAATTTTAAAAATACTATAACTTTTTATAGTTCGGTGATTTTCAGTCTTTGTTCATATATTGTCTGATAATTATAGTCTAGATAAAACTTAGAATTTCGCAACTGAAAAGGGATAGTTCTCCTTATAAGTCGGTTACGAAGACTCATAGGCGACCACAGAAGAACAATGAATATTTACGAGTCTTGTTAAAATAATAATTCGGATGAAACTTTGATCGACAAGCCGCAGACGACCGTTGGCAAACCAATCTTTCAAATTCGCAAATCTGATCTTTTATTGAAAATCTTGTCAGCGACTGCGGTTTGAATTTATTGGCCTCTTTTGGGGGAAAATAAATGTTTTTCTCTCTTCAATTCTTATGACGTACCGACGAGAAAGTTGTGCAAATATCAAATATTGTTGTTTCGACATAATGATTATTAGTAGAATGGTGTGAAAATATAAAAAAATAGATATTAAATACGTAAATAGTGAGCAAATGGTTATTTTGTTTTGAATAATTTAATTTAGATCTTATTTTTTGGCTCGTCAAACTTATATAAGTGAAACTATCGCAGAATAAGATACCGGATTAATAATATGTTTCCTGCCGAATTATACCTCACACATTTGTGGTTCTTATGAAGTATTTTAGTAAACATTATAAACTAAATATTACATGACTCCATACAAATTTGGTGTTTTATTATGTTTCCTTATTACTTTTCATGAAGATCGCGGGCTTAGTGTCAAACCTGTCTAGGCTGCTGTAATGTTTAATTTCAATGTCTATGACGAATGGTATCGTTAAGTAAAGCAATAAATTTTGATTTAAGAAACTCATCCATTCATAATATCTACAATTTTCGAAATGAGAATCCATCGTCCTGCCCCTGATATCTATAACTACCTCAAAAAAAATCCTAATTAATTATATGCATTAAATAACCTTTTGTTTCAAATTATGACCTGTATTGGGATTTATTAAAAATTTTGTGAGGTCCTGATTCGGGGAAATCCATAATCAGACGTTTGACTGTAACATGTGTCAACATGGAGCATGCAACCCACCGCTTACCCTCTAATCTATTTTTCCACAACGGATTCACTATTGATTCAGGAGAATCGACAGTCATTGAACACCTAAACCAGTGCTGATATTTTATTGATCACAGCCCGTTAGATAGTTCTAATGTTATTTATTTCTCCTTACGCTTCATGCCAGATCGGTCCATACTCAGGAAAATGCGAACAATCACATCTACAAGGTTGTCGAAGTGATTATTTCAACACAACACAAGGTTGTCGGGTTGTTATTATTTATTATTATTTTCGTGTTAAAATTACCAAGAGATCCGCTTCCAACCACCTCACCTGACGTTCAGTCGTGTAATGAGTGTACATCAATGAAATGATTATTAACCTGATAACAACTAATTATTTACATAATATATAGTTTTAAAGTTAACCCTTATCTTTTTTTTTCTGGAACTATCAAGTATATCATTGTCAATTGTCCATTATTTATTCATTTTCTTAAGTAAATACAGTGACTTTAAAAATTTAGTAGATCTGGGAGAAAAACTGCTTTTCTTAAGAACGTTTAGTATATTCGAAATGTATTATTTAAATAAATCCTTGTATGTTATCTGCAATGAAACTTTATCAATAATTTTTTATTTCCTTTCCCTTTACAATATAAAAAAAAAAATTAGTACATATTTTATTTTATAAAAAATGTATTTTTTGATTCCACTCTAGTGTCAAGAAATAAAAATTTAAGCAATATCGAGCTCAACATTTCAAATTATTGGAACTCCTTCGAAACATCGACTTTTACGAACATCGATTTTTATTCATCCACACCGATAATATCTCGTAATCCATTTTACGAAAAGAAAAAGAAGGGACGAGAATTTGACGAATTCTAAATTTTTCTGCATTCCAAAAGAAAAAAAAAAGGGGGATCATTCGATGCCAGAGATCGGGCCAGATGTCCATTTTCCGAATGCTCCGCTTTAAGCTGCGAAAGGGAAGGAATTTCTTGAGAAGTATTCATAAAGCTTTTGGGGCGCGCCGCGCGGCGGACGTCAAATGAAAAAGTTTTCATCTTTGAACATCGCCCGGTACTCCTGTAAACTTCTAACGCTCCTAAAAATAAAAAACACGAAACATACAAACATGTTCAATGCTAGTCGCTATCAGCACGTTTCACTAGGTTTATGTACATATTGTTCTTTTATGAAGTGTATGTGCCCGAGGTTTCGCTGGCTACACACACACGCACGCATGCACACACACGCGCACGCTCACACAACAATATAGGAATAATTTTTTTATTGTTACTGTACGGTTTATCGAAATCATTTGCGCAATCACACGTTCTTACTGTATACCAATTTTCATCAAGATAACTCAATAAATTCTATACTTATAAAAGAATATACAAACAGACAGAAAAAAATTAAAATTAGTGTGATTGGAGTCAGTAAATCATAAAACGAAAATTTACCATAAGGTTTAACAAAAAAAAAAAGTATGTAGATACTGACGCTATATAGTAGAGTAGATAGATTAGCCAAGACCTTCTTCTTTACTTTGGACACTAGAAATATTCCATGACGTCATTTTGCAAGAATAAAAACGTAAAGCATGAACACAAGTTTCGATATAACATCAAAAATTCACTGATTTTCTATTACAAAAAAAAAGAATCTGTAAAATACCATGTAAAGTGTTTTCCTTCGTAAATCCTGCAGAGAAGCCATTGGTGCTTTCATAATTTTTTTTTAAAGTAATTTAATTCTAATCACACAATTCTTATTTAGCAGTGAATGACAACATTTAATATATGTACAATTATAAGTTTCCCATTTGCAGATAGGTATACCTATAATGAAGTACATCATACAAGCTAAACATTAATACTAACACTTTTGTTTTTATAACTAACTGAATTAATATTAATTTAGTTGCGACAGTTTTTAATTTTCCCATTTTAGAAATGAGCCTATCACAATCTATTATTTCAAATCGAGGTCAAATATCTAGTATAGTAAATCCCTTTAAATTTTTAATATTAAATTGCAGCAACAACTTTTAGAAAACTTGCTATGCCAGACTAGTAGTGCAATCAATATAACCCCGACAGCAAGCGGGTCTCCTCTAAAAAAAGTGTAGGTACTCTAATTACGGTCCTTACTCTAACTCGGTGCGTATCTGGAATCTCATAAGTCCTTGAAAATTCTGGCGAGCCTGATACCCTGTTTGTGTTGTTAAAGGGAATTTGAGAAAAATGTCTGAGAAAAGGACATCATGGTGAAAGAGTAAAAATATGGACAGTGACGATCATACTGACAACCAGACGCCAAGGTGAACGTGAAAGACTGTTATACAAATCCGTAAGACGAACGGACAGACGTACAGATGGGCACAAAAGTGAACGTGAAAAAGTATCTGAGAATAATGCCTGTAAGGAACTGACTTACACTATGGTGATCGTACATTTATTGTGTTTAATGATTTAGCTATTGCACATTGAGGAAGCTGTAGTCTCCTTGGCCTAATCATCTCAGTTGTTGAGCTCGTTTGCATTCGGCTTTGAATTTTGAGTTATAATAGATTTCCAATTGATGATGAGATTTCGCTGGTGTACTCGTACACTTATAGCACTGAAAAAAAATGTTTTACCTGAGACTGCCGATTATCAACGTGGAATAATAAAATACATTTTTTAATTGGCGTCTCATTAACTACACATTCGTTTATTGCATATGCAATTTCTATAAATTGTAATTGCCAACACATAAATATTAATCTATCGACTGCCGCAGTTTAAGCAAATTGTCGTGCGATATAGATACTACGCTCTTAATGCATGCAAACGATTTCAGTTAAAAGAATTCCGAGACAATGTTGTAATTACATAAATTAAAATATCAACGGCGGGCTAAGTGAAAAGTTTCGGTATTTTTCCCCCTCCGAGGCGGAAATATTTAAGGAGGCCGTCTCTCGTTGAATTTCAAATTTATAACAACCTCCTTTTTTTCCGTTTCGCGTTTCCTTTTAACGGGCCGCTTATATACGGGAGAGGTGTTTAATATTTGAGCCGCGCCGGTGGTTTCAGAAGCCTTTTCCCGTCGCCGCTTCGCCCGCGACCAACGGATGCAAATCTGTTTGAACTCCTTGAATTGTGCGGAAACTAGCTACTGCTAGCGGAAAAGAATATTCTATACGAAATCTCATAAGATACGACGTATTGATAATGGAAAAAATTATTAAAATAAAATTACCCGTCTATATTGTTCTGTATTCTCATGAAGCAAAGTCTTAAAACTGATTAAAATATTTAAAACTTTTTGATGATTCATAAATTTTAAATCGACAACCACGATTTTTTTTCGGACTTTTTAAGTAAAATTTAAATCAATTCATTTGTGAAAATGTAAATAATACTCATCAATCAAATCGTAAATATGATGAAATTCCAAATGGGTTGATGTTATGTCGGTTTTGAAGACGTGGAGGATCAAAATCGCCCGGCACGTCTTAATTCTATATATACTCCTATTTTGAGCCGTCTTAGCACATTGTTAACGAAATGCGTAGTTTTAAGAGAGATGAGCATTGACAAGGTGTTCGTAATAAAACTTCAACGTAGTTTTAAGCTCTTTTAGTTTTGGCATTTTATTATATTAGGTCGGAGAAAAAGTGTTTTCTTATTATATTTAACAAGTAAAAAGTTGCAGTAAAATCTCTTGGGTTGAGCTGTTTGTATCGCTGGTAAATATGGCTGTTTTGATATCATAGTAGGTAGGAATTGTCCCTTTTGGCTCACTGTTTTGCCAAGGCATTTGAGTCGTATACGTATAGTAATAGGGGTGCGATTCACTTGGTAGAATGTGGTTTTCCCACGGTCGCGAAATCGCGTTTTGGTTCCGTAGTATATATATATATCAGTGCGGGAGCCCTCGGGCCGCCGAGCCGGGGCGCTCCCGGTCCTGTGGCTGGGCTTCAGTGGCGGCGGCGGTGGCCCCGAGAGACGGTGCGCTAACGCTATGTCCGGCGGCCCCAGAACCGGTCGGGGCCGGGCCGGGAGTGAGCGCCCAGGTCGGAGTGCCGCCGTTGCGCCGACGCAGCAGACGCCCTCAAGGGCGGAGCGCTAGCGCTGCGGCGGCGCCCCGGTGCCGAGGGTCGATGGGGGTGCTTCGGTAATGACGACGACGATGTTCACAAGAGCGAGAGTGGATGTCGTACAATCACTATTCACGATTGGTACACCATTTTTTGCCAGAAGTTATTGACAAACTACGAAAAATAACCATAAACGTCGTTTCATCTACACCACGACAATGTCAGTTCTCAAACGGCCAAACAGGCAAATAAATTTTTGAAAAAGGAAAACGTAGAACTTATGAGCAGTCTTGCATACAGTCCCCGCACCTTGAGACTTTTTATCTTCACAAAATTTAAGAACCAATTACGCAGTCAACGATTTTCATCACCAGAAAAGACTGTTGAACGTGTTTTCGAAGTCGCCAGAGTGGCAAATGTTTACAAAATTGGTTTATTCGTATGGAAAAGTATATTTATGCTAATGGAGAATATTTTGAGAAACAACAAATTCCTTTTTGACCATTCATAGCAATTTTTCTCATTTATTCCAGAATTTTTCATCAGATGTACATTTTAATTAAATGTACATAGAATATGATGAAAAAATATTTTCAATTTGTATATAAAATACGAAAAAACTTTATCCCCGACCATGTATTTAATTTTGGGAGTCGTTTACAAAAGGTATTTATTCTCTATAATTTTCGTAGTATCTTCAAATGTTTTGTATTCCATCATTTGGTTTAACAAGATTACTTTCTTTAGGATTCTGACGTGCGTGCTTTCGAAATATTTGCTATTTTTCGAAAACTCTAATACTTTATCTATTTTACATAATTAATATTGAGTGTTTTCTCGTCAAATCTTGAGTATGGAAAAAATAGAGATTCACGGCACATAAACAATAAATAGATACCGCAAGGAATGAAAAACAATACATTTTCCTCATCACATTTATTATAAATATTATCGTCCGCAATAATTTGTTATTGCTGCAAAATTCATCATTTTAAGTGTATATATGTGCGTCATGAATACTGACAACTGTGTAGTACTGGCGGATTTTCAATAAAACTTTCCCAACAGAAGCGCCCCCAAAGCTTTATTGTAGCACGCTCAAAAGCAATCCAAATCGATGTAGCCTTTTATCTAGGCGTAAGCGCACCTTTCACTGCCTGACTTAGATACATTAAACTTTTTCACTTCCCCGCGAGGCAGACACAAATTGAGCGTAAAAAACATAAGGGTCCGCGTGTACGAGATGTGATAAGCAGTTATTTGTGGATGCGGTAATTCATTCGCGTAATATGAAACGCTTAATAATTGAATTATGTTAAAATATTAGGTTTTTCTTGATTGTTTGAAATTTTACAATATTACTTACTACAAACAAATTATATGTCAATGGTAATATTAACGAAGCGTAGAAAATAATATCTTTATTCTATATAATCCAGTCAACGTTTGAATAATAGTTAATAATTAAAATTAGATGTACATATCATGTTTATATGTTTACTCATTATGTTATACAAGTAAATTATTTTAAGATTAGTTTTAATTTTGCTCTGATAATCAAATTTTTAATCATCACAACCATTTTTCTTTTGGTATTCCAGAAAAAGTGTGTAAATTTCAACGGATAAGTTACTTAATTTTACTATTACAACAAACCCTTCATAGTTCAGCCTTCAATAAAACCCCCAATAAATGATCACCAGGGATCCACGTCCATGTTTCACAGCTGTCGGGTTGTGTATAAAATAGGCGATCATAATAAAATCTGACTCCAACCAAAGTGTACTGACGCAGCAAATAGCCGCCGTATCGGCTCGTTCTAGCATACAAATAACTGCTAATTCACTAATCGCATCGAATGTTGATTAGAATTTTTTTATTTGAACAATCAAACTCCTACTGTACTCGTAAGTAGTCGAAATTACGTTACAAATGAACGAACCTTTGAGATGGTGACAACGCCACACAAAATCGACCCTTTTCTTGCCACCGCTTACTTGCTATCGCGCTTTGTTATCGCAACGTAGGTAATTTAATACGTAAACAATTAGGCTCTATAGTCATTGTTTCTGACGCACACATATTTTATATAGTATTTCTTTATTACTGTAGCTGAAGACTTAATTCGTTAGAAATACATTTCATTATAAAGAGCTTATGAAATCGTGTCATAATTTAAAATGGTGTGTGCATCAGTCTCCACGGTGGGACAGGAGAATCCAACATATTAAAATGAGTGAGTATTAAAGTGATGAATGCATATTCTTTTTGAAGAACTCAATACGTTCGGTGCTTTTCTTTTACGAACTTTTCGGTGTTTTTTTCCTGAGGAGGGTGTATGCAAAAATTTAAATGTTTGACTGCATGAAATAGCATATCTTAAATAAGTCACCAAATATCTAGTATCAACCTAAATTTATCTGCAATTACAAGACACTAATTGTTTACACCACATTAAATATTCTAAAGTCTTTTATCTACGAAAAGAGAATTTTTCTTTGTTAAAAGAATAAAAAAAACCACATAGCTCCTATTGTGGCTTTGTTAGCTATATTATTGATAGCTTCCTACCATTGGTACGAATAATTGCGAGATATGATCTTAAAAACATTATTTTATTAAACATTGATAGCTATAATTTTTATAATACTGACATTACACAACTCATAGTCTGAATATTATGAGACTTTAAAAAGGTTGGAAATACGATTTCAAAGCTTAGAGCATTTCTAGGACACTTCATTAAACGGATCAGAGATACAATAATGGATACTGAAAATTGTAAATACCTGTACAGCCTTTTATGTACACCTGTACTGTTGTCTCTGAAGTGGAAGACATTATTCTAAACCTTGGTGGGCTATACTACTAAGTGTTCTCTCAAGGACTTCAGCGTTTAAAGAAAATAGTGTAATGAGATTTGCATATTGAATTAAAGTATTACAATAATTTTAGAAAACATGGTACTTAAATTAGCAATCCGCGTCGAGTCAAAATTGGAACTATGGACTTATTGCCAAATATGAAATAAGTCTTCTTATAGAAGGCCCATATCCAGCAATGAGACACAAAACAAGTTGTACAATTAAAAGATAATAGATAAAACTGCTATTTATAATAGAGCATGGCTTGGAAAAAATACGATTGCTAATTCTATTCTGACCAAAATTTCTTAAAAAAAAATAAACTGCCTCCTCCATCGCGGCGGGCGCGCTTTCAAATCCCGCGTTAAGGGCGTGTGAAGAAATAACAGAGCGAGTATATCTGTAAATAAAACTAAGGTAACCTTTATCGCGCTGCCTTCCCTTAGACGCGTCTCCCTCGCGTTACAATTCGCCCATTCTTTACGTATCTTTTCTTCGAAACCGTTGGACTAAATAAATTATGGCGTCTAGTCGTCGATTCACCTTTTTTTTTTCTTTCAGCGAATGCCCTTTTATTTATTTGCCATTTCGGAGTTTTCCCCGTACGTCGCGCGAGGGTAATATCGCGAAGGGCGAGATCGCAAGTCACGTAAGCGATAAAGAAGCAAGGATAAAACGTGTGAGATTCATAATTTTCCTAAATTAGAATCCCTCTGTGTCACAGAGCAGGAACACGTATATTCAGTGTTCTCTCTATGGCACAATCGCGGTTGCTACTTTTTTTACAAGCACAATTGCATCAATTCTAAAATAAATTCTAGTTGCTAACCACTACATCAATGTTGTTAAGAAAGATGACCAATATATTAACGTATAGCTTAAATCGAATATACAAATTTTAACGCTAATATCGAAGTAATTGTGGGTAATAACTAAACGATGATATTCCATTACTATCTATTAAATCATTATCCGAAATGATTTATACAAGGTGACTAAATGGTTAAGACTCAATGAACAGATCGCCAAATACATATATTCATAAATATAAAATTTATCAAGTTTATATCATGACTTAGAACTGCATAGATACTTGAAAATATTATTGATGATGTCTAATTGATTATTTCAACATTTTCACTTCTTCTTCTAACTTGATGATATTGATTTTCGTTTACTATCTTTCTCATTTTGGACTAACTGAATTTTTATTCAGTCTCCAAAGTGAGATTGAGAGCCAAAATTAAGATAATACGAAATAATCTTTTCAAAATGGCATGAATACGTAATTTTTTATTTGGAACAGAATAAAGAAATGATTATGCAAGGCATGTTCCGTGTGTCGTACATTGCATGTATATATAAAAATAAAAAGAAGTGTGCATTGCGTAATTATTATTCAATTTTATTATAAATTTTCACTAAATTACTCAACATCAAAATTAAGTGTAGCGATATAATAAAAAGTAAACAACAAAAATTTTGAAATTTCTTTTTTGGTTTATATTTCCTGAATGATTAAACTCAATAATAGAATAGGACCAGTAAGCACATTTAAAGCGAGTTGCATCGGAACATATCAAAGGTTAACTTTAACGAATTGTATTTTTTTCTTTTGGTGCAACCTGCCGTAAAAGCCTCTTCATTATCGCGTATCATGGCTGAGTTATTGACAATCGCGTTGTGGGTCATGATTGTCGCTATCATTGTGCGACTGACTACACAAATTGTCAATGTTGAGTTGCGATATTGCCTAGATGAAAGATGGACGTCGAATTGGTTGGAGCAGCTGCTAATTGTCTTTTAAGTACATCTAGGTATTATGTAAAAATGGACTCTCATAGATCAGTTATTAGCAAGTGACAGAAAAGAAGATGGTGGATATTGACCGTACATCGTAGCAGAACAATTTACAGTTCAATTTACATTGTTAACAATCAATATATTTTAAATTCATACTTATTCTATAAATATTTTTATTTATAAATATAGAAATGTTATCAAATTTTTTTTTGCCGTTATTTCGTCCCGGCGTGTTACCTACACAGTAGTCAATCGTGTACTGAAAATTCGGCAATCATGTGGATGTGCACCCGCAAATACTTATAATTCACTTTTATGTTTGCTCGAAACCGACAACGCGACCAATATCGACAATCACTCGCAACCATGGCCCACTACACGCAATTGTGTCCTCTACTCGATGGTTGTAGATTGGAAATTATGTACGTCGATGAAGACGAATCATAGGAATCAAACATCTTCTGGCTATCAGCTACTACATATATCTGTGTAAGAACGCGTGCGCGTGTCTACATGTGCGCATGTGTATTCGCGTACCTGCGTTATAAGTGTGGTTTCGCTATATATTTAACAAAACTACGCTTATGAAAGAAGCTGTCCATCATACTTCTAAGCTATTCATCATAGCTCCATTAAAGTAAACAAGTGCACTACAGTTCTTTTTTTAGTATCACTATTTAATATGCTAGAGGCGAACTCGGCCTGCTGCGCGAAAATGGGTCGGATCGAACGATGAAATATAAACACACTCGCACAGAATGCAGACGTGAAGTAACAGCTTCTGATGTTGTGTTTCGTCCAGTAAGTAAAAGTTGCTGTATCCCAACCCCCTTTCATTAGATATTCTATTCCTTCCTAAAAGTTCTGTTGGCACATTCCCCTCTCTATCAAATGTCCTATTCCTTCCCAAAAGTCCGCCAATGTACTGATGATTAAGATAAATGAACATTATCATTATATATATAATGACGATGTTCATTTACCTTACTGTTTTGACATTTTTAAAGAATCTATTTAACATACAACTTTGAAGCAGGGATCGATACTATCTGTAACAGCCGCAAAACGAATTTGAGATGTAAAATTTTATTTAGAAACAAAAGGTTTCATTATAACGATCGAGCAAAAATCTTGAAAAAAATATTTTCGTAATTCATCGAGTGGCGTATAAAATGAAAAACGGGGAAAAAATAAAAATTTTTTTGACAAATAAACTTAAAAAAATATGCCGTGATCCTAATGATATTATAAATGGATAAATTTTTGTGTTTGAATGTTTGTTATTCAATCATGTTTTAACGGCTGAACAAAATGAAATGAAAATTCAAAGTCATATAGCTTATACAACAGAGTAACATATAGGCTATAATTTATAATTTTTTTTTTCTAGCGGCTTTGCTTGCGTCATCGTAGAACGATTTACTTGTGCCACACCAATGTGGTTATTGGCCACACCAATGTTTTGAAATTGGTATCATGGTTGATAACATTGTTGATCGACATGAAAGATTTTGTCGCATGTCCGGGCGGGGGACGCCGCGGCTTTATTATGTTTATTTTGAACAGAATCGGAATCTCGATCTGGGACTATAATCGGAATGAAAAGGAAAATCGGGACTGAAATTCGTGAACTAGGTCGCGGTTGGTAGAGTGATCGTTCGATATGAAATATGAAAGAATTCATTCAATGTCCACGCGGGCGGACTTGCAGGCTAAAACTGGCTATAAAATAAAGCACGACAATTACAATAAAAGTTTATTCAATCAAAAGTAAAACTCAATGTAAGGTAATGTAAAAACTAATGCAAAAACAGATGAAAATGTAAGAAATTAATAAATATTGTATCAATTATGACACAGAAGAACACCATGATGAAAGAAACTTATTCTTAATTTATTGCTTTAATTGTGAATTTCTCACAAACTTAGAAATAATGCCTTAGCAGCACTATGCGGGATTTATCATACCTGAATTGAAATATTTCAGAATTTGAACACTGAATTTATTTTATGGTACTATTTTAAGATTTATTTTCAGAAAACTCTGAAATAGTATCCAACTAAGAGTCTGAATACGATTTATGATAGCTCCAACTTCACATATTTTAGAAGTACTGCAGTAAAATAGTCTATCGCAGGACCTTTTACGTCTTTCATTATTTTCCAAAGATGCCGTGATTAACTCTATTTAAAAGAACAATCTTTTATTAATATTTTATTTACTTTTTATTAATGTAATTTAAAATAATAAAAATTTCAAAATTTCAATTTCACGAGTGAAATTTAATTGCACATGTCATCAAACTCGCCTATAAGATCGGTACGCGCCCAAAATTGTATAAGTTAACATGTGAATACGAGACAGTACGTAGTGTATACGTAGAACGATCACCTGCCTTATCTCTTTATTTCCCGCGAGTGCGTTTTGTCACGGCGCCGCGCGCCCGCGCATACGCCCGGCCGGAGGAAAGAGGATTATTCTGTTTCCACGTCGCGTTCCCGCGTTCGATTCGTAGCCTAATAGCTGATGTGGAGCTCTTTTACTCATGATCTTGCTCTGCTCTTACATTTTCGCGACTTACAAATTGTGTGTTTCTTGTCATATTTTATTTATGCCATTGCTGTGACACGCCTCCCCGCATCGTTTCGAATGGCTGAACCTTAAGTCCTCCAAGCTGACCCGGTGGAGAGCTACTGAAAACCGTCGTCATCAATACTAAGAGAACGTCCTTGACCAACGGCTTAACGTGCCCTCCCAGGTACGAAGCGTGTGGTTTAGTTTGACTTAAGTTAAAAACCTAACAGTCAATTCACCCGTGATCTGGATCAAACCCGAACCATCGCCATCTTTACGATATTACTACAATTAAATTAAATTCTATAATTGTAATCTAGGTAAAAATAAAGCTATTTGTTATGTGCACTAACTGCACTGCATTCAAATACGTATATGTTTGAGAAAAATTATTACCAATGGGACCAAATATTTGCAATACACATTTGCTTTGTATATGCAAGAAATATTTTACTTTCATAGAGTCAATATCGAATTGACTCTGTATGATTGTACTGGCCCAATAATATAGTTTTATCCTATGAGAGATGGTATTGAAGTTGATCAGCCGACTTGGCGGAAGTGTTGTCGAAGTCTGCCATGGGATTGACCTGTTACACGAACGGTAACATAAGACGAGCTCGGAACAAACTACTATGTCAAATTCATCACGTTTCTGACCGTAATAAATGCAATCTATATCTCCAATTCGGGTTGACAGTTTTATGCAGAGTGGCTCCTTACTCATATTATTTTAATAAAACAATCCACGTAAAACTTCACTAACGGGCACTAGTTTTCTCTTCTGATAAATCTGTAGGGGGAATATGTGTGTGGTAGGGTCGACAAAAGATGCCCTGGTGAATTTTATAAATAAATGCTAATTCTTATAGGAAGACCCAAACTTTAAGTGAGCAAAACCAAATGAGATTGAAACAATTTTCGATTTTCAGAAAACCATTAAAATCGTATCAAATACAAAAAAAAATATGCCTACGCCTCTAAGAATTTTCTTCTTGAATAAAGTGTAAAAACAATAATTTCATTCGTGATATGGTATTGAAACCGCAACACTTGTTCAGTATCAGTATCCGATCACGAATAGAATTAATTGTTCATAATACTTTCACTATTATAAGTTAATTCTGGGTAAAAAAAAACAAAATTTTCCCCACAATCTACGTAAGTAAAATAAAAGAACTTAGAATGTGTAAAATAAAAATACATAACAAAATTTTAACAATGGGATATTGAGCCAACCTTATTATATGTATCGCATTCACTTGTTATTTGTTTTTACAAATTGGCAGCTATAACCAAACAAAAGTTATAACAAACTTTGATTGGCTTTTCATGATGAAGCTCTCTATCTTGCCACTGTTTGTAACTGATTTAACGAGTTTAACTGATCAAACGTGGTCGCACTAATCTGACTAAAGACCTGCATGAGGGACGTCCTTCTACGGTGACGACCGTGCGGCTCGTGACAGAGACTGACAGAAAACTGACCTGCCAGCAGATTCGCACAAGCTTGAACATTGGTATGAGTCAAGTGCATAAAATCTTTTATGAATATTTAGCGGTCGGGAACCTTTGTGCTCGATGGATATCCCATAATTTGACCGAAGCTCAAAACACTGTCCTGTTAATTGGTGCTGCGCAAGCGGCAAAGATGTGCCAGTAGTGATTCAAATTTGCTCAGTGGATGTTTCCTTTCGAGGAGTTACTTACTAAAGTAAAACGAGGTCGAAACGTCAGAAAAAAGATGGTGGCCTGTTTCTTTGCAATGACAGGTTATGCAGCAATTGTATTAGAAGATAAAAGAACAGTCACTGCAGACTGATATACTGATAAATGTTTGCCTTTTGTTAAGGAAAAAGTTCGAAAAAAAACGACCTCGCAGTAGGATTCTCGTTCATCATGACAACGCCGCGTCACATGCCGTCAGACAAATAAGTAACTACTTGGGGACGTTAAGTCCGGATAGGAATACTGGCTTACAACCCAGTTCTCGAAAGGTGCGATTTTTATTTATTTCCTATAATAAAATAAACATTTTGAGGAAAGTGGTTTACGTACACCGAGGAAGAAGTGGTTCCGTATGAAAAGGCCGTCGAAGCGACCCCTAACTGCAAGTGGACAAAGTGTTTCTCTCAGTGATATCCGTCGTATGCAGCGATACTTGTTGTCAACGGATATTTAAAAAAAAATGATAATTAAAATAACTTCCTAGTTTGCTCAATTTTTGATTTTCTAACTATTTTCATAATGACCCACGTAAAAGAGCATTTAGAACTGTTTATTTACAATCAGTAATAATAACATGCTATTTATTTTATATAAATTTAATTGTGATCTGATGATGCAAATCTGATGCATGTGGTATTCACATTTGGTGTCACTATTACAAATATTTGGTGTTCTGAGATCTATTTAATATATAAGTTTCGAAGGACCAGCAATCACCATAAATGGAATAATAAAAAAAAACTGGTCATGAACGATCTTACTCAAATATACTAAAAATAAAGACGCCTGCTAATGTTTCGATAACATAATGAAAAATAAGCAAAATGAATTTATTTTACGTAGGGTTGAGCCCGTTAAGTATTGTAAGAAAAAGTACTACAAACCTGATTTATCGCATGATAAGATTATGTTAAAATCCACCCGCCTTAACCAAAATGGTTTCACATAGCGAACATTGTCACTATCGAAATAATAACGATTTTATTGTTCTTTTAGAAGACTACATCATCTTTTTTTTAAAAAAGTACCAATGAAAAGTCCAACACGTGGTTTTTGAATAGGAAGATTCGAAGTTCGAATGCTGGCCAGGGTTGAATTGGCCGTTTTTAACTTAAATAAATGACCGTTGAGTTTTTAACTTAAGAAAAATTTAACTACCCCAACATTATCATTGTATTGGTGACAATTATCCGTTAACAATCCTCAACTATCAAAGGAACAATGCAAATGTTCAAAGCTTAATCATCTCAATATAAAATAAAAGATTTTCTAAGGATATGCCTCTGAAACAATACACCACCGAATACAATAGCTAAAACTTATTTTCAAAATTTTTTGACATTTCTCCACAAAAGCATATAACCAAAAAATATTTACAATGTGAAAACATGCTATATTTCTGAATTTCTCAAGCAAAATTGTCGATATTGCAAATATCTCGAAGTCTCTGAAATTATCCGCAAATATTTTACAGACAGGAGCATCGCCCGGGAATGAAATTCAGCAATCTCGAACAACAATACAAGTTAATTGAACAATTTCTCGGTTTTAAACAAACTGCGCTAAACAGTTCTGACGCTGAGATATTTACGAGCTCCTTGTAATTAAATTCTAGAATAATTGCTTGCACTAGACCGCCGTGAGTTACATTCCCCGACATGGTGGCCGCAACCTTTGGCCTCGATCGAAGTTGCATTAAACGGGATTATCGTTTCACAAAAACCAAATCTATTTTATACTCTTGGTGCCGATCCATTTTATATCTGACACGTTTACTCGACGACCACTGCCCTAAGGGACACATATTTTTTGATCCGTGAAATACACTCAAAATATTCAAAAACTAGGGTTCTATTATAATTTTTGCATGAGATAATTTATCAAAATAAGAACAAAATTGTTTAGGATCGTAGTCAGATGTCTATCTAACTTTTAGTCATCCGTATTATTATTTAGGCATAAATGAATAAATACTGCATTAGGCCCATAAAAGTCACATTTTTTAAACAACGTGTGTCACATTTTTCTCTTTTTGTAATAAAACTTCAAATTTATCGAATTTTATGATTAGATGCACTCATTTTGGTGGACAGAAAAACAATAGAAAAATGGCTGATAGCCGTTTTTACTTTTCAGTTTTTTTCCGAATGTCATCCGGTGCAGGCTTACGTACAAGTGTATTTATGTTCTCACCTCATCGACGAGTTATGTTCTCATACGACGGACATGCTCAGTACTTTTTAAAGTGGTAGTTTTTTCCCCTATAGGATGCGTTAGTCATGTTAAAACAACGATAATGAAATTGTTTTTTACTCGGTTGGCAGCGCAATGATTCTCCTGGTCGTACTGAAGAAAGGCACAATTTCGTGGTTATTATTCAAGGATAAATATAACGAAAACGATAATGACGTATTGTATACTAATAATGTTTGATTTAAAACAAAAAAGGAGAAATAAATATCCTTTCGTGGTATACTTTCGTAGCGCTCGTACGCTGTCGTTGCGCCACGATCACTATATATATAAAAAATACAGTTGGTCGATAATGACAGCTAGGCTCATTTACGTACGCCTTTTGGATTGGCGAATAGCTAAGTACAAAGTCTAATTCTTTGTTTTTTAAGGTATATTTTAGACACAAATTCACAAATTTCTCACTATTTCATTATAGTTGATGTAAGGATAAGATCACTGTTATGTAGGATACCGCAGGACAAAAACCTGAACATATATTTTTATTCATAACGAATAAGTTTTCTAAATATGAAGAATAATTACACTCCGATAATAATGAACACGTCTGCCTATGAGGGTACTTTCTTTTATTAAATGTTAAGTCACTATTACTTACTAAGGAAATGAGATATAATACCTTCAATAATAAAACGATCTAAACCTGGCTAAAATTAATTTATACAAAAAATATTTTAATATTAAGGCTTTTTTTTAACTAATAAAAAAATGTTTGCCAGCCCTGTCTTACATAAACAAAGGATAAGTCAGGTAACGTCTTCAACTTCCATCGTCCTATTGTTTAACTCGATTGCTAAACTCATTTCAGTTTGAATTTGTAGCTAAGAATCATTACCGTTTTCAATGTCATTTCTTTGTAGGAGAGTTATAGGTTCATTTACGAAAAATTACTTCGTGAAAATTAAAAACAAACCAAGTGCGTGTGTGGCTCGCACACCGAGGGTTCCACACTACCCGTAATATATTTGCATTGTCTATTTACCAAAAAAAAATTTTTGTTCATTAATTCTAGGTGTCCAAATCAGACTTGAGCGATTTTTGTTATTTGTTAATTACTTTAGAATTTGCATCATAATCACAGCATTGTTATGCTTTGCTTGAATGTATTAACATCTTTATGACAGAGAAAAAAATTTTTTTGGTATGGAGATCACTTTAACACTTTTTTATAGCATTTTCAAGAGGCAAACCAGCTTGCGCGCCACCAGAGAGTAGATAGTCATCGCCGACCATGAGCACTCACAACCGTAGAAGAATCACCAATGGGTTGTCAGCCTCTTGGGTAGGAATACGATATCTGATGGAGGGCGGATGGATGAAGCTGGTACTTTACGTCTGGATACTTCGAGAGGGTGGTATCTCACCGGCGGAGCCGGTCCATTTTCGTGCTGCGACTATTGACCATGACATATGTCTACCACTCCAAAACTTATTTTTTTGTCATTTATTAGGATTTTTGCTATTACATCACATATTCTGTAAAAATTTTAACCATATACCGATTATTTTTCAAACGATACAACACTTTGAACATAAGCTAGAAGACCAGGTGGAACGAGGGACAGACGGACGATTAGATGGACGTGTCTACAGACGACATTTGCTTAATAATAGGGTCCCGCTGGTAAACTTTAGGTAAAGACGATGATAAGAACGGTTTATTGGATTGTAATACTTATGCTTATACGACGTATTTATTAGAGCTTCTGCTCTGTGTGTACATGTACAATAAGGTCCCTGAATTTATATACAATTTACGCTTAAACAAATTCGTATGATTGTTAATCAAATGCTTGTTAAAAAAAAGTATATTATAGATTCTGCGAATATTTAAAGAACAAATATTCAGACATAACCAGCTCGACTTCTTGCGGGTTTGTTTATTTATGTTATAAATGTAAATATGTTTGATTATACTATAAATTTAAATTTGAAAAGAGCTACCCTGTAGTTTCTTGTTTGTTCTTCCTAAAGGAAAACTGCCTACCGAATGGTAAAGTGGCAAAATGTAAATCATAACTTATGAAATAGAGATTTGAATTTGTATTATTTATAATTATGTTTTTTTTTTATTATATTCTTATCAACGAAAACTGCTATAAATACTGATAATGGACCTCTTAAAACGGATGTAAATACTTAATGATATGAAATTACGTGTTCTAATATTGTAGGAGTTCCAGTACAAATGGAAAATGCTTATACTATATTTGGTCATGTATCCGTCTTTATAGCATGATTATATTACTTACGTTTTATTATTCATACAAAACCGGAATATAGTACAATTATATATCATAACCCGAAAGAAAATTCAGATTTTTTTTATGTTGTATGTAGTCTCTGCTGCATCCTGGCTTCCGTCCGTGGATTTTCTCGGGCTGACGTAAAACGAATCCCTATTCATGATGCATATCCCGGTTCTGTCACAGAGTGACGGATACCGGCGGTTTTGTACTCGCCGGTCGTCAGTCATATTAATATTTTTGGTGTATTTATTTACCAAATAAATCCGTTTGGATATTCATTCTGAAATGTCCAAATTTACATTTAGTATAAAATATTTAAGTAATTATATCTTACTTATATTAAAAGCGTTTTGAAAGAAAAAAAAAACGTCGTTTCTAATAGTACGTCGTAGATAGATTTAATTAGTAAATAACAAGAGGATTGCAAACTTTATATAGCTTTAAAGCCTTGCTGTAAATCAGTAGGTTCTAATGGATCAATGTTTTTTAAAAGTGTATTTCCCTCCATTCTAGGACTGTAATGTAAATCTCAAGATGGTAATTTTGATTGAATAAAGCAGATAAAGATTCGTGAAAAAGTATTGGCTTCGAACAAAATACACATTTTTTGTACCTAGCGTGTCATGCATGATTCTAGTGTTCGTGACGAAAAATTCCCTGCACACCCCAACATGCAGACAGCGTGAATATATGAGTTATCTTATTTTCAATCCATGTAGTACATATAGACCAGTTTCGAACTCGTAATTTGTACATTCGAAAACATCTATTTTCGGTATACTTTTACGTACATAATAATAGCTTGTAATGGAAAATATAGTTTTTATAACTAAAGATACAAATTCGCATGAGTTTTACTTCCAAAATGCATCATGAACATATGCAGTATAGTCTCAATAATCCTTCAAAAAGCTAAACACGTGACAAAGACATCGGCGACCCTTATGATAGTAGGGCCGCCGACCACTGACGGTAGTCGATCAAGGCCAACAGAAAGCGGCGCCCGTTACGGCACAACCCGTAATCGATGTCGAAAAATAGCATAGCTGGCGTGTCGCCGTGATGGCGTGTCGCCGTGAATGTCACGAAGACGGCCGCCCTTCTGACCGGCCAACAGCGTGCCATGCCAACAAAGCTGAGACTCCGGGGACAGGAGGTGGAATGGCAAACTAGGGTGCGATACCTGGGCGTACAAATAGATCGCTCGATGCGCATGGCCGCTCAGGTGGAACATGTTATCCATCAGAGCAGAGCCGCACGGAGCATGTTGCGCCCAGTGCTTCGATCGCACCTGCCGCTTCGAGCCAAAGTCGCCTTATATAAAGGCTACATCCGTTCCCGGCTCACGTACGCAGCTCCAGCATGGTACGCACTTTGTTCCATTTCACAAAAAGAAGAGGATCCAAGCCCAGCAGAACATCACCCTACGGATGATCGCGGGAGCGGGGCGGTATGTCTTAAATGACGTAATCGCTCGCGACCTCTGCATCGAAACCGTAGATGAATTCATCCAGCGCATTGCTCGCCGGATGTTTGACATCGCTGACCAGGACCCCTATGAATTCCTCCGGAACATCGCACCGATGCAAGAGAGGTCGCCGAGCGGCCGACCCCTTCCGAGAGAATTGATCCGAACACCTTCTCCCAAACCCTAGTACCGGACTGATCGAAATTGGACTGGACACACATGTCACGGACCCCCCGTAAGGGGACCACCACTAGATCCATCGGGGTCGTATCCCCGACGAGAAGACGCCCGGGCTTGAGGCAAAAAAATAAGTCCTCCGTCCCGTACCTGCACCCTTAAGAACGAGGGTGTGGAAGAACCACGAACTGTTTCGACGGTATGACTTCCGAACGAGGACAGATTTTCAGATCCGGGCCATCTCAATTCGACTGATGACCCGTCTGATTGGTCACTCTTTGAGAGACGAATTCGGAAATCGCATAAAATAATATAAAGATGCAGCTGCATGCTACATTAAATTACTATTACAATCAGCCGTATCTTACGAGCCTCCCCACATCACTTCATCCGAAGGCCACGGAATGCTCTTTCAGGCCCACCCGACGAACTCACCGCTGAGGTCGAAAGGTTCACAAACATCAACAAAGACATGACAGAAGTCTAGGCGCGGACACCCCCCCATCCAACCGGTGCGCCCCCCGCGCTCCCGGCACCCTGCTAGGAGATTAAGCCCGAGCTAAATCTCCACGTGATTTCCTATGCCGAGATGCCCACTTTGCGACATCCATAGGGCAATCACGCGCCGACGGCATCCCATATGCCGATCGGCCGCGACAGGCGAAGTCCTCAAAGCTCCAATTTATCGGGGCTACGGACAACGGCCAACCAACAGGTCGATTCGGGGGTTTTTTGGTCCGTGAAAGTCGGACACACCCCACGCACGCGGGTGCGTGGATAGCTCATTAGAATAGCTCGTTAGGTCAAAAAAAAAAACAATAAAACTGCACTAACACATTACTGAATTTAGTTTACATTCTACTATAGTACATCGCATACGTTTTAACATATAGAAGTTGAAACTCAGCGCCTCTATAGACACATAGTGTTCAGAAGTATTATTTCGACGACCTAAGTTGGTGAGGGATCGTTTCTGCAAATAGTCAGCCGATCAGTAAACAACAAAAACGGGCCGTTGAGCGTTCCATTCTCGTGCTCCCGGTCCGTCACATCTATAAGCATTAACCTGCCGGCAAGGTTTGTTGTATCACATATCCATTTTGCATCTACTACTTATATTCCTTTTCACAGTGGTGTCCGAGATGGATACAAACCAGATTAAGAGGACCACCCGTTCAGCTGTTAGCATTTGTAGCTTTACCTTGGTGATTGGGACTGGACTGTTATTTCACCCATTAGAATATAAATTTTGTACAGCTTAATAATTATCAAATACGCATTCACCATGAAAATAAGTTAATCGAACAAAAATCAATCTAGATATCTTAAGCACGAACGTCAACAAATTATCCATTGAGTGATTATGACATATATTTATTAATATATAAGAATTCGATTGGTTTATTTAGAACCCTCGCATTTTTACAGTTATCGAGGAAAACGCATCCGAACTCCTGTGATAACAAGCGATACTCGTATCATGAATAAATCTGCGAAAAAAGGAGAGGCATCTATCAGGAAAAAATGTCGTTCTGAGAGGAGTCCAAAGAGCGTTTAACTGGAAAGGTTCGACAAATAGTTAGGGTTATCGACAGGCCCGGGAGCGCACAAAAGATGCAATTTGTCAAATCAAACACACTTGTCGCTCCAGCGCCGACAGAGGGCGCTTTCTTGTGATCCTTTGACTATTACTTGCGTGTTAGGCACGACTAACGATTTGTAGGAACGGTTTACATATGATTTCTATTGTACATAAGAGTGCAACTTCAATGTATTCGATTATTTGACTCGTTTGTATTCGGATGGCTAATAAATATTGTTCGTATTAAATTATTTAGTTGAAAGACACTTTTCTTTTATGGATTTCAATAATTTGCACCACACGAGAAATCTCAAACGCTGTAATTTCAAAAGTACCTAATGTATGCATGCAGTATTTTTTTCTATCCTCTAAGAATTAGACGTTTTCTTTGAAAATAATATTAATTTTATACATTAAACTAACAGGTTTGTTTCTAAAGATATGGATGTATAGGAAAGTCAAAAAATAGTACAATGCAATGCGAATAAAATATGATAAAATAAGTCTGTAGAATATTTTCGATCAGTACTTCATACGGCATAATAACGAATTAAACATTAAAGTGTTCATTCAGTTCATTTTCAAATTGGTTTCGTTTATGATTTACATTAATCATTGTCTTAAAGTAATTTTATATTTGTATTTAAGTTCTAAAATTAATTACCACATAATTCACCGAAACACTCGAATTATTTTTATGGATATTTAATACAATGGAAAGTCAAACATCCTTGGATAACAAATAACTATTTCTAAACTTTTTATCCCACTAAAAATAATATTTGATAATATTTACAATAACAAAAAAATTGACATTGTTTTTATTTTTTAGAGAGGTACTTACATAGAAGCAAGGTACCAGTATAGAATCACTTCGTCGTTCGTCTGTCAGTCTCTTAGTCTAGTCCGTTCGTCTGTCAAGACCCGCTTACGTTTGCGGTCCCTCGAAGCGATAAAGTGTTCAAGCTTAAATATTATCGTAATCAAAAAATAGGCTCAAAATACAGACATTTATGCCTTACATTTTAAAACTTGCAATAAATCAAAATGAATACTTCCCATTGATCTAGAATCATGAAATATGGCAAGAAATGAAGGACAACATAAGTAAAGGAAAAAGTCTGAAAATCGATAATTCGTATAATATATTACGAAAAAAACATTTTTTTTTCTTGTAATCAGAAACTTACGACTTACATTTACAATTGAAATATGGATTATGATTTAGATCAATGTATGGTAAAATGTTATAAGTTCGCGCTAAAAAAACTTGATTTTCAAATATTCGAATATTAGGTGATTCCAAAACTAAAAAAAATGTTTTTTTTTAATATTTAGAACCTTTTTGAAACTTAATAAAAAAGAAACAAAATTTTGGAATTCCTGAAACCAATAGGTCGCCAGTATCTGTATGGAAAACAGACAAAATTCATTGAGGCTCTTTTGATGAATGACATATATACGTAAATGATTAAGTTTCTACGGAATATTCAGGGTGCGAATCCTATTCATACTTGTTTTACATGGGGAAACGTTCTAAATACCCGGCGCCCGGAGATGGCTGACCTAGCTATGTCCAAGTTCTATCGACCAATCACTAGGGTGCCTCACCGCTGTCCTGTCATGATGGCTCTGTCTGTGATAGGAAGCCCCTTTACTTGCCATTCTACACCGCCCTGATGGCCTGTAGATGGATGGTGCACTTTTCCAAGTCTAACATCCCTAAGCCAAATCAAACTGGAGACACATATTGGCAATTTTCTTTAGCCCGAACGCTGGCGATGGATTTCAAACAAAGAACTGTTTTTTTTCATGCCTCATTCCGCTGCTTTTTTTCGTGATAGACCTCTTCACAGTTGATTCGTAACATCTTATACAACACCCACTCCCAATTAACTTTTGCATAAAGATCGGCAGTGAGAACCCACGACGGCCATCGGGACCATGCGCTACGCCGCCCAAGCAGAGTGTATCTCTACCGTGTGTAGAGCGGTATCGTCAAGACGTCGTTCGTTTTAGTGGTGTTCGGTCGACGACTCCTTTGTGGCGACTGAAATTAGTACTTCTGGATTGTGATGCACCAGATTCTCCTTCCATTCCACCAAACTCCTCTGAACCTAAGTACATTTCGCCTCGACCTCTCTCGGCATCGGTTACCATCCTTCGTCCCCTTTTGTTGGTTCCCCACGCCATGTATACCTGGACGAGTTTGTATAATTAGTATTAAAAAATAATTTATATGAATTTATATGTTTCAGTATTTGTAAAAAGAATAGCTAGACAGGATAAATATTTTCAACGTAAAAATCGAAATTGGACACTTTTTAAAGGAGTATAACCTAAATATTTTCTATGTTTTATTAAACTAAATCTACATTTATTACTGCACGTAAAAGTTTATGCTTGCAATTATTGCATTGCAAGACTTTATACAAAATATGTTAATTAATCATAATTAATCATTGTACAAACATCTGACCAATAGCGAGATCTGTTTTAGAGATGTGTTTTAGAACCGTGAGCGAAAGCAGAAACCAAATCAAAAATTGCTCCGGAACGAATGAAATAAAAGCGACATCAGAAGAATTTGCTGTTGCCTCGGGTTTATAATAGAAAACAAATCAGGTGTACAATAAAAGCCAAAGAAAGTAACAAAAGAATGGAAACCGAAACTGAAATCATGAATCAAAAGTAAAAAGGATGAATTATTTTTATGGCGAAATTCTAAGTATAAAATTATCATCAACAAAAACTATTGTCATTTTCGCTCGCTATACGCTATCCTGCAGGTCTAGCATGACGACCTATAACTAGAACTAGATGAGTATATCTACAGGACTATTCTTTTCATTCATTACGTGCGTGAAGATCACAGTTCTATTACAGTTTTAGAATAGTATAGCCATGCTAAAACTGTAATATAACTATGTAACAACCGCAGTTGTCTCTACCATTAGTTACTAAGCTCTATAATTAGCTACCATGTAGCTATTAAGCTATTGCACGAAAATAGACTGGCTCTACTGATGCGACTTTCACGATATATTCGACTCTCACAAAATACAGACTCGAACTAATAGCTTCCGCTGTAAGGTTTCGTCCAGTGGGTGAGAATCCGGGTCTCTATCACCCCACTTCCCTCCATCAATCTTTTGTCCATCATCTTGTCCTCTGGGTTTGCTAGTGTCCATCTGCGGTAATAACTACCTACTCTCTCTAGTAACTTGTAAGTTCGTTTGCTCGTCTAAAATTTTAAAGAAAAAGAAACCCTTTGCTCTAAAACGTCATGCTAAGCCCGCTGAGGCCGATGTCATGGTAACTCCAAACCTATAGTCTTTTACAGGTACAGCTCCTGCAGTATTTTATTTATTAATGTATATTCTTATAAACAGAAAATTGTACATTCGTCTGTACAATTGTACATCTTTAGTTATGTAATAGACAGTTAGAAACTATCTTTTCTATTTATATTAAAAAAAATAGCGTCTTTTTCACGACTTTCCCATAAGCTCACGTTCAAACAAAAACTCATATTTAAAGGTTAAATGCCTCTCACCGGTTCCTTTTAAGATGACTTTTAACAAAATATCGCTTTTAAAATTAAATTTACATTTCACGTTCTTTTTTTAACAGTTGTCTGGTCTTAAAAACGCGGATACCAATGGAATCGAGCTGGAATGCAAATTTAATTTTAAAAGTTAATATTTGTTCAAAGTCAGTTTAAAAGAAGATGATGGAATTAATTCAAAATTTATTTTTAAAATGACTTGTTATTAAAAGAAAATTTTTAAAAAAGCCGAGAAAAAGCCGCTTATTGGTGTTAAAAAATTACAGTTTCAAATATTTTGCTAAAATATTCTTGCAACATAAATACAACTGAAAATAATGTGACGGTATTGTCGTAATGTATAGAATCGAAATTAATTGCTTAATTTTAATGGTTCTTGCTCCGGTTTGTTCTTCCTAATTTCGCAAATGTATGCATAGTAGGAATTTAATGATGAAATAAAACAACTTTAGGCTGATGTAGGTAACTTGTAGTTTGAAGACAATGACACGTGAAGAAATACAGTGCTAACAAATAACAAAACTGAACTTTTCTTTTTCACATGAAAGATGTAGTTAGATTTTGTTTAAAAAATTTGCGACTTAAAGTTGGTCAAATCGTTTCCAAAATTTCTATTTGCGGATTTGTTTACAATTAAAGACAACGAAGTTACTTCTTAGAAACTTTTAATATTGTTCAATATATAAACGAAAAACGGGCTACAGTGTTGGCATAACGTATAAAATAATAATCGATAAATTGCATAAAGTGAAATTTCGGATACAAGATGCATCAGAATCATCATATAGAAAAAGTTTATATCAAAATAATTCGCTATGAAATAGGTATGCAATTTCTTGTCTTCAGTGGTAACAATTTTGGATATTTCTTTCATACGTTCAGAAAATTATTATCATTTTACTCATTTCGAAAAAAATGTATAAATCTTTTAGCGAATAATATCAGTTAAAAGAACAAACTTTTATATAGTTCAACTTGATATAATCGGATGGCTAATTCAAGTAAATCAAAGACGATCAATAATTTTGTTTTATTATGAACCCATTCGCTAACCACCGCCACGTAAGCGGAAAAGTAATATCATTAATGCTCTCACAAAGGAAAAGCTAACTAACTGCGGGTGGGTGAGGGGGAGGAGGGGTGGTTCATTAAACAACCAGGACTCGGCCTGGACAATGTTCCGGTGAACTTAACACAACACTCCCCCGGCAGGTGGGTAGGTGGTAATCACCGCTGAGCTCTATTTCGCTATACATTCGCGCTCCAAATACGCGTGTGCTTTTGGTTTTTAAAATTCCGAGATTAGGTACGTTGAAAATGTTGAATTTTTTCTCGGTTTTGGATGATTAACGCGTTATTATATCCCAGTCAAATTGATGTAAAAATTTATTGATGTGAAACTTCTTTATCGGCGTATGAGAGAAATTTTATAGCAATGTAACATTTTTCCGTTACGCGCCATATTTATTCAATGTTATTAATGTCATCGTGGCATAAACATAATTGTTACTAAGGCCACCTGTCACATATACTTTCTGTCAACACCCTAGATCTATTTACAGTTTGTACATATTACATTTTCCTATTATCTAAGTTGAAACCTTTTCAACCGACATACATGAACTACATCTCACATTCTTTCATTGAGTGACTCGATTTTATATGTAGCGTTCGATAATTTTCCTACAATTTTATATGGCCCTTTATAACATCGCATTAATTGAAAAGTTTTACCTATCACTCTTCTAGGTACATATACCATTACCAAGTCTCCTACATTAAATTCTGAACACTTCTATTTCTGAAACTCAGTAGTGACGTGAAAAATAATATTTCAATTAAGTGATTAGCGAAAAAAATTTTATAAAGTTATTGGCAAAAAGAATAAAAGATATTTATTCTAATTCCAGTGGATTTCTAACAGAAGTAAGTAATTAAACCTTTTTTCTAATACATTCAACACGTGGGTGTGATTACGGTATTTATTTTTTTTAAGGTTATTTCAGATTAACCTTAGTTTTTGATCGTAAATATCAGTGAGTTAAGCCATTAATTACAAAAATATATAATAACGATAACAATAATAGTAATAATTCTATTATGGTTAATGAAATGCTATAATCTTAGTAGCAGAAAGGTGAAATAATTGTATTATTTTTGTATCCATGTCTATGATAATAAAAGCCTTTTGCATCAACTTTATCTAATTTAGCTTTATTCAACCAATTTCTGTGAAGTTGTAAATAGTAAATCATTTTTCTAAAAATGATGTCATAAAGAAGTTTCACTTCTTACGTGTGTACACTAATACACACACACTTTTTTGACTGGACATAATTCATGACCAGCAGTTTTGATTGCTATTTTAGAGAAATGTTTTTGGATGATAAAAACGCGCGTAGAATATATCTTTTAGAAAATCCCTGTTTTTGATTTATGTCTTGTAAATCAAATATGCTAACTGGTATTTTGTTGGGTAAACGTTTATTGCATACAATTAAATTATTAATACATTGAAAATGAAGTATGCTAGACCTATGCATGTATGAGTTTTTTAATAAAACTCTCGTGGAGTTTTGGCGCATAATAAAATATAGTAACTTTTTTATTGCATTAAACTACCTAAATTTTCAATTTATTTGTTGATTATGAAACATGTTTTTAATTATTAAACAGCAATCCTTTCGTTATATAATACGCTGCAGCCTTCATATGCAATTAAGTAAATGGTCGTTGGAATATAGACAAAGAAGGTCTAAATTTACTTCATTTCATATAAGACTTATAAAATAACTTAACTAATATAACCTAACCTAACACATAATTTTGTTTAATTTCTTAAAATGACAATGATTATCATTAGCTTTATTCAATATTCTCATTTATTTTATCATTATAGCATATTTTTTTTTGTAAAAATATTTTTTTTATTTCACCTACTTGCGTTTTTTTAAATATTTTAATTTTTAATAAATTTTAATTCACTTACGAAGAAATTCCCAAAAAAATTGGAGTTTTTATTTCTTCCGAAGTTAAATCATTTTTTTGCCCAGGCTCTAATCTTCTTATAAATATTAAAATATATTGTAATGTAAAAAGAGCTGACCAGTAGTATTTAATAGATTAATTATTTTATTATACAAATTTACAGTTAACGTAAATACTTCGTAAAGTGAGAATTCATTACAATAATTTATCAATAATACAATGATTATAGTTTGCGAACGGCATGTAATCTGAAAAGCTCAAAGTAGGTGGCGATAGAGAAAATGGCGGCCAGCCGAATTAAAAAAATAAGCTAAAATGTGTAAAAAGCACCCGTATAGATAATTCCAATTATTAAAAATTTTTGTATATATTTTGAGCTACGACTAAAAATGTAAATTGTAGATCATATTTATACATACTTATGCAATAATTGTATTTTTATGATTCAAATATGCCCGACTTCGTCCACCCCACACGTACAAACCTCAAACTTTCATACCCCATACTTTCATAAATTCTACAACCCCCCCCACACACACACACACACACACACACACATACACATAACTAAATAGAAACAAATTTTTGGAGCGCTATGAAAATGAAGAGTGATTTTTGTTCGTTCGCAAGCGGTTTAGCGAGTAACTTCAGACCACTAATAGCTGATGTACCAATAAGGTTTGCCACTAAGTAGCGCTTACTTATAAGAAATTAATATCATTCGTTTAGCGATTGTTTTTAAATCTTTTTCTTTAACTTATACTGTAACAAACAAGTTCTAAGACCGTGTGGGGAAATGTGATACCCCCGATGGATTGCAAAACGCTTAATCCACCATCTAGTGTTAAAAAGTAAAACTATAGATTTGATAATGAATCAATCACTCAATTTAAATAGGACAAGAAGAAACCATTTGGGAATATAATTATTGCCAGTATATTTAGATATATGACATTTCTTTTTAATTTAAATTATTATTGAATACTATAATTTTTGTAATGTTCAATAGGTAATTCTTTTTCATCTTCCACATTTTAAAGTAGCAATATGGAACAAACAATATGGAGAAGCGTTGATTATCACTTGGAATATGTTTTGAACATACTCAATAAATTTTTCTTCCACCGTTCATATTTTTTTATAATTTCAAGTACAAACAGAAAATTGATATTAAGCTTTGCATAAAAAAAATGAGTATTGATTTAATTAATTTATCAAAATCAAATTAAACTTTATCAACTCTACTGACTATTTCATTCCAATTCTTTTATTACTATTTTATAGTTAACTAACTGCATGAGATTAAAAATATTTTTTTAATTACAACAAAGAGTATAACTTCTCACTCGCATACAACACAGTGTGTGTACTCAACACACGCTATAGTTTTATGATTACCATATTATGCTGTGTCGAAATAACATGTATTCTTTTTTGCGCAATCACACGTTTTCAATTTATACCAATTTCCATCGAAATTGAAGCAAACGTCATTAAGTTATAAATGGACATACAGACAGGAATACTGACAGACAAAAAGTTTTAGAATGTTATAATCGGTGTCAGTGAATTACAAGACGAATATTTATCATAAAATTTTGCAAAAAAAAATGTATCTACAGATAGACCCTGAAGATTTATATAATAGTAATAAATACTAATAGAAAACAGACGATACATAAAATCGTAAACGCAACTCATCTTCTACTATCACACTTCACTACGTCGCGCTCGCGATAGATCAGGCATATCTCGCGGCGTACATGTAAAAAGGGAAGCAATACCGAAACATTTATTTCCCGGTAACAAGTTCGATTGGTCCTTGCAAATCCTTCCGATTCGCCTCCAAGCCCGCACTCCCCGGGGAAATAATGAGAAATAGCGCTTCTTAGCCGCGACTGCGGCCGGCGAGACAGTGTGGCCAATCTGCTGGTGGGTGTGCTCTAGCGCCACTAACTGGCGACTTGTGAACAAACAGACAGCTTGAAAGATTAATAGATCACGTCGAACGGAATACAAATATCCATAATACTATTATTATTATTATTATTAAAACGTAACGTAATTTTCGTGTTCATAATACTATTATTATGAACACGAAAGTTACGTTACGTTTTTATGACTAAAGTTAAGAACCGATTTTGATAAAATTTAGTATAAGAATTAAACTCGTTTTTGCATAAGACATTGGTTATTGATTGTCTGTATATCTTTATATAAAAAGACCGTTTTAGATATTTCATTGTTTGTGTTTACTCAACGACGGTATGTTTCGCGTTGTAAATGAAACTTATATAGAAAATTAAAAAAAAAACCCTGATACTGTAATAAGGTATCACGAGTGCGAGTTGCGCAGTGCGCAGAATGAGGCGCGCGAGGAGTAACCAAATGCTGCGACCCGAACGGGCAGACACGTGTGTGTCAACGTCGTTTCGATATTGCGATTTTTTTCTAATTACATAAATCAATACTTATACTCATCGATCAGGTACTGCTCTTTTAATATTTACCAAATTGCCTATGTATCTTACTTGTATATAAATTACATATTACATACTTTATTATTTTTAAACATCTTTCTGTTATTTTTCAACTTTTCGCTATGCTATAAACCTTTTATCACGTGATTTTATTAAGTATATATATATATAAAGGGTTCCTAGAAGCGAAATATTTATAGGGCACTTAATTAAACATTTTTGTCGTCTTAAATGAAAACGGAGACCTGCCAAAATTTTGTTAATTAACAATAGCCTAAATTATTGAAAAATTGATTTATTTTTTTTTCCAACAGGATATCATTCTTTAAAGTGTAAATATTACATCATAATTAATTCAGATTTTGCTATTGATATTTAATGCTCCAAAAAAATAATTTTCTGCAGCGGGCCCACTTCAGATACGGTGTGCGCAAGCCGTAGCGGCCGCGCGGAGCATATTTTTAGCGTCAAATTGAAAGTATAAATAATTGAGATAGAGTTTCGTGAGCACTTTTTGATTGGGAATTCCCTTGTCTTTAAGATTTTTCTTTTTAACTTCTTAAATGTTAATAGTATCGAAATTATTAACAAAAACAAGATTAATTTGTTAATAACTTTTGCAATTTTTATCGTATTAGAAAATCCTTCAAATACATTTTTCTAGACATCATTCCGAATCGAATGCCATTTTTTTTTTAATAACTAAATTTCTAAAGTTCTTGTTGGATTGATTTATTCTGTCGAGTGACTTTCTTTGATTAAAAAAACGGTGTTTAGTGCCGCAAAGCAGAGCAAGATCCGCGCAATACCGCGTGCGATAAATATCAGAGTCTCAATTAAAAAATCAAATTGTGATTCTTAAGTAAATCTATATGTTTGAGATCAAGAGCTGAAAACGTATTAAAATTACTTTTTTGAGTTTGGGAAGCTTAAAAAGGACAATAATTGATCTCTTGATTTCAAACTCGCTAATTTACCGCTAAATATATTTTTGAACACTGAGTAGGGCACACACGTAGCAAAAAGTTTCAGAAACGACCTATAAGGACAACCATTTTTCGAATTATTGAGCTCGAAAAGCTTAATTGTAAATTTTTGAACTTTGAGACCATTGTATATTAGAACTTGAGTAACTCAACGACACATCGATAAATATCATAGCGGTAAGTTCTAGGGATGGCCTGCAGGGTCAACCGTTTCATAGATTTTTCGTAATGAAATGAAAAACATGTTGAATATTCAGAGACTTTTAAATACTGTAAATAAAATTATTTGTATTTTTTATTATTTTAAATTTTATTATAATTATAAAATTATTTTATTTATAGTATAACAAATAAAATAAAATTATCTGGAATATAATTATCAGTTCTCACGCGCACGTAAGTGGTACATGTTCTTACTTTACAGGTTTACCCTTTTCAGGAAAACTTAATAGAAATTTACCAACCAATTTCATGGTGTCGATTTACACGTCGGTATGCGCGCGAACTTTGTGGTATTGATTTATATGTCGATATGCGCGCGCGTCGTAAAAATTCAATCACATTAATTTTCTCTAACGCGCTAAAATAAGTATAACTTTATAATCAATTAAAAAAAATCTTACACACACGTGCACATATACTAGGATACGGGCACACGCACGAACACGCGCTCACGCCAAACTTCGACGTAGGTAAACCAGTTAATTTCTTTTATATTACACGAGTCAATAACTTAGTATTCACGTATTGAATAGGTATACTGTTTCCTAAAGGTCTTGAAAGCAATTAAATAAGTTTGGCAAGTTCCGGCTCGGCTCTGCCCGAGAGAGCTAATTTAGCTTTGGACTTCTGGCTAGGGCTGTCAGGTCACGGGATAGCGGTTGAAGCTTACTACTAATTTACGACAAACGGCATTAATTAATTTAAAATTAAAGTAGGAATTAAACTTTTTTTCAAATTTTTCACAAAAGTAATACCGTTTTTCTATAGGATCATTTTAGTAATACATATACTGACATGAATGATAATCTTATGCTATGTCTCAGCAAGAAGTGAGTATTTGCCACGTGCGAAGGGTGGCGTAGCCGACAATCGACACTCGCGCACGCTGCGAAAGAAATGGGAAGATTTTCGAGCGTCTCTTATCAAATATGGTACATTTAGAATAAATTTTGTGTGAAGTTTCAGTGTAACTATCAATATTATCGGGATGAAGCACATCATTTATTAATAGAAATTAAACAATAATGTGCGAATAAATTGCTAAATAAAAGTTGAATTATCCGAAACATGTTTGGACATATTTGTCAAAACACACAGATGTCAGGTAAATACAGGGACCGTCCATTCTTCACAGGACTACAACTTCAAGAAGATTCTGATGAATTTTGCAAATCTTGAGTCTTTGCCATAACGATTTATTTTTTGGTTTTGACAAAATATCTTATATATTATACAAGCCATATTATTTAAGTTTCTCGTTCATTTTAAAGCTAAATGTGAAACCCATAATTATCATTCATTTAAATCATTTCAGTAACAATATAGAGATCATTTTACTATAAGAGGACATTTCTTTCAAGGTGATGTAGCTAATGGAAAAAATAATAATATCCAATCAACTGTGAAATCCGTATTAGTTGATCATTTGATTGCCTGATGAAAATCGTTGACCGCGTAATTGGTTCTTAATTTATGCAAACAAAAATGTCACAAGGTGCCAGGTCTGTATGCAAGACTGCTCATAAGTTCTACGTATTTTCTCCTTCAAAAATTTATTTGTCTATTTGGCCGTGTTCGAACTGGCATTGTCGTGGTGTAGATGATACGACGTTTACGTTTATTTTTACGGAGTTCATTAATAACTTCGTGCACCAATCACTATTCACGATACGACAATTCTCCAAAGCAATAGTAGCCACGTGTCCAGTTTTGTTATAAAAGAAGCAATCAAGCGCTTAGAGGCATTTCACTCGCGCGCCACTTTATTTAGTTTCGGTCTCATCTCGATAGACGCATATGGTCGATTACTATTTTGTTTGATGTTGTAGAAATAAATACATGTTTGGTTACCTATTACTATGTCCGACACCAAATTTGACGCCCCTACCTTGAATCTGGTAGGCATGGTCTCGCACCAAGTGACGCGGTCCGTTTTTTTTGAGCATCACTCAAATTGTGTGTGATCCATCGCGAACACAGTTTTATTATACCCAAATGTTTGTGTAGAACTGATTATATTTGAACCATATCCATACCTAAGGATGCCCGAATCTCATAGTGGGTCACATGCCTGTCTGTTTCGATCATCCGGCGCGGCCTGTAAGTGGCCACTTCCGGAAACTTATAGTGCGCCCCACATAAACAAAATACTAAGGTAACGTACGTGGCTTAAAAAAAATAAGTAACAACAGAAATTTTGAAAATTTGTTTTATATTAGGTACTAGCTTTCACTGGCAATTACGTGCGCGAGGACATTAATGAATTCCTACATCTTTTATACCGACTGATCATTCCTTTACTCATGATTCCGTTCTTGTTACTGCTTTCCGTTCCAATCCTGGCCCTACTTTTGATTCCGATTCTGGTCTCTATTCGAATTTTGGTTCTCTTTAAAATATAAACGTTATGTAAAAAAAAATAACAGGAAACTGGGATAAAAGCTATCTTACATGTTACTTCTGGGTATAAACTATTACAAGACTAACTTTCATCAAATTCTGTCTAATAGTTTTTGCGGAGTTCGCGAACAAATTCACAGACAGACAGACAAAAATCTAAAAATCTCTAAATGTATTCTGTCAAAATATTTATTTTCTCCATAGCGATTTTGTCTCAAATTTAATGTAAAGATTTTTTTTCTACGTAGTTACCATTTTATTATTATGTGTACATGATTTCTGCTTCCATGTTTAACCCACGCAGCACGTAGTACGGGAATGCCTGTGGGAATACGCTTATAGACTACGCTGTTTGGCGACGACATCTATGATGTAGATGAGTGTTTACGCTAGCGAGGAACGAGTCGTAAACATCGAACCGCGTGGTTATAATCGCCATGTTCTTCATGGAAAAAGAAACAATTCTTCAATTACCGCAACTTTATAGATTTCATCTTGCGTATTTATTCAATTCTTATTTTTCCAGTAATAAAAATTTATTGAGCAAAGACTGAGAAACCTACAAAGCGTTTGACTTTAGTGATCGGCTCAAAAGAAAATAAAAATGCGAGTGCTTGTGAAATTAATGCGTAACTGAAGTAAAATTTTTTAGATTAGCGTATATCAGTATTTAATAGTTCAGACCAAGACCGGTGTCACTATTGAAACGGATAAATACATAAATAATGTACTCATTTCTATGTCGACCCGAGCGGAGCCGCAGGCGAAGTTTGTCGTTAAAGAAATAATATATCAATAGCTTATTTAGATACAGTGTAGCGAGATCGCGAAATATAAAAATATATATTTCACATTAAATTTACGCAAATGGAGCCGCTTGCATGATAAATTATTAAAACCAAATTACATGTGTTATGCGTTCCTTCCTTTACAATGAAAACATTGGATTATTCCCTAAAACCAAACCCAAAATGCGCTTAAAGAAATTTTATTTCAAATGAGCAGTGAAAATAGGAAGTTGCGAAATAATGGAGAATTCATTCTCGGCGATGATATTCTCCAAAGCCATACGGGTCGAACAGAGAACCATCTTCTTTAAAGTCGGTTTGTAAAATGTATCACTTTAGAGTTCATAAGATTTTACAATAAATTCCTTAAGTCTCTGACTATGTCTTGAACGAATTGCGGAATTAGATCGGCCGTGCGTTTGGTGCCGCTTATCAAATTCTAGAGCTGAATTAGCGTTTGAAGTCTAATAAAAAAATTGGTTGCCTGTAAAGTCGGTATACGGGCGAAAGTTTTACGTGACAACGACTTTGAATGGTAAAATCATTTTAATGTGAATATTCATTCGTATAGTAGGAAGAAGGATGAAATAATAGTAACAATTTAAAACATTTATTTATACAAAGAATTATATTTAAAACATTAATTTATACAAAGAATCTCGCACTGAATTTCATATTAACAAAATTTTATTTTTACCTTTACACATACATACGTATTTATATACAATATACATACAATAACTTGCAATACATTTGCAAGCTATGCACTAATTCTCTAGTGCTGAGCGCGCGGCAGACCGATCATAGTTGAGTGGGAGAGAGACGCAAGGCATTCGGCGGGCCTCTCTCTCGTTCGGTGACTCATCGTAACGTTACCGAGCGTTACACTTTTTCATAAGTGACTCCCAGCCGCAACCTAATTTAAGACGTTGTCACGTCAAAAAGGGGTTTTTTAATATAAATTTTCAAAGTACCTAAATTTTGTGTACGGACCGATTTTCGAAATTGATACATCTTATAATGGAAAACACAGTTTATTAGTTGAAGCAGAAAACACTTTATAAGTCTTTTAATTCGCCTAGAAATCATTAAAAGCTTATTCACACATACGGACACACGCACTATGATTAAAACTGATAAAAAACTCAATTTTTCAAGATTGACCTGAAATAGGTATATACAACTTTTCAAAGTTCATAGATGTCCTACACACATTGGAGTCCAGTGAACATACACATACATACAACAACGGCTTATTTGTAAAACGAGATTTGCAAAGGAAACGACGTTGATAATAATTATTATGTGGCCAGAAAAATTGAAAACGATCGATTTAGAAAAATATAAATTTTCACACGTGAGTACACTGAGAAATATGAATATCCTGTCTAGCACGTCAGCCATCTCAAGGTACGAATCATTACGGGCTGAAACCTAAAGTATGTCTTAGAACTAAGTTTAAGGAAATTGAGATCTTAAGTTTGGCTTCTCAGTTCATACATGATACTTAAATACAGGATTAAAATATTATAGAAACATGCGAGAAAAATAGTAAACGCCATAAATTAAGTACTAAAAATAAAAATAAACTGTGTTTACATGTTAATCGACTATATGAAGTCACAAATTCCTTTAGAAAGCTCTGTATACGCATGTACGATAATGTCCCTGAAAATACACAAAATTTACCCTCAAATAAATTTTACGTCATTATTAAGCGTATGCTTGTTAATTAAATACATTAATTTACGAATATTTGGAAGAAAAATATTTATGAATATAACCAGGTCATCTTTCTGCGCATTTATTCTTTTTTGTTATGGATGTGTGTATATATGTATGAATGTGTAATATACTTAAATTTGAAATGAAATACTTTCAGGTTTCTTACTCGCTCTTCTTGAGGCAAACTGCCTTTCCATTGAGCGATGAAGTGGTCAAGTAGCAAAACATGAATCCTTAAATTATTGTGATGCGATTCAAGTGTTATTCATAGCCCAAGAAATGGAGATGTAATTGAGTTTGAATTGAGTTTGAATTGAGATTTACTAATAGAGACCCTTGAAACGTTCTGCTATTAGATTTAGATATCCCACTGCTCAGAATTACCTTTAGTTTTATTTTAACTTGAGGGCTTAAATCTTAAAGCCTCCACGCTTGTCCAGGACGAAGCTGGGGGCTGATAGAGAGCGTCGTTACGGAAGCGACGCCGACCGTCCGGAACCGACGACTTAACGTGCTGTCGAGACTCGAATCGTGTGGTATAACTTTATTTGAGAGCATTAACGCATTAGCCTTTTCGCCCTGACTAAGTATCGAAATCAGTACCTGCTGGTTCGAAGGCGACGCGTTTAATCACCGATCCACCAGCGCTCTCCTTGGATTTAAATCAGTATCAGTAGTAACAATGACATCCGCGTAGGGCTAATAAAAATTCCAAGTCTATATCGTTCTATGGGTTACAATTGCGTTCTGGGAAAATTTGCAGTGTGCATCACGATAAGCATTTCCCTTTGATGCTATTGTATATTTTAAGTAAAAATACGAGCGCTTAGAGGAGTTTCTTCACCTTAGCCGGCCGGTATTCGTGCACGCCAGAGGAACGCTTTTCAGCCTGAATATTTCGTTGTGTAAGCGGCGGGGCACTCCCGGCGATCGGCCCGCCCCCTCTGAAACGCCCGAATAAAAAACACGACAATGTTTATTTACGTACCTTTTCACTGTTTACGATGACTCGTAAAGCTAAACACCCGCCTTTGTATGGCGCACGGATGAAAGGAGGTCATTTTGAGTGAAGGGCCTTTTAAAAAGTAACCAAACATTCGGATTCTTTTTGAAAGAATCTCCGTTTTTTTCACTCTGTGAGAGCACAAATTCTTTTGAGAGATTGTATTTTGTTGCTGTCGCTTCAGCAATCTCTTCAAATGTTGATTTACATTTTCTTAAAAGTGTTTAAATTTATTTTAATGATAAGGGACCGGCGTTGTATTTACTATTTTCAAACTATTGTCAGTCCGCAACTCCGCTCGCATGGATGTAGAATGAATCCCTTTATCATTCATATCGACCGTATTCTAGTCTAGCTGTCGACCTCGATGTCAATACCAGTCCTATTCTCAGTTTCGACTATACCTCCAGTTTCGATTCTATTCCAGCTCTCAATATCATTTCCGGGCTCAAATCCGATTCCAGCCCATTCCAATCCAGTCCACAATTCGTATGTTTTCCACGAAAAACTCGGTTCCTGTATATCATTTCTATTGAAAATACTTTTATACGTACACAGACCTTTATGTAACAACTTTTACATGTAAAATTGTGCATTTCGACATTTAATGTTTTCCTGAATGCCTAATCTAGACTTTAAAATGCACCCACAATAAAATACATTAACGTCACGAGTGATTTACTAGTGCAGCCAAGATGCCTCCATACGGTAGCCCAGAGACAAACCTAAATTGTGCTAGTTTCTATTGACTATCAAGTTGGGCTGATTCAGGAGATTGAAAAGAGTAAATAAATTAATATTCAACACGCTGTCGGAATTTTTTTTTAATTAAAAGTAAGAAATCATTTATTGGTATTCGAATATCCGCAGTTGAGCATACACGGAATCAGAGAGCTTGCAAACATCAAACTGAGAAAATATCGCGAGTAGGTCAAATTTATTTCCCACAGGCTAATTGGTGGGTAACATAATTTCCCCGGGGACGGCCATCCGCCGAAATAATTCTCTATCCTGTTAAATTACTTGCTAATGAGCGTGAAGGAACGGGGTTGCTTCGGAAGCCGATTAGCGTCTCGGCTACAATGGACTTGTGAATTATGATTTTTCTTGTTTTGGGAAAACGAATTTCTTCACTTAGAATCCTTTCTCGAAGGCTGAGGGTTTCGAAAGCGGAAATTGAGAGAATTAAATTTGTCTCTTTGGACTATTCCGATTTAAACAACATGTGTAATGTCATCTAGGGTGGTTGAGTGAACAATTTATTTATTAACAATAATCCGAAAACTTTTTTACTAAATTTCAAATATTGAAATCAGCTATATTTCACAGACTAGTAACTTGCATTCTGTTATATTTCAAAATATAAAAATATATTATGGAAAAAGAAAATGATACCAGCTGTTATTTTTTTTTGTATGTTCATAAATAATCATTGCTAAGCTATTTAGTGTAATATAATTATAAACAAACGAAATATCATTTTTCTCTGAATGACCTGCGAAATAAGTGCTCAAACAATCTATAAAAGCACAATGTTTATTTAACGTTCCCAATAATTAGTGACATTCAGAACATTGACACTATACACAAGAATGATCTTTTTGCTCGTAAAACCAGACAACAAAATTAGCAAATCATTTATAGAACAATACGCTTTTACAATAAGGTCCCAATAGAAATTTCAAAATTTGCCATTTCACGAATGCAAAATTATCGTTAAAAAAAGTACTGTGGCAAGAACTATTATGCAATTTCTGAACAAAATAAATTTACAAAAACAACCCTGGGATTGAACTGCTCAGCTATCAGGTTGATTCATATCATTTTAAAATGTTGTACTAGTTTTATTGACTAATCTATCCTGTATCTTTGAGCAAAAAAGAGTAAACTGTAAACTTTGAGTTTCTTGCCCATACTTCTCATGGTAAATCAGCATTTGGAATGGGTGGCAATGTTAATGCCAAAAAAATATAAGAATAACGTATTGTAAGTGTATTTCTATCAGCAACGAAATAAGGACATTTTCGATTAGATTTGATATTATTTGAAGTTTATGCCAATAACAATAATAGTGTTGTTGTTGGACATCCGAAATATATTTTGTGGCTAACCAACTTCAGCCGATACATCTGCTATATGGGAACATTTTATTCCCACTCGAATTTCCACTTTTTTATGTATTCGTTATAAACATTGTAGCCTGTATTAGGCATGCCGTATAAAGTATGTGAAAATGGCGTCGTATCAACAGCCCGCGCATGGGTGAAATGGTAATGTGTGTAAATGTCGAGAATTCGGTACGAGGAAACGCCAATTGTACGACTTAATTTGCATTATCAGAAAAATGGTAGTGAATATCGATTTCCACATTACTCCACCGAAACTCGGTAAAGCTTGTTGTAGTACAATGTAATGCATCTTTAGGCGTGTTTTAACAGTTACGCGGATGATTGGAGGTTATTCTGTGTGTAATGACTAACTATTCTATAGTTAAGAGTTTGTCATTAGTATTATATTAATCACAGAACCGTGGTTAAGAGCCAATCTCGATACCAGATCGTACCTGGTTCGATTTGACTGAATCGAATTGACCAGTATTTTTATAACTTAAATCCTATCAAACCACTCGCTTCGTCCCTCGGAGGAGATGTTAAAGCGATACCGCGATAAAAAGAGGGAGAGGTCACTAATGACAAGCATTTGACCGATGAATTAGCGAGAATAAATGTCAATACTAGGGCATACGAAAAATGAAATATAAAATTAGTTCAAAATCAAACGAATCTAATAAATAAAAAAAAACTGTTTTACGAAAATTGTTAGTATCATTGTTCTGAAAAATAAATGCTAAGAAATCCATTACCGATTCCGGATGACGGTTAAAAACGCTAATTGTCACGGTGTGTTTTGAAATTTAATTGTATCGAGAAAATATTGTCCAGTCGTGTAGTCCTTTTACAGTACACTAATTTAAATTGTTTAAAAATCTTTACTTAATAATCAAATTCGTAACTCATCTATTTAATGAGAACGAGGAAAAATTAAAACTGTCATTTCATCATTATATCACCTTAAGCTGCCGGTTCTGGACGTTTTGTCTCCAATAAAAAATATATACACTATCTACATATTAATGGGTATCAACGTGCGACTCCGGTTTGGCCAAAAACTCTACACGCGGTATTGATAGAACAGATCTAGAAACCAAAACGTAAAAATAATGAAAGCACTTTTCAGCTGAACACCTTCATCCTTTTCCAACGAAAACGATAGCATCACACAAATAAATATGTAGCGAACAGCCGGCTAGCAAAGTGGACTTACCTCGCATATTTCACGCACAAATCTACACGGAAGCGTACTAAACCGAATTTATTCCGCATAAAGCGCAAACATTAGTGACTTTTAGATCCTACGACACGGATTCGACATGACGCCGACTCGATTATAGTCTTAAACAGGCAAATACATCTATGAACTAGTGATAAACGAACGACAATATCTATCATGTTGGTATATTCATTTTATTAAACTAAATATCCTTAATGCTAATCAGAAATACATACAACTGGATTTAAAACGATTACTGAAATGAAATTTTAATATAAGTAACACCTGTGTGCTATCAATAAAACATTTTATTAGCATATAAATTCTATTATTGTATTTCAAGTTGACTATAAGTACAGAAAAATGAATTCCCTTTTTTTAGCATGTCATGAGAAAACAATACATGCTCGTGATCTCTCACGTCAGTGGAACTAATCCCTAATTAACCTCTTGCGCATTCAATGAAGCGTCATCTATCTCTATATAATATTTATGGAAAAAAAAACATATTATACGTATGTTAATGACTTAAATGTTAAAATTTCGGTGTTCTGATGAAACACTACTACCCTGATGAGATTGCAAAGTACACTTAAGCGATACGAATGTTACGGCCAAAAACGTTAGGAATAAAAATCTAGACAAAACGAATATTGAGATCTAGAAACAAAACTGGTCGTACAGTGTAAAAGGAACCGCAAACAATACGCGTCCCGACTGGACAGGAGAAAATATGTGACGGCTATGGAATTCTTATGATAATATATTTCGCGCGGCGTGGCTTTGCGATATCCCGCTACGAATATATTCATATTTATATGTTTCACGGACGATATTATATTGAAATGTATGCGATATAGGGATGCTGCATCTGAAACTGTATGAACGCCCCCGCGTAAAACGGTTCTTTAGGGGTTTTATCATAAACCAAGGATACGTTGACCGACTTACGAAGATCGGCTTCGCCCGGACTTAAAGGGTATGGTATCCATCATCACCTGTTACTGTGTTATTAAGATGGTTTCGTTAATTCATGCGCTTAAATTGCCATTAACGGAGTTTAAAAAATTTAGAAGAAATTAAGATGCTTTGTGAGATTTTGAATGCAAGAAAGATAGAAAGAACCCTTAACTTTAGAAGACTCCATCGCGCTAACACAAATTTAAAACAGTTTCCAGGTTGTGACTGTACAAATCGGTACATTCTTGCCCTACAGTTTTTGGGTAGTTTCTATTTCCGTTTACGATTCTATACTCAGTCTTTTCTATCATGTCAACAACGTTATATCTTATAATTAAGAATTGTAGTTTTTGTAACAAGCTTAAAAGCCTATTTCGTCGTACACTGTCAATGTCAAGTAAGATATTCTTACAAAAAACTTGATAATAATATTCCTTCTTTTGGAGCATTCTTTCTGGGGCACAGTTCTTTTTTTGTGGCACTTATCTGTGCATGTGTGTGTGTGCGTGCGCGCGTGCGTATTTGCGAGCATTCTTCCTGCGGTGCGTGCTAACGTGCGAACGTGCGTACTTACGTTAATGACTATAGGTATTATTGATATGTTTGAAATATGTCTAATAATATTTTTGAATTACTAATTATTTTTTTTTTTTATTATTTAAAATAGTATATGTGAAAACGTGTTTTAGGATTTTCAGTTTTTTCTCAATTAGATCCGCATAGCATGAATATTATGAATTTTGCTACTAATACGATTAAATTTAGTACTAAACATCGTCTTGAATTGTATAATAATTTTATAATTGTCTTTTAACATTTTTTTGTAGAATTAAATACCTTACATATAAAAAAATTCTATAACAAACATATATGCTTATGCGCAGTCAACAGCGAGGTTAAGATTAACGCGTCGGGGCGCGCTCGGGCCCGCGGCTCTGCCTCGATTTGTCTTTGACACGTCCTTATTAAAACCGCACCCCCACACTCCCGCACCCCGCCGATTTCGGGGAAAAGGTCTCCGGGAACATGAAACATGTTCTGCGGGAGGACGTAAACTTTGATCGCGGGTATCGATAACGTTCCCTAAATGTGCGTTAATGGGTTTTAAAATGGGAAGACAATTTTGCATATACTTCCGACCGATTGATTAAAATTGATTGATGTAGGATTTTTTTTAACTTCGGAAAACTAAGATTCAATAAGCGAGGTTAAGAAGTAGAAGTAACAGAAAATCAGTAGACTACGAAGTTCATCTGTAGTCCAGAAATTACATTAAATAATAAGATAAACCCCTTTAAGTTTTTTATTGATTCTATTTCAGTTACATTTTCAATTTTATTGTCAATCCTTTCAACCTCATTGTCAATCCTGATCCCTATGCCAGTGTCATTTGTAGTTTCAATCTCGACTACGCTTTTGATTTAGATTTCGGTACTTCCCCCGTTCCCGATTACTCCTTTCTTTCTCACTTGTCCTGGTACCGCTGTTGCTTTGAATAGCGATGTAACGTTTGGTTCTAACCCAATTCTGTCATCGAGACTACGATCCCAGTTCGCTCTCCCTCCGAAGTCGGTACCACTTTCTGTACCTATTTTAATTTTACTCCCACTTCCGATTTTGGTTTTCCGTCAAATATAGTTCAAAGTTTCTAATCTCAATATGAACCTTGGATCTGTTTCCGATCCCAATTTCGGTCCAGACCACAATCTCAACCTCACACCCTGTATAGCTTTCAATCGTGATCTAAATACTGATCCTCGGTTTCGGTCTCAATAGCTTTGATTGGTTCAGTAATATTGCATAAAAAAAAGTAATAGATGCATATTATTTCTTTATCACATATAGTCCGAATTATAGCGACATTTATTGAGGCAAAACAACTAGGAAAAATTATCTCCCATTTTTTTTTTTTATAATTACCAATATAATAATAAAAGCAACTCACAGTACCAAATTATGAAATACAAAGAAAAATTTCGGAACGCATTTATCATATCAACACCAACTCAAGATAAAAAAAGGGCGTTTATAAAGTGATAAGCAATCAGTTAAACATATATCAAATCTGTTATCTAACATTTGACAGCCGCGGTAATTATATCATCAGTGATTTTTGCAGTAAACATGCTGAAGGTATTGCTCCTGTTCTGCCTCGTGTTGAAAGTGACCGCTGAGGAGGATTTCAGAGTGGTCACCCTGGACGAAGGTGACGTCAAAGGCTACAAGTATTGGAATGGAGAGTTCTACGAGTTCTACGGTGTACCGTACGCCAGTGCACCTCGAGGCAGGGACAGGTTCAAGGTGAATAAAGAAACAATTATTTCGGTGTCAGGAAAGAAAATAAAAACTGTTTCTTGAACGCTGAGCGATTTCTCAAAGTGTTGATGCAACCATAATGGAAAATTCTAACAGTCCGACCGACAATACTCAAAACACGGCCAAATATGAATAGAAAGGTAACTTTTATATTAGGGTGGTCGTTAAAAATTAAATTTCTTGCGACAACCTCTGAAAAGGTTCCTTATGATGAAAAAACACTGGGAATTTTTTTTATTTTTTTTTAACTCAAAATAACACGTGCCTCAACACGGTCGAAGTTAATTTTTAGGTATAATCATGTTTTTTAGGAATTTTTAGTTATAAATTCAATTTTATCCAAAATATAAATAATTATAAAACCCAAATTTACGAGAATACAATAGCTAATCAAAATAACAATAGATACAATTCTTAATACAAATTTTTTTCCATTTAATTTGGTCTGATAATAACGAAAGACTTTACTAACGGTATGAATTATTACTCATAATATGTAACAAAACATACATTCAGTTTATAAATAAAAATAAAGAATAATTAAGAGCAATAGCTGTGAAAAATAATATGTTTTAATTACATAATTATCTAGTTAATAATTTATACGGAGTAGCTAATACAAATTTTGTGAAGTAAACTATATAAAAAACATAGACGTATAATATGAGAGCATATGAGTAGTGACGGTAGTATATTAGGCTTGTTGGTAATTTATCGACAGAGAATTATTTGATACCTTTAATCAAGATGTCCAGTGCGTGCACATCCTTATTTTTTAAACATTTTCATGAAAATAACTCATACGTAACTGCTTACAGACGTATAAAAGGCCCAAAAATATAAGTGAAATTAAAACATGAGCTTGAATGATAAAATATTTTAAACTTTTTATGAAGCTATAACTGGAAATTCATCACTTATAATGATAATACTAAAGGTTTTTCATTGTTAATACTGTTTCAATCTAAAAATAATTATTACTTCATATTTAATACGATAATTCCCGAAAAAACAAAATTGTGCTCAAAAATTAACTCGGACCGTCTTGAGGCACATGTTATTTTGAGTAAAAAAAAAATAAAAAAAATTTCCAGTGTTTTAAGGAAGCTTTTTAGGGGGCGTCGCAAGAAATTTACTTTTTAACGACCACCCTATTTTATATTCATGTTTGTTTAATTGTAACTACACATAATAATATATAAAAACAAAACAATCTTTACAATCTTTGAACTCATTGCCTTTATAGAACGGTATAGATCATATACTTATTTGTAAGTTCGAGTTGTTCGTGACTGGTAAAGTTCTAAGTTTAAAATAAAAAAAATGAACTTGTATTATACTTTTGATCGACCACTAAATCAAACACAAAATTATTATACCTTGATGGTTCTTTTATAAATTACAATATGTAAAATGTTTTATAAACATTATAAAAATAAGTTAATAAACATAAAAATTGCGTGTCACGAATGCAATTGTGAATTCACGAAGATACCAAAATTAATACTTTATATTTACTACGAATTTCTTGATTACAAAAGATTTTTTTTAAATGTTGTTGTTTAACTATTCTAAGCGGGCAATTCATTTACAAACCGTCCGCAAAAGTAAAGCTGCTGGATGTACCTGCGCAGAACGCAAAAAAAATTAACAAGAATTTTCTTCACTAGTACTAGCTGGTCGCATTTCGACTTCAGTCTCAATTTCACAACATAATATGAAATGAAAATGCACATTTATTTAGAGCCTTACCCTTTAATAATAAACACTGACCTTGTTTGTCCCATTAATCTTTTAATGCCTTTTTAACATAAAAAAAAAACACCTGCCCGTATTTTATTTACTAATTGACCATATTTTTACGGACGACTTATATATGTTATATATATACTCAAATATGTACATATATTTGTTTATGTGTGTGTGTGTATACAAGAATTTATATATGGCTATCAGCAGTAACGATTTCTATATGAAATAGTAATTTGATGAAGTTTTGCTTATCAAGCTGTTCTATACAGGGGTTTTCTCTAGAAAAATGAGATAATAAGTGTATACGTTGCGTTACTCACAACCATATGATCGAATTATAAGATAATTTAATTATTGCATTGTTACTTGTTCCCAACAATAAATAACACTGCAGGACTATACTACAGATAGCATTAATAAAATACGTATGCAAATTTCGCATTTACTTAGTGTTATAAATATTATGTACTTAAATATATGTATATTGCTGAAAATGATATTAACAATTTTTAACTTGCGAAGATATCGAAAGAAGCCGAGCAAAGCATGGTTGTCCTAGTACTATATATACAAAACAGTACAGAAAAGTCTAATAACTTCTCCGACATAAGGAACACAAAACATTTCATTTTCACAAATTGTACAAATAATCTCACGCCCATTTCTCCAGGCGTGGACAGAGACCACAGCTCTCCACTTCCGCTAACTGAGATTTTTACATACCCATTTAGCTTCCTGAGATTCATCACCCAAACTCGTGGGTTTTGAAAAGACTCTAGTTTAGTGAGTAAGCGATTTAGCTGACACAAGTTATTCAAAAGCACTCCTTACAGACCAGTTTGTCGTATTCATTCACTCTTTTCGTCAATCTACTTGTATTTTACTTTAAAAGTGCCCAACCACTTTACATATCATTTATTCTACTTTATTTATTACATATTTTAAGCCACACCGTCTCTCGCTTGAATATTTTCACATCTATGTGTCAAAAACACTCCACAGATATTATGCAGGTAACACATTTCCATATTTTTCTCGATACTTTCCTGTTTTTTTTCCATACTAAATTTTCGCAAGCATATACAAGTGTAGGAATGAGAATTCTGTTATGCGTAGTTAAATCTCATGATTAATGATATGTGAAAAAGAGTCGTTGTTCAGTGATCTAAAGTATTGCCTTCGAAATAATGTTACGTACTGGGTTCGAAATTCAACCCAAAATGAATTGGTCGATTTGTCACATGCTCAGGCATGTAACAAATCGACTGTCTCGATCGTAGCGAAATCGAGATATTCCCTCAGGATAGTACCTTAGACTTCTAAGAACCTAAGTTTTTTCCAGCCCCTTCAAATGGGGTTGGAAAAAAACTGAAGTTCTTAGAAAACTGCTCCTGCTACTGCAAATTTGTACCAAAATTAGAGAAAAATTAAATTGAAGCTGTTAAACACAATTTTAATTTGGAAATTCACGTTGTAGTTAAAAAATATGTCATGGCAATTTTAATGGCGTTAAAAAATATCTTTTCATATAATTTAATTAATATTTCTTACTAGTAGTATACATTGAAAATCATGAGTAGTAGCGACTAAAAATGTTCAACAAAATTTATCATTGTGAAAAAAAATTTTTGGCAATATCACTACGTATGTAGCTAAAATTATATATACATAGGCTCAAATTTTTAGTAACAGCTTCTTCCTTAAAAATATGTTACTGAAGTGCGTTTCACATTATCCATCTATTTTGCTCATTACTATATAGTTATAATCTGATAACAAACAACATTTAATGTTATTCCTAAGGGTTTTTCTTGAATCAATAAAGGTGTGCATTCAAAAACAAAATTATAAAAAAAAAAACTTAAATTACAGGGCCCTCTACCACCAAAGCCATGGAAAGGTGTATTAGAAGCAAAAGACAATACAATCGGATGTGTACAACAATACTACACAAATGACGAAAGTGAAGTAACAACAGTTGGCATAGAAGAATGTTTGGTTCTTAATTTATTTGTACCCAAAGTAGCCACTGAAAAAAATCTAGTACCAGTACTGGTATACATACACAGTGGCGCTTTTGCGATAGGACATGGAAATATGGGTAAATATAATTACTTAGCAAAACACGACGTTTTAGTTATCAGCTGGAACTACCGTTTGGGAGCTCTCGGTTTCTTGTGTCTGGGCACAGAGGAGATTCCTGGAAACGCAGGAATGAAAGATCAGGTTGCTGCTTTACGCTGGATTAATAAGAATATACAAAAGTTTGGTGGGGATCCAAAGAAGGTCACAGTAGCCGGTTTCAGCGTGGGAGCGGGAATGGCAGAACTACTCGCTCTATCCAAGTCTACTGAAGGACTCATAGACAAAATTATTTTAGATAGTGGTTCAGCACTGTCTCCTTGGGCTGTAAGCAGAGATCCGATTAGATTGGCTAAGAATATCGCGTACTCGCTCGGTTTCAACGAGACAGGAGACATAAAAGATTTGACAAAATTTTATTTAAATGCCACCGTCGATTCGCTAGCTTTAAAAAAGCCTGAATTTCTACATTAAAAATTCAACATTTGTTTTTACGCCGTGTATTGAGCCCGTTTTAAAGAACAGCGAGCCATTTTTAACTGAATCGCCGCTAAAAATAATGGAGAAAGGTGACTACAAAAACATAGCGGTATTGACCGGATTTGCTGAAATGGAAGGAATAAGCAGAACTGAATATTTCGAAGAATGGGCCGATGAAATGAAGAAAGACTTCACCGATTTCCTGCCGGCCGATTTGAAGCTCGACGACGACGCGACAAAGAAGAGAGTCACAGAGGAAATAAAGGCATTTTATTTCGGCGCGGGCTTCGACAATTTGAAAAAATTTCATTGATTACTTTTCCGACTCGATGTTTAAATATTCCATTATGAACTCGGCGAATCTGCACGCGGAGAATTCGGCGAGGGCGGTCTATTTTTACGAGTTCTCTTACGTGGGGCAATTGAGCGCGCAACATAATTTTGTGGATCAAATTAGGGGAGCGTCGCATCGCGATCAGACTTCCTACATCATCGACTTCTATAAATGGACGGGCAATTACAGCGATTTGGATACCAGAGACCGGCTGACGACCATGTGGACAGATTTTGTAAAGTTCGAGTAAGTATGCAATATACTTATTACGTTATCACCTACGTGTATTATGTGTAATCGAAGTTATCAAAAAGGCTTTCCCTAGTAAATCATAACTTAAACGCGTTAAACTATTTATCATTTAATAATTTTTATGTGTTATATGTAAGAGTATTTAATATAGGAAAATGTTGCATTTAAATAGTTACATGTAAATACAAAATAAATTACCTGTTGACTTAATGTTTTATGAATAAACATACTTGTATAATTTATTAAATTAGTAATTGCATAGAACATATTAATGCTAATCAAATTCTAAAATTTATAATTAGCTAATGTTCGTTAAATAATTTACTATTTAGTGACAAAGTGAAAGTCTTGGAAGATTATATCTTTTGTTATATACAGGTGGATATTCATGTCATAATGAAACTTCTTTTCTGACGACACTTTCAGAGATCCAACGGCTTTCGAAAGCTCACTTATATCACTGAAATGGCAGAAGTACTCGAAAGGGGAAAAGAAGTATTTGTCTATCGACAACGACCTGAAAATTAAGAGTGATCCACTACCTAATGGGTTTGAGTTTTGGAAGAAAATATATGAAAAGAATTATTGGCATCCAACTCCGCTGACTCCAGAAAACATAAACAAAATCAATAAGAATAAAAAGAAATAAAAGGAAGAAAGAATTTCGTATTTTTATTCTGACCGGAATGAAGTATTACTTAAACTCCGTATTTTTGTGTATTCACACTTTGTGCTTAATTATGTGTGTACAAAGTGATTACGTGCATGTGATGTTGATAGAGTATAAAACTTTATAAAATTATATTCTGTTCTCAAACATTAAAAGAATAATGTCTGCCGAAAGAAATGAAAACTTAAAACTATGAAAAAAATATTTTATTTTATATAACAACAATAACGTTGCAATTGAATCATATTTGGAAATGTAAGTTTTACTTACACATAATTTTTTCACATATACTGTTATGTCGGTGACGCGAACTTGTATGAATTTACTTATACAAAATTGCCCAACATTCAAAAAGAAGTATTCACATATACTGCATTAGCATGTCGGTGACGCGAGCTCAAAAGATTTTACCCATCTGAAAATTGCCTAACGTGCCTGATAAAGTTTTCAATTTAAAAATTACCTGATTTCTTTTTAACGCAAATCAAATAAGCCTTACAGCACAGAGTTAACAACTTTAGTGAGGTTGAATGCCGCTTTGTTGTTATCGACAGCCATTAAAAGTCCATAATGTCAATTATGGATGTTTACATTTTGTTCGGGTTAGATCAAAAGACGAACACCTATAACGTGACTTTTTATATTAAATATTTTATTTTACATTTTTTTTTAATTTTATTTTTTTACGACGCCAAAAGCAGAGTATCTATTTGTTTAAGCATTGTTTTTGTCAGTGTCCATCTTGTTATGTAACTAAAAGGCTTAATGGAATAAAATACGTTTAATAGAAATCTGATTATTGTCTGCGAGAAATTTCTTAGCTGTTTTTAGTCAAAAATCAGTCCAGCTAGTTTTATCAGAGCTTCGACAGAATTTTATCTTTAATACATCAAGTTTGGGATCAAACGCTCAGTCGAAGTGTGACTATACCATATTTATAATCTTAAGAATCCGGTAATGTTATGTAAATAAATAAATTAAACAGTCACTTCATGATTACATTTTATAATATACATGAAAGTATGGATTATAATGGTTGGTCGTTTCAAATTTTCGAGTGGCAGTAGTTATTAGCAAGGCAATCAATTTTTTCTCAGGTGATAAACAAGTAGCAATGCAAAATTTAGTAAGAAATTTTTAAATTCATCGTGTAATTAACACGACAAAATAACTCAGAACCTTCAGAAAGCATTCTTTTTCGATCGGCAGTTCTCATTTCTAGTAATGGTATTTTTCGTGGGAAAATTAAAAGCATTTTCGCGTAAATAACACATTTATGAGTCAGATGTATAGATGCACTATATGCTGAAATATTTTCATTAATTCATTAATTAAGGGGCCTACGCCCCTTAATTAATGAATTTAAGTCCTACGACTTAAACGCCTTCATTTCGGAGTTGCTAACCACAGTCATTGATCATTGTCGTTAACCACAGTCGCTAACCATAGTTGTTCACTACAATTGTTAACCACAATTGTTAACCACTGTGGTGACAACGTCCAGTATAAACAAACTGACGTGCTCTCCGAGGCACAAACTGCGTGGTATGATTTGGGTAAAGAACTCATCGGTCAATTCTACTGTAGTCAGGATTCGAACCCTAAATAAATGCTATCGAAAAAAAATTACACTATAGTTTTATTATGAAAAAGCTGCAGCTTCGACTGTGTTCCTTCGTATTTTATGTCAAACTATCTTGCTGTAAATCGCAGTCTCGTTCCTGCTTTCAATTCAAGACCCGGTGCCGTTCCTGATTTCGGTTTTTACTCCCTGTCTTGCTTTTCGCTACGATACCGACTTACAAGAAGCCGGGGCAAATGGAAGTATCAAAATTTATATATAGGCCATATCACTCAGGGATAGGACAGCTTTCTATTAATAAAAAACTCTTTTGAATCAGTGAAGTAGATCAATTTTACAAAACGTGTACGAAGTCGGGGATAAGTATTACAATAGTTGTATGAAAACCTTCTTCATAAAAATATAAATATGTAGCACTTACGAAACATTTTCATGGTTTTCCGTCAACTTCAGACAAAATTACTTTCATTTGTAGATATGTAAATGAATACGGTTACAAGTACCATTATAATGCTTATATAATTACAATGGAGTGCTACTTTGGGACGCTCTGTGTGATTATAAAACTCTTCCAGAAAAACTGGTTATAATAATCAATTTACGTGCATAAAACAGACTACGGCTGTATTCTACAATATAATCTAACCTTATACTTCCTAGAGTTTTTCATTATCCATTTTCAAAACATGCTTATAAACAGAAATTTAATTTTAATTGATGTCATAATGCTTATGTTTCATTTGAACGCGTTGGTTTTGGAATTTTAATGGCTCCACAGTAAAATAAGGTTATGTTCTCACTCCAATCTATTGTGAATTCGATATTGGTGTTTCCGAAAAAAGCTTAAGAAATTTTCTGTTTGTAGCTTCTTTTTTTTCGTTTTTTTTTAGTCAATTAATGCGTCCAAAGCTACTCAAGAAAAAGAATACAATTTCACACTTTTGTTGTTGGCGAAAAATTGTTGCATATTCTGACGATAGTTGTAAAAAAAGAAGTTAAATATTGTTTCTCTACATAACACATGCTATATTTACGAGCATTTCCAGAAAGCAATTAATCTTTCTGTGCCTACAGGGGGAGGACTTTTTGATTTTTTTTTTCAAGAGCGCGGGGTGAAATATTTCAATGAGAACAGAAATAACCGGGAGGCTCGTGTCAGATGCAAATGCTTCGATTTGGGAAGAGTGTTGTTCGCACCCCATCCCGTACGCGCGAGAGACAGACGACTCGCTGCCGAAGGAATCGCGTAGATGCCTATTTTCGGATGGAATTTTCACTCTCGACGAGGTGAATATTTTTAAGGCTGCTTGCAAATTCATTCGCAATTTTTTTTCGCGTCGTGGAGCTCTTCTTATATACATGCTTAACAAGACCAGGGCATAAAAGTTTAAAAAATTGCAATACTTTATTTATAGTAAATTTTTAACTTAAACAATATTTATTCCTTTGATTTTTCAGTTTTTGTTATGTTTCAGTGTTTAATGTACAATGAAGACGAAAGTTAGAGAAAATTTCTATTAATTACAATTTTCTAACTTGTTATAAAATTGACCTTAAGTTAAATTTCTAACTGGAATAAATTTCTTGAAATGTATTGAATGCACCATGATTTATTCAAATTATTAAATTAATATTTAATACTTTAAATAAATTATTTAATATGATGTACTCGATTTTGACGCCGCTCGCGCTATTTCCAAAAGCTGCGTGAAGGCCCGTTTTCAGCGTTAAATTAAAAGTATAAATAATAAAGGTAGATTTGCGAGAGTTAGGCGTATTTATAGGAAATTTCCTCTTCTTTATTCCAAATTGCTTAAATTTTAATAGTTTACGAGATATCGACAAAATAACGTTCTTTTTTTTCATATTTAATTGTTTATAAGTTTTTCAGTTTTTTATGTGCTGATAGACGCTTTAGACACATTTTTCTAGACATTATTTCGATCGAATGAGCTATAGCACGTATTTTTAGGACTAGTATCTCTATTTTTAACCATTTTCAACTTATTACCTAGACTAATACATTTACTAGGCACATTTTATCGTAGGTGTATAATTTCTAAAATGACGAGACTCACGTAGACATTGTGATCTTCTATTTTAATTCCTTATATTATAGGTTTTTAATTTATTTTTTAGTGCATGTAAAAACAATATAGAAAGGTACATGCATTTTTAAGTTCCTAGATCCAGCAGTTTTGGATATACTTAACATGTCCAAGAGGTCCACTTGATATTTCAAGTGATCGCCGATTTTCGAGGAAAAAACAAACTAGATTAGTCTCTTTTCGTCAAATACGATTGCGTAAGTTCTAATAAAAAAAAAATATTATGTGTAAAGTCGGTTTACGGACGATAATTTTACGTGATAACGTCATAAGAAAACATTGATGTAAAATTGCATACTTTCATGAATTGAATTTGATTATTATCACTGAATTATCATTATTTTGTATCATCTAGAAATAATAATGGCATCATCATAAGAGATACAAAATAACTATCATTATTCTGTACCTCTCTTCCACTCTATCGGTCGATGGAGTGGAAGAGAGATAGATGCGTCACAAGCCGAATACTTAGGACAACTCTCTATTGCTCGTTCCGCGCTCACGCTCACACGTTCGGCTCAGGCGGAACGCGACAATGAGTCATGCTTTTTCGTGCCTGTTGCCGGCGTTCATCGATTAACAATACGTTATCACGTCAAATACACATATAACAAAAGACGGTTACGAAAATTTTAGGCGGTCTCTATGCTATCTCTACTCTAATGCAGACCGTAATCACTAACTTTATCTATATCAATTTCGCCATATCATTGAACGTGGGCGGCGTAGCACGAATGTTTATCGTGTTTACCCCATCGTGCAACACACGGGGCTCAGGATATAAAACAAGGTCAACAAAATTACCCTGAGACATTAAACGTCAACAAAATGAATCTTTTCACATATCCTAAACCTACCAATCCCTACAAACATAAACTCACTGATCGCTAATGAGCACGCTAAAAGGACAATAGACAGTATCATAATTTGAATCTAACTGCAATGTTAGAATACTCGATGTAACATATTAGTTTTAGTCTGAGTGGCCATCGCACGACAATAGTTGATTTTGGGATTGTTCTGAATTAATTAACCCAGCCGACTTACCCTGTTATATCGACAAACCGAGCCTTAACGTCGTCCCAGAAACACGCCACTTCGCCGCACGTCCACGGCAGGCGATTTTGGCTCTCGCTGATATTCTATCGACGTCGAGATATCGCTACGGGGATTCCGTAATGATGCTGCTTTTTCTACTTCCTTTTTATTTTATTTGCACTTATATCCCAAAAATATAACACGTGTAACTGCATCACATTGCAGTGTTTGTGAGTCTTTATTTTTCACGAGATTTCTTCGGAACGTTTGACGTGAACTAAAGAAAACGTGGACTTAAAAAAAACTTATTGTTACTTACTTACTTACTTCAGTTATGAAGTCTTTCTATGGAATATTAACAAATATCGTACAATTCCTTATAAAAATAGGAATTAAGAAAGATTTTACAGCTTACACTTATTGGAATTGCATAATTGTTGTCAAATGTTGTATTTAAAAAATTGATATGAAACCTCTAATTAGTTTATAATAAAGTCGTATGTCTACTCGATTAATACTACTAAAGTCTGTATTTTTATGCAGCTTTCTTCACTATTTAGAGAAATTTTATGAGAAAAATGATTGAATATGAAAAAATCATATTAAAATAAGGTAAGTAGAGAAAGGTCGATGATTTCTAATCAAGTTGTAAAAAAAACACTGTTAGAACAATTACATAAGTAAGAGAGAAAATTTGATCACGAATATACAGAATGTCTGCGCATATGTAATCGTGGATGATCACTAACATATAATTAAACCATACATCAAACACGCTTCAGTTCGATGCACATTGCAATAATTCCACTAAATTACACTGAAAAAAACCTACAAGCAAGAGCCGTCGATCAAACATTTAATAATACCAGTCTATTGCCTAAATTTGACCAACACAGTCTTTTTTGATAGCCTACGAAATACTGTAGCTGTGTGTGTCACTTTTGTTATAGATTTAACTGTCATATTTCACACAGAATATTTCTACCTTTTCTCTGCGTTTGCCATGACAAATTTATAGTCTAATCTGACGACTAACGGTCTCTTTCGGTATGAAAAAGCAGTCAAACCTCACACGTAAAACTTTCGGGACGTATATAGCCAATTCAAGCTTCTATTCTTTTAAACTATTACGTCAGCTATACCTAAAATGTTTCTCAATGGCCGTTCTACTATACTTCGAGGGCAGATCTCGAATATCCAAGAATAGGGCACTTAACCCTCTCCTCGAAAGTATTTTGCGAATGGGCACTTTTGACCGTCCACCAGAGGTCGCCGCAAAACGGGCAGCGCCGTAATTTATTCGGGTCGCCCCCTACCGGACAATTTCTGAATAAATTAACGCGGAAATGTGCAAACCCATTTTTGCCCCGACGCACACACGCAGTTTCGGTGTGTCGAATTCGGTGCTTAGAGCCTATGAATGTGTTTTTTAACACTAACGGCTCGTTGGGCCTTTTAAAGTTTGGGTCTGTATAAATTGTAATAAGTAATGTAACGCTCTTTCCCCTTTATGCTATTTTAAAACATGTAGATGTTAAACACAACCGTTTTTATGGGTTCCAAGCTTAAATGAAAATATATGGGTTCATTTCAGTGTCGGTATGTCTCTCCTTGTGTCTTTCACAGCCATTTTTAACCGAATATTAAATGAAATACATAGAACATAACAAAATTACAACTACAAGTATATAACGTTCGTCCACAAGTAGGTTTCAGGTGTAGAATCGTTGTTTTAGAGAAGCGGAGATCACTGAAAAGCTTACCAGTAATAAAAGCATTATCAAAATCTGTTAAATAATGTAACAAATACGTAATTACAAAAGCAAGGAACGTGTAACTCCAAAATATATCCATTATTTTTATAATAATATGTAAAAATATGCTATCTTAGAATTGTTTTTAAGTTTGATAGAAAATTATCAGAATGTGAATATAAAAAGTAAATATTTCTCTTTAAATTACCAATTGCTCGTTACGTCTGGGAGAAAGGATTGCCAATGTAAAGAAAACTTAACGCTATGAGCTGCAAAAAAATATCGACTAACTTCATTCACGTGCGTGGTTCCGAACAAACTTTTAAGCTTTCTTATTAAACGTTTGCGGCACGTGGTTCTGGTGAAGTCTCAGGAAGTTGTTTTTGAATTAGAAAATAACGAATATGAAATATGACTGCATAATATAACATAATTACTGTATTTGTTTATTTATTTTTTTGAATAACCGATTAGTTTTTGATTTAAATCATGATTAGTATTCGCTTCGCACCCTTGGCACTCCACCATATTAGAGTTCAAACAATGTATCTACATCATCTTCATTATCATCATTCGCTCAGCCTCCAGCCTGTCGTAATGATTGAAAGGAACAAGTCCGGATACATCTGTTGGGGCATAATCAAGAGAATCTAAGTCCTAATCTTGGTTAGGAATGCCGGGAGTGTTGAGTCAGCTGGTATTCGTGCAACCTTTAGCCAAAAACCGGTGTCGTAGATGTTGTGATAGGTGGTAGACACTATATTTGGTTTTTTTCCAAGATGCTTTGGGATACGCTTCTTTGCGATGTGAGGGTAGATGATGATCAGGCAATAAAATTTTTAGAAAGTTGTTTTTTTTAAGTAATTTTTAGACTACTCCACCGATCGATACCAAAAACTAGTCAAGTCTTTTCCCCAAACAGTTACATCGACTGCCGTAAACTGTATAAAAATCAGTTGACATCTTCGAGAGATATCGTTGTAAATGGATTTTTCACAAAAATATTTTTCGAATATTTTGTAAACCACTCTACCGTTAAATGATAAAATATTTCCAGTTGTTCTCCTTAAAACATAGCTTTGATAGTTGTTACATTAAATTATCTCTTTAAGAAACAGCGTCGATAATCGCAAATCGCATCAAAGTCGGTTGATTCGTTCGAGAGATATATGTATGGAAAATATTCTAAAAAAAGTTGTTTTTTTAAATAAGTCAAATTTCTAATGTATTGCTTATGTTTGATACTCGGTCCTCTTTTTCTCCTCAGAAAACTGCGTCGAATACCATAAAACAGATCAAAATCGAATTATGTATTAATTATGTGTATGAAATATATTGTAGTTGAAATATTAATTTTTTTAAGAATTTGGTAAAGCCAAATGCGCATGCCTTAAGCGCTCGTGACATACGTATGTTATTTAAATTAGAGGTTAATGATAATATATGAGCTTTTCACCAAAAATCCTTTTTTGTAGTTCTTCAAAACTTTCCCGAGGTCAATAATTAAAATTATTTTACGATAATTGTTGTTAATATAAACGTATTACTAATTACATTAAAAATAACTTTGGAATTAATTAAAACGTTTGAAATTAATTAAAAATAAATAAAAAAAAAAACAAATTCTAGGACAGATTTGAAACCGGCCACCCTGCGCACGCGACTTAAAGCTAAACAGTTGAACTTAATCGTACAGCTGATCCTTGGGCGAAAATTGGTGTTTTATTTTTGATGTTACTACCGCCATCTGTTGGCAATTACAAAAACATAAAACATTCATTTCAATCTCCATTTCAGATATTTAAAGCGAAATGACAGATCAAAACATGAATAACTGTGAGTTAAAAACTTCAATTACAGCTAATCGGTACTATATCACGCTGTGATTTTCAATACAGTTATTCGCAATTGATTAGTGATGAGATTGAAAAAGAAATCAAGTTTAAAAGTTAAATAGTTTTTTAGTTATCGTGATTACACGGGATTTTCAGGCGACAGTAGAAGCATACCAACGTTCGCGCTTAAGGCATGGAAAATAGTAGTTTCTAAGTTCCCGCTATGAAGGATGAAAAATTTTCATAAATTGGGAAGATATATATCGTTTTCAATTTGATTTCAAAATAGGGTTTTCATCAAATCTTGACGTTTTATGATCCTAGGAATCAGTTTTAACCATTTTCCGCATGAAATCCGTATGTTTATTTGTTCGTTTGCATGCGTATCTGTCTGTCTCTCTCTCTCTTACTGTGTGTGTGTGTGTGTGTGTGTGTGTGCACACACATAAACCGACACACAGATATCACTTGAAAAATGGTCAAAATAGATTTGTAGAATCCTAAAACGTCGAGATCTGATTAAAACTCGATTTTCAATCATTGCCTTGCAATCAGGGTTTCGCAAATAACGCAGTTCGACAACAGCACTTTTTGATGTGGTTGACGACATACTATCTGCGCAAGATATTAGTTGAGGTACAATAATGATTCTTGACTTTTTTCGAGCATTGATGCTATTAACACTTAACTTACTGCTGTATAAAATGAAATATTATGGCTTTGACTAAAAGGGTGTTATGTGGTTTTCAAGTTATCTTAGCGACCGTACCCAAGTAGTTAAACTCCAAGATAATGGCGGCTCCTACGTAAGATCCGAGTCATGTACTATAACCAGAGAGGTGCCACAGGGTTCAATCTCGAATCCACTTCTATTTATATTGTACACTGCAGATATCCGCGATGTTATAGAATATTGTATTTATCACTTAAGATATTGAGAGTATCAATATCAATTATAGTATCCTAGTAAGTCAAACAATATGGTATTTGGTTCCTTGCATCAGATATAGCAAATAATTAAGGCAAGAGCCTGCTGTTTTCATACTGGGAGAGCAGGTGGAGCGTGTGTCGAAGTCGCGCAATCTAGGGATGGATGGGTTATTACGTTTTGAGAGTCAAATGGCCGAATTAACAAGAAACTCATTCTACAGGCTTATAGTTTATTTGAATTCGTGATTTTTTTTAGCACAGATTTGCGTGTCAGGTTGTGTGATTCTCTGATACTTTCAAAATTCGATTATGCAGATGCAGTATACGGCCCTCGGCTATTATCTCAAACTAGTCGCGTTATTACGCGACTCGGTATTGTTTTAAAATTCCGCAACGAGCGCATGTGACGCCTTATCTGAACTCGGCAGGTATTTTTAAAATTACATCCCGAAGAGAACACCATTTATCCTTCTTGTTCCGGAAAACCTGAATATCTTTTCAAAAATTTTCACCTGGCATGTAAGCAGATCCAGTACATATGGCCTTAAGACTAGAAATGTATTTGCAGTTACATATCAACACACTGCCACTTTCAGAAGTAGGTATTTTCAAATATGGAGCAACCAAATACTGGAACAACATACGTCCGCCACTCAAAACCATTAGCAGCTTTAAATTGCAATCAAAACGAAACCTTTTGCAAATACAGTTGGCGTTAGTTGCTGCTATTCCGGTTGTAGCGTCACACCTCTGATACATGTCGTTCTACACGGTCCCACATACGTCCTTATGTACATTCACACACACACACACACACACACTCGCATACATGTGTATATGCATATACAACACACACATTTACATAAATTATGCATATGAACATTATCATTTACTCATACAAAAATATTATATTTGTTTTATTTTTTTTTTGTATCATACATTCCACTCCGACAACATAGCGATGGCAAATACGAAAAGGGTCTCACTGAAAACCAGCTCTGCACCGAACCTCTGCAGTATTTTGGTGAGTTTAGCCCTCGTTTGCACATCACAAATTTATACATGCATGTACAACTTCGACAATTGATATAAGTTTAATTAGTTTTAATGTATTATACAATGTAAAACTATATGCATTACAAAGTGTCAAATAGAGAAATTCTATAACCATATCATCATATAATACATAAAAATTTCAGAAATTTTAAAAATACCGTTTCATTGAAACAAATCTAGATATTTGAACTAGAATAGCTGAAAATGTATTAAAACTATGTTTTTGAACTCTAAGAACTTAAAATAACACAAAAATCGATGTTTTGAGCTCAAATTTACTGGTAAATATGAAGATTTTGAACTCCAAAGTAGCAAAAAGTTTTGGGAATAGTCTATAAAGACAGACGGTTTTCGAATTATTGAGCTTGAAAGCTTAAAGACGAACCTTTATGCTTTGAAATAACTATATAGAAGCTTAAAAACTCATCGATAAATATGATAGTGGGAAGTTTTAGACTTTTGTGATGTATCGCAGGATGAATTACTTAACAGATTTTTATCGTTCAAGCGCAACGCTATAATTATTAGTCAGTGAAGTAATATAATATAAGAAAAATACACGTGCAGATGGAGGACCCTCCTAAGGAACTTTTTTTTTTTAATTGAAATGAATAAAATCAGAGTTTTGTTCAGTGGTTTTTGGAAAAAATATACTTATTAAAAACCAGATATAAAAATAGTAATTTATGTGTAAAAAAATACTAAATAATGCATTTAAAGAGAGAAAAAGAGAGAGAGAGAAAGTAGAATGGCAACAACGCAACGCTTTTTCGTTACGTTACCTTTCTACCAGTCACCTCCTATCGCAAACCATGTTAGGGAACTTCGTTCCAAAATTTGATTCCAATAAATTTTATAAATGTATTTAAAAATATTAATCCATTTCTATTTCTATATACATGCAAGTCCCAAATCGCGGTAACTTACATAAGTTACATATGATTACATAATCATCCTTTATACACGCCCGCGAAGTTGAGGTAAGTGAATTGATTATTAACTTGTTATGTGAACAAGCGCCGGCCGCGTGTCGCAGGCCAACTTGCCCGGTAACGCGCAAACTCGACGCGTCCCGCGGTTCCTTCCGCCTCAACTTCGGTGCTCGGTATTATGTGCCTATTGTTCTAGACAAACTTTAGACACCGAATTACGTATAAATTATCTTATACTAGACACGAATAATATTTACATTTTCAAAGCTACGAAGTTGGTGTTGGTCTTTGAAAGTTTCGGATGGTTTGCCAGATAGTATCCAACATCTGAGGTGGCTTTTTTTTTTTACTCTTCCAATACAAAATCCGGTGTCGGTCTTCCAGTCAGAAAGTCATAGTAGACCCCGTAGGTCGGGGATTTTTTATTGTATTTTATAAGGGAAAAGTTGCAGTAATGTCTCTTTCGTTGGAATGTTTGTGTTTGGCTAGTTTTCATACCCTTAAATACATGACATCTTAAAAATAGGAAAACAATAAGTATAAACGTTGTCTCGCCATTTTTCTATTCTTTGTCTGTCCACCAAAATGATTGCATCTAACGTAAAAATTCGATACATTTAGAAGTTTTATTACAAAAAAGGAAAAATGCGACTAAAACCGCGAAAAAAATTTGTGACGTTTGTGGACCTAATGAAATGTCGGTAAGAATAGCACAAAACAGGTTTAAACGTAATTTTGATGTCAAAGGTAAACCTCGTTCTGATCGATATGCTACGCATAAATACGATGCCATTTTGGAAAGAATTGAGTAAGATCGTCATATTACTTCTTACGTCATAGCTGAAAAGCTAAGGATTGACCACAAAATAGTTTTGACCCATTTGAAAAAAGCTGCATATCATCATTAAAGGTATGATGCATTAATCCCATCATATGGCGACAAGCTTACAGCTAGGGTGACGACATACACGGACGGAGGAATTAAACCGGTTCACTGAGTAACGTTGAACCTCTTTCTTGAGTCTGGGTGGTTCTATGTATTATACGTATACATTTACAAAATATGTATATATGTAGTATATCAACTGTCTGGTACCCATAGTAAAAGCCTCTTTGCTTAGTTTGGGACCAGATGATGTTGTATATATATATTCGAAGATATAAGATATGTCCAAAGATTTGAAAAAAGTTAGATGTATAAAAAAGCTTGATACTTCGGAGCCTGAAGCTCATTGTAAGAAGTCTATTGAATAGTGTACTCGTTTGCGATTCTCTATTGAAACGTAATAAAAGCGTACCGTTTTTGAAAATATTGATCGCTGGTGTTAAGAAATGAAGTAGCTACGATAATAATGTGCGAAAAAGATCATGGTCAAAAGGTAAGCAAGCTCCACAGGCTTTAGCGAAACCCGGATTAACTTGCAATAAGTTGATGCTACATGTATGGTGCAATAGGAAAGGCATTATTCATTATGAACTCTTACCTCCGGGAAAAACCATCAATTCAGATCTCTACTGCCAATTGCTTATGAGACTTAAGAAATAATTAGAGAAAAGGGGGCCTGAATTAATCAATAGAAAGGGTGTGCTTTTTAACCATAATACATCATGAACGCCAGACCATACACATCTTTAGCCACTCAGCAAATATTGACAAAGTTTGGTTGGAATGTATTAATGCGTCCACCATATAGCCCTGAACGTGCACCCAATTTACCTGTTTCGGTATCTTTAGAATTCATTAGGTAGTGTTAGGTTAACATCAACAGAAAACTGTCAAAACGACTTGTCGCAGTTTTTTGATCAGAAGTCTCAAATTTTCTGCAGCAGTGGGATTATATCACTCTACCTATAAAATGGTAACAAGTTGTTGAACAAAAGGATATGTACGTAAAATATATACATTAAATATTGATAAAATATGGAAAATAATCTTAAATATGAAAATACTTTTTTCCCAGCCTAATCCGTCCTTACGTCATTACTTCAATCAGTTTACAGACGTAGGAAGTTTTTTTTTATACCGTATCTTAGATTGCATCAAATTATACGAGCTTACTTCCTTCGTCGTAAGTGCTCGTAGACTAGAAAGCTAAATGTAAACGATTGACGTTGGCTGACGAAATATCAAACGTCACTAAATATCAATCTTATAGATCCGGCTTTTCAATCTGCTAGCGCTTACGACAATAGAAAGCTAGTTATCGAACCCAGTTGTATTTCCAATGAGAAAGATATAGAACTATAATAGAATAACACTCCTGTTCAACTTTCCAGAGAAGATACCACCGCGAGTGGGAGTACTGATCTCTCGACGCTCCTAAACACGCCGGGCAAAGTTTCGGTAAACTTTGACACTTTGATTTATTGGGCTTTCAGCTTAAAATCAAAGCTTTAAGATACACCGCTTTCAACGGGGGTCTCATACTTTGTTTTAGCTAATTGAAGCTTACTTCAAACTTTTATCTTACTTTCTAAATATTTTATAAGTTTCTTAATCTGTTGAAAGATTTCATTATAAATTGCTATTCGTATATAATTAGCGAGCATCAGTTAAGAAAGTTGGCAAAATTTACTTCATTAAATAGTCATTTGCACTAAATTTCATTTAACTCGACTATTCTTAAGCATGGATTAAATATTTCGGATTTTAAGCCTTAATAGCTTTACGTGTAAACCCTATTATAATAAATAAATAAATACATCTTGGGATCTGTTTGTCTGATTATTGTAGGCTAATATAGATATGAAAGTTTTCCAATTTCAACTTTTATATGAGAGGATTTATAACAATTAAACATAATGAATGAAATTAAAAAAAATAAACATAATATACGTTATGAAAAGAAAGCTCTTTGAGGGACGATTTCAAATTGTATGAATTATTTTTCATTACATTAACATCTCCATAACCTTTTAACGAAAAAAAAACGCTTTGAAATTGTGTCTCTTAATTTATCTCCGAAAACAGAAATCAGGAAACTAATGATCTATGTTTATAAATAAATAAAATAAGGTATATTTTATATGATTTTACATATATGTAAAGAAAACCTCTTTAGTATTTCTTTATTATTGCGCTGCATAGAATTATGTCTCTGCCGCGTTATCTGTTGAAAAACATAAACTGACAAAGAATTTTAGTAAATTTTTAGTTTATTATAAAAATTGTTGATTTATATAAAATTAGATTAACAGACCTGAAATAAGGGCTTTTAATGTTGATTCTCTTATTTTCAGGTAAGTGAATGTTTGTTTTTACGCATAAATAATGTAATTGTTTAAGTTAGCATTTAAAGAATAAAAACTTTTATTTTCAGAGAAACACACGTCCTTATTTCTTTTCTCAAACTAATGGATGAAATATCATTATATATATTCATCCAATTTCATAACAATCCGTTCGGTACTATCAATAATAACAGATAATAAAAAAAATCACATTCGAAATTTTACCTTAATGATATTCGTGTATTCCAATAAACAGTCTTAAGTTTTGGAGTTGCGAGGTCATAGATATACCTACATAATACATACCAACAGCATGCTTACGTAATCAATATTTTCATTAATGTACTTATGTGAACGACCATCGTAACAACACCAACGCGGCGTAAAACAAGATCTGTATTCCACGTACGTGAAACTGTGGGCCCTCAATCGATGTAATGAATGATCTAGATTGAGAGTGAGATCGGGATCGTAAATGGAATCAAGAGCGAGGGCGAAATCAAAATTGAGGGCGTGATTCGGTTTAGAATTGAGGGACACACCGAGATCGTAGTCTATATTAGGACTAGGGTTGCCATTAAGAATGAGGCAGGAATCGTAACGGACAGTTGAACTGGTATTGAAATAGGACCAATATCGGAATTATTATAATAACGATATATATGTAATATTAACAATTATTCAAAAAGATATCAAATATTATCGATATTCGACTAGCTGTGCCCGTGACTTCATACAGGTAGAAGTTTCCTGTATAATGTCAAAAATTGTAAGTCTTGGAGATTATTGTGTTCCAACGAATAAATAGTGAAACAGCTAGTGAAAAAGAATTTTTGAATTCTCATTGTATTCTGCTATATTCGCTACATCTCCCGCAAAAAGTTTTCGACAAGTATTTTTGATCATGGGCAGCGGTAATCACCTACCGACTGTCGGAAATCGCGCACATTTTTAAAATCTTTTTTTTTTACAATGTACATGCACGATCTACCTAAAATATTATCACGCATATAGATGAAAGAATCCATTTTGTGCTCATGCGTCTACGCGGGCGAAAGCTAGTCAACCTTATTGAAGTAAATGTAAAACAGATATTTACTGCGTAATAACACTTTGTCGATTCGATTTTACATTTATTCTAAATTCTCAAATACCGACAACAGTACAGTAAACTCCAGTTTATCCAAAATCCGCTTTATCCGAACAAATTTTTCCTATTTTTTTTTTTGTTATTATCTTTAAAAAAACTTATAAACCAACGTCTACTAGGTGATAAACAGCTTAAGTTATGTTAAGTTAAGTTACTCGTGACACCTTTTCATATACGTATATGCTCTATCGACCACATAGTTTACGCGGTTCACACTGGCGCTGTCTGACGCATCGCGCCGTTCGTGCCGCAGCCACTCGCGTGCTACGCTTTTGACCAGCTAGACTGACACTTGACAAGTTTCAACTTATATTCACCTCGGGCCGTGCATTCCCTGGTGTTTGTTTACATTTTTCGGCAGTCTACCACTAATTACTGCACTGCCGCTTGTCAACATCCAGGAAAACAGGAGACTTAGGCTTATCGTAAATTTTTGTTATCCAAACCGACAACCGTCCCGAGCATTTCGGATACGTTAGTTTTTCCCTTCAACATTCCCTTATTGTAAGCAAAACCAAAATCAAGCTAGATAAAATTCGACTGCTTGTGGACTATCAAAGCGGGAGTAGTGTTTGTCCAATGGCTCTGAATATTTTAAAAGCTATACGAGAACAATTGAAAATAAGTTCATTGGCTAATTGCACCAATAATTAATGTTTTCATGTTTTTATATTTATATTATATAAAATCTGGTTAATACAGAAAGTGTATATGGGAACGTTATTACAATATTTTTATGATTATGTTACAACAGCAAAACCGTTAACAAAATATCCCGTCGTCGAGCTACCTTCATAAAACAGCTTTTTAGGTGTTGACATCAGAAATAAACATCTACCCTAAGGGAATTTCGTAGGCGACGATAACAATAAAGTTCGTGTACTTTCCCCTTAACGCAGGTTAACGTAACGGCCCTTAACGTAACCGTAAAGTCGAAAAAAAAATAAAAATAACAATAGCGCTTAAAGCAATAGCGCATTCACTACTCTACGGGGTCTCGTAGAAGATTGTTGCAGGCTTATTCAGCTTTTAAAAAAGTCGAAGTGCCTACTGTATTTGTTCCATATTGAGACGTATTCATCGAAACTGTAGTAAGATTTAAAATATTTACATGTCATAAATAAAGAATACGTAGACGAGATTTGTTTTTTTTTACATATAATAGTGAATAATATATATTTTTATGTTATCGCAATGTGTAGAAAGATTTTCGGGATTAAAGAAATATTTAGGGTGTTTAACTGGTAAATCTTATTACCAGTAAACTTTAATTTACTTAATTATTTTAAGCAACTCTTGATTATCTCGAACATCTCTAACGATTTTGATTGCAGTATACATTTTTGATACAGCTTTTGTTCCCAAGTTTATCTATATAGTTGTTTCTTGGAAATTTAAAATAAAGAAATTTTTAATGTTCATTTATTTACCAGCACCTAGTAAAATTTTCAGGTAATTAGATTGTTGCTGTAGTATTGGTTTTCAACAGAAAAAGGGACTTTATAACATAAATGCAGATGGCACTATTTAATTAAAATACTAATATTTTATGGTGAATTTTTCCCGTGGGGAAGTTATCATATTCCAACGGGAAACTCATAAGATGCCGAGTGATGATCGGTTGCCCATGCGTTAATATTAAAGCATGGCATCCAACAAGAAATTACTAATAAAATATATTTTAACTAAAATAACAGTTGTAATTAGTGTACAAATATTGCTGAAAAAATCTAAAATTCAAATAATAAGCTTCAATAACTTCTCATTGATACTATAAATTCAGTGTCTGAAAACGTTATAAGTTAATCAAAAAATTAAATAATGACGGAAAAATTAGTAAGTTGATTTGATGGCACGATAATTCCATCTAATATAATGGTAATATTTTTTATCAGATAACTACACGAAAGCCTGAAATGTCTTTGACCCTAGTAATTGGGAAGCACAGGTTATTTCGGCAGGCTGTAGGAGATCTAGGCTTGTCGTGGATCCCTTATAAATATTCATAGTGAATCCGGCGCAGCTGTCGCGGGCTATTGCATTTAATTGAATATTGCACAAACATCTGGCGTATCTTGTTGGGATTTCTGCTCGTTGAAGCTCTGCACGGAATGATGATTAGAAGTAATTTTGTTTTCGCTGCGTTCGGATGAATCCAATAAGTTATAAAGGTATTTGAAGATTTATTATAATATTTAAAACTATATTAATGTTAATGTGTTATTAGTGTTACAAATTCGATGTTAATTTCAATTTGAATTTCCATACGAAGGGTTTTAGTTTTTCCACATTAACTCAACAGATTCTTGAAGAAAGTTGTTCGGTTAATTGAATTCGAGTTTTTGAAAAGGTTATAAACAAAAAGCACAGCATGATAGATAAAATTAAGGAAATTTTAAATGTTTACTAGAAGTAACGTCAGATAAAGTAAGTTTTGGCAAGAATATAAAGTAAGATCATCCTGAATCATCAGCAATTTGTTTGGATAACAAACTTCGACGACAAGAAGAAAAGTTTTTCTCAATTGCGAGAATCGCTCTAGAACTGGACATACTGAAAAACTAAAAATCGTTATTGAGAGTGCAATCATCGAGTTTTAAATTTAATATTGTAGTAATGGCGATTTCTACACCGCCACGTAAGCCCACACCACGGATTTCTACTACAATCGCCTCGGAGAATGGATTTCTTGCAGTGTTTGGGAAAAATGATGCACACCGTTAATGTTCAGACTTTTTTATTACAGCACGAGCTTCACAGGTGGTGGAGTACAACTGCGACGGATGCACCAATTCCGCTGCACTTTATAGATGTTACATCCGCTTGCACACATTACATTCCAGGGAGCGTGGCCATGCACTTCATATATTTCACATATGAGCACCACAAGCACTAGATATACCGATTAGAGGCCGTACCGTATAGACCGCCACGATTCTAGGCTTCTTATAGGTTCCCCCATCACGGCACAATCTTATATGCAACTCATATGTGCATCACAATAATTTCGTATTTACAATTAAGTACAATTTACAATTACGAAGTACACATAATAAATTCACCAAAACAAGAAATATTTCAACACAATACACAAACAATAAATATAGGCAATATACTACGAAATGAATAATTCCTAACAACCAATCCCTACCCGGGTAATAAAAAGCCAATTATTTAAATTATTTATTTAAAACACACACAAAAATACAATTAAGGACAAAGGAATCCTTAACCTAATTCCGTTTATATAACAAAATAATACACATATTTTATTCACACATTATCACTAAAAACGCGGCTGCCCTTAACAATTATACTCAAGATGACATTTTAATAAAAAACACGATCTACAAACAAAAGTTAACCAACTTTGGAACTATTTTAAGTTTTCTGATGTGCATAGTTGGGCGTTTTTGATGTTAAACATTATTTTTTTCAACTGAAGTATAGGTAAATTTTTTCAATGCAAACATGATGGATATCATTAAATGTTATGAACCCCATAATTAAAAATACTTTGAGTTCTAAATATTGCACTCTTTGCGGAAGATACGATTACTAATAAAACTGAATTTTGTAATGAAATCAATTCTGAAATATATAGAAGATACGATGTTGTCCAATGAAGAAGCTGTGTAGAGGCGAGGGTACATTTCAGGAGCGTATCCATGATGGGGCAAGGTGGGGCATGTGACCCACCCTGGCCCCTTGATCTTGGCATAGGAAGTTCTGGAAGCAAAAAAATAAATTTGAAAACGAAATTTTAGCGAGATTTAGTCAGAACCCTCGCAGGTTATAATTGAAATAAGGTCAGTATTCAAATATTCTTAAATTCCTACTACTTATCGAGTTTATTTACTTCTGCCCCACCCTTAAAAAATACTGTGTATGCCTCTGGTGCACGTATTTTTCATTAAAGCTTTATACATTTTTGAACTCATGGTTAATATTGGAGTATATTTGACTAAATATAATTCGTAATTGTGAGTTCGAAGAGCCTGCCTTGAGACAGATGTAGATACTTATAAATAACACTGTTAAAATTCTACAAAATATGTGAGCAAGGTCATAAGATGTAATGTTTTGTTTATTCTTTTCAGATCAACGTGCGGCGCGTATAAAAAAATCTATGAATGATCGAAAATTAACCGATAGGTTAACGGAAAAGATAAATATTTAGTAGGGTTCAATTCTTTTTTATTTCATGGGTTTGTTCGTCAAAATTCAAATTTATGGTAAGCCGCGCGGACGGCCCGCGGACCAATCGTCGATTTTCAATTAAAAGTCAGACGACAGATGTCCTCGTTTGAATATGTATAATACAGATCAGGTGCTACGGCGTATTTAGGGTTAAATAAAATCAAAATAAAAACAAACATCGACAGCTGTGGCACTTTAAATGCACTACAATCATAATTAGTTCTTTATTTTTTTAAAGGCAGTTACCAGAGACCAACACAGAAAACAGTTACACAAGTTTAGAATTTGCATTGTCATTAAAAAAAATTGATATCGAAAACAATAATTGCATGACATCGACAGTTTAAAAACTAGAGAAGTATAATAGAATGGATGATAGAAGAATGATAGAAGAATAATAGATGAAATGATTAGTTAAATGACAAACATCAAAAAAGAGGTTTTTAGAGTTTCCTTTTTTACTTCATTTAAAATGTTTTAATTTTAATATTCTAGTAGCTTCTTTAAATCTCTTTGGTCAAATTTAATCATCCACGCGTAAATTGTCGTACGAAAATGACATGATAAATTTGATCACATAAGATTTAGGTGTCAGTTTGTGATATTATACGAGATCAACCGCCCAACCTGTTAATAAAAGATAATTAGATACAAAAATAAATACAGTTGTACCTTTCATATACAATTATTTTTATGTACATAAAAACAGTTTTACACTTTATTAGAATAAGAAATATACTTAGTTTAATATTTTTACATAAAATGTAAGTTTTCATTACTTCACCGTGTCTGCCTATATTCAAAACTAAATAAGTGTCAAACTTTATTTTAGCCGATATTTGACACACTTAATGGCAATAATTAATTCCAAAAAGGATTTATTTTACAATTAAAAAAAAGATATTCAAGGATTTAAAAAAATAAAAATACCAATTTTATAATTATTTTTAGGGTTTATAGGATCACTTTGTTGCCCGTTCGCCCGTCTGTCAGTCTGTCAAGACCCTTTATCTCGGGATCGCGTATTGATATATATTTGAAATTAAAACCATATATTAAATTTTACAGTTCCTTGAAGTCGTGAAAATATTAAACTTCTAAGTTAACGTAAGTACGGCAGTTTTTGCCGCAAAAAACGGCACTCCAATTAATTTAGAGTGCCGTTAAATAATAATTAAATTAAAAAAAAATTATTAAATTTTGACACTCTAATTAATCAAAATTTATAGTGTATTTTCCTTTAACCTAGAACTATGAAATGTAGCAATTATTACCGTCTTATACTAAAAGTATAGAAAAAAATCTGATAATCGTATAAAATATAGTCTTTTTTTTTAAGAACATAATCAATCATCTAAGTTAAACAACAGTATGCGCGGTCATAATTGTATGGTTAACCAAATCTTTTTGTTATTTTTAACTCTTACTAATTTTTACTGAAGAAAAAATCTAAAAGATGTGTATTATTATTTAAATCACAAAAAATCATATAAAAAAAAGGCACTGCGACACTCAATTCCTGAACTATTTACAATACGTACCTGGAAATTTGTACGGCACCTTCGGTGGACGAGATCGACTCGCACTTGTTCGTTTTTTTTATGTTTTCTAAATACTTTTTTTAGTCTCAAAATATTACAAATATAGCGTAATGGACAAATTGTGCGAACACCAGTTTTAATAATTCCATTAAATGCGTTCGCAGATACATATTAATTACGGCACATAGCTATAGTATCTCTATCAACATGGAAAGCAATCAACTCGTTGTAGTAAAAAAATATTATTAACTAAACGTAAACATTACATTACAAATATAATGTACAATTATGTTTTAATGACTAGATCTAATTTTCCAACAGTGGTATTATTTACAAGTTACGATGAATAAATTACATAAGGAATACAATTGCAGCCGGACCAATGAACCAAAGTATTGTTTCGTGTTATTGAACAATAATTTTTGTACGGTGACTTATTCTAAAACAATACGTTAACAATCGTTTTCTTATTTCGAGTTAGTCCTCGAAATATACAAAGCCGATATAAAGATTATAAACCCAACCTCCGACCGCCCCCGCCCCGCGGCCTCTCTAAAAACTTCGTCCCTAACGGCGGTCCCAATCTAAATCTTTCGCGGAACAACTGCACCCGGGCTCACAGCACGCTACCGCAAGCGGAAAATTCGAATTTGAGTGCTATAAATCAGTTTTTCCTTTATTAAAAGCCCCCGCGACGCCCGCGGCCTGCGCCCCTCGCCCCTTCCCCACCAGACGGCTTCTTCGCCCCTCCTGTCGTGGTGAAGTTTCCCTTTTAATCTCCCGTCGCAGGGGCGCACGATTTTTTCGGGCTTTTCGTTATCCCGTACCGGGGGTCAAGTGGGAGTCCCTGGCTATCGCCGTCCGATTTGCGATTACTAACATTTGTGTACGATGTTGTGCAGCGACCCTGAAGTTTGTGATACGTACAAAGCGAAAACGATTTTTCTTTGTGCAGATATCGCCTAAAAATTACTGAACGTATCGGTATACGTAAGTGAATCTAGGGTATTTATTTATTGAATTGAACACCTTCACCATTTTTAGGGTCAATTAGCCAAAATGGTGAAAATGCTACCCTTATAGTTTCTTCATGTCCGTTCGTCTGTCCGCATGTTACACATATTTTGCTCTAAAACTTCGAGATGTATATCAATGAAATTTGGAGCATAGGTTTCTTGTATAAAGCGTTAATTAGTTTGGTAGCGCCAAAATAATAAAAATAAATGTTACTACATGAAATAAAATAAATCTTTGCTAAAAGTATATTTATAAAATTTTTTTCAGCAAAAATCAAAGTGTGGCACATATTTCGTCAGTGATTTTAAAAATATTTTAAGGTTTTTAAACAATAATTTTGATTACCTGAATATTTTTGGAAATAACCGTTTCGAAATGTTGAAAATAAATAACAATAATGTTTAAAATCTTTCTTATTGAAATTATTTATTAAGCATTAGCTTTGCACTTTTTATCATATATATTAGACATATGGCTTAGAAAATAAAGGGACTCACACACAGAACTTCTGCTAATTTCAAAACGATTTTTTTTTCAAATTCCGTTACATGTATGGAGTGCCCCCCTAGAAATATTTTTTTCGTTATTTAACTACGAAACAAAATAGTGGCATACAAGACACCTACACTCCGAATTTTATCACTATACATCTTGTAGTTTTTGAGTAAAACGCCTGTGACATATGGACGGACGGACGGACCCAGCGTCGGCCCCTTTGATCAAGGTGGGGTCAGCTTTTCAGCGCCCTAAAGTTAGTGCTCTAGTTTTCCAGAAATACTAATTCGGCATCATGATCAGTAAATAATAAATTGCTAATTTTTCAAAATAAGTTTTTTATTGCAAACATCAACACATATTAAGCTTAAATAAAATTAAGTAACTTTAAGTATCGTAACACTATTCTATTTCTTTCCGAAAGCAATATCAAAATTTATTTTTTTGCTGAAAATTGTCTTTTGCATTTGGTTTTTTAGCGTCCCTAGTTATATGGCGCTTAGAGCAACCGCTCCACTCGCTCTACGCCTAGGCCGGCGCTGGACGGACATGCCGAAACTATAAGGGTTCCATTTTTGACATTTTGGCTCTGAACCCTAAAAAAATTACCTAAACTCATGTTACGAAAAAATACAGAACTATTACCTGTTGGTTTTTAGTCGTAAATACATAAACACAACGACTCAATTAGGCTAACTCAAAACGATCGAATCTGTATCGTTTGCGACGTCATATTTACATTAACCCAGGGCAGGCAGCGGCAATATATTCACCCTGACGTCATTTTGACGCCATAGCTATACAATCTCGACCGTTTCAAAGTTAATTAATTGCCCACAGGTAGTATGCATTCGGTATTATTATGAACTACATTCAACAAAGAAATCAATTCCAAAACGAATCTTTGCTACAATGAGCTGTCGACTGCAAAAAATTGGTATGCGAGGCATATCAGTCAGCGACGCCGGAAGTTATGAACAAAATGCTCATACAAACTTTCGTCAACGGAATCCGGAATATGGAGATTCGTACGGCCGTTCGCCTGCATAGCATCCTACAACCCTTAAGATTGCTATGGACAATGCTCTAGAAGTCGAAGCCCCTCAACACGAACATCTCCCACAGAGAACTCGAAAAATAACAGCATAGGAGGAAAACAATAATAGAGTCTTTCGCTCGCTTTGCTATCAACCCAGGCAATTGAGCTATCTTCGAACTGATTCTCTGAGACGCGACAAAAAGAAAGCCTTTCGTCCACGCTCTCTTAAATCCAGAGAATCGGGTCATATTCGATTAGTTGAATGTCAAAAACGCGATAGAGGCGAGATTAGTAGCGAAACAGGATTCTTTGCGATACGGAATGTGACCCATCAAGTTCGACGGGAATACGAGTATGATTTAGTATTTATAGGAAAGACACATAAAAAAAAGCAATTACGCTATCTCGTCGACCGCACCTCTCAGATAGCATCAAACAAGAAGGAACGAACGAAGTATCCATCAATATCATAAAGAACGTTACAATCAGGGACAAATGGAACAACAAATATGTGCGACGAGCACTATTAGATGTCGTCGTCCACTTATTAGGCGATGATTGATGATATTATGATGACAATGATATTAAACTTATTTTTGAATGGGTCAAGACAAGGATTAAAAAGTCGGATCCGAGTCAAAGTGTGCTAATGAGTCCTATCGCAGAAAACTACTTGTCACTATGAGACAACTTGATATTGCGCAACGGACTCTTATACGAAAAATTGGGTATGACGATCTACAGATAATCATACCCAAATCCAAATTGTACGTCATCGTAGAAGCGTTCCACAACGATGTGTTTGTAAGGTATCTTGGATATCTAAAGATAAAATCAAAGATAAAATTAAAATCAAATCAAAAATATCTTTACTTAGTGGGTGACAGAATTACATTTTAAGTACGATATGCAGATACGACAACACTTCTATTGGGTGTACTGTGGCAGTGATCTTGAAACCTGGTGCAGTCAATGTACTTTTGTGCGCCTGTAATAAGAACAAAAGAAGACAGCTAAAACTATACAATGCATGTGCACCATGGGAACGGATAGCCGTAGATGTCGCTGGACAATTTCTGGTAACCGATAACAATAATATACTTGTTCCCGTTTATGTCCCCTATTTATAGTTCACGAAATGTCCGTAAGTGTTAGGTATGCTAAACTAAGAGGCAGTTACGGCGGAGGAGAAAGACGCCAACGAGGTGTTCTGTCGATTCGGAATTCCTTAAGAAATTCACACAGACCTAGATAGGAACTTCGAATTTTTCCAAAAATCTGTCATATTCTGGGTATCCATTAAAGCAAGTACGTCGGCAGATTATCCATAGTCTAACAGTATGTTAGAACGATTCAGTCAAACTTTGGAAAAGCATTTCACGAAAGTGGATGAAACCACCAGAAGAATCAGGATCGGTATACGTCCTTGTTCATGTTGTCCTTTAAAACTTCAGTACAGAAAACAATAATGCTAAAGGGCATTCATGATTATTAGCATCTTAAATATCATAGTGTTCTAGATCAGCGGCAAGCTGATCTTAACTAATGTTAATAAACATTTAAAACAAATTGATATCATTTTTGTAAACGACATTAAAAGCTTATTTATAAACATTCTACTTTCAGAAAAAATGACTTACTTCTTATATACATTTTAGTTCTTCTTCATAGACGAACAGACCGATAATATCTAAGTTCCTGATCCTGATCCCAATCTAGCTGGTGATTGTGATCTCAGACCCATGTAAAACTTGTCTCTCTCTCTTAAACATTGCTGTTTCCAATAAACATAAGCAAGCATTTGTTTTACGTTTACGCGGGTGAAGCCACAAGCAAAAGCTAGTATATAAAAAAATTATAAACTATACAGTATTATTATGTATAAAGTAAATTGCTATAATATTTCAGCTAATTCCGTTTAGCCGTTAAAACATGATTAAGTAACAAACATCCAAACATATAAACTTTCATATTCATAAATATCAGTTAGATAAAAATATCGTAAGCCGTTTGATTGCGCATCAAACGATCAGCACCAGAAAGTTCATTGTTCGACAAACAGTCGAAAACGTGGTCGATGCGAAAAAAACATATAGACAAGTCCCAAAAACAATACAGGATGTCCTACGTAAGCGAGGATTGTCGCCCAAACCACTCCATTATTATGCTGTCAAACGCAAGCCTCCTATCAAAGCTACGTCACAGAGGACGGAGGGAAGCGAATTATAAAACCATCCATTTGTCCGCTATACGAGGGCCGGACTGGGAATGCGACAAAGGTGCGTGCTTGGAGTTGATATGAAAATATTGTCGATTTATACAAAAAATGCTAAGGTAATAAATAATAAATTGAAATGAACCACCGTGATTTAAATATTAGATGTTTTTTATTAACGTCTAAGCGGTCGTATTTAGCATCAGTATCAAGATCCAAAAACCGATGGAAATGGCATCAATGCAAAAAATCAAGACAGATTGTCTCTTCATATTTAGTATATATCTATCTTCATATCTAGCCTTGAATCCTAAGTAAAACGGTGCCAGTAAATGTTTGAGATTAGCATTTAATATTTTAACCAGTTTCGACCTGGATGTACCTATTTGGTAGCACTTCGTGGCACATCTTGCTGATGGAATATTTAAATGGCTTTAGATCGGCAAAGATTTTTTGCTTTGATCACATTGATTACATTGATCTTGATAGATCATATATATATATATTATATATCCATGAAAAATATTCAAATAAATAACAAAATATTTCGAGTGTTCTCTCCATAAGCGTTTTAAATTTGTATAAGGATTAATTTTGCCTATCTTCAGAGACTTTATTGGATATGCGTAAACAGGGCCCTTTAAATAAATTCGTAATTTATGTACTCGACAAATAGATAGAGAGTTTCGTTTTATTTCTTGTATTACCTTTGTGTTCGTTACAACTTTTCACAAAAACTTCTATTTTATTTTGCATTGTATTAATTTTGTTGCATAAAAATACATGTAGATGCTATTGATAAAAGCAAAATAATTTCAGCCTCGAGGACATTTTCATAGATTAGAAAAATACTCTTAGATTTTATATTAAATATTATAACAAATATACCCAAGAGACTACTACTATTGTATTAAGTTAAATTAGAAATCAAATTTACTAGCCGAATCTATTTAGAAGTCGATTTTTATAACTCGACGATTACTTGATGAAAATAAGTTAAACGTAATTTCTGATTACATTTAAGCTATTCTCGTCAAGTAATACATTAAATGTAATTTCAATACAATTTTATTTAAGATATATTGCATATTTAAAATTGCTTTGATCTTAGAAAATTTTTAAACATGTGTAGTTATAGTAACAAAAAAAATCATGAACCCTCTGCAAAAATTTTTTTTTAATAAGCTTACTTATACTTTTTTTCATATTTTTTTATATATTTCACATTCTTTAAAAATTCTACATGTATTTTTATTTTTATATGTATTTGTAGTTAAAATAAGCCAGCTTTTATACTTCGAGTACAAGAATTATGCTCCACTATTTTCTATTTATACGTGGGGGGCGCACTATAAGTTTCTGAAACTGGCCACTTACGTGAACAATACTCAAAAAGTAATTACTGCATTTGAAAATGGAAAATATCTTTCTATTCACGTCATTTTGTTCAAACAAATTGCAACGGACCATGCGCACGCGAATGGAACGCTGAAAGGCCCGTTTCTGATGTTTGCTGATCGTCTGACTATTTGCAGGAGCGGCGCCTCACCAACTTAGGTCGTCGAAATACTACCTCTAAACACTAGGTGTCCATAGAGGCGCAGAGTTTCACCTCCGATACGCCAACACGTAGTGATGTACTACAATAGACGATAGACTAAATTCAGTACTGTGGTAGTGCAGATTTGATGTTTTATTTTTTTTGCGCAGGAGGAAGGTGAAATCTTCATCGGATATACGAACACGCACACGGGTACATGAACAGTGTCAGTTTTTTACTGACCTAAGCACCTCCTCGGAACTTGCTGTTAGCCCGAAGGCTTTCACAGCGGAACCGGACGTGTTGCGCGTGACGAGCGTTGCACTCAAGCCGCAAAAAGATTTGAACGACTGCTTAAGAGCGCCTCGAAGAGGTTCGAATCTTGTATTAGATCGTCACTGGGGACAGCGGAGGCTCCGCGGGCCGTCCCCATATTTGAGACCCGAAAGTGCGAGTCGGATGTGCTAGGCCTGTGGGCCTGACAAGAATTCCCGACGGCAGCACGCGCAGTCTGTGTCTACGCGTACAACGGCATAGTATTAGGGAGGAACCCGCGGCGTTTGCTTGAGGCGAAGAAGAAGAGTTCGCGATTGTGCATGTGACGATCATCAGGATCTGAGAGAACATGTCCAGGCCAGCGTTTTTTTTACACCAGGGCTTGATATTATAAGATGCAGCTGCAGCTATTAATAAGTTGGGAAAGCTTACGGCTGATTGGGAGTACCGTTTAGACTGCTCTTTGAGGAAAGCCGCGATAACTTCAGGCTCAGGTCCTTGTGTATATTGAGATTCTTAAAGTGTCATGAGGCACCTGTGGCTACGCACATGAATTTGTTCTAAATGTAGTTTGTGTATTTTGTAAGACTGTATGTGCGCGAAGACTACTCTGGCGTATGTGAAGACCGGACGTACACAAGTTTTGAATAATGTGACTTTATTATGAAGAGACAGCTTGCTACGAGCATTTAACGTCGAATAGGATTGGCCGAGATAGAAAGCCGTTCTGTCCCGGACACGTCTTATGTGTTTATCAAAATCAAGTTGTGGATCTAGAGTAACCCCGAGGTATTGACTTCTGTAACGCAAAGGATTGGTCGGTTGAACAATTTCAGTGGGCAAGGGGTCTCTGATTTATTCTTAGAGAAGTACATTGCTGCACTATTTTCGTGGTTGACCTCAACCCTCCACTTCATGAACTAGTAGGACTACCAGATCGAATTGTACTCATAGTGCAAGTCGATCCGGTGGTCCAAGCTTATGGAGCTTATAAATGAGTTCGTTATGCCAGATCTTATCGAAAGCTTTCGCCATGTCGAGGAAGAGGACTGCGGTTGGTTTAGTGGTGCAGTCTGGAGAAAGCCCACGTGTATATACTCCATAAAGCAGTGGACTTGTTGGGTGCAACTGGGACCCTAGCGAAAAGCAAATGCTCGTTTATGAAAATATTCTAGAACTCAATGAAGTCTTTAAGGCGGTGGTACAGTGGTCGTTCATACAGCTTACCTAGTATGTTTAAGAGACTGGTAGACTTAGACGGCCCTGAATGAACCTGGACAGGTTAGATTGCAGGAGATCTCGAAAAATGGCTTTGTTGTTACAGGTATTGAAAATCGCCACCAACATCAGGTTTGGCAGTAATAGCTTGAAGAGCCGATTACTAACTCCATCGGGTTCAGGTGCTTTCTTTTAACGGAGGTCTCTGATACATATTTTCAGTTCGTCCGCAGTAACTGAAGAGAGATTAACGCTAGGAGTCAAGTCGAGTAGCTGAGCTACTACTCGTTTCACCTCGCCTAAGTTACATTAGTCGGTCAGTTAAATACTATTAGTGCATTAGTTCTGGACGCTGTCCGGTAGACACTCTGCCTTTTCGTCGTCGTTAAAGGCGAGCGGAAGATCTTTTCTTAAAAGAGGGGGCATCGTCACGACCGTATCTGATTTCAGAGCCAGTCGCCAATACGCCTGGTGGGACGGCGAAATTTTTTCCATCAGATCGTGTCAGTTATCATTTCAACGTCGTCTGCGATGTGGGGTTCCTGGGACGTGTCGGTCTCTATAGTCGAGCTAGTCGCTGGGGTTGCGGGGGTTTTTGGCGAGATGCCGTATTGTTTAAAGTATACTGTATATAATTCTGACAGTCCCTTTGCTTTTAGAGAAGCAACTAAAATGTCCACGGAGAAGGACGCCATCGCGTGGTTTAAGATGGATCGCTCCGGATGTAAATGAGAGTGCGTCCCGCCTGTGTAAATGAGGGCAATGTTTAAGGTTTACGCTGGTTTAATTAATAGTTCAGTAGTTCAATAAGACACGCTGTCGTGTTGAATGTTATGATACATTTCGAAAGTAAAACTCATGCGAACTCATATCTTAATTACCAAAAAACTGTATTTTCTATTTTAAACTATTATTATGTACATAAAACTATACTAAAAAGCGATGTTTTCGTATATAAAATTACGAATTCGAAACTCGTTTATATCCACTATATGGATTGGAAATAAGGTAACTCATATGTTCACGTCGTGTGCACGTTAGGGTATGCAGGTAATTTTTCGTCGCAAACAAAAATGAATACATTGCATTTAAAGCCCCGAATATTAAGATGAACAGATGTAATAAAATTGTAAGAACATTTCGAAATGTTCAAAATGTAATCAAGTAAGAAATTTATAAAGGTTACATGTCAAACGTATTTTATTGCTAAAATTGCTTGGGTTCTATGAAACATTCTAAAGATATCCAACGAAGTCTAGTTATCCGAAGCATATCGTACCTACCCGCTATGGGGTTACGTAGCATCCAAACTATCGAGTTAGTTTGCATTACGCCGTCGGCAATTTCCATTCGGGTAGAATTCCGGAAACTATTCTTGTCATATTCGATATTAGATATGTCGCATTCTATATAATATGATAAAACTCTACAAAATTTATTTAACCTTGGGAATTAATGGCTAAATACACAATATGTTTTGAACATTGAGTCTTTTTTTAAAATGCTATAACCGATTTTAGGGCGTGTTTTTCTTATTTATGTGTCCGGATTAATGTTTATACACATGTAATAGGGTAGCAACTATTCGTCGTTGTTACATTATTTAAATAAATGTTTATACCATTTTTTTGTGATATTATATTTTGACGTGACAACGTCTAATAACTCGATATTACGGGCTGCATGCACGAAAAAGTTGACGTCATTGTCCCGTTACGCTCGATGTCCCGTTCGGCAAGCGAGGCTCGAGTGGTCGGCTCAGTTCGTTTCGTGCTGCATCTATCTCCCCTCTACTCGATCAGCCTAGCACAAAAGATACACGTGAACTGTTTTCGTCAAATGTTTATGAAGTGAAGTGAATTGTTATTGTGATTTTCATGTGTGTTTAATATTGCGACAATAATGGTAAGTAATTCTTGCATTTAAAAATCTCATTATTCAAGCTTATGTGTTCAATCTTTTCATTAATATTTCTTTTATTTTTTTTTATTATTTATTATTTAAAAAGTAGCCTCGGTCGGCGAGAGCGGTAATGATAAGTTATGTTACAACTGACTTAAAAATAATGAAGATTCATATAACTGACAGTATAAACAATTACCTTTTCTCCTTGTGTCGTTCTGTATATTATATTACTGTAATGTTTGACGTTGTCACGTCAAACTACCGTCCGTAAACCGACTTTACAGACGACGATTTTTTTGGATAAATACAAAAATAATGAAAAAATCATTATTTAAAATGGTTCACTTTAACAGGGAAAGCATTAAGAGAGCGTTACATCAGCGTCAGTAAAGACTTACGCCTGTTTCCGCAAAAAATACACAGAGAAAAACCTTTGGTGTACACATTTATTAGTCTTTATATGGATTTTCATTTTCATTTTACTTTTTCTCTTCGTTATCTAGTTACGTCACATATTTCGTCAACAAACAATACAATTCGTATCAGTTAACCACACCATTGTGTTTAGTAAGATACGTTGTAACTTCATATAACTTAATCTTAATAGATATTACCTTAACAACCTACAGAACAATTTTTATTTATTTTATAAATATTTCAACTGATACAGGTGAAAATTCCAAGCTATTGAAAATCCATTTGTTTTAACCTTCTCTCATAAGAAAACCTATGTCATTGCTAATTGTGAAATTAATCTACGTATAATATTATATTATACCTCATGTAGAATTAATTTGTAAAGCTTAAAACCCTCTTCAGTAATGAATACTGAACTGGCTTATTACTCTGTTTTCATTTTATGTGTATTGATGCCTTAATTACTAACAATATGTAAAATGTAATATATGCTTTTTTAGTCTATCTTACAAAATTAATCATTATATAAAATACTATCGATCGTTGAGTTACATTTCTCTTCGGAACCGGGAAACAGGCAATTCAATTTGTAACCATCTTAGCACTCTACTTATAAAGCAAGCTATTATCATAACCATATAACCACATAACATGAGTTTTAGAAATGAAATTATTAACCCACAACTAAACAACCATGTTCGGCTAAAAACCTTTTGAATATATTATTGTAAATGTAATGTAATGTCTAATACAACTTCGTAAATTCTGTGATACATTGTCAATGCCCTTAGTGTTGCTCTAATTGTTCATGAGCGGCTGTCGATTGGACGTCTTCGGCGATTATTGCCTGTAGAGTATAAAAGCCAATACTCATCTGCCCCCTCGACCATTAAAACTTCTTAACCCACCTTTGTTACAAAAAATGTAAGATCCATTATTACAATTTTATGACTTCGCTTATGTGCCAACGGCAACAGCAGGGAGATTCGATATTTAAAATTGAAATACCAATAAGTCATTCAAAGCACAAGATAATTATTTGTACTATAATAGAGTGTGGAAAACCTTTGTCTAGCATGTTTGAGATAAAATAAAAAAAATAAGAATGTATTTTTTTTTTAAACATCTTTTGTGTATTTTGGAAACTTTATGTTATAATACTTTATCGTGTAAGTTAAAAATAGAAGCGCTCTATTGGAATGCGCTACAGTATTTATGCCAATAGCTGTTCAAATACAGACGTTCAATTTCTTCCCAGTTCTATTATTAGGTATTATTTTTAAATTTATGAACTAAATATGCATTTTATAAATTAATATAACATAAATCTTGCAAGTTAAAGTATAGATTTTGTTATGTAATTAATATTTTAGAAAGAAAATTAACACATTTTGTAAATTATTTTATGAAAAATATGGTCTTTATATATGAATACAGCCTTTTTTTAAGTATATTGTGTTTGTAAAAATATTTTTCGCCATATTAACTATTATTGTAATCTATATTACATAATTTCGATATTATCTAAATGAATTTATATTCGATTTTAATATTAGACGATTTTAATAATTCTTTAACTCAGAAAGCTACACTATCTCCGAGTATTATAGCATATATTTTACTTTGAGACTAGCATTTTCTCCCGGCTTGATACAAATCTATACTGTGGGAATTGGGATTGAAAACGGGACGGAAAGCAAAATCGAGATTGATACCAGGATCAAATCGAAAATTGGACCGCGACCGAATTTGAGACCGGGAATGGGGTCGATAACGAGTGCGTGGACGGGTTCAGAATTAAAAATGTGACTGGAATCGTAATCGAAATGGAGACCGAAATATACATTGATGTCGATCGATACAAAAGAAGAAGGAATTCATTCTGTGTGCTGATAGAGCTACGGTTATTATGGGCTATATGGGCAAGTCGTTCACAAGAAAGACCAGAACGTATTGGAATAAAATATAATTATATTATATAAACCAAAAAGCCTAAAATACTTGAATTAAGGTATATTATTCACCGCCAGTAGGCATCACTTCCGGTGCTTTCTGTTTATATTTCATCTGCGCGTATATTTAATCATGATTAAAATCCTGTTTGAAATTGCAATCCCAGTTTATTTTACTCGATTTCCGTCAAAAGAACATCTGCCGAGCCGATTAGCGTTATTATATATATTTTCATTCAGTATTCCCCAAACGGTTGTATATAATGGATTCCAAATATTTTTTACGTAGGGGTTAAAAGTGTCCTGAAATAGGATGTAGAGTATTTTTTGTAACAAAATACATTATCGAATATTTAATTCGAATACCATTAAAATTGTAATTGATAGTTACTTCTTTTATTCATAGAAAAATATACTACCCCTGAGAGTATATTTTATATTCATATAGTAGCATTTACCCCTGAATTCCTTGAAATCAGAACCGTGACCGACAGAGAAATCGGATTTGAAATCGGGATGATGAGCAGAATCAAGAACCGAACTACGATAGGAACCGAGTCCGAAACCGGGACCGAAATGGGAATTAAGACCAGGCCTAAATCGAATTTGAAACCCAGATCAAAATCAAGCGCATGACCTGGACGGGGAGCAGAATTAAAAACCAGATGTGGTTTCAAATCAAGAGCAGTAACGCGATCGAAATTGAGATTGGGGCCGAGACTAGGAGTGACAGCAAGGTTAATCCATATGAAATATGATGTAATATATTCAATATTAATACAGACGAAACCGTGGCAAAAAGTTCAAAATCAAAATGAGTCCAAAATCTGTACAAAAATCTATTTATTTATTGGTTGTCAATATATTATTTTTATTAATTCGCAAAATTTTTGCTATAATCAAGATAACTACCAGCCGTGATGCCAGATGAGTCAAGAAAGGTACCGAGATCGAATTGTAATCACGACAGACAATTCGAAGAATAAGTTTTTGATGTGTCAAATTAAACCACACACATCGTATCTCCAAGAGCACATTAAGAGGGCCGGCCCATAACTGATTTAGGACGACAGTCGTTTGCGGACCCTAACCCGCCCTCGACCAACATCTGTTTGATCCAGTGTGGGTTTATTCAAGTCCTTCTCTCTTGATTGAAAATTTCTAGGAGGTTATGCTTAGCAGTGAACCAAAAAAGCTTGAGACAGTAACAACAGTTTTTCGCCTTTAGAACATTCATAGTTTAACAACTACGTACTCGAAGTGAGAAGAAACTTAACATAAATACACCCATTCGCACGCATGGGATACTGACTTAAAAAGACACAAGAGCGGCCAATAGTTCTGGCTCTTGGCTTCTTCCTCGGCTTTCTTTTATCTCTCTATTATCAAAGCACCTATGAAATATCACAATACAATGAAATCCAGTACTAATTTCAGTAATGTTTCGAACATCCTGTGCGTACGCCTAACCTTCGCTAGGAATGCTGTCGCGGCTTTAGGTATCGGCGGGCGACACTGTACAGACGGAATGTCGATGCAATGCGGGAGGGTCTACTTTGGTTTATTGGGTTCGTATCATGGTAAAGCTTATTGTGGTTTCGACAACCAAACAACGAATATATAAACACTGTAATATTCTATCTAAGAATATAGGAAATGAAACATATATTTTGAGAATCAAGTTTTCTTATTTTATAAAACACTGGGAAATTTTCAGAACCGAGCGCTGGTTGACTCGTTGTACCAGTCATCATCATACCATTTCAGAGTCAAATTGAAAATATTATGGTAAAATATAAAAGAGTCGAATATTAAGTATTGCAATTAACAAAATTGCATTAAAACGGTGGGTAAATGTAAGTGAAACATCATAATATGATAACATCGTACCAAGCGAACATCTCTGGTCTCTATCTACCTCTCTGACAAAAAAGTGTGAACTTATATTAGGTATGCTATCTTGTATATGGGTAGTTAAGCTGTTCAACTCGTACAGAGGTTGATGTATAGAAAATCAGTCTTCTTAATCATGTTACATAATAAAAAAATTAAATGTCAGTAGGTTTCCGTAAAAGTAAAACAAGGTTATGAATGAAGTAAAAACAATGTAAAGGAAAGTTCTATGAAATGACTAAGTTACTTGTTAAAGGTGTTAACAAGACAGTAAAGATGATTATGGTAGATTGTATTTTGTGTAAACAGTCAATAAGATAAGCAAACACTAAATCTGTTTTTCACTTAAGCTCGTTGTAAATAAACGTGAAAAATTTCAGAATTCATAGGTAGAATTGGATTTCAAAAACGTTATTCTGTTATACATAACATAATACTAATATATGATAAGAGTTTTCACATCGAGCCGTATGACCGCAACTAATGCCAAACAAGCGCAATTTTATTTGCTTTTTCCTTATTAGATAGCATTTTCGAGGGGCAAACGAGCATCTGCCACCAGACAATAGGTGGTCATCGCTGCCCATAGACACTAGCAACCTCAAACTAGTCACTAGAGCTTCGCTAGCGTCTTGAGTAGCAATACGATATCTGGTGAAGAGAATGATGGTGATGGAGGTAGGTGAGCCATTGGAACTTTCTTTATAAAAACTTGCTGCATCATTGCGAAACTAACCTTTAAATTTATGAATGCTAGTGAACATTCAAAAACACGAAAGTGAAAGCTTCAATAAGGGTAGATCAGGATTTTATATGTATGTCTCATGTATCTTTGCATATAATATTTTTTGATTTGAAACCGCGAGAAACTTGGTATTACAAGGCCGCGCACGTTATTTGAATTACTAAGTTATTTATTCCATTCCATTTAATATCCAATTCCGATTGTTTATTTTGTAGTCTACTCAAGTATTTATTTCATAAAATACTTAACATTTATTCTCTCCAGATACAACCGTAAAAAAATTAAACACCGTTTCGTAGGCGCCCATCGTCCCTACTTCGATATTCGACTCGTTTATGTTTCCTAAAAAAATAAAACCTTAAGAAAAAATAGCATTGTTCATATAAAAAGGCCGTATAAAAGCACTATAAATATTTTACGACCGGCGAATTTCATCGCCTTATTATCGCCTACTTATTGAGAACACCTCCAATGAAACGGAGGCTCGTAAAAATGGGATACCTGCAGAAATGTTCCCATTACCGCGGGGAATAAATTTTCAATATTTATTGCGGGAATTTTTACATGTTTTTTTGATAAGATATTATACAGGTATAAAAGCCAATTATCTTTGTCGGAAGTCATGATTTCAAAATAAATGTAGCTTCAATGAGAATTTTACTATGAATAATCATAATTTTTACATTTATTTCAATATTTATGTTTATTTCAATTATTTTATTATCGTTTTAAATCTTTCATAGAATCATTTGTTGATACCTTAAAAAAATACATATGATATTCAGTTTCCATTTCAAACAACATCATGAGAGAACACTAAATCAATTATGTTTCATTAAAGTAAATTTAAACTTAATATTTAGTATACTAGTGTCCCAATAAATCTGTATTATACTCTTGGTACATACCTCGGCAAATTAATAATTATATTAATTAAGATAAAGTCCTATTTATCGCTTTTATCTCTAATTAAAGCAAATTTGCTTTAGTATTTTTTTTCATTTTGCTGGAGTTTTAAAACGTGACATTCAACGAAAATATTTAAGAATACATTATAATTAGTGACAATAAGGCTTTTCAAATAAATATCAAGTGTATGAATAAACGAGCTTCACTTCGACAATATTTTTGATAAGTTTCCTTTCTTTTGAAAAGCAGAATTGATATTATATTTCCAATGACCTCAATATCTCTCCGATCTCTTATTCTTCCTAATCCCTATCCTCCTTCTCCCTTCAAAATTCTCAAACATAAATGTTCGCCAAAATTAAAAAAAAATATTAATCCAGAAGAGTACTGGCATTGCCAGAAAATCTTTTTCCGGGCTTATCCCAGCGGGCAGTCTCATCGTTTCTGGGAAGGACGAATTTCCACACCAGGAAATAGGGAGCGCTAGGCTCGATTACGGTGACTAGGTTCGCCATCCGTCACGCCTAGTTCTTCAGATGAGCGAAACTCGGACTAGAGATATCCTCTTAGGTACTATAAAAGTGTGTGTAGGTATGGATGATAAAAATTAATGATGTCCGCGAACAGATTAATTACAGACGTCTAGATATTCTATGCCTGAATGAGACTAAAAGGAAAAGTAGTGGTGGGGCCTTGGAGATTATTGGTCTGGCGTTGACTAGAGGCAACGAGGATGACGGGGGTGTTGATTTTATCCTCTGAGAAAAATATTTTAATGTATAAACGGTTATAAGTATGTAAATTCAAGGCTTCATTAGCTCCGAATGAAAACTGAGCTGACACTGGTTTTATTTTAGGCATATACGCCCCAGATATATCTAAACCGTTCGAGAAGCAAGAGGAATTTTAGGCTAATGTAAGAGACATACTAGTGAAATATGACAGAAACGAAACGATCGTCATATTAAATGATTTTAATGGCTGGATGTGTGCACGTTGGAATAGATATGAGAAAGTCTTAGGTAAATTTGTAGATGTAGATGTAATAGTGAATGAAAAGGGTGAATGTTGAATGAATTAACTGTTTGAAAAGGCTATCCACGGATTGCAAAGGACAATTTGAAAGATAAGCTAAAAGATGCTGAAACATAGAAAGATGCAAAAATGAGAGCTTAAGAAGGCGTGAAAAGAAAAAAATAATGAAATAAAAGGACGATATGACTGGAGATTCTCGCATAATTTCTAAAATTCAGAATTTCTGGACTGCAGATAATTTCAAAAATTTTTCGGGATAATGGTGAAAAAGCCCCGGAATAATTCCGGAAGATTGTGTATAAATGTGATTAGAGACGATAATGGATGATCACTGAATGAAAAAGTCATGTGAAAGAGTGCTGAAAGAATTACTTCGAAATTTTCTTTACATGTGAAGTTGCAGTTGCAAATTACAATGTAACTACAATTCAATATATAAATGATGATGAAAATGAAATTACGTTATGTGAAATTATGAAAGCACCAAAACGTATGAAAGTGAAAAAACTGCCGGATATGATAGAGTTTCGTCAGAAATTTTGAGGGGTGGTGGAGACACCGGGATCACGTTTTAGCAATAAAAAAAATTGCTAGATTTAAATTTACGCCCAGAGTTGCAAGCAGGTGAGAGCAAGTGTTAAATAAAATAACTGTTTCCAAAAACATCATCTTCTAAAACTCCTTGATGAAAACTAGGTGTCCTGTACTAATAATACGCACAAAATGTCTATACTATGTTTTTTATAACTTCTCAATGGTTATTACATTTAAAAACTTTGAGAAACATCTGGAAGTTTTATTTTTTAGAAAAATTATATAGTGGTGCAACCCTCATAAAATTTGAACCGAAACGCTGCCGCACGATATGTATTTTATATTTTATTTCGTTACCCAATGGCAGTGTTTGTATTAATATATATAAGAATTAGCTGTTTTAGGAATCAGTACCATCAAAAGCAAAGTAAACTAAAAACCATTAACTTAGTGAAAATGATGAACACGAAAATGAATAAAAGGTAAACACCTAAATCTCTAAACACGAACACAAAACGTTGAGTGTTGTGTTTAAATGTTGTCAAATGAATAAATTTGAGATACAACTGCATCTGACATATTTGTTAGTTTCAACTCTTAGATTTTGAAAACGGTGCCATTTTTTTCCAAACTTTTTTAAAATAGTTAATCGATCACCTGCATCGCTCGATGCGACTGCTCCCCCGTACAATGTGTGCTTTACGATTTGGTTTTACGAGCGACTGGAAATCCGAATAAAAGCTATCAAGGCCGCAACAAATGGGAAAACATATATAAAATCGAATTATTGCGTTTAGGAACATAAAAACATTTTTCTTGATGGTTTCGTTTAAAGTAAACACGTGCAATGAATGGATATTGTGGAAACTCCAGCTGCGCACAAAATAAACGGTAAACGTGTGCAACTAACAAGATCGTAAATACATTGTTACTCTTAAGGCTACCATCCTAATTGACAGTGCTAAAATGCACTTGAAAGTCTTTGATGCTAACTAAAAAATACAGTAATATTATAGCAATACAGGTTGACGATTTCTAACCACACGTACAAGGCAACTTCCGAAAAGCCTTGAGCAACCATGTTTTACAAGCATAATGCTTCTGAAAATTATACGAAATTCCAAAGGATATAATCAGCAGCCATGCTTTGCATATATGAGCTACGAAAAGCCTTTGTTTCAATCGAAACCTAGGCGGTGCTACTTTCTCTACATTAATGTCAGATTGACAATCGCTACATCGGAGTACTGAGATGTATCTAAAGCAATGCCAATAATACCAATTTGTCTGTCCAAATATATGACGATAGGGCAAAGCACATTTAACTGAAAAGAGGTAGAAAGGAGGCGGTTCTATATTCCGAACTGTACACCGCATTACTTCAAATTGTTTTCATGCTTTTAAATTGAAAAGGATAAGGCATTACATCACTCATCGTCAATGTTCTGAAATCTTTATCGTGGACGGTCTATGCTCAAGGACGAATTTAAAGAAGGTCACCCTAAATCAGTTTTTTGTACCACAAAATATCAATGCTGTGAGAGCACTAATAATGCAAGATATAGCATAAATATTACACGAAAATTTGGCTATGAAAAAAATTTGTTCGCGTTGAATTCCGCACTACTTGAGCATTGATCAAAAACAGGTTCGTGTCGATTGGTGCAAAAAAAATGTTAAAAAAATACAATCATGGTGCGTCAAAAGCTGTTTATAATATCTACACAGGTGATAAATCTTGGATCTATGCGTATGAGCCTAAAACTAAATAACAGTCAACGATGTAAATGTTCCAAGATGAGCCGAACCCAACAAAATTGATTTGTGCCAAAAGCACTTTGAAGCAAATGGTTGCCTGATTTGTTGGTATAAATAGACATATAGTTACAGTTCTATTAGATAATCATAAAATGGTTAATTCGGAGTGGTGTACGACCATTTGTTTGCCAGAAGTCTTCGAAGAAATAGAGACAATCGACAACGTAGAATATGCTAGCCGTTACACGGCGGCCGAAACAATATTGAATGATAGACGTTTGTTTCTTTTTGATATTCCGGACACATAAATAGCAGCCCTCGTATAACGTCATCAATTCGTGACATCAATTTTTTTAGATCAGGAGAAAACGATGTATTTTAAATTTTGAAACTCTCACCAAAATCGTTTTGTTAAATCGATAAATCAATTACAGCCGCTAAGTCTACCCCGCAGATGCCTGTCAAAACATATCAATCGACTCGGACCTTCGTCACGGCGCATCCTCGTCAAGTGTTTTAAATGACACCTGGAACCCTTTCAAACGCTTAATCCCTGTTACCTTCGCGCTTTGTGGGACAATAAGGATTATCAAGATTTATGCAGACGCAACCCACCGAAGAGGCGTAAATTTACATTTTGAATTATAAAGTAATACAAACAGTTATTTTGATTGTCTTATATTAAAAATAACATTAATTTGCTGCAATGAATATTGAAAAATTATGAAAAATTAGACATACGATCATACAGACATCACTCAGAAAATGGTCGAAATAGATTCTTAAAATGTCAAAATCTGATGAAAGTTCGGATTGAAAACAGCAAATCCCAATTGTTTTTAGGCCGAATTTTCATCTGATTTTGACATTTTAGGGTCCTAAGAATCTATTCTGAGCGTTTTCCGTGTGATTTCTATATTTTTGTAATCGTGTTTGAGGGGGTGTTAGTCTGTTTTGAACGGATTAACCGAACGAAATTGGTTTTGCAGTCTTAAAAACGACTCTACTCAACTTATATTTCCTAAAAATTTGTATCAATTCGACCTGGTCGATTTTGAGAGATCTCAATAAGAATATTGTCTAAAAACGTTTTTTGGATTAACTTTTATACCGGTGGACATGAAAATATAATCAGCTTTTTTTTCTTCGAAGTTGCATAAATTGTCGCAAACCGCAAAATACCATATAGATTTGTTTAAAAGATATCATTGGATATAATTTTTCTAAAAACTGTCTTTTAGTATATTTTTTAAATTACTCCACCAATAAATTCCAAATTAAAATGAGCTTTTCGATGCAAATTTCATCAAAATCGGTTAGTTCTTTCGCGAGACATCGAGAAATTCGGAAGAAATTATAAAATTTTTATTAAATTGCGAAGTTGTCGGATTGTTGTTTAGTACTTGATCAATTTTTTTACTTAAGAAACTTCATCGGTGAATGTCAAAAAGTGGGTCAAAAGTGTATGACGCGTCAAAGTGGAACAATTAAAAAATAGCGTTATTTACATAAATTTTGTTTTTTAATTCGAGTTAAAAATGTACGAAAACTATGATTTTGAGCTAGGAGAGCTCTAAAAAGTATTAAAATCTATCACACGAGCTTGAACAGCTCAATAACTTATTGCTAGATATATCTTTTAACGCTTTGAATTGGAAACAAATTTCACAGACGGCCTGCAGGGTCAATCGTCTTTCGTATTTTTCAGTTCGAAAATCACAAAAACTTACACACGACCACATTCTTAAACACGAGAAGCTCAAAAACACATAAATAAATGTAACAACGAAAAGTTTTGGTGATGATCTCTAATCAATTGTTTTTCCGGAAATTACACTTTTTCAATTTAAAAATTTTTCTACCGATTTCACTCTTATTTTTCCAAGTTAATTTTTGTCTATATTAGGTATTTAATTATTTTTTTTAGATATTTTTAACATAATGCGAAACTTCAACTTAATTTTCTTTCTGCATATCAATCAATTTTTAGAATACACATTTCATTATTTATTTATCTCATATCTATCTACTTTGGTGTCGGTATGCTTACTACAATTAAACTTTAAAATTCACGCATACAACGATGGGTATTACAAGAAATTGTAAAGCAAACCGTCTAATATATTTTTGGAAGCGTTTATAAAGGTTCCATTTTAAAGTGACTTTAATTTTCAAGTCATAACTAAAACTACAATTCTATAATTAAAACTCCTATTAATCAAGTTATCGACTTAACTTATTATTATTTATTACATAAGAAAAGTATTAACGTCTTCAGTAAAGGTTATACACAGTACTTTATATAATTCAATAAAAAGAAGGATGAAAATGAAGAGCCCATAGAGTAGAGAATTTTATTTCATGAGCGAAACGACGATGTCAAAAGGGCAATAAATGACATTGACCCTCATCAGATACGATGACCGTGGAGAGGCAGAATGAAAAGGTATCACTTGTTTGTGATCACGTCGGCCTTTGGTTCGAGCGTTCTTGAACTTTGGTCTGACGTGAGTTCATAAGAATTGGGACGAAACTCACCTGTACTGTGTATTAACGATATTACATACTATGTGAATTGATCTAAAGTTAAGTATATCTAATGAGAGCTTACCATTTTTAGGATTCCGAGCCAAAATGGCAAAACCGAAACCCTTATAATTTCATCATGTCCGTCCGTCCGTCCGTATAAACAATAAGACGTATATTGAAAACTATATGATATATATTGACCAAATTTATAGTGTAGGTGTATTTTATAAGCCGCTACTTAGTTTGAGTGGTTAAATAACAAAAATAACTATTTCTATGTGGGTACTCAAGACATGTAACAAAAACTGACAAAAAAATTTTTTAGCGAACATCAACGACTAGCACATATTTTGAGAGTTCTTTTAAAAAAATCTTAAAGTTTCTAAGCATTTTTTCTGATTACGTTAATAAATCCGGATATAATTGCTCCAAAATTTATAGAAATTTTGTACCCCCTCTATTTTCTAAACCGTATGTTCAAAAAACATATAAAAAAATAATGAAGATAATGCTTAATAGATACTTTTAACGAAAATTATTTTAAACATAGTCGAATATACTCTTTTTGAGTTATAGCCAAAAAACTGCGCTTCTAAACAAAAGGATGCAAGTGCCATGAAGATACATTATTTTGCTGATGCGCTATAGTTTACACTAGTCTAATAGTAATAATCGACATACCTACTTGTTTTTCTTGTTATAGGCGACTAAAGTGCGTGCGACAACGTACTTTTTTCATCTGTAGTGCACTTCTTAGTAATAATGGCACCCTATAATCAGCATGGTCCGATATGCTCTTGGTCAGTTTTTTTTATTATTAAAATATCATCCAGAGAGGTTTATTAATTTACAACGCGTCGTGCCTACGACTAAACTGGTTACAAGTTTTTGTCATTGTCATTCGAAATTTAGAGAAGTGTTTTAATGCTGTTTAGTAATTAATACTTATAGTGTATGCCGTTTCTTAAATGTTAATTGAACAGCTTTGTGTTGCTATTGTTATACGTTTTTCATAAATAGTCCTGATTTTCACAGAAAGGATATTTCGGATTTATGAATAAGATGGATATGATAAACTGTGTTTCGTGTCATATACTCGTAAAAACTATGTAATTGCACATGTATGAACTAAGATTGTATTAAAAATTTCACGTTATTTCGTATACATCAACATTTGAAATATTCATGTGTATTTTCGGAAACATTGAGCCTGAAAGAGTATTTCAACAAGAGATTTCTACCGGGTAATATAAAGGAGGAAATAAAATTATTGTAAAAAGAGCTTTATTTGTGCTAAATTGATTATAATTACCACAGGAATTACTTTAAAATTGCGAGTAGTCTCTAGAGATATATCACATTTGCAACGTTGTCAGCTGATACTTGCAATGATAATTTTACTATAGGCAATCATTCTAGGTCATACTATAGTATTTTTACATTATAAATACGAAATATAAGATAATAATTATTATTACGACGTTAAATTATTTACAGTGGATCCGACGACGATGAAAGTAAGATGTAAATAATAAGACGCTTAAGAAATATAAAATTAAAATAAAAGGAAATAAATTTATTTGTTTACATTTTATTGAAAATTATGTACATGTTCAAATTTAAGGCCTTTTAATACAACAGCCTTTAGAAACATACGTTTTACGAGAATAATATTTACACACATTTTGCTTTTCTTCTAAGATATTTGGTAACTTTGCATGACTTATAAGGACGCATAGGAATTTCGATAAACTACAACCCCGTATGCCGATTATGTTATTATTAGTTTTTATTTAACAGCATATATTAGTTTGCAATTCGTAAATAATTTACTATGTAGCATTTTGACAAAATGTTTTATGCACAACATGATCATGCCATAGATGCGCAAATCATTTGCCAATCATTGTCATCATTTTCTAAATACAACTCATTTCGGCATACACATTTGACTGTTATATAGAAATACATGATTATTTGCTGGTTCCGACTAGACACTTGTCAAATACTGTTCTGTATGTAAAAAAAAAACGTATAGCCATGAGCTTTGTTGTATTGTTTTCTTTAAATTATTGTCTGTAACCCATTGGCAGGAATTTGACAAGAATTGAAAGATATCGTTTTTCATGCAAATGGAAAATTCCATTCTCGCTGCATATGTTACACCATCCCCTATATTTTTTGGCATAATTTATTAATAAATAATATTTATAAATTTGGCATACATTTTACCATAGTATAGCTTTCTTTCGAGTCATGGGTTACAATTTTGGTATTTACAAATTATATATTTGGACACATATTTCGTTTAACATACTACAAACTTACCGAAAATGTTCTTATTGGTATTTGTTGTTTCCGTGCTAAATTTTCATTGAATTTGGTTAAATTATAAGAATTCTCAATAATTGATATTTTTGAAGTTATACTTCTTTTGGCACGTTTGGATGAGAGTGAATTTGTGAGCTGCGCGCGCACAAACGACATGATGAAGTTAGCCACAGAATAGAAATAATAAAAAAATATATTTTCAACACTGAATATAGTTACAAACAGATTGAAGCTGCCCGCTTAGAATTCGAATTTCGAATAATGAGAGAATTTATGTACATTTAATATAAGAAAATAAATTATTTTAAAATTTAAACTGAACTTTATTGACTGTGTTGGCGAGTACTTTGATACTCTATGGTAATCAGCGTCTGATGATGGAGCTGGAAGGTGGCCATAGGAACTCCGTAATTAAACGACGCAACCCCATCGAGTTTGGGCTCGTTTGATTCGTCTTGACGAGTACTTTGATACTATATGGTAATCAGCGTCTGATGATGGAGCTGGAAGATGGCCATAGGAACTCCGTATTTAAACGACGCAACCCCATCGAGTTTGGGCTCGTTTTTAATGATGCCAAAGAAGTATAACTTCTCAAACGCGTACTTATGTACACGCACCCAATTTTTTTTATTATTTTTCTATCCTTTCACGAATGAACCATAAATGTTTATTATTGTTATAATTAATATAAAAATCACGAAAATATTCTTTGGTGTTTGATGATTAAAAAATCGTCAAACAATATTCTTTTTACATATTATTCGACCATATTTATAAATAAACATAAAATGTCGGGCAACTGGCTGTGCAGTGCACTGGTGAAATATATTTTTTAACAAATTTATCGTAAGCTAAAAGGGCGTAGCCCATTCGTAAAGCTGCTACTTTCTGAAAAATCAGCTGATTAGAGTAATCACGACATATTTGTATTTGTGTTTATTAACACAAAACCAAAAGGCCTGAAAGGCAAACAAAATTTTGTCGTATTATTCTAATTACATCATAATTTTAGAACAAATTGTACTCTTATGCGTAGAACTTAGCAATAAATGTAAAACTTTCCATGAAACTGGACCGGTTTGTTTGACCGCAGATTAGCATTTGGCACGAAATTCAACAACTAAACAATGCTATCTTTCCACAAGTTAGCTTTTATAATCGTTTCGAATCACTTTAAATCGACCAAAACGACAATTTACAAGAGTATTATACATTCGGTACAAATATTAATTAATAATGTAAAATTTTGTGTACATATATGTAAAATAAAAATGCTTGTATAATATATTAAGTTGTCTTTATTTCTAACATTAATTCTTGTCGAATTTGAATTATTATTTTTTATTAGAATTATTACAATACGTGTGTACGTGGCGGGACAGCTCCGAGGAATAGTCATATCGGGGATCCACTTGGTTTTCGTCAACGCTGCGTCCCAAGTGTCCAGGCGCTCCGGACCGCTATCGTCTAGAGGCAGTATTTTTAATTGTATTGACACTCCCGCTAACGTATTTTATGTATAAAACTGTATTAACCCGCAGCGGTTTTGTTTTCCGTTTTATTTCATTCTTCCGCACGTGAACGAAGTACTTTCGATACGCCAGCAAGCGAGTCTTTTTGACGTCTCGCGCATGTCCCCCGGCCCTGCATGTGACAGTTGTCTTTTATCTATGGGAGACAAACTATGATATTAAAGGGGGGGAAATGGCGTAAGTAACGTGGATAACTAAAATACTCGGAAATAAATTGTATAAACATAAAACGAAAATTCATGTAAATAACTTTTAATCGTAAAACGTATACATAAGAAGCCGACGCATGCGCACAGAACTACGAACAAATTTACGTGTTCCTTGTTTAACTACAGTTGTAACATAAACTCGGGAACGGAACTCTGTTCCTCACGACGTCCGTGATGACCGGCACAAAGGTGTCGCTGATCCACCCAGTTATACCGTTCCAGGCACTCGACGCCGTGTACTGAAATATATTTAGATATTTTATTTATATTCAACTTGCTCTGTGTAATTTATACAATATATAATAGTTGAGAAAAAAAATTGTATATTAAAAAAATACACATTAAAAAAAACATTACGTGTCCACTGATTACCTATCTCTTTTTAGGTGAAACATAATTGATACCACACCGATATGAGATTTTTTCAATCATAATATATTGTGATCTCGATTAATTTTGTAGATCCGTAGAGAATGAAAACTGTTTTTAATATAAAATTTAAAAATTTATTTATTTCTAAAATATAATGTAAATAATTTTGTTAATGCACAGTTGAAAAGTGGTATTGTTCACGCGAAAACAAAATTATTTATTTTTAAACTTTTTAAGCCCTCACTGCGCTCAAAAATTCTACTTCAGAATTACTTATTTCACTCGAAATCATATACACAACAGTTTATTTAGTCTAAATTCAATATTAGCTCTTGCTGCAAATCTTACTGAATAAGTAACTATTTAGGGAAACATATGAGATATATAGGATATATGAAATACAGGTCACCCCAGGTGGAATACAAATTGTGCATTAAGATGAACAATGTTAGTGAACAATCTTACAAATCTGGAGAACACTTCAGTCAAGTTGGTGGCCGGTGAGTAAACCATTCTTCTGGTTCCACCGCTCAGCGACTGCACGAAACCGGACACCGTCATTTCGGTGGTGTTCATGTTCCTCACCACCTGTATATCGCAATTTAATAGCTTATTGATGTGTTTAGGCATCCTAAACTTTTGTTACCTCATTGTTGAAGCATAATTTACCGCATTTTATTTAATACAAATTGGGGCTGTTAATTTATGGGTTTTGGAATTACGTAAGAAAGAGAGCAATGGTCATTTCGTTCCAAAGTTATGGAATATTTAAATATTTACCCAGTTCTATATCGGTACAGATATGTATTCTGACACTTATTTCTACCAACAAGGCGACTTTCTAGTTTAAGTTAAAACGAAATATCAGTTGCCGAATACAATCTTCATTAAATGTATTATTAAATCCTTCTCATTATAAGGACATATGGTTAATAACTAAAACATTTTCGATACCAGAACCAAATGTATGGATGATATACTGTTACAATAAACGAATTGACGTACTAAATAAAAACTAATAATGTTAAGCAAAATTATATAACTGTTCTAAACACTTGTGTGGAAAAAAAACATCTCTCTCAGTCTAAGATTATATAATTGTATACATATGATCTAGAATTTCATAGAGTGTTGTATAAAATGTAGATTCCCTATCACCCCCAATCGCATTCTCAAGGTAATCAAACGCGATCACTTCATTTCGAATGAAACTTTAAGGATTATCCTATTACATGTGTTTTTTTAATTCATCAATTTTTAATCTTTTAACTTTGCTTTATATCCTATCAGGATTTTGGATCACTCTACTATGCTATTTCAAATCAAACACTTATTCAAATGGGATCATTAAGCAATTGAGTATCTTGATGATTATCCAATAATACTTACATTAAAAGTTATCTCGCAGAGTTGGTGGGTGAAAATACCAGTATAGTGACTTCTACCATCAATCAGATCCGCTTCCACGTCAAAACCCAGCGCCATCTCGTGTAACCTCAGTCTAACCGGTAGAGTGACCTGGTTGGTGTCGGTCGCCGATACGTAGCTCCATATCTGCTGAATGGAGGACTGAAGAAGATCCATGGTTTCCATTCCCACCAGGAATCCGTTTGTGTAAGTCACGTTGCCTTCTATGTGCCATGTATATATTACTGTGCTGTAATATAATAATATCTATGTAATATAAAACCCATCTTGCCATCACACAATCTTAGAATCTTCGATATTTACGGACTTTCTTTATATAGTAGAATAAAAACGCATGTATACGTAGCATTTTATAGTACGTTAGTATCAGCCTAACGATGATAGCTTGCAAACTATTACGAATACGCATTACTTTATTGTTTATTTATACTACTGACAGTTTTGTAGCCAAGAACCAATTCTTATTTAACAGAATAAGACGAAATATAAAGCACTTATAAGTGAATCTAATTACAATATTATTATTTGATTACCCTGACCTAACCCTGACGTTTTCCATCCTCCATGTGGTCTAGTCTTGTAGTAGTGGGGTATTTACCAAGAGGATAAGCAGATCCAGGAGAAGAAGAGAGGCCTCTGACCCCAAAGGACGTCAAAATAGGACTGAGCAATTCCACCACCTCTCATGGCCCCTGCGACATTTAGGTCATATGGGCCGAACTTCGAGCAGTGAGTAGGTTATTATACGATGCTGTGACTTGACATCGCAAAGATGAACGATTCGTTGCCATTAATAGCATATAACTATTGTTGGCGTAGAGGAGCCGCTACTGTTACGGCCTCTAAGGTGGAACGTTGCTCGGCTTAGACAAGATACGCAAATGTTGACCTGGTACAATGAATTAGAAACCGATATGGTTCAGATTACGAACGCGAGGTGGCTTGGCACGTATTCGGCGGGAAAGATATCTCTGATTGCGACAAAGGGTTTTTGAGTGAGAAAACCTTTTGAGTGAGTTAACGTCTCACAGTTAGTGGACAAATATGAAAACATTGGCTATAGCATTGACATGACCATGGTTTCAATAAGGCCTAGACACATAGGCGATTATAGTGATACCGTGGTAAAATAACACCTTAAGCATCCGTCATAAACCGCTTAGCCATACCCAGGTGCGGTTATTCATAAGGATTCTCAATACGTAAAAAAAATCGACTCCTCCCAAGGGAATATTTGAGCGTTGCCTGTCATTGAATGGGATATGTACGTCTATTTATGTTAAGGTTTGATAACGAAACATAACTTTGTAAAATCCCTGATTAAGGTGCAAAATTAAAAACTAAAAAATCTTCAATTATTTGTAAGACACGTGTGTGTGTTTGCATTTGACTTTTGCGCGTGGGCGCGCGTGCGTGTGCGTGTCTATGTTAAGTTAAAACTTACTGGAAAATAAATTTTCTCGTTACAGAGATTTAAAATTATATACCTCAGAAGCGAATTAAAATTCTCTTTTATAACAGCATTGAATTTACAATACGTTATTTTAGGAGAATTCAAAGATGACACTTGAAATATTGACGTCTGGGTAACCAAATAATAAACTTATACTTACTTTATAGCGTTAACTACGTCGGGTAGTTTTAAATTTGAAAACCCTCTGTTCTCTATCTCGGTCATGGTCTCTTGCATGACTCTCGACATGTACCCGATGTGGTCCACAACACGAACATTGTTAACTATTAAAAAAATGTGTATATAAGATTTTATTAAACCTGTAGAAGTGATTATGGCGTAATTAAACAATTAAATATCAGATGTTCAAAATTTACTATGTTTAATTCATATTTTTTTCAACTTTTTCTGGTAAATTTTTAGTTTATAGTTCTTGTGAAAGATGTGATTATTAAAAAACCGGACAAGTGTGAGTTAGACTGGCACACAAAGGGTTCCATACCGCAGTACAATATTTAACTCAAAATATTTTTTTAATCCTTTATGAATAAACTTCCCTCTGATCTGAGCCGAATGACTCTTGAGCGCATATTGAGAATACACTTTTATAAGACGCTAAAAGACACGTCTTTTGTAGGGGGGCTCCCTTTAATCTTTAATTTAATTTAATTTTTATTATTTGTTATTATAGCGGCAAGAAAGATACACACTCCGAAAATTTCTACCGTCTACCTATTACGGTTCAAAAGATGCATCCCATTGACAGATAGACATACAGCGTAGACTTAGGGGCCTGTGGACACCTTTTAGCTACGGAACTCTAAAAACGTATTTATGAAACTATTGTTGAACGTTGTACAGATATCGTTACATTTAAAAATTACAGTTTATCATTTGAAAAATATTTTTTTTAAAAAGTCCATTTCAATCATGCCTATTTATACATCCAGCGCCGGATCTAGGGGGGGGCAAGCCGGGGCCTATGCCCCGGGCGGCATGTTCAGGGGGCGGCCAAATTCACACTTTACCGACTAATGGACAACTCATCATTTACTTATTATTGTAATTTATAGGAAATGGGTGAGGAGTTTTAATTAATAAGTGACAAATTTCATTTAATATTGAGGAATACTTTATTGATCTCTCTCTGGCACAAGTTAGGAGGCGAACTAACTATGTATTTAAAAATATATAAAAGGTTCCTTGAGTCTTTTAAACTTATAGTTCATGTTACATGAGACGCCACACGTCATTGTATATAAACAATATAAAACTCACCGTATGTACTATAACATGAATACTAGGAACTACATAAGATAATATATTATTAATAACTGGCTCGAAAATACGAGCGAGATTTAAGCGCCGTTGAATTCTGCCAGGAACTTTACGTTTTAAAGAGCAAGGTCCGCTTTTATTTGGTGATATAGAAAAGGCTAAAGGTTTCTATCTCCTGCAACAGATCTATGCGCATGATTTGCAGGATGCTTTCCCTAATATTTGTATTGCCCTGCGAATTTACTCTACGCTTCCTACTACATCCGCAAGCTGTGAGCGAAGTTTCAGCAAACTAAAACTAATTAAAAATTATTTGCGATCTTCCATGAGCCAGGAACACTTATCGAGCCTTGCAATTTTAGCGATGGAAAATCGAATTGCACATGAGTTAAATTACGACAAGGTCATAGATTTATTTGCTGAACAAAAAGCTCGAAGAGTAAAATTGCAATTTCAATTCAAAATGCAATATATTTGATTTTGATTTTTACTATACATATTTTTATTTTGAATCCTATCCTGTACTATGTATTAAACATATATCCTACACGTTTATATTTTATATCTATATACCTATCTGTAAATAAATAGGCTTTTTTAGTTTGAACTTTTATAGTTTGAAATATTAACGCGGCGCTTCGAACGCAAAAATAGAAAAATTACGTTGTCAAATAGTAAATTTTACATTACTGTAAAATAAAACACATTTACATTTTAAAGTATAAGATTTACAGTTTTACAGAATTTGTCAACTGTACTATTTAAAAAACTGTAATTTTTCCACTTTTGCATTTGAAGCGCCACGTTACTATTTCATACTGTAAAAGTTCCTGTTTTCTTTTTTCCGTGCAGAAAAACAGCGATGGATATAAATTAATCAATTAGTGAAATTATGTAGGATGATAAAGGTAAAAATAAATATAAGGGGTCGGGGGCGGCATTTCTCAGTTTTTGCCCCACCTAAAAAAAGCTGAAGATCCGGGGCTGTATACATCATACAGAAATCACTTACCTACACAATTCACTGAATTTAATCCTATTAGGGAAATAAGTAACAATTTTACAGTAACTGTGAAAATTTGCATTTTATTACAATATTTTTGTATTTACTGTTATATTTTGTATAAAAAATTCGACGCACTGACTTCAGTAGACTCGATCAATGTAACCTTGCTTTCTGTCTACAATTAACGTGATTAAAACGATTATAATACATCGATAACGTTATATAATCTCTTTGTATATAGAACATTATCTTAAATTGATCGCAATCGATCACATCCTACTTCTCATATGCAAATATATTATTGCTTTATACCCGATTACAGCAAAGCCAAAGGAGGGTCATGATTTTAACAGTGTGTGTATGTATCAATGCAAGAGGGTATGTTCGTCTGTCCTAATCTTACAAAAGCTTATAAAAAGATTACCTTATGTGGCAATCTCTATTTGAGTACGGCTGACGCTCTATAATCGTCAAAAATGTTTACGTAAGAAACTACTCAATGCGAAAAGCTCTATTTGCATCTTTTGGCCGATTTCCATTTCGAACTCGCACATCTAACTCAAAGAGCTTAAGTGATCGTTTTTTCACGTTTTGTAGTAGTAATGTTTTACTTTTTAAAATTCTTTTAAAGTCGATCAAAATCTTTTCTAAACAATATAAATCGCCTGTCATCATTTTTATTTTCTCGTTTGGATGTCTTTTACGTACTTACAGAAAAAATAGATGAAATACGTCGGGCACTCGATACTATCTACCGCCATTTGTACGGTAAAAGCATTTTCATTATCTAATCACCCAATATGCATCTCTACAGCGATTAGTTGTACAACCGTCTATGTTTTGTCTCGTTGATAACAAAATTATATCAGCTAATTGCCTTCACGTCATACGAAATCTGCTACGTTGAAACCGATTTATTCGAAAACTTATTTTGCTTAATACATTGCCTGTTTGTATGTCTACACGGAATTCCGTAACTTAATATTGATCAATTATCGGAACAGACTTATTAGCGTATGTAATGATACTATCTTTCTGCCCGTGGTTTCGCCCGCGCGGCCGTAGAATGTGTTTCTTCGTCATTCGAACTGAACGATTTCACTATCAACCTCTCGTTCCCGATTTTGATTCTAATTCCGACACTGTTTCTGATTTTGGTTCTGATCACGCTTTTGATTCTAATCTTGGTCCTACATTCGATCCGGTCCCGACCCCGGCTTTCCGATACCACTCACTATCGGATAAGTATACGATTTTTATGAAGTCGGGGCAAATGCTAGTATCAAAATAAAATATAGGCTGTATTGATGGGGGTTAATGTAACTTTCTATGCGTATGAAAATTTTTATACACACTAATTTTTATACATATTATACAACTCCACCAACCCTCGCAGCCATATTGCAAAAAACATATCCTACGATTTATAATAAGAAATATTGATGTTTTTCGTAGTCGTATCTCACTTCATAAAAAATTTTAGTGATAATTCAATTTCTCTTTTATCGCACTTAAAAAAATGATCTTAGAAAATCCTTTCTTGAAGGATACCTACTTCTTGTGAGAAATTTAACTGAAAATTTCAAGTTTATAATATTTATACCTCCTTTCGTGATCGATTAGTGAGGGGTATTTCGCTTTTATATCTATAAGTAAAAAGCAAAGCTGACCCATCCATATAAACAAACTTAACGGCGGCCTACAGCACTCGGATTTCGGCATGACGAGAGCAAGGGATGAGTGGGTCAGAGCTGATAGCCTACCACTGGTAATCAGCTCATTCTTTCTGTCCAGAGTAGTGGTAGAGCAAATGAATGTTCCCTGTAAGTTACCGACTGCTATTGTTAAGTGATATCTAAATTAAATGACGATATTTTAATTTAATTAACTTAAGGTGAATGAAATATTTTCTAGTAGATACTTTCGAGGAAGTCTTTTAATTTAACTCACGCCGGCCGTACGATTTAACAATTATTATTGTGATGTTAGTTGTACATCCACTTTGTAGGTTAACATAATTTTTCTCTAAATACAAAGTTCGAATCTCATTTCGATCTATATGACACCCTTAGAAAACCTATTGTCTTTGTCCGTTTTGTGTTAAAAGATTTATTTCATTAATCAAACGATCTATCACAAAAACTTAGGCCCCTCGTACACTAGGCAGCCAGGCTGCGGCAGCCAGTAAAACATATGACGTTGTATGGGAGCCCGCGCACTAGGCAGCCACGAAATCTCGGCTGTGGCAGCCTATACAACGCGTCTGTTTGAACGGCAGCCTGCTGGCTGTGCGCAGTCGGAGCGTGTGTAGGCGAATATATGTGGCTGCTGTCAGTCTCCGATTTTCCTTAAACTTTTCCCAAAAATGACTTTCGATACAAAGAAATTTATTCGGGAAATTGAAAGCCTCAAAGCAATTTGAGATACTCGTATAACATCAGAGGAATATAGTGATTGTGATTTAAAGAGAAGAAGATGAGAAGAAATCATGAACAAAATATTCTCAGATAATTATCGGAAAATGAAAAAAATGTATTTCGTAAGCATGTACTTTTATTGTCTGGATTATACTCATAGTTATACAAGACGATTTTGCGACACCAATCAATATTTTTTGTGAGGTGTCGCAGAATCATTCAGTAGTTATACATTATTAGTTTTTTTGTAATTAGTTTCACTTCAATTTTTTATTTAGATAAATAGGTAGGTACTATCCTTATGCATATCTGTTTTGCCATTCTAACGGATTTTCATCAATAAAATAATCCGCGAATAAATCCCTATAGGACGCTGATGATCGGCTGCCTGCGTGTTTGTGGCACCCGTGGTAATTTCCAGTTCTGGCGGAACGTACAATGTGTCTTTAAATCTATACCCGTCTCTTTTACACACGTAGTTATGTAAGACACAGCATGCTTGTACCATGGTAATTTCAAGTTTTTGTCAGACATCTAGTGGACAGTGAAAAATTCTCCATTTATTGGTTAGAATCCCAAACGTGCATTCTATCTACCGCCTTGACCGAGACAGTCTATAGTTGAAGATTATTTTCTTCGCTGTTATCTATCTACCTCCATAAGGTCTCATTAAATTTCCAGATAAGCCAAATGCCTCATCTCCCACTAGTGGCAGTGTGGCATCGGTACTCCATTATTTGATATGGGGCGCTTCTCCGGAATTTGTAAGAAATAAGTAATAAACGTTATGACTAATAAACAATATTTTTCATTTTCGTAGTCACCAGTTTTTCTTTTGGACTCATACAAGCTCACATAGGAGTATCAATGCCCTTGATTGAATTTCGTATTTTTTTTTCCAAAAGTTATCAAACAATTACACTGATATCCTCGTGTAGTTAAAAAACCGGTTTGGGAATGCGCGAACATCTTTGAAATAGGTTTGGAATAAGCTTATGAGTGCCTTTCTAGTAAAAGAGGATGAATCCAATGTCTTTTCTTTGTTTTGCGTTTTGCTTATGAGATAGATAAACAACAATTATAAGTTCTTCCATATCCATATCGTTTGATGGAAGGATCTCGAATAGTCGTCGATTGGCTGCTATAACTGACTGCGCAGCCAGGCTGCCTAGTGCGCGAGGGGCCTTACACTAGTGATTTACGTTTCTGCCTTTGTTATCTTTTTGCGAAACATATGCTTCAAGAGGTATTGTGCCATTCACCTACGACATCGATGTGCCTATAACGCCTGCTGTATTGTAGTCAGCATTGATAAAAACCCAAATCCAAAGTCAAAAGTTTGATAATCTTTACCTATCCTACAACTGTCAAGTTGTAAGATTCCTTTTTTAAAATAAATAAATGAATATGTTGTTTTTTTTTTGTTAAGTACATAATTTCGTTGTTTTTTTTACTCCATAAGGGTAGAAAAACAATGAATTTTGTTTTTTTGATCCATTAATAATATGTGTAATTACAATAATTATTTCAGAAGTACTTGTATACTTAAAATGATATCAATTAATAGATCGACACAAACTAAAAAATCTAAAAAACCTTTGACCCTGCAGGTCAATTATTTATTTAAGGTATTGTACAAAATTATGTTTATTAGTCTCACCAAAATAATCACATATCAGATACACATTCTTGGTTTTATAGCGACCCTGTTAAAATAATACCATAGATTCCAATAAAAAATAATTGTATTGGGACCTAATGTGCTTTTGTCGATGCAAATCCATATCCATACCCATAAAAATTTTTGAAGGAAAGAAACGGAAAGTTTAATGGAACTTATATGTCTATAGAGCTCCTGGATTTACATATAGAATACATTATTTTTTCCGATTGTGGAATTATCATGTAAAAGCATTAAAAATATTTTTTATTTCGTGTTTAAATTCACATTAGTTTTTATGTCCACATGGACTCACGACAAAAACAGATACACACCTACAGGTAAGGTGGAGATAGAAGCCATACAAATACAAATAATATTACAATCCCATTAAGTTCAATAAAGAAACTTCGCTATGATGGACTTATTTATAGATTCCAAATTTAACTCTATCTGGAAATTTTTTCTTCCAGATAGATTACATATAAGCCATTACAGATTCTATTGTCATGTATGAGACTGTATTGGATGTTTTCAATAGGGTATATAGGGTCGGAGAAATAGTCGATAGAAAATAAAAGATAATTTTTAAACTATGATTAAAAATTATCATACGCCATTGTATATATTGCCATTTTGTTCAACAACTTGCCATTTTGTAGGTAGTGACACAATCTCATTGCTGTAGAAATTTTAGGGAACTCTGATCAAAAAACTGTAACAAATAGTTTTGAATGCAAGATCAGAGCTATATGGTGGATGCATTAACACTTCCCAACAAAACTCTCTCAACGTTTGCTGAGTGGTTAATGATGTGTGTTGCCTGATGCTTACCATGGGGAAACATCATACCCTTTTTGTTCATCAATTTTGGCCGTTTTTTCTCTACTTCTCGCCAAATCTCAACAGTTATTGACAGCAGAAATCCGAATTGATGGTTTTGCGTCAAGGTAAGATCTCATAAGGAATAATTCCCTTCCAATCCTACCATACACATAGCATGAACTTATTACTAGTTAATCCGGGATTTTTGCCTTTTTTGTAATAACACTTCAAAATGTATTGAATTTCTATATTAGATTCATTTATTTTGGTGGAGAGACAAACAATAGAAAATTTGCGGGACATACTTTTTACTTATTTTTCTTTTTTTTAATATCATCTATTTAATAGTATCAAAACTAGATAGTAACAAACAGCACAACTAAAGAGATTTTACTGCAATTTTTACATATAGAATATGAAAAAACTTTTTCCCCGGCCTAATAGACAACACACACAATAATTTCTTACGTGTTCACGTAAGTATACACGAGCGGTTAACTGTATTTCATTGATTAATACTTATTTTAATACTAAAATAACATGTTAAATAATGTGTACTTTGCAATGCTTAAATAGGAAGAGTGATTATAACAATGTTCGGGCATTAGTGTGCACAATAATTTAACATACGTGGGTATCTGTCAGCACCGACGTCTGACCGGACTAGCAATTGAAAAAAAAAAATTGCACCAAAGATGTTTAGGCACAATCTAGGAACCCAGATTACGAAATAGCTATAACAGCAGTTTATATAGCACTCTAATCTGTAACCTAGATTTAAAAAGAAATACATAAAAAATATTTAGAAACACCTCTCGATTGGGTTTGAATCGAAATCTATCGCCTCTCGCTTGTTTTACTGCGAAGGTCGTCATCGTGTTATTACTGTCTCAGACGCAAATCTGGTGCGACTCAAGCAGAACGTTAGGTTCGTTCAAAAGATCAAATCGCTGTTAATACTTAATAGAACTCCTAAAAATACGAACGATGCTTATTGGATTCGGAAGGACATCTAGAAAAATGTGTTAAATTGATTTTACTGTATACAAAAAATTGCAAAAGTTATTAACAAGAGAATATAAAAAAGGTATTTAGTTTTTCCGAAATTCAGATTCTTCCATTTAGACTTTCAAAAGTCCCATCTTCTGGAACTCAATCTTCATTACTTATAATTTTAATTTGAGGCTGAAAGTAGGGTTTCGCGCGACCGCTCCACCATGGGCGCGCTACCTGTGAGAATACCACATAAAATATTTTTAATTATCCTCTATGAAAATTGTAGAATTTTCTTAACCCCTGTTTGTACGTATACATGAGCGTATACAGTTTACAATTTAATAAATTAAAAATACTCACGCCGTTATTTTATATTATCGTTACACAACATTTCAAAAATTAATGCATCTGAAGTTGAAAAGTTGAAAAAGTTAAAAAAGATATCTAATTGAAAAAGGTGAGTGTTTGGTAAAATAAATTTTATGTTACATGAATTAGATTTTTATTTGTATGGGAAATAATAAATATAACTTGATTTCTCTACACTGTTAGAAATAATTCAGTAACGATAAACGTTGTTTTTTTAAAAGAACAACTGGTTTGATTTTGGAATACATCGATATAGTAATTTACAAATTATTGTGAAAATACATTTATAAAAATTTTTCTCAATTGTTGTCTCTAGAACAAATCAATCGATGTTTGTGCAATTTGTGGGAGTCGACACAAGTATTTAGGGAAAAAAAGCTGATTATATTTTGGTACCGATCAGTAAAATACTCAAAAAGTTACCGCAAAAAACATTTTTCAGAAAACTTTGATTCTGAGATTTCTTAACATCAACCGAGCGAAATCGAGTGGACCCCTTTCAAATGTTGCAAACTGCTATTCGATTGATTAATCCTTTCAAAAGTTATGAGAGGTTTATACACAGACACACACACACACACACACATACTCACACACCCACATAAACACGTACACACGTCCGTCCGCATGCACGCATGACATGACACGGGCACACACACACACTCATACATACTCAGAAAAGTTCGAAATTGATTTTTAAGACCCTAAAACGTCAAGATCTGGTGAAAATTCGGTTTTGGAAAATAGGACTGAAAATAGTAACTTGCCAATTTTATTGTATCTTTTCAATTTTCGTAGCGGAAAATTAAAAAAAGTATAATAATATCAGTATGAATAAATTGACAACCGTAATAAAATGGTTGACATACACTATTGCTACATTTTCAATAGAAAAATCTTGCAATTTATTTGACCGTAAATTATTTTAAACACACTAGCTCCCACCACTTTATATATATATAGGCAATAGACAATATTTAGGGTCGGTAAGAGTTTTTTCGTGTTTAATGTACAAATTCAAAATAATTTTTTAAGTATATTTTATTTAAATTTCATTATAACATATATTTGCCATTTTGCTCAACGACTTGTTGTCTCTTGATGTGCAACATCTATAGGCGCAGGGTAAACCGGATTGTTGGCGTGACGACGCTTGCCGTGGCGATGGGTTGCCACGCTATACTAGAGTGTATATACAGTCTGTTTATAATAGAGTGCACTGTGTGGCGACGGGTCGCCACGCCATTCCATATTATATATATATATATATATATATGTGTGTGTATATACAGTCTGTTTATAATAGAGTGCACTGTGTGGCGACGGGTCGCCACGCTATACTATAGATATATATAGTCCACAGGTAGTAGCGTGAACAATTTGGCGACGCGTCACCACGCGCAAGCGGCTGTGTGACTCCCTTCTCATTCGGTTCGATGGTACTGTTTACTACAGTATTTAAAGTCACAGATGAAATAAATTAAGTTGTATTAACTTGAAATTGTTATTGAATTTTTGTATTTAATGAAAATAAATGTTTATTGAATAAATAGTCATCATTTTCTTTAAAAAAATTCCTCATATTTAATCTTTCCATTTTACTATATTTTCCATTATGCTAAATTTAGTTCCTGTCTTAATTTTGTCTTTAATGCATATTACTTGTACAAACTCGATGTTTCATATCTGCCAGGCGTTCCGTGATGGCTCAAATTTTTTTTATAGGTTGTGACACCTTCCCATTGCTAAAGAAATTATGGGACTTCTGATCAAAAAACTGCGACAAATAGTTTTGATAGTTCTGTCTTAATAGCAACCTAACACTACCTAAAAAATATTGAAGAGACAGAAACAGGTGAAAATCTGAAGGTGCAAGGTCAGGGATATATGGTGGATGCATTAGCACTTGCCAAAAACCTCTCTCAATATTTGCCGAGGGGCTAAATACGTGTGTGATCTGACGTAATCTTGTTAAAAAATCCGACACCCTTTCTGTTCATCAATTCCGGCCGTTTTTTTCTCTACTTCTGGCTTGAATCTCATCAACTATTAGTAGTAAAGATCCGGATTGATGGTTTTACCTGGAGGTAAAAGCGTATAATACACAATACCCTTCCAAAACCACATACACATAGCATCGACTTATCACGAGTTAATTCGGGTTTCACTATAGTCTGTGGAGCTTTCTTGTCTTTTCACCATAATCTTTTTCATACGTTCTTGTCGTAGATAAATTATTTTTCATCGCCAGAGATCGATTTGTCCGAAAACAGTTTATTTCAATAAAGTATCGCAAAAGAGTGCACAATTCATTAAACAAATATCTTTCAGTGAGCTCGTGTGGGACCCAAGCATCGAACTTTTTTTACTTCCAGGTTTTTTTCAAATGCGTCAAAAGTGTTTTGTTGTCAATTCCCAGCTCTTTAAATATGTCGCAAGTACCAATATGCCGATATTGCTCTACTTTTTCCAAAATGGCTTCGCCTTTATCCCTATATAACAGGTCGACGACCAGAGTTTGGTTTATTTTTGACATCAAAACTACCAAATTGAAAACGCTTGAATTAGTTTTATATATAGGAAATTATCATTAAATAGAAATCTTTTGCTTTTTTTGCCTTTCTTGAAGTGAAAAAGGTAATGAAATTTAAAAATATTACTACGATAAAGCTTTTTTTTTTTGTTTTTGATATTACAAATTTATTGAAGGAAATTTTAGATATCTATTAAATAAGAGAGAAATGAATAGATCAGGTATATGACTAACGTTAAAAGTTATATTTTCGATAAGGTACACAAAAAATCAACTAAATGAATTCAAAATAATAAATAAAAATTGAATTATAATAAATTCTTTAATGATATCTCTTGTAAAATCAATTCTTACTTATATCGCGCACAGCGTACTACTAATGACAAAATGAAATTTAATTTAATTGTGTTATAATTTTATTTATTTTAACAGTTTAGATCAATACTAGAAATTTGTGCATATTGGCAACACTGGCCCTATGAGCAATTTTGGTATATGTATTTTGTTATCATTATGACATTATCTGTCAGTTCACTAGTATTTAAGGTAAGTGCGTGTTGTTTGTGTGATTATTTTCAGTAGAATATCAGTTAGGTTCATGTTTAAATTTTATTTTAACATTACAAGAATTATGTGATAGAGTAACAAGGTGAAAGTTTTGATTCAAAATGATAGAAGAAACACTTCAAGAACGCCAAGAGAATGAAATAGAAGCTTTGAAGGTAATTATTGTAGTTATTTTTGTACTATTGAAAATATTTCATCAGTTCTTAAAGTAGGTAGAAATAGATTTTAATAAACGCCGGTGTATTTAGTATCTAGAAACTTTGCAACATTCCTTTGCATATATGGACTGATAAAGATTTATCACGCAGAAGTGGCTATATGTTTAATAAAATCTTGAAACATTTATTATCATGCATGAATCTCAGCAAGCCTAAATATTTCATTCTGTTACAATAGCAAAATTTGATGCACTTTTTTTTTTTGCGGGATTTTGTTTGCATCTTATAGGTAAAAGGTTAGTGTAGTAAATACCAGATGAAATAACAAGGAATAGTGGGTTTCATTTTTTTCTATTTCATGAAAAGAAATTTTTCATTTTAAAAATGGGGTGTAGAATGATTCATGTATCTGTAAATTCTGAAAAGGCGCATTGGAAGGCTTTGTGGTGGTTTAGAAAGTATATGAGTACAGTTAAAGGCTCGAACAATTTGCATATATAAATACAGTCATGTCTCAGTCCCACACGAAGAATATACATACAGTGACTATTTCCTGCATTTCACTCTCTCCTGATGCACTTACCTCACAGCGTCAACTTCCATTATCATTATTTTAAGCAAAATATTTAAATAATTAAGATTTGTGGAATGTTTCAGCAACTTAAAGGCATTGCATTTTAAATATTCAAAAGTTTAAATTTTTTTAATTACAACTGCATCTTCTGAAATTTCTATGTAACTAGAATCTATATGAGATAGGGATTTCCATACAGTTAATAGATAGATTTCAAACTATCTGCTGTCTATTAAATCTCAACCTAAAAATTAATTTGAATTACCTGCTAAAAATGTGATATTGATTATTCTATGTTAATTTTACAATTTTTTGAGTTTGCTCTGAGGCATAAGAATCTTTAGTGATTTGTTTGTAAAGCATAAACTAACACATTGTTGCTAATAATATAGAGTTCAGGAATTGATATCCAAAATCTATGATGTAATTTTAGAACAAATATGTTACATATTACTGTATGTCGCAAGCAAGCATTTAATAAGTACTTTCCATGAAATAACATCATATATAATAGAATATGTGAATACATGGCTTCCATTAAAGTATGACTCAGGTTGAATTAAAATTGTAGTTTTTCATTAACTTGATGGGTATTAAATTATGAACAATTGTGTTTATGTTTTAATATAGTATTCATTTTCAAAAAACTTAACTACATTTTTAGGGTTCTGAACTGAAATGGCAAAATTGAAACTCTCATAGTTTCGTTATGTCCATCCATTTGTCTGTATGTGAGGCATTTTACTCAAAAACTACAAGATGTATATTTATGAAATTTAGAGTATAGGCATCTTGTATAAGCCGCTACTTAGTTCAGTAGTTAAACAACAAAAATTAATGATTCTAGGGAAGGCAAACATACATGTAACGGAAGCAGAAAAAAATTTTTTTCACCAAGCATTAATGTGTGGCACATATTTGACAATTCTTTTAAAATCACTTTAAGGTTTCTAAGTTATTTTTTCATTGAGTGAATATTTTCAGAAATAATCATTCCGAAAGTAGCATTTGTCCCCTCCTTTTATTTTTAAATCATACATTCAAAAATATGAAACAAATAGTAAAGGTAACGCTTAATAAATATTTTCAACAAAAATGATTTTGAACATAATTGGATATACAATTTTTGAGTATTATAGTGCAAGGTAATTGTAAACTATTTTTCCATGTCTCAAACATAATATAGTAATTAAAAATAAAAGCTATAGAATGAAATAAAAACCACTGAATATTTAACTCTACATTGATATTTAAAATTAAAAAAAAAAATTGATATCATATGATTTTTGTTTAATTCTTATAAATTTTACAGGCAATATTTGCAGAAGATTTAATTGATAACCGTGAAGCAATAGCATGGAAGGTTTGGAGACCAACCGATGTAAAGTTGACACTTCATCCTCTCCATAACTCAACAGTCGCTGGAGCTCACTGTTCTGTGACTCTTCATATAAAATGCTGTCGTAATTATCCTGAAAAGTTAGTAACTGATTTCAATATCATACAAGAACCCTATATTTGTAAGGTCTAATGATGTAATTTTTTAATGTCTTTACTGTTATTGATTTATACTGTTAATATTATATATAATATTAATTTCAAAATTTAACACTCCTTTGATTCTGTAAAAATTCTGACTGTTTTAAAAGTGTTATGTACAAAAAAAGAATAGTAATAAAAACATGAGAATTTGAATGCATACAAGATGGAAAAAGGATTATGTAAAATCACCTACTCAAATATGACAAATATTTGTAGTCCGAGGCATAAAAGTATGTATTATGCCTCTGCCAGAATTTTTACAGAAGCAAAGGAGTGTTAAATTTTAGTTATATTTTAACAATATACTAGGATTGCTTTCTCATCATTAGTGGTGTTGTTCTAATAATTGTAATAAATTACTTTTGTTGAAATATTGTTAATAATTCATTGGGTATTAATAAATTATAAATTCAAGGTGTGTAATAGGATGGGTGTACCAGTAACAAACCGATTAAGCGACATTTTGAAAGTAATTTTGATATTGTGACTCAATTATTACAACAATCATTGCAAAAAAAGAATTACGTACTCCTTGTCTACCATAGAATCATGTAGCTTATTCCAATTTTCTTAATAGCTGTTAGGTTTCTTTTTATTTAACAATCAATGTGGAAAGTCACAATGTGCCTAAGGTTGACCAGATTGTACCAGCAATAGACCAGATGTTGAGCCAATAGTGAACCAATAAATAAAATTATTTCTCTTAATGAAGAATATTTTTATTTTAATTACTAAAATGTTATGTACATAACAATCATCACAACTTTTCATCAGTCTACAAGTTTCAAGTAATACTTAAATGCTACAAGGCTCATAATGTTGTTAACTAATTTAAGAACTAGATAATTAACAAGTGATTCATATCTCTTACACAAGTGTCATAATCATAACTTGCAATAAAGTATTTATGAATTAACATGAATCAAAAAATATAAAATAAATCAAAATAAAAAAAAAACAATGTAAGTACTTCTTAAAAAATTAAAAAGAATTAAATTTTTGGCATAAATTTATCCATTTCAGGAACTCTATAAAAACCTCGACTATTAGCCAAGGTTGGAACTGCTATCTTCTCTTCTACCGCATCTTTCTGGTACCAGATTTTATGACATTGTTCTGGCCAAGGGAAAGTATTTCCCATAGAAAATGTCATAGTGCTTATCTCATAGAGATCACCATCAGTATTTTCTACAGTCCCTGGGAAATATGCTCCTTCATACCTGACGATCACGTAATCGCCTTTCTTTGGTTTTGCCGTGACTTCCAAAAATTTATGTACGATTAAAGGTACATTATTATCATCGGAGTCTGAAGCTGAATCAATTCGTAGTCGTCTCATCTTTCTCGGAGCTGCTGGTATTTCTTCATCTGAACCTGTTTCCTTTTTCTTATTCTTCTTTGACATTTTTCTATTAGCTGCCTTAAGAGCTTTTTTTTCTTCTTGTTCTTTCTTAATATTTTCTTTCTCATTCTAATATTGCATCCATTCACTGCTATTTACTGCATCAGGTAGGCGAATTTCTTTAAGCCTTTTCTGGTTGCCTTTAATTGGAGATTCAGAGGGCCACACAATTGCAGATGCAAATGCAGGGCTTATTGGTTGAAGGTGTTTTCTTGTAGGAGATTCTTGCTCAATGTGCTTTGTGATATTAATGACTGAAGTTTCAGGTTGAGATGGCGTTCCAGTATTCAAATGGTCAACGTTACCAATAAAATCCTCTTTCATTTGTTCTGGTGTTTGGTAATTTTCTTCCTCATTTTCATGTGATGTAACTTTTTCTTCCAAATCGTGTATATTTTCTTGCATTGTCTGTAGATTGGTTTCCAAGTTAGGCTCTTCTTCAACTGCCGTTTGTTTTACTCTCTTAGTTTTTTTCTGCCACACATAAAACAACTCCTTCGCTGATTCGTCACCAGTCCACGCAGAATCTTGGTTTGCACGGATTTCTCTAACACGGGAGGAAGACATCAATGATTCAAAATACAACAAATGTTCAGGACCAATGAAAGCTGGTTTCTCTGGTATGTCGTGTCGGTAAGAATCAGTGATACATTTTTCGTAGCTAATTGCATTGGCATCGAAAGGATACAGTCCACATTATCTAAAACCATTGCAGATAACTTCTTTTGAGAGGTAATTGAATGTGGTTTCTAAAAGGGGTGCAAAGAGAGCCTTGGTAACGCATCGATGCCCAGTCTTCAATTTCCAATCATTAACAACCTTCTTCCAAGAATTCTTCAGTGGTCGGAAAACAGATACGTCAGCTGGTTGAATGATGTGAGTAGCATTTGGATAGAGTGAATATAAAATAATACCATTATCTATACACAATTGAGACACTTCTTGATTTATATGAGACTTATGGCCATCTATCAGCAACAAAACAGAAAATTTTGTATTGTTTTCTTTTAATTTTGGGACCAGAGTATTTGCTATATAGCCGTAAAAAACTTTTGATGTCATCCATCCCGTTTCTGACTTACCGATGCTCCAATCTTTATTAATTTGTCTAACGATTTCAGATGGTATTCATACATATGGGTATATAATCAAGGGTGGTAATATGGTACCAGATACTGCAAAAGTTCCTAGTACGGTTATGTTCTCCTTCTCTTTATCTTTTATTTCGTAAAAATTTTGATACCCTCGCGGACCTAACACTAAACCAGAAGACGGGCTTGTTTGAAATCCGGATTCATCTGCATTAATAATCCTTTCGGGATCTTCTAGCTACGCCTTCAGCGACTAGGTATTCTTTTAAATTTACATGCCACTATCTCAAAGCAGTTTCTGTTACCAGACTTCTAGAAATGTTTATAGATTCTGCATGACATGTAGCTACATCTGGATGTTGTTTTAAAAAACTGGAAAACCATTTTCTGCCTGGGGTATTCTCTTTAAAGGGATTTGGTAGATTCTCGTCAGTTATAATTTTCTTAACAGTTTCAACTACCATTTCTTTATTGACTGGAAATCCTTTTTTTGCCATTGCTATTATCCAAGTTTCGAGCAAAGATTCCTCTTGCTAGCTCAATATAGTGGGAGGTCCCATTTTTCATTGAACTGGATATTTTAAATTCATTTTATTTATGACCGTAGTGTGGGGTATGTTGTATTTTCGACATGTTTTTCTAATTTTTGCACCTTCACTTATTTCGTCAATCGCATTTAACACATCTTCCTCCTTATAGTTAAAAAACATTCTTTTCGGCGGCATTGTCTATAAAAAAAATGTAGGTGGTCAATTACTGGAACAAACTCGTAGTGTAGATATTACTAGTAACAAACCGCTGGTCTACAACTGGAACATTGTGGATATTGTAATCGTTTTTTTTATAATATTTTATTGCAGTATTAAGTAAACCGACATGTAAAAGAAAAAATAAAAAAATTATCAAAAAGCTAAATCACCAGTTGTATACCAAATGAAATATTACTGGAAAATCTTTCAATTCGTGTTCCATTAGTTTTCCAATGACAACTATTGATTTAAATTAGCATTTTCTGATGAAATAAGTCGTAATATTATTGCTTTACAGAACATATTACGCAATTAATTAGAAAAGCGGTTACAGCAATTGATATAAACAAAGATTTACACAAATTTAAAAAAACTTACCGTCGACGTGTCGCTTACTAATATGGCCGCCCGAAACAAAGTGAACGATTGTCGTTTCGAATCTTGCTTTGGAAACTGATGGAGATGGCGTGTTTGTCGCTTTTATTTATGATTATATGATTCGTAGACGTACGGCAGTGCTACCAAACGTAACAAAAGTGGCGGGAAATTCGACAGAAGGTTAATATTTTGATGTGAAATTAGAAATGGTGCACTACTGGTTCCTGGTGTGGCACTGGTGCACCACCCACCCTACTTAGAACTTATTACAATAAAATGGTCTAATAAATGTAGTCCTGATTTTGAAGGATTTATTTAATGATATTCAATATTGTATGCATATTTTTTTTGTCTCTACCATTGTTTTAAATTTTATGGCCGCCATTCTGGTTATGTAAAGATAAAACCTAGTGTATAACTATTGCATCTATTTTGACAAATCAATAGACACCCCCTTTTATCATCCTCATCCCAACAGCCGTTGGGATGTTTTGAGTATAAAGAATCTTACTTAGACACATACCCAGATATGCTTGAAATACATAACCCTGTGTTTGTTGTTGCACATTCAGTTAAATAGACACTCTGGGGTGGTCAAAGAGGACATCGAGAAATTAATTTAATACTGCTAATTGTGAAAGCAATAGTTAAATGGTGTAATAATTTTAATGTAATACCATTTGTCTATTTCACACTACTTACATACTAGTTGTATGTATTTTTGTAATAATAAAATCATTCATTTCGATAGAATAATCAATATTTTTTGAAGAAATATTTTTCAAGGCGCTTAATTTGGTGCCAAAAATCCATCATTTAAATAATTTACAATTTGTATATACATGTGACACTTTACCACCAAGATAAATTAGCCTCAAGATAAGCTACCTCCAAAGTAGCTAAGAGGCAATATAGGTACATACATATATATATGTCAATCACATAATCCTCCTTTTGGCCTTGGCCACTGTCAGATAAAAATTAGAAATTTAATCTTTGATTAAAAAACTTTAATCTGTGAAAGTGAAGTTTGCCAATTTTATGACCACACTCCACTTTTTAGCATGATGGCCTCTTTTACTAAGTACTGTTTCTTGGTTTTAATTTAAAAAGTTTCAATGACCACTTCTATTTCAGTAACATTGCAAAATTAATGTCATCATATTTTACAACAATAAAACTTTGTAAGTGAAATGAAACACACTGAAACTTAGTAAATATGTCTTTTGTACATGGTGAAACAGGACTTCCTTTGTTAATGATATATTTTTTTTATATTAGTATTGCATATACAATCTAGTATTGGCAGTGTGTAGGTGTTAATTTATAATTTTGGCATCAAAATCTTACAATTATGTAATATCCTAAGATCCAGTACCTTTCCTCATTTGTTAATTGAATGAATTAGTGTTTTCATTAATTTCAAATTACATTTCTTATGTTTTAACAGATTTTTACCCATTTTTCATCAAACATTTCCTAAGAAATTATCATAATCGATTGGAAAAAATTCCCTAACTGTCAAAATACTGTGACTTTTTTAAACTGTATAATAATCTTATGCTGTTATTATTTTTTATTTTTTTAAATAAATTTACACCGTTGTAAATTAGAATGCTGCCAGGACTTTTGGTACACACTAGAATGAAAATTTGTTATTATTTAGAATGATAATATCTTCCTATTCACTTAAGTATTATATAATAATGCGATTTACAGACCACCAGTGATAATGATTGAGAAACTCCATGGTATATCAATTGAAAATGGAGCAAGTTTACTTGCTGAATTGGAAGCACTTGCTACGCAGCTTTGTGGTGAAGTTATGATATTTGAGTTGGCTCAACATGTGCAAGTAAGATATATTTATAACACACATTGTCCAACAATTATTTGCTATGTGAATTAACAAGTGAGAAGACTGTTAACTTCTAGATGCAATCAAAGAGATTAAACATATATTTTTATTATTATATCTAGGTATATTACATTATTGATTAATTAGTGTCCATTATATTATGGTATATCATCTTTAAAAAGTGGCATTCATATCATTTAATCTGATATAGCCAAGATCTATTATAAATATACTGGGAAGTTCTAGTACATTTCTATCACAATTGATTTTAATGAATCTAAATAGTCTTGATTTACCTGAATAAACTTATATCTGTATCTTTCATTTGTAGGAATGATATTTACACTTGTTCAATATACATTTTGACATTTTTGCTACTGATTAAGAAAATTTTTGACGTGACAACGTCTTAAATTAGGTTGCGGCTGGGAGTCACTTATGAAAAAGTGTAACGCTCGGTAACGTAACGATGAGTCACCGAACGAGAGAGAGGCCCGCCGAATGCCTTGCGTCTCTCTCCCACTCAACTATGATCGGTCTGCCGCGCGCGCAGCACTAGAGAATTAGTGCATAGCTTGCAAATGTATTGCAAGTTATTGTATGTATATTTGTATATAAATACGTATGTATGTGTAAAGGTAAAAATAAAATTTTGTTAATATGAAATTCAGTGCGAGATTCTTTGTATAAATTAATGTTTTAAATATAATTCTTTGTATAAATAAATGTTTTAAATTGTTACTATTATTTCATCCTTCTTCCTACTATACGAATGAATATTCACATTAAAATGATTTTACCACTCAAAGTCGTTGTCACGTAAAACTTTCGCCCGTATACCGACTTTACAGGCAACCAATTTTTTTATGTTAAACTGGCTTGGTAACTCTATAATCTCTTAATAATCATTATGTTAATAGCAACCTTTATGTATACTAATATATGGATATAGTTACTTTTGACAGAAATTTATGAATGTTAACTAGAATTTCCATGAAATATAATATTATTTAAACATTGGATTAATCACTTCCAGAGTTTTCTTCATGTTCACAACAAACCTACATTATCATTTTATGATGAAATGCTGGAGAGGCGTAATGAGATTGAAAGGCTAAAAATGCACGATTTGCAATTAAAAGAGAGTAAAGAGGTAAGACATTATTCTTACGCTTGCCTTTTGTTTTTAGGAATTGCATAGTGAGCAGAAAAGAACTCATGAGGTCTCCTTAGGACGAAGTTTGTTTCACTATATGTAAAAATATTTTATGAATTGAATAATCACAATGAAATTAATGAAAATGTTTGAAAGTCATTAAATAATAATTGAATTGTTCCATTATACATTATTTTTTTATTTATTATTAAGATTCTAAAAAAAACTAATGCAAGGAGACAGAGATTGAGAAGTATACACTAAGAAGCAGTGGGTTTATGGAAAAAAGAGAGAAGGAGACAGAGAAATCGAGAATTATAGACTAAGTCTAGTATAGACTATACAGCGGTCAGCATTTTTCATTGTGGTTATACTTTTTTTCTGTATAGATGACTTCATTTGTTATATTTAAAAATGCATTTACCATTTATTATGAGTAATATATTGAAGTATATAAATATTTGAATTTGTTCAATAAAAATATAAAAGTACTCTTTCAATTAATATAAATTGCAATAAAGTTATTTATTTATGCAATTTCCAAGTAAATTCTGTAAATCCCACATACAGCTTGGTCTTACAAGTGTTCAATAAAGATTATTATTTATATCTTATAAGTTTCAAGGAGAGATATTTTATTTACTTTCAATTTCTATTTATGTTTCATTGAATAAAAACAAAATGACTTTGATAAATCATGTCAAAAATATCCATTAATAAACATACATTATTTCATGGGTTTTTAAGGCATGGGAAAGTGCTTCATGTATGTACTGTCACAAGCTATGCCTTGATTGATAATTAAAAGAGTTATTTTCATTATTTCATTTAGTATCCCTATTTTCTAATGTGCCTGAAAAACTGTTAGCCTTTTACTGGGAAACATTGGTATATACATGGCACTCATGACAAATTTTTATATATCATTATTATTTAATGTACCTTATATTTTTAAAGCTAGTCATAATAAATAAAGGAATTATTGCAATAGGTAAAGAATAAATGTGTTTTAGCATGTTGAGTAATGTATTATATATATTTTTTAAATAAAGTGTAATTACACTGTTGTGACATGGATTTGTTTTGTGGTACACATTGCAATTATTCCTCTTCCATTTTCAGAATCAAAAGATAAAAGATGAGATTCAACGGCGTCAAGAAATACTAAAGAATGAGGGACGACAAAAGGTGCGACATACCAGCTGTGAAAATGATCAAAGCGACAATAATGGAAGTAACGACACTCCAGAATTAATATGGTGAGGGTGCATAAGCGTTTATACACGAGAGGATTTTATATTACTTATGAAGGATGATAATTGGGATTAAATAGGGCTTTGTGTATTGCTATGAAGAACAAAAATATAGTAAGAACTTTTGGCTATTTATCTTGCCTATGCTAACGTAAGTGGTGAAAGTTACATGTGGTAGGAGAAACCTAAATGAAATCAATTTAGGGGCTAGCATTATCAAATAATACCTGGGTATGAAGAGGGTCGAAGGAGATCTCCTTAATTATAAATATTTATGTACCTATTGCTGGATATATACCGTATGGAATCTATCATGCATCTTTCGTGAACATTAACAATCTCCTTCTTTAGAACAGCTTGCCAAAGAAACCATAGTCATTTAAGTAACCGTTTCTGAGAAAAAGGATTAGAACATTTATTAAAAATTTACGAATGAACAACCTTAGCTGACGTTGACGGGGCAATACCTCGCCCCGGCTTGTAGGTTGCCAACGCAACCCACGGCCGGCATTCATGGCCAAGGCCTAGTTGCATGCGGTTGTTGAATTTGCACGGAAGTAGGTATTTTGTTAGTATAAGTGTTAGGTTTACGAAATTGACGTTTATGAAACTAAGATTGTGTGTGATTAATATTTAAGTTTCTGTGTTATCGAATATGCAAACGTGATTTATTATTGAGGAGTTTTCAGAGGTGACATTGAAAAATAATATATCGCATAACTCGAGCATGGGGCAGAATTCGAGTTCATTATTGCCACCGCCACTCAGTACGGTGAACAACCGCGCTCGCGCTTGCAGTCTGGCAAGCATTTGTTAGGATTGTGTCTAAATTATTTATAAGCATATTTCCAATGATATAATTTTGTTATATTTACTTTAGCTAAGTAATTCAAAAAAAGGAAGAGATAATGAATATTTGTGAAAAGATATATGATCTATTCCATTCTATATTTTCGATGATATATTTTTGTTATTGTTACTTTGTCAAAGGTGTGTAATAAACAGGGAGATTATAAATATTTATGAAAAAATGCATGACCGATTTTATCCTGTACAGCTTTTGAAAATAATTTTACGAAAGTTCACGATTCAATAAAAATTAAAAGTAAAATTTACAATAGAGATGCACCACCAGTTGATAGATTTTCTTATTAATAAATGACAAGGAATAGTTTTTAATATAAAGACAAATAAAGAGAAATTCATAAAAATCATATATCCTGTCACATGAGTTGCCTTTGCTTCTCAAGGCGCTTACCCTCTGATTGACTGTTAGGGTAATGTGTGTAAATTGTAATCCGTTTCAGGAAAGTATCTGAAGTTTGAAATAGTCATGTAACTTAATGATTGCATATATATTTATTGGTAAATTAGGTTTTAAAAACCCGTACTCAATAAAAGTTCAAGTTTTATAGATTGATAGATTGAAAGACACATTTAAATAAGTTGTTGGGATAAGATTTTTGGTTTAGTGTTTCATATTAGTATATTTTTAATTTACTGATCCCATTATTTTCACATAGTCATTTTGAAACACTTAGTAAAAAAAATCTGCCTTAACTATGTAATATTTGTATAATTTATTTATTATTCTTTCATTTTCCAGCTACTCAGATAGTAAAGTTTCAAGTGGAAAAAAGAAAGTAAAGGAAAAAAATATTGAACCACAATGCACTTGCCATAGTAAAGGAGTACAGATATTAAGGATCAATCAAAAGAATAATAGAAAAGTCCACATCGGAAAATGTCTTGGTCAGTGTTATTTTGTCTAATAATAGTGTCTAACAATGTAGAGATACAGTTTACTTTAAAGTTTTTTTTACTCGTAAAATGCTTCTGAATTCATACAATCAAACATGTTTGTGTTTCGATGTGGTAAAGTTGTTAATGTTTTATTGTTGTGCATGGAACTGGAAAATTATATGAATATATATTTTTTATTCATGATTAAATGTTTTTGTGTTCATAGTTTTTGCATGTAAATGGTAATACATTCATAGAGTTATCTGTGATGTATTATATATGATACACATTATATATATGTATATATGATAGCAAGAGGAAAAAGAAGGAGCTAAATGTTCTTAATTACACCATCAAAATGTAACACGCTTTTATTTTAGTGTTAAAAATATATAATTATGTACGATATGGAATTATTTTATCATAGACGAAGAAGCTTAATTATCGTTAAAGGTTACAATGAACTTATATTTCTTATTAGAGTTAATTTATTTTTAACTTTTTAGTTCATTTTATTAACAAATAATAAAACCTTGTCTTTAAAAGAGGTTTCTTTTTCTTTAATTTTTTTCTATCATGTGTAAGCACATTATGAAGCATAATTTTGAATATTTTTATGTTATTATGAGTAACTAATTCTTTTTATTTAATTACTATTGTCTTGTAATATAGGTAGTTATAAACTGATTACATTTTTTATAACTTTTTATTGTAGGCCATTCCTTAAATGGATCAACGACATATCTCGCCATAGATGCAGAGAGTGGTGATGTATTAATCTGTAAAAAGTGGTGCCTACACCTTGCCACCGACTTCAAATTGAGGAATAGACAGTTACATTCTGTAGAACAGGATCTAAAAGTTATGAGTCGCATAAAGCATCCAACTTTGATTCCATATAACACAATGGAACTACAACAAGAAATTACGCCGAAGAGAAAAACTGTGCACTGCGTGTATCTGTTTCGAGATTTTGTTTTAGGTACATCCTTAAAATATCTAAAAACAAAAGTGTGTGGCCTGGGCGATAATTTAGAAGGCTTAAGATTTGTTAGGCATGTTGGAAATGGAATATTCAGTGCATTATCAGAATTGCATCAATCTGGCTTAATACATAGAGATATTAGGTTGGAAAATGTATTTTTGGATAATAATGGACTAGTGAAATTGATTGGTGTGAGTTTGGATGTGAGACTTCAAGAAATAGTCGAAAATGGACATTATTGTGAAAGGTCAGTAATGTGATTCTTATCTCTAGCTATAGATTTTAACATGGTTCTTATAAATTTTGTAGCAAATTTTATTTCAATTATAAACAATGTTTTTGTGCACATTTTGCACATGCACATTTTTGTGTACATAGTTAAGTCTATGTTAATGCTGCAGAGTTTAAAAAGATTTGAATCGGTAACATTCTGTACGTTATTGACTCGAGCAAGCAACTGTTATGTTACTTATTTTGGTTTTTAAATTAATAAGTGACAATAATAAAGAAGTTCCTAAATGTCCAATATATAGAGTGTTTAGTATAAAAGATCTAGAGATTTAAGCAATCTAAATTTAATTTGTTTGATTAAAATATACTATTCACTTCACTAATGTAATAATATGTTTATGCACAGACAGACAAAAGCACAAGACATTTTCACTGCTGCCCAATTGATGTTTTCTCTGATATCCGATAACAAAACTGGTTTAGAGATTCCATCACAGCTTCCAAGTTCTGCAAAAGATTTCTTCTCCAGGTATGAATATTTTTTTATTAGTATAGTTTATATTTGAAAATATTTTTGGCAAATTTTTATGTGGACAACAGAGCAAAATTTGCCCTTTTTAAGATTCTGCAAACACTCATTGATAAACAGAAGGAATTCCTTTGAGATACTCTCATATTTGTCTGTCTGAGTATCTATTTTCTCTAAGTCTACTATTGGATGAAAAAGGTAGCAGTTTGGTTGATATATAGTAATAGGTCAATTAATCATAAATTTATAGCATAAAAAAACAAATTAGAATTGCTAATGTTTATCTTTACATTTTGGAAGTGATTTAGATAATTAAATATCACTATCAAAGGAATCGGTTTTAATGAGAAATATTTATATGTATATTTCATGAAATGTATTCAAAGATATTAAAGAAAATACTTAAAAATCAATCATTATCTCCTTGTTTTCCAAAATAACTGTGCAAAGATTTTGAACCAAATACAGAATTTTGAGCCTCACTCATAGTTCTTGAGAAAAATTCAATGAAAATCTGTATGTTTCATGAGAAAACAAAGTTACTTAAAAGATAATATTTTTAAAATGTGTTGCTTAATTTTACAAGGACTAATAAGTTCAATTGATGCAGTAGTTACTACGCCTAACACACATAATGGAGTTGGGTTCTAATTCTAGTCTAAACTTTAGCATTGCTTTTTTGATTCATAAAGCATTTTAATTTTAGAATGAAATTGAGTCCCATTTCAAAAAACATTAAGGCAAAGATTTATTTGTAGTTACTACAAACAAATTTAGTGAGAATAAAAAATAGGTTTAAGTCAAAATTTAGAATCTCTTCTTTGCAAATAAGACTTACACTTGGCTATATTATTAAAAAATTTATAATACTAATGAATTTGTACAAAGTTAAAATGTGGCTGTAGTTTATTTGCTTGTTAATATATAACTTTATTTCAAACTCATAACATGAATCGATCAATATGTAACTCAAAATGAGTGTAGTAAGATGTACTGACAATCTACAAGCTGATTACAAATTACTGTTTAATTAAATAATTTTATAAGAAAAGCATACAGCTAAAAAAAGTTTTTCAGAATTATGGATACCTTTTTAGTTATATTTTGTTTTCTAGCTAATAATTTTATTCGAACATTTTAAAATAGTGATGTTCAAAATTATAAAAGATGTTACTATCAGAACTAAAGAAGAAAATCGTTATTATCAGGTGTCTCACTGAAGAAGAACATTTCCAGTGGTCTGCAGAGCAGTTACTGAACCATGGATTTTTGAAAGATGCCCCAGTCCCATCTCCTGGACATCGTGAAGAAGATGATGGATATAGTGGTTCAGAAGTACATTCCTTATACTCTTATCTGTAATTTCAATAGCAGAATTACAGGATTACCAAGTACCATTAAATAATTTGAAGTTTTTAATGAGCTGGCAAAATTCTTGTGGCCCATTTTATTACAGTTCAGATATTTTTCAATGTAACTGTTCGGTAACAAACATCATAAATATACTTACACAACATGTGTGATAGGGAATTGACTGATAGTGAAAATATTTCTAGGAAAATATGCTATACATTAGTCTATATACAATACTTTAGTAATGATAGTAAAATAATATTACTAAGATTTATTAATGATCCTTATAGTCCATATGCAGTTAAATAATGACAGTATATTTAGGTCATAAGGTCCAATATTCAACTCTAAGAGTATACAAGTTTGTATTAATATTATTCTTTCCTTTCACCTTGAATAGATATGTGAAATATTGCATTGTCATAACAAAAATATTTACAACTAATAAAAATCCTCTTAAATCCAATACATTTGTCATTTCTTTTCCAAGTTATTATAATGAGCTAGGTAAACGGCTTGCACTGCCAAATGTGTGTATTTAAATGCTTTTGGTTAAGTCATCAAATTGCTGAGATATCATCGAAATGTCAATTTATATAGATTTCACTAAAAATAAAAATTTCATACTAGGTTACATCCAAACACAACACATTATTACCCCATGTGTTTATTTAAAATATGCAACCAAATACATTATAGTTTATTGCAAAGTTTACTCATCATTAGATCCCTGACTTTGCACCTGTGCGATTTTACTCAGTGTGTCTTGATACTTATCAGATATATTAAATCAATGATACATTGTCATACATTTATGTATGATAGTGTTTTAACACTAATTGAAATTGTTCTACAATTTTGGAAAGTTCATGCATGAGTCTTTAAAGATTTGTTATTCAAGTCCCATAAATATTTTTTTTATTGAAGTTCAGTACCCACATAGTATAGTAAGTAAATTTTATGACAATTTTGTTTTTGTATATTTCACATTAATTGCAGATCTTATTATTTCATTTACTCAGTAAATTGATATGAAAGTTGTTCATAATCATTGGAGTTTATATTAAAAATAAATATCTGTCTATTCTATTTATTCTTAAATACTATATTTTATTAACATTAAGGTTTACTTTATTATGCGTGAAATATGTATTATACATATTTGCAAAAAATCAAAATCACATCAAAGACCTCTAGAAACACTATCACATATTTAATAAATTAATGATGGTTTTGTAGTGAAACTTCTTAGGCGTAGATTCTATGATTGATAATTGTAAGAGAACTTAGAGTGAAATTTCAAGGACGAGTCACGTTTAGGCATATTGCGTTAAACGAGTGAGAAGAAAGATATAAAATAAAGAGAAATGAGAAAGAAAACTAATCATTTCGATGCATGGGAGTGGAGCAAACGAGCGCGACATAGACAACATAAAAAGCGATTGAATAAGATAGTGTTGATCACTAATAGCTGAGGTGCCAGTGTTTTGTAAATAATATTTAGCATTGTGTTTGGTGATTACTTACGTTTTATACATTTGTGTCTTGTGATTGTTTCATTGTGTCTGCAAAGAGTTATTATGTAGATACATTTAAAATTTTAGCAACGATAATGTTTCTTAGTTTAAAGAGTTTCACTTCTATAAGGTGTACAATACTGTTTATTATTTTATTTACTTCATCAGCCAATATAATTCTATAAATTGTACTTATAATTATTGCATTCAACTTTTAAAAACAGTTTTCATTCCTAGGACGATGAAAGGGCGTTGGCGCAGTCGGTGGTTCGTAGCAGCTTACCCGCTGGAGGGCATTCGCGTTTAGGCGCAGAGTTTGAAATACTGAAATGGTTAGGAAAGGGCGCGTTTGGTGATGTTCTTAAGGTGTAGTTTTTTTTTATTTGCTTTAAATTTATTTTTTGTGTAAAATTTAATGTTTATTGTTATCAACTGTTGTTATCCATTTATTTTGGTACCAACTGTTTGTAGTTATGTTACTATCATTAATTTCATTTGACTGTCTTTTTTTAATAGATTCTATGTAGTGAATATGTGGTTTCACAGTTTTTACTATTATTTGAAACTTGTAATTGTATACAGTAAAATTATATTTGGAATTGTTATATGGAAAATAGAAGATATAAAGTTAATATTTATACAGTTATTTAGTACTCTGTAATGAGTATATAGGAAGAAATACTTTCAGCTTACCTTTTACAGTACAACGCACGGAACTTTGCCGCTCTGAATTGCGAATGATGTAATGTGCAGATTTAATACTCCCGACCCTTCCTTCTTCTCCCTCGTGTGCCAATTTTACGCCATTGCAATGATTTCGTCACTAACTTCACAGCAAGCAGCAACGTTTTGTGCATTTTACTGTACATTTAGAATGTATAAAAAAGGCTAATTATATATGTACATATTTTTAGTTGGATTCAATTTAGCATATTGTAATGCACTAAAAAAAGCTAGGTTCTAACTATGTGATTAAATTCTTTTATTTATAGTAATATTGTACACTTTCAAGATGAAATATCTTTTATATCTATATAAAGTACCAGCTTTATTTTGTGATTTTCTAGGTAAAAAATAAACTTGACGGCGGTTTTTATGCAATAAAAAGAATAAAATTGAATCCGGAAAATGTTCAGTTAAACAAAAAAATCACACGAGAGGTTAAACTTCTATCCAGACTAAACCATGAAAATGTAGTGAGGTACTATAATGCTTGGATTGAGACAATACAGGCCGCGGGACTTAATGACAGCAGAGAAGAATCAGAAGATATTGAAAGTCCCCAAAAAACTCCTGAAAAGAAGGCAAATAAACTGAGCAGCATGGAGAATGCTGTAGCAAAGTTGGTTCCAGGAGTTAAGTTGGAATGGTCTATATCTGAATCACCAGCTCAGAAGCGAGACGATTCTGATTCCGATTCATCAGAATCTGACGATGATGATGAGGATGATGGATGGCTCAGAAGGCTGTAAGTTTATCTTAACTACATAATTTGTAAATAAATTATTTTGTATAAAAATTAAAACAATAATGTTCCCTAAATCATACTGAAAAAACAAAAACAATTAATTTTGGATATCTTTAATAATTAATATGTATTAGATATTTTTCTACATTTTACACAATTTTCATTTTATATACTTTCAGGCCAAAGACAACCGATCTTGATGACAGCAGTAGTTCTATAGAATTTGAAGTGGACACACATAATAAATCAGAAACAATACCTTCAGAACAGACTATAGATATTTCAAGACCTCCAACTGAGCACATACACCAAGTTTTATACATACAAATGGAATTCTGTGAAAAGAATACATTGAGACATGCCATTGATAGTGGACTTTACCTAGAACACTTTAGGGCCTGGAGATTATTTAGAGAAATAGTGGAAGGTCTAGCCCATGTTCATCAAAGAGGCATGATACATCGAGATCTGAAACCAGTCAACATATTCTTAGACTCAAATGATCATGTGAAAATTGGCGATTTTGGTTTAGCAACTAAAGCTTTCACGGGCCTACTTGGACCTGCTGATGGTAATTATTTGTTTTTATAAAATAACATTATACTTTAGATAAAGGACAACAGAATTATTAGATAAAGGGTATTAGAATATAGAAGTAGAGTTCTGTAATTTTAAAAATATGATTCTAATTCATCTATTATTACACAATATATTGTTGTTGCATTATATTTTGAAATTTATAAATGAAATTTATATTGACGATAAGTTGAACATACGTGAAATTTTAAACTTTCATTATGTCTGTGGTAGTGATGCAGTAAACCCAAACGAAAGCTGTACTAATATTACTAAATGTAAATGTGCAATGTGACTTTTGGGCAGAATAAGAGATAAAATGATAGTTCTTAAAAAAGTCTATGCACAGTGTAATCCACGAAAATGCCGCTCGGAATCGCCTGTGAATGATGCAATGGGCAGGTACAAGGCTCCCCGACTATTCCTCCTCGAAGTAGACATCCAGTTCAAATGAAATAAAATCTATATTATGCCCCAAGCCTAGCTCTGTTTACTTATGGAAACCACATTAATATTCATTCAGTAATTTCAGAGATGGCGCGAATAGACAGATAGACAAATAAAAAAATCGTTTTTTTTCTCTTTATTTTTCTATCGTCCCCTTTCCTTTTTTCATATATACCTACATTGTACAGACACAATTGTATTCTACTGATTTATTACATGTATAGAAATGAAGGTCAGGGTTGCATCAATAGTTGTGTACCTAGTTGTGTAAAAATAAAAATTATGCTTATCTGTGTAATTTTAAAAATACATATAAAACATTGAATAATAAAGAAAATTTGAATGTTAACCGAAAAGTGTATAGTTGAACATATCCTGTATTGAATTAAATGCTATACTTTATAACTATGTGGTTCTAGTTTCATTATATAATAATACATAATACTTAATTTATTGTGTATCTTTGTTTTTTACAACTAGCTGGCCCGATAGACTTTTCTCATTAGGTAGTGTGTCCATATAGTATATGTCCGTATTTTTACCTACATATGAATAAAATAAAATTCCTTCATTTTGTACATGATCATTTTGCCGTTAACTTCGATCCTGGCCTCCGATCCTCGTACTGCTTCTGATTCCAATCTCTCATGCTCTCAATTCTGATCTTAGTCCCATTCTCGTTTCTAATACTGGTCCCGTTTTGGATTCCGATTCTGCTACAGATAGTCATAGTTTGGATTTGGACAAATCTTAGAATCAAAACAAATTATGCCTAAACTACATTACTTTGCATTAGTACTTTTTCATATTTGAAAGTATTTTGAGAATCGGTTAAGTTTTACAAATTTGCAGCTTCGCCCGCATGGACTCAACTTCTCTCACTTATTCCAGTTATTACGTTTGTGTGGTTTTCTTTATTGATTTTTAAATACCCATATCTTCTGATATCATATTCTGCAATAAAATGTAATAGATGCCCATCTTCAGGATGTAAGCTATAGGTTGGACAAAATTCATCAAATTGGACAGTAATTTAGTCATGGAAATATAACAGACATATACGTACACCAGATACATTTCCTTATTTTTTTATGGAACTTATCCCGCAATTCCGCCGTTTTAAAAAGATTTATATTAGTAGTAGGTATTGCGTTGCGGCTCACGCAATCGCTCCCGCACCGCCTGTATTGTGTCCCCGGTTACACTCTCGCTTTTGATTCATTCCACTCATTTCTTTGTTAAATAAAGTGAGCAATATCGGTACCTAATAATTCTCCCAGAACCTCATACAGCCAACTAAATTAATAACAGAAACCGAAAAAATATCATCGGACTAGGTCGAATCATAATGTTTGTTAATAGTCTTATTCATCCATGGAAACATAAAAATCCCAGTGTGGGGTTTTTCAATTTTCAGTCAGGAACCCTAAATATTACTGGGATAAATGTACCTTAAATATACTCTCGTAATCTCCTCTACTTTCCAGCGAAAACTGCATAGTAATCGGTTCAGCTGTTGCAAAGATACCCAGGATAAACATATAGACAGACACATGGAAAAGGATCATTTTCTTTCATACAAACCCTGCTCTGATAATTTCAAATACAACAAAAAAGGAATCAGCCAAATCGGTCAAGCCATTTTTGAATTTTAGCGAAACTAACAAATAGCAATTGATTGACATATACAAATATTATTAACTTAAATCCATATTTTGTTTAAATATTTAGTTAGAAAAAGGATTATTGATGTGAAGATTTATGAGGATAAATTCATGAAAGATAAAAAAAGTCCATAGAAATTAATAAAATTGTTTAGTAAATGAGATCATTTGATTATAGTTAACATTCTTTATACTTATCAATAACATACAGTCAACTCTATGGTAGTTGCATGCACTCGTAAGTCAATAATTGATCAATGTAGGAAGGGTCAACAGGGAGTGCCCTAAAACTTATGTAGATAAGATTTATAGCATAAAGAAAAGGCCCAATTTAAAAAACCTGAAACTGACTAGACTGCATGAAACTAAATGAATGTTAGTGAGGGTAAAGAGGATTGGAAGAATTCAGCCAAAAAGGAAGCTGTGGTTTGTGCCTGGTAAACAAAGCGAGAGTGTATATGTATGCGATAGCTGCTCTGCATTTGTTTTTGGTTTTTATTTGGGATAACAAATATAAAATATGGCAAATGTAACATATAACAAATATTTTACAGAACGATTCACCATTTTTATTTAAAACTGGTGGGTCCGGTAGACCTTGTTCTTCACTTTATTTTAGGTGACTTGGTCCTATAGTTAATGTTGGCGTAGCTGCACCAACATACATGCAGAATTAATTTTTCTTCTTTTTTATCAATCAATGTCAATTTCAATCCTGGTCTCGTTTTCGACTCCGATCCCAGTCACATTTGATTCTGATCTTGGCGGCCCCACAATCGTTTTTGATCCTAGTACCTTTCTCAATTTTGGTTCTGGTCTCGCTTTCAATTCTGATTCTGGCCTTGTTCCCGATTCTGATACTGCTATTCGTTCCGCTATCAAACACAGTTCCAGTTTGAACAAAGCTGGGGGTTGTGAAAATAAAATTCAGCTAATATTACTTGACGATGACGATAGGGTAGATTTTTCTGATTAAATGAACTTTTAAAATCGATGTAATAGTTCGGTTCAATAATACAAATACATGGTTGAAGCTGGGGACAAACATTAGTAGGCATAATAAACAAAAAATGAAAATTACATTGACACTTTAAATTACCAAAGAGACAATTACCTCTTGCAGTGATGTTGTGTTGTGGGTAGCTCCTAGTTACTTATTCAACAAATTAAATCATCACTTGATCATCAGTCATTTGATAAGTACAAGGTCAGAGCTATCCTATCAGTCCCTCGAACCGCAACGTTTCGTAGAAGTTTCAGGTTTGCGGAGTCGAAATATTGGAACAATCTACTCTGCTTGTACGCGTTGCGACTAGTAGACAAATTTTTAAATGAAAATTTAAAGATTATTTGTTACAGTTACAGCATACCTGTTAAAGCATTGATGTCCTTTGCTCTGTTTAGTACATATTCGATGATTAGCACTGACTGAAAATCAGCACTCTGGGTTTTCTCAACTCATCAACAGCTGAGGCAGTAGCCATTACATTGCTATGGAGACATTCTCAATTCGATAATCTCCTATACTAAAAATATTTATGTTTTGTTTCACATTATGTAATCTTTTGTACTTTGACTCGGAACAAATAATAAATGTCTCTTTATCTTTTTCTAATTTACAGACAGGAACAAAACTCAAGATGAATTAGGGGGATCGCTGACTGGTCAGGTATGTTTTAGAGTATGTTAGTTTCCACGAGAAAAAAGTAAAATTTGTCATTTGGCTTTTAAATCATTCATTTTCTGATTTAATTATATAATCTCTTGGATGAGTTTAAAATACAAAGACATCATATTATTATGCACTTACAACAACTTATTTGGAGTTACATCTTTTATTTTAGAGTAATTTCTTTTTCATTATTTTATGTATTCTTCATTATAAATTATATTCTCATAATATGATACGAGTTTAACAGTAATATCGCAAAATGTACATAAATTAAAATAGTCCAACTCTAAAGTTACTATGATTTATTTTAAGGTCGGAACAGCACTGTACGTTGCACCGGAACTACTTCAAGCTGCTAACAAAGTTATATACAACCAGAAGGTCGACATTTACTCTTTGGGCATCATATTGTTTGAAATGTTCCACGCTCCACTCGATACTGGCATGGAGCGTATCAAAGTGCTTACAGAGTTAAGAAGTAAGGATATTCGTCTGCCACCAGCTTTTGTCAGTGACGAAAATAACAAGCAGATACATGTTATCAGGTATATTTGCAAGTCTTTAACTTGGTAACATTTAGTTGAGTCACAGTCATATTTGAGATCATATAACATATAGTCATTTCAAGGAATATTTAATATGAAATTAGTGATATATCATAGTCAACATATTTTTCTGTTTTGGTTCATATTCTGTTTATGATAATGTATAAATTTGTATCTTTTTATTCCAGGTGGCTTTTGAATCATGATCCAAGTTTGAGACCGACATGTGCTGAACTACTGAGTAGCGAACATGTACCCAGAGCAGTCCCAGAAGGTGCTCTGGCCGGTCTTGTAGCTCATGCTTTAGCAGAAAAGGGAGGCCGCGGTCACCGAAGGTTGGTTGCAGCTTGTCTTGAATCCAGGGCAACTCCTGCTGAGGACTACACCTACCATTCGGGGTTGAGAAGCAAACCTGATGCTGTTCTTTTGGCTGTGAAAGACATTGTTATTGAAGTAAGTTAAAATTGAATAAAGTATTCACTGATATTTATATTAAATCTAATAATAATTTATCCAATATATAAACAACAAAAGACAACCACATGAATTCACTTTTAATATATGTTACCTCTTTTGGAAAATAATATTAGCTCACTCACTCACAATCAAAATATAATAAATAACAGAATAAGACTCCATCTGTACAGGTGTCTGGTGGCAAATTTATATTTTTAAATACCATTATTTCAAAAAGTAATAAACGGTGCGGGGGCAAGGTGGCGCCATTGGAATTATCGATCGTGCAGATTTGTCAGTCACGTTGTCACAGTGGTCGCGTGAGCATCGCGCGTTCGCTGTGGAGACATTTTTTAAGAGTAATGATTCTTTTGTAATTGCTCGTCGACAATTTTGTTCAAAGTTCTATATTCAGCGCATACGTGATGGACCGAGTGCAAATTTAATTCGTTCGTGGGTGCAGAGATTCCGCGCAACTGCTTCGGCTATGAATGTCCCACGGTCGGGGCCCAGTCGATCTTCAAGGACTCCCGAAAACATTGAACTGGTTGAAAGCAGTTTACTTGAAAATCCGCGACTTTCAATACGGAAAAGAGCAGCTTCACTGGGGGTTCCAAGAGCGATTATTCATGAAATTTTAAAAAAGGATCTGAAGTTCCATCTTTTTAAAATTCAAATCGTTCAAAAACTGAAAGAAAGTGACTTTGTTTTGCGCAAAAATTTTTGTGAAACGATGTTGGAGCATTTTCGCACTGTAAATCGCATGTTTTGGACCGACGAGGCTCATTTTCACTTAAATGGCCACGTCAACAAGCAAAACTGTCGTTGCTGGTCTCCAAGAACCCGCAACCCTCAATTGAAACGTCAAAAACCATTGCATTGCCTCAGGGTAACTGTTTGGTATGCCTTATCCGCGCATGAGATAATTGGTCCATTTTTTTCGAAAATTCTTGAGGCGAGGCGATGAATGTCAACGGTGATTAAATTATCGACGCATGATTACGGAATTCTTTTTGCCAAACCTGCGAGCTCATTCATCGTACTCTTCACACATGTGGTTTCAATAGGATGGAGCGACTGCACACACAGCCAGAGCTTCGATGAATTTGCTTGGGGAAAATTTCCCCCAAAAACTGATCAGTCGCTTTGGGGACATCCCATGGCCATCGCGGTCGCCCGATCTAACTCCCATGGATTTTTTTTATGGGGCTACCTCAAAGAGGAGGTTTTTAATGACAAACCCCAATCTCTTGTGGTTTTAAAGGAAAATATTCGTCGAGAAATCAGCTCAATTGAACCAAGTTTACTGCAGCGTGTGGCGCAGAACACAAGGCTCCGTTTTGAACAGTGTGTTCAACTCGACGGAAGACATCTGGATGGCATACTCTTTAAAAAATAAAAATCCGCATTCTATCGTTCAATGCTCTTAATAAAACTTTGTGTCAATTTATACGTTTTTTATTTAAGTTTGAAAATATAAATCTGCCACCAGATACCCTGTATATCTTGAGATATGTGAGTGCAATTATTTACATTATGTACAAATTTACATTTTTTACAATATTTTAGTCAATGTTACATCATTATTTGTCCATCCTTTTGTTTTTTCATAATCTACTAGTTTTTTATGCGTGACATGGCCCCCATGGAAATGAAATCTGTTTCTTCCTTTTTTATAATGATCAATCTTGCTCTCAAATCCAATCTCGTTCCCTTTCTAATTTTGATCTCAGTACTGCCTTTGATTGTGATTGAGGTCTCAATCACGCTCTCTTCACGTTATGTGAGCACAAATACACGCAGGCTGAATATATATGTATATATATAATGATTTGTGAACTTGTTTACATTCAAATATATATGTGTGTGTATATATATATGTAAATCGGAATTCAAGCATTGACAAGTTAGTTTTCTTTGGGTGATCAGTATGTTAACAAACTAAATGTGGTCAGTTAAAAGTGTCTTAGTGATTCCTCAATGCATTTTTGGATTAGGTATATATGATATTATCATATATTTTTTCTTTCTCTTAATGCTTAATTTGTATTCTTTCGGAATCTATGATCTTGTATGATAATATGATAAATTTTAAATGAATCATATAAAATAGCTGCAGATCGATAATAATAATTGGAATTCAAAAGAAAGTCTTATCTACTGCTAATATCTGCCAAATATTTTAAAATGCCCTACAACATTCTATGTAGTTGATCTTTGAAAACATAATCTATAGAATTGTTTTTATATTTGTTGGTGGTACAGAGAAAAACATTATATTGAAAAAACGTTTATATTACGTATTGTAATGATTAGGATTTAATGATTGGAGTAAACTTCAAATAAGAAATGTAGAATTTTCATATAGGTTTTCAAACGACACGCGGCAACAGAATTCGCACCGCCTTTGATGTTGCCTAGGACCCGCGTGTGGGATGAGTACCCTAATGCAGTCAAACTGATGACTGCTTTTGGATCTGTGGTGCATTTACCGCATGATTTGAGGTTACCCTTTGCAAGGTAATTATGCCAGTTTATTATTTCTATGATTTTTCTTTATTTTTTACACATTACACGCCCTAATTTAGACTGTAACTGTTGAAATCTATACATAGATATTATTTATTTTTATGTAGCTGTGTTACACATTATAAATTTTTCATCTAAAACAATATATTTTGCAAATGTTAAGGTACAATAGCGCTATCTCTTATAAAGATAGTGTGATCACACTTTAGGCTATATGTAACTATGAGAAGCACAATTATTTGTATTTGTTTGTTTTTGAGTTATTTTCTAATATTCGTAAGAAATCGTAAATTATAATAGCCCGTTAAGAGAGTACAGTTGATCCCCTTTTAAGTTGAACATGAAAGGAGATGCCAAAAATTCGAGTTATAGATTTTTGGATTCATGGAGAATTTCGATTTGACTTGTAGAGGTTAAGATTCATTCTAACTAATTTTCAGTTAAAGAGTAAAAAAAATCAAGTTACAGAAGTAATAAATATATTTATACATACATACTTATTATAAATTTACATTATTTTAAAACATCCTTTAAAAAATTATACATATGTTGGTACATATTGTAATATGTATATACCTATGTTAATTATTTAAAGTAAAAAAATTACTGACTCTTTTAAAAGTCAGAAATTTTTTTTATTTTAAATAATTTAATTGTACTTTCTTATAGCGTTGTCTAAGGTATAAAGAGCAAAAAGTTCAGAGTTGCTGAATAGCTTTATAAAATTCGGTAAAGTATTCAATTCTGTTTTTGCTTCTTTGATGGAAACCCATGATGTATTATTCGAGTTTTCTATATCATCTAAATCATTAGCCTTGGATGATGGTAGAACCCAACTACATCTAACAATTTTTCAATTGACAACAAATGATTTGCTTTGCTAAAGTTCAAATGAAATCAATAATAATAATAAATGTCCAAAATGAAACACCTAACACCAAGCAAGCAAGCTCATATTAAGGTCAGTCATGAATTCCTTTATCATTTCTTAGAATTGATAATTTTATATTTATATATTCCTAAATCATTTTCTAAGAAACAATAGTGTACATTGTCCGCAAATTCTTAAAGTCCCTAACTTATTTTTCTTCCAGCTATAGAGGTAATAAATTTTTAATTATCAAGTTGTAAAGGTTGTAAAATAAAACATTGCTATGTTCGAGATAGGGAGGTCCACTTTCTTTCTACAAGTTATACTAAGTAAATATTTACCAAATTAGTTTGTAGGGACTCATTGATTATTTCGGCTAATAGAGAGTTGAGATTTCAAGTAATGGAAGTTTTGGGTCTTGAAGGAAATGGAACAAAACATTTTTTCAAGGCTTGGATGTTTTAGACTTTTGAGGTTTGACTTAGAAAGGTTCGACGGTATTTCCAATTTGATTATACAAGTGAAATGCATCTTTTCAGGTACACAGCTTATGCGGAAGTAAAGTGTATGAGACGATACGTGATCGATCGCGTGTTCAGGGAAAAGCACGTGCCGGGCTTCCATCCGCGGGAGCTGCTCGAGTGCGCCTTCGATATTGTCACTCCGAAAACGTGTTAGTGATTTTTTGAGGTGTTCAATTTTATGTTCGATTAACGGTCATCGGCGGTTTTACCACATACCTGTTTCTGACCATAGACTAAGTTTTTATTTTCGATCCTTGTATCGATTCTATTCTTAATTTGTACTGTTAATAATGGTAGTGAGATCATTTCATTATTGATTTTTCTGATATAGTGACATAAAGAAACATGATGTTCCTAATTCACAACACTATTTTCTTATATTTGTAAAAATATGTCAAAAGTTCTTTTTAGGAAAATTTTTGAATATCTAATTAGAGAAATAAAATTTCAGAAATTATGTCAAACAAGTTGACAAATTTCTTTGTTAATAAGTACAATAATTTTTGAATCATTAACAAGAATATTTTACATACATTTAAACAATTGAAGGAAGCTGTTATCTTGAGTCAAAATATTATTTTATTAGTAAAGTTATTAATTATAGTTGATATGATTTTTACATATTTTTGAATAGTAATTTGAATGGATAACATTTTGTATAGAACGTGTGGAATTCAAGTGATATATTTACTATTTCTTTAGACATTATGTCATTCATTCTAATTGATTATCATATTCAAAGAAATGTATTTTGTCTGTACATATTGCAACAAAACAGTTGTGTTGAATGATTTTAAATATGAGAAAGAAGTTGCATCATTGAAACATCAGTTTTCTTTTATAAACTTGTGTTTATTTCCCAAAAAAGTAAGCTGATACTACAGACCTCCATATATTACGATCTTTGCATACCTCTCGGGTGTTCAAATTTGGTCCTTCTTTAATATACTACGAATTTGTCTGCATAAGGTTTTCTAGGGCGATCTTTCTGACCCTTTTATCATACACATTCGCTTTATACATTTGTTTTTTCAGTCTGCTTTCATTTACGTTTTCCAGATGGACAAACCACTTTAAGATACCTATTCCACCCTAGTTACTACATCTTTCATAATTATGCCTCTGACATAATTTCCACTGTACTATGTAGAAAATCTTTTGATTGATAAATGAAGCCATCAAACTTTTACTGTAAATATATATGTAAAACAGTAATAATCAGTATTTTTTGTTTCAAATTGTTAAGTATGTATAAGTAAACAAAATTGTGTAATACTTAAATTACAATACAGGATTACTGTTTATTGGATGTATTCCGGTGGAGGCCGTATAGTAGAAAGATAAGCAATTAATTTAACTATATAATGCCTTATCCTTAAACTAACCGTTTTTCATGATATATAGACAAAAATTTTTTTTGATAATGATCAAAATTTACAAAAATTTTTATAAAAATTATAAATATGTTTATAATTCTTCTTTTCTTTTTATTCAGCATACAATCTGATCAGATCGTAACATGTAGAAATCTATAGTATCTGCCTATCCTTCTGGGAAATACCCGTAAGTCTATATTATTATTACAATCTGATATTTATTTAAGTACAACAAGCCGTCTAAAATATTTTAACGTTTCGATGGAGTACTTGAAAAAACATTTAAACCTGTAAATGTTTTATCAAGTTCTTTAACAAAAAAGTTAATTTATCTATAAAAAGTTAATAATGATAAAACATGCAGAACAACGCAAAAACATCTCTGTCTGGCCATCCAACAAAGTATAAATGTTTAGTCTCACTCGCATAGTTACTTGAAAAAAAAGCTAATAATTAAGACAGGCAGGCGAGTTCCGAGAATCGGTCGTTCACGATTATTCTTCATTATTTGTTTCGGAAACGATCGTGAATGTTTATGCTAAGTCATGCTTGATTGGAACAGCTATGCTGGTGCCTAGGGAAAAGGTTAGGACGGAAAGCTTCGTTATCCATGTCATGCCTGCGCTTTTAGTAATTACAGTATCATAAACGCGAATGCATGTGTCGCACCCAGTACCTACTAAGGGATTTGACATTTTTTTTTTTAATTTTGATATGGCGGAAATGCAGTCAAAACGAAGAGATCATCCACAGAAAATATTTTCTAATGAAGAATATGTTGATATTTTTTATTTGTATGGATATTGTAATGGTGATTCTGCGGCTGCTCGCCGTGAATACCTTTGTCTCTTTTCTAATCTAAATCGAATCGATTCAAAAATAGTTTTATTTTCTAGGTAATAGAAACTACACTTGAAATGCAATAAAAATGATTGTTTTACTCTTAATCGTCGTGTGACAGACCAGGCGCATGCGAATGGAACGCTTAACGGTCCGTTTTTATTGTTTGCTGGTCGGCTATTTGCAGGAACGGCGCCTCGCGAACTTAGTTCGTCGAAATAATACTTCTGGACAATATGTGTTTATAGAAGTGCAGAGTTTCACCACCGATATGCCAGTACGTATGCGATGTACTATAAAAGACCGTAGACTAAATGCAGTACTGTGGTAGTGCAGTGGAGTGCAGGTTTAATGCAGTATGCAGTTGCATTTTTGTACTATTTTCGCCCTTCAAAGAATGACCAATTAGACGGGTCGGTTTTAGACTAATCGAATTGAGACGGCCCGGATCTGAAAAACTGTCCTCGATCGGAAGCCATACCGTCGAGATAGCCTTGCTATTTTTTGACATCGATTCCGGGTCGTGCCGTAAGGGACGCCGCTATTTGATGGCCCTAAACGACTACTGTCAGCTGTCAGCTGCCCTATCATCACAAGGGTCGCTGGTGTCTATGTTACGTGGTTAGCCCTTTAAAGGATTACCCAGATTATACTGCATATGTGTATGATGTATTTCGAAAGTACAACTCATGCGAACTCATATCTTTATTTACAAAATAAATCTATATGTTCAACCTTGCTAGTATGTACATTACATTAAAAGTGTACCGAAAAAGTGATGTTTCCTATTTATGAATTACGAGTTCGGAACTCGTTTATATACAAACTGTATGAGTTTAAATAAGATAAAGGATATGTTTCACGCCGTGTGTACGTCGGGGTGCGCAGAGACGTTTTCGTCCCGAACACGTCTGCTGCCCCATGTTAGTGTGTTTAGTGACTATATCAGCAAGTTCGAGAAACTGGCTCTGTACAACGACAACTAAGTGACATTGGTAGTTCCCGTGTTTATCACGCGGAAAAAGAAGAAGAAATTCTTCGCCATTTTAAAGAAGATCTGACTATATCAACAAACGCAGTTGCGAATCGGCTAACAGTATTAGAAAGAGACCTTGTTAAGAGGTTAGATTTCTGCAGATTTATGTAGCATGCTAATGCAAAGGATCCCATATTTTTCCAAAAGATTATGTGGACCGATGAATCCAGATTTGATCAAGATGGTATTACTAATTATCATAATGTACATTTTTGGACCCAAAAAGAGTATGGAGATATTCAAAAAAAGAGTCCTACCGATTCTCAGCAACGATTTTCCCTCAACATCTGAATGGAAATTATTGATAATAATTTGTTTGAGCCGTATTTTCTACTCGAAATATATCAATATTTTTTAAGAAATTAATTTTTTGCTTTTATGGAAGATATGTTCCTAGAAATAAGGCAGTTTATGTTTTATCAACACGAAGGTTGTCCTGCGCACTTTCGTATATTCATATGACGCCAGGTTAATGACAATTTCCCTCTGCATTAGATAGGCAGAGGAGAGCCAAATCCATGGCCCGCGAGGAGCCCACATCTAATTCGAATGTATTATTACGTCTGGGAACAAAAGAATAGCCTCGTCTATGGAATTCAGCTAGTAACGTCCATAGAAGTGCTTCAAGAGCATATAATTAATCCGATTGGACTTATTCAACGTACATTAACTTTGAGAGTGATTAAAAGCAAATTAAGACGAAGAATGCGCATCTGTATACTCAATAAGGGCTCTTACATAAAGCAAGAATTATAAATTAATAAATAAAGTTTATTTGGATATCTGAGGGTTTTTTTTTTAATTTTTTGGAATATCTGTCTACCTATAAGTTTTACTCAATACTTTGTATATTCTAAAAATCTACTTGACTTTATTGCTGATTATTTTTTTCAAGTACTTATGCAAGTGAGATTAAACATTTATACCTTGTTGGATAGCCAGACAGATGGAGATATTTTTACATTGTTCTGCACGTTTTGTCATTATTGACTTTTTATTAATAAATGATTATTTTTGTTAAAGAATATGATAAAACATTGAACAGGTTCAAGTATTTTTCTAGTACTCTATCGAAACGATAAAATATTTTAGACGGATTTTTGTTCTTAAAGAAAAGAGAATTGTGAGTATAATATTTTTTTTTATAATTGTTGAACATGAAATTCTGGAATTTCCCAAAAAAAAACATTTTTTCGAATATCTCATAAACGGTTGGTTTTTGGATAATACATCAATTACTTATTAGCTTTGCTATACGGCCTCTACCGGAATACATCCAATAACCAGTAATCCTGTATATTGTCCTGCGTTCTCACAGTCCAATAAATGGGGACAAAACAAACTGCTTATTTCGTTAATTATCTCTTCTCATCTCTGTTAGATGATATACGAATTAATATGCTTTTTTCATCACGCAGCCAGTTTGTGGCCCGACGCAGAGTTGTTGGTTGTAGTATGCGCCGCAGCCGCTCGTGTCGGCCTCAAGATAGCTGCCCAACTGAATCACACAACAATATTGAGAGGCGTTTTAGTGGCTTGCGGTGTACCGATGGACAAGCATGCTGATTTGTATCCAGTGCTGGTGGACGTGAGAACGGGTGAGAGTGATTCACTTCCAAGCGTATTTTTAAATATAGGTATTCATATAAGGTTATTATGAACTTTTATGTAAAACCCAACCAAATAAAGGCTCATTAAAAAAGTTTGTGTTTTATAGTCATTTTTAGGGTTCCGAATTACGAACACGGTATCCTTATAGTATCCTCATGTCCGTCCGTACGTATGTCACAGCCATTTTACTCAAACGTTACAGGATGTATATTGATGAAATCCGGAGTATAGGTGTCTTGTTTAAACCGCTACTTAGTTCAGGAGTTAAATAAAGTAAATCAATATTTCCAGGGGGGATACTCCATACATACAACGGAAACTGAAAAAATTTTTTTTAGCAAACGTCAACGTGTGGCACATATTTTGACAGTTGTTTTTAAATCATTTTAAGCTTTTTTAGATTTTTTTTTGATTAAGTTAATATTTTCGGAAATAACCCCTCCGAAAGTAGCATAAATTGTGTGTCCTCTTTATTTTTTAAACCGTAATTCCAAAGAATATAAAAAAATTGTATATGGAAAAAGTAATGTTTAATAAATATTTTTAGTCACCTATAACTAGACGACTAAAGTGCTTATACCTATTATATGCAGGAAACATAGAAAAAAATGTAACTACATACTTTTTTCATCTGTACCGCATTTCTTTGTAGTAACGGTTTCGGAACCCTATAGTGCGCATGATCCGACATACTCTTAGCCGGTTTTTTTTTGTATAATTATCATAATTGATGTTTTCGTGTTAGTCTCCGCTCTCAGGAACAGTCTAATGTGTGATAATGTTTTTTTAAATAATTATGAAGTAATCACGATATGAATATTAGGGTATCTAGGCTGTTCTAGACATTCATTTACTAATACAACATAAATTATGTTAAAGTCATAAACTGACGGCTTCAAAAACAAATCTCAAAATCATCATCTCTTTCAAAACAGTTGTCATTTTGAAAGAGATGATTACAATAATGTGACAACACTCAAAAGCGTGTGTCTGGAGAGCCTATATTTGGGTAAAGTTATCGATTGTAGTAGACTTGGTATTCGTGCACTAATTTTTCTTTCAAAATTTGATAAAAGTGGAACAGGCGAGCTAAAATTGTACTCTAGCTACATACATATTTATGTGTTGAGTGGTTCTGAAGTATGTTCTTCCAGAACCTATCACCCTTTGAAGGGATGACTCTTGAAATTGTGCAGGATTATGTCTATTTAAGACAAACAATCCAGTTAGGCACAAACAACATTAACAAAGAGACTGGCAGAAGAATCCAGCTAAGATAGTGGAATTATATGTATTATAATCTGCTTCCACCTTATTTAAGATTTTATATGGTAGTGATATTGCCATTTACAAACTGCGCCTCACACCACAGGACGCATCACCAATCTCCAGTTGCAGACCCATTTGACTTCTCTCTGTCTGAACACTCGCGATACGGCGAATCTGTTGCGTCTTATGGAGTCGGACGTAGCAATAAGCGATATAAGGGAACTATTAGCACCCATGATGCGGAGATCGGAATGGAGCAAATCCATGAAGCAGGCGATAGCTGAACTCGAGGTTTTCGCCAGAAATGCTAAAGCCCTAGGCGCTGAAGTAAGTGTAAAGTTTTATAGCTTATGTGCCATACGTTTTTCGTAACTTTTACCGATTTAATTATAAATGCATTTTTAGCTACAAATACTATATATTTTGTAATATGTATTTTATGTACAGTAAGAATAATGGAATTTAGGTAGAACCTCATAAATTCAAGTAGTGGAAATGTTTTGCTGTGTATTTGATATTTTGGAATGTATTTTTAAAGCTATTGAATTTTTTGCCATTAATTTTACTTATAGTTCTTAACGATCCCTTTAAATCTCTCTGTTATTGGCCAAATATGTGAACTTTCAATGTCACATTTTTCAGGCTGTCAGGATATTTTTCTAGCTTTTGTTTGAGCAAATAATAAAAATCTATTTTTAAAAGTTCAATTTTTTAATGCAAAACCTAATTCAAGTTCTGAACTAGATTTATTTATCAACTAGAATTGACCTACATCAATATAGAATGGATTTCTTCATGTTTTATATTGATCTCATTTTAATTCCCTATCTTTGCCGTTAATTCTCCGACCCTGCTCACAATTTCAATTCTCATTCCACCTATTCTGATCATGATTTTACTGATCTATTTCTGCTCTTGGATATTGCAGTCAATGTTAATTTTGTTAACAAGAGCAAAATCATATAAAATAGGTGGTATTATTAAACCAATTTAGATCTTATTATTTGAGTTTATTTTATTTTTGATTTATTTTATATTGCTTAAATTTATAAGACGTTTGTATTCATTTGCTTAAAAATCCGCCATGTAAACATTGTTGTGAGATGACAGTAGTTTCAGTAGCAGTAGTCAAATTAATGGCAGGAGTAGTTCAGGTCAGTACCTACCTGTATGGGTCTAAAATACTCCTGTCATAAATTTTATGACCCATTATATTTTCTCCATCTTAGATTACCTTTAATAACCATTTTCTCGCGGGAATGGTATATTTTTCAAGTATAAATGTTGGCCCATCTCTAAACAGAAAGTATTGCCTGTAGACCAATGCAAATAATTTTGAAATTGGTTTATTAATATAAACTCATGCCTATTTCACATAGTGGTAGGCAGAGACCATATATTTCCACATTGTACGATCTTTTCATATCTTTCTTGTTGTGCTGACATCCATCAATATCTTCATATAAGCTCCTTGGTTTAGGGTGCTTAAAATTTTGCCCTATTTTGATAATGTGCCACCGATTTGGTCTGCATAGGATCGACCTAATATTAACTAATATCCTTCTGTGTATAATCTGTGTAAATATTTTTCTGTGGGAATGGGATATTTTACTACCATATTTATCGTAAGACCCGCTGTCTACAAATCTTGTCAGGTTCAAGTATATGGCGATTGTACTATTGCATTTAAATTATTTCAGACAGGCAGACAAATATATTTTGAAATTTGATCTTATTATATACACAGAAACACGCACAGAACAATTATATCTAATTTTTATGTGTGTGTTTGTCACTGAACTATATGACAACTAACTTTGATAATTTTTTTGTATTAGTTTGAGTACATCCCTGGATGGTTTAGATTTCAATTGGACCCATTAGGAGGCACTGAAATCAGATTGTAGGATTTGTTTTTTAATAACATATTTTTTTTACATAACATATAAGTCTAAAATTTACCCCCTCAACAATCCTCAATATTTTTTTAACAATAATGATAATTATTCAAATTTTCTGAGGACTTCATGAATAATTGACCTTCTGATAATGATTCATAGTTATGTTTGTGTACCATAGGTGGCGCTGACGTCGGATTATGTGGTATTTGACATGCACATCAATACATGCAGAAGTCACTTGCGTCGTAGCTTAGCGTTGTTTCCACATTTCAATTTTGTTCGCTATATATCGATAGATATAGTATAAAATGTTTTTCAACCACCGTCGAGAAATTTCACTTTTTTTTTTAATTTTGCCTTGCGCAACAACAATAACACAAGACTTAAATGACAAGCAGTCTCAAATGTCACTTAGTACGTAGTTTATCGAAAAAACGTTTGCTGGAATCTGCTAATAGTGGGCAAGCCAATGTTCGGGCAGGACGTCTGCCGGGTTCGCTACTAAATAATATGATCTTATATTTCATACAACAGTGAAAATAAGAGGCAAGTGCTTGTCAAATTTTATTGCAACATGACTGCACTTCTTGCTATAAGCTTGTTGTTATACAATTTGAAAACATGATTTTCATTTATAAGAATTTGAAACTTTTGTTTTTTACCTTGATTATAATTTTAAGCGACATAAATTTCAGTTTTTTTCCGTATATCAATTTTCATATTAATATGTTTAAGTTGTGTCTTATCTAAGTATACTAAACTTTGAATTTTATGTGTTTTTATAGTGTCCCATAACAATCGCCCCCTGTTTGGCGTACAATGCTAGTCAACACGGCGGTGTCTTTTGGCAGGCTTTATGTGCCAGGAAACAGGATCAAAGTAAGACCGGGCAGGGGAAGCACAGATCTGGAGACTTGATTGCTGTTGGTGGCAGGTGATTCTATTCTTAATAATTATTTGTACATAAAAAAAAATGCTTTAAATAGCTTAAACAGTAATTGTAATTGTATAGGAATGAGTTAGTTGATTTTTCAGCTTCAACAAGTTTTTACTAATAAAGTGGTAAGGTTTGATAATATTTATTTGGTAATATTTATTGGTAATACGACTTCGTGTTTTTATCGCGGGCGCATCAACAAGTGACTTTTTAACTCAAATCAAATTAAACTCGCTTTTTGTCTCGGAGAGTGCGTTAAGTTGTTGGTTCAGGACGATTATCACAACGGCGACAATGATCAATAGTCACCCAATAGCATTGGCCCAGCGAACTTGGATTTTTAAGTCCTAACACTTCAATTTGAAATAACATTGTGGGAGTGTGTGCTCCTGTATTAGTACACAAACATGATGCCATTGTGGTAACACTGTATATAGTTTTTTTTAATTATCAAATTTTCAATTAACATGGAAACAAGCGTTTTGGTGTATTATATGCATAGGTCTCATTATATACTTTATATACACTGTAAAGCATATACAGTAAGCTGCATACGCTTCCCTTACGGTCAACGTACCGCAGCAAACAAAGGAATTGCACACGATTCTTACATGCGACCAGAAATGAGATGACGTATCCTACAGTCAATGCACCACGATACAAAGTTCCGGACACGCATTCCATTCCCACGGTAAATGCCATCTTGTGATTGGCCAGTCAAACGTACACGTCATTTAGAATCAATCAGGAGCGGACGCGATGCATTCCCGTAACGCACGTTGCAACTCTACGCCACGCAGCAACTGCGCTTGGGAAGCACAGTTTGTACGTGGCACTCCCGAAATTAGACATGTTAATGTACGCAGTCTACGCGATAACATGAAATTGTTTTATCCTTCAAGTGACTTATCGTAAAATACAATAGTTGCTAACCACCCTTTTAATAAAGCAACTGTTACATTTACACATATTTTTCATAGATATAACACTTTAGTTGAAGAATTCTGGAAGGTGGCCAGAAGTGAAAAAGATGACGAATCGGAGCTGAGGAGTTGTTCGGTTGGTTTTTCAATGTCTCTAGAACGGATAGCAGCAATCGTAAAGAAAAGAGATATTGATTTACCTGAAGACATGAAAACTAACATAGAGGTAAGATACATCAAGTAGTAATAATAATGTAATAATATTAATATTTAATTTATATTAATCTATTAATGTTTTATGTTTCTTTGATACTGATAGGGATAAAATTATTTACTTTTTTTACATATGCAACTCTAAATTTACAAATACTTTTATTGATACAGTTATCCAATAATAACTAATTTAGGAATAGCCAGCTTAGTTTCAATTCGTATTTTTATATTATTTGGAAAATAAAAGACATGTCAAAGTATATAGTCTGACGATACTTTGTGTACTATATTCTTCAGCTGATGAATGGTTTGACATAAAGCTATATCTTCAAAAAAGTTTTGAGTTTTATGTTTGAGGTTGTTTAGGTCCCTGTGATGTTTTGATTTTATTATTGTTAACATCAACATATTAACATAACATTTAAGATAGACACGGTAACGTCAAACGTAAAAATGGTTCACTTAGGTAGCGAGCGAACCACTTATAAGAGTAATACAAAAATTTGTGTCATGGTCGGTAACGCCATCTACTGGTATAGAATGAATTCAGTGGCATTCATATGTCACGTGGGTGAAGTTGTGGAAGCCTTAGTAATTGGTGAGAGGATGTGCGTGACTGATTGGTCACAAGTGACGCGACGTCATTAATTTTTATTTAGCCGATTATGAAATGACGCGTCGAATGTTACAATTCTCCAATAATACAGGAGACAAAGAAACGGGGAGTCGCAAATTATGCACGTGTCAGACCTCGTAACTTGTCGATTCATTCCCAAGTGTATTAATGTATTAAGTGTACAGTTTAGCTTTAGCATTAATATTAGAATTAAATTCTATAAGAGGACAAGATCTCTTAATTTCCTGGCATAATGTCCGAACCCAGAGACGATTCAGATATGGTCAGATATTTCAAGACGTATTGTCAGCGTTCTCCGTCATGTAAATAGGAAACCGTGCGAAAGTGAACAACTGAGATGAGTGCGATAAATCGTGAAACCTTTGAGGACCATTGTGAAGAATAGTAAGCGCGTCATCGAAACATTGATGTCATCGTCAATATTTTAATGATTTTTAGTCTGTTAAATTTTTATTTCACACGAGGTGATAATTCTCAATAAAAACAATCATTACTAGGCAAATACTGAAAAAAAATAGTTTTCACGAGCCCTTAATTTAAGCTAATTGTACAAATGAATCCTTTGTTTCTCGCTCTGCAGTCGGACAAAATCTGCGTGTGCATTTGGGGTGCGGCGGGCAGCGGACGGGACTGCGCCGCGGCGAGTCGGCGCGCCGGGCTCGCGAGAGAGCTGTGGGCGGCCGGCTGCACCGTCTGCGTGGCCGAGTGCAGGAGCACGGGCGAGGCCCACGAGCTGACCGGCGCCAATTTGGTGGCGCTGTTGACCGACGACAGCGCCAATTCGGTGCGGCTCGCGCAATGGGACAAAACGAGGTGAGAAAAAATCACCAGCACGTCAAGTATAAACTTTAGTATTACAACAAGTACTGTCAAAAAGGAAAACACTTATTCAGTTAACAAAAAATAAACATGTAGTCAACAATTTACGGATACAAAGGGGTTGTATATTGAAAGCATTTTTATTTCACATGGCAATTAAAGTTATTCTAGAATTAATATTTTATGGAAATCAATGTATAAATATATTAAATATATAAATTTTAGTCCAAATGGAATCAAAAATTACATTATTAAGTAGCTGTTTGTTTATGATTTTATGTATATTACTATTGACTATTTCTTAATTATGCCCTTAATAATGCACATTACAGTTATTTACTTATAATTATTCTTTTTGTTCTTTCCGTAATTAATTTTGTAGCTAACCAGCAGTTATTACGAAATATGAAATGCTTTTACAAGTGAATTATGAATCACTATAGATGTTGGCAACAATTCACAGAATACAAGAAAAAATGCTGCCTTTGAGTGCAGTGGTCGACTATGTGAAGCAAAGGTTGCAAATAGAGCTGCACCGCAATTCAGAGAGTAAGTTATTTAGTATTATTTGGATTACACATAAAAAAATAAAAAGTGAGATAAAGTTTCTGTAGTTGTGAGTACCATTGTAGTAAGTTTTGCCATGAGTAATGTCTCACAGATAAATATTGAACAAAAACGTACATTATGTTTATGTATGTCTTGAATTTTTTTAAAATTCCCCTATCAAAGTTTTAATTACAAATTTGTATCGAATCAAAGGAAGAAGTTCATTGGACAAATTATGTGTTGCTATTAGCTAAACTCGCAACAAAGCTTTCAAATAATAGTCCATCACAATTTGCATTTTGTATGATTGTGCTTAGGGAATATACCAATATTACGTGACCCGTTCACGGGCAGGGAAAGGTTCTTCAAAATACCACGTTTGGTCACAGCACTAGGAGGCTTAGGCTTCGTCTCATAGTCGGAAAATTCTCAAGCTTTATCGAGATATATTCAAATTATGGCGCGCAGCGTTCAGCGCTTTTTAAACTCACAAATGGCAACACTAACGTAAATATGCCGGCACGCCAGCTGATTTAAAACTGATAGTTTTTGTACTCATTTGAAAGTGGTGTGATTATATGGTATTCTATTTGTACTAAAACGTAATATCTATTACAATGTTTTTACATAAGATTTTTCTCCTGATTATATTAACTTTTTGTTAGCAGAAAAATTATTTAAAATCATATTTATGAATTACTATGTGTAGACTGGAGGGAAGAGAGGGGATCTTGGCATATACTACAGTTGGTCACTGAGAGGGGGCAGGGGTTAAAAATTGTAAAATAAAGGGTCACGTAGTATAGATTTGTTCCCTTAGATTGCGCTATTTTATTTAATATAGTATTAAAATAAAAATCTGTTTATTCCACCAGTACCTTCAGTCGTTGTAATAGTTATTTTATTTTTTATTATTCATACATTTAACATGTAAATTTGAATCCGCATTTTCAAAACCGGTCATTGTCCATATGTCCATCTTTAAATATTTCCTATCTACATCCTTAATTGGTCTCTGTTGAAAATTTATCGAAAGGTTCCTTTTTTTATCGTTTTTAAATGTGGAGCTTATATATTCTATTATTTTTATAGCACCAAACTATAGTAGGACGGCGAGCTGGTGTGAGACAGAGAGACCGACGATATCAGTCACTATAATCGCCGATGAGAAATTGTCGAACAATATGCGCCGCCGCTATGAGACTCAGGTTTTAAACTTTTCTTATTCTTACACACAAAATGTACATTTATTTTATTTAAAAAAAAATATATATATCTACTGAAAGTTGTTATGGGATGCTCTTACATTTAAGTGGCATCTATTTGACGATGAGTATGCTCATCTATAACATATGTCTACCATTTAAATATCGAAAATTATGACGCTAAATGACACTCATTAACTACGTATTTCACACGCTTAACACTAAATATGATGAAAAAAAAAACATTTACAAACTATATATTTGACCATGATCAAATAAATGTACCTATGTAGGCGATAGGCGCCGCGTCGGCCTGTCTCTCGTCGCTGGGTGTGACGCGGCGCGCGTGCGTGCTGGCACTGGATTGCGAGGCGGCCTGCGTAAGGCAACTCGCCGCCGGCCTGGACGCGCCTCTCGCCGCGCACGACCTGCAGAGGGCATTCCGCACTGTACATGATGGGTGAGTTATGCGCATGCACATGTAATAAATAATATGCGCGAGTACACGTTTACTGGTCTCGATTTTTTACACATCAATTACTTTTTTAACGAGTTCTATTTCCAACTTTGTAATTAAATTCGCGTATTTTATTGATAATTATATAGATTTAAGATAATCACAAAACAACATCAAAAGATCTATTATACAATGTTTCTTATGTAATAATAAACTGATGATATTTAAATCGAAGGACTTTTGTTTTTTCTAACATGGTCAAAATTTAATGAATTTTGAATTTATCTGAAAACGCACATTTTTGATATTACTAAATAGAATTTTAAAGTGAGCCCAAATTTGAAAAGTAAATTGCTTTGATAGTTCTTTTCCTCGTTACAGCTTTCCTCGCAAACGGAAGATCCTCTCCGAGGCTCTAGACGTTCTGACGTCCCTGGTCACCGCCAGGAGTTCGGCCGAGGAGCCGACCTTATTCGCGTTGTACTCCATCCCCGAAGCCGTATGTCGTTTAATAACGTGATATATAGTGTAAGTTTTTATATATATTAACATTCACAAAGTATAAAAGATCTGAAAATTTCCTGTTTCTATTTGTATATAATAACAAATGTTTAAGACCTATGGTATGCAGATTTTTGTAAAAAAAAGTTTAAGGTAAAACAATGTCTTGTGTCATTGTTTATTAATGAACTGTTTCCCTAATATTTTAATGTATACTAAATATGTTAAAATAATGCTCAAACTTAAAGAACTTGAGCATTTTAAAAATGATATATTAAAATATATTTTCTGTGTTACGTAGTATGAAGTTTATATCTATATCTATATTATATTTTTGTAAAATGCAGTATATTTTCTTGAGATGAATTTGCCCTTTACAATTTCAATGATGTATATTTATGCAACTTTAAAGTGCCGTTAATTGTATGAAACAATTGATAAAAAGGTAAAGTATTGATTTTTCAATTGAAACGTTTCAATGAATGTCGTGATAAAACTTTTTATGCTGTTGTATAGGTTCATAAAACTCGTATGATTTTGTCAAATTCGTTTAAAAGTAACTAATTTTAAATAAGTTTTAATAATATTTCAAATGCTTCCAAGTGTTTACAAGATTAATCCAAAACATTGTATAACTCCAAGTGTTTCTTAGAATATTTGATATCAAAACATCTAGAGGATAGCGATGCCCCCACCAAGTTGAACATAAGTAAACAAACAAAAGCGCAGCTAAAAAAAAAAAACAATAAAAAAGCAATCCCACAACCTTTTGCAATGGAAGGATTGTGTTGCCAGACTTGCATTTTTGTATGTTTTGTTTCAATGGGGTATATTACATATTAATTTATACACGGTTATCTCGAAAATGACCCTAACGATTTCACTGTCAATTTGTACTTTAATAAAGTTCTGCTTTTCAAATTTATCCATGTAGGTATCTTCCTTTGGAAAAATGAGATATTTTTTTCTCTACATTGCTTTACTCAGCTTAATTCTGTTGAATTTTAAGGTAATTGCATTATTGGTTTCTAAAAACAAATGGCACTACGTAAAATACATTACTGATAACTTTAAGTAAATTAAATATGTAAATGTGTCTAAATATATTTATTATTGAAAATGAGTAATTGTTCCCGTGAGAAATTATCATATTCCCATGCCAAACTCAGAAGTCGACAAGTAAAGTCCGATTGTCCAGACACAGATTTTTAATGATACAATGGAAGTAACATGACATAAGAATAGACAGAAAGAGAAACAGACGGGGATTGTAAATAATATGGATATATTTAACAATTCATGATCATTTTCTTATATCAAAATGGCAATTATATTTTAAAAGAACTATGTCAATGTTGTTTGTATATGAGACCTGTGTGGCTATGGTATTGGAGGAGCTGATAAGTAGCAAGAGACAGTGGACTTGTCTTTCGATTCGATTTTCACCACATTTGGGGATCCTCTTAAGGAAGTATCTTTATTATTTTCTTTTGTATTTGACATTTGGTTGAACACCAAAAAAAGAATATCACTCTCCTTATAGTCATAGTCGGGTTTATAAAAATGTAATTGTTTTATGAATTCTAAGACTGGAGCACAACTTTTTGAATACTAATTTTGATTTTCTATTTGAATTGGCACCTTTTTCAGTCAGAAGGTAATCATCCTGAGTTTGCATTTAAAGTATTATTCATAGACCTGATGATGTTGATAGTTTTGCTTCTGTGGGAAGCATCTCAATTGATTCGTCCTAGATGTCAGTGCTTCCGTGTTTGGTAAGCTTACTTTTTTAAATTGCCCAAGTAACATGGTGGCTATGGCCCTTAGGCATCTATCTCATTCCTAATTTTGAGATTCATTCCATTTCAGTACCATTCTTCCCTTTTGCTCTTTAGATAGTAGGGTTACATTTATTTGCATCCATTTTATTTGTATTGTTTTGGTTTTCTTTATTTATATCATATTACTTCATTAATTTTACATCTAACAATAATATTATTTTGGAAATTGAATGTCCATTCACTTGGACACTTGGTCTTCAGTGTAGTTTAACATACAATTTTCAGTTACTTCCAAATTTTTAATTCTTACTCGATAATAATTATATAAAAAGCTTAATAATGTTGGTTTAAACTTTCTAATGAAATACAATTAATACCTTATATTCTTTAATAGCAGATCCGACAGACGTTGTCCTGTTCACACGTTTTGAATACAAAATGTTTCAAACTTTTTTTAAATAAGCTGTAACAATGGACCATTTTGATGAAAATTTTTATTAATAACATATTACAATTTACGACTAATCGATAGCGCGTGAGTATGTGTACACTGTAAGTGAAGATAAAAGTTGAGGCTGTGTTAAATAAAAATTCAAACTTGTTTTAATTAAAGGTGAAAAAGTTGAAACTCAAACTACTTTTTTTAATGTACAAAAATAATATTTTTGGTTAATCTCTGAGGGGTATAAACAAACAAATTCGATGGTTTTCCAACCCTGGAACGCACAACATTTAATTGACCTTGAGAAAAGCACGGATTTTCTAAATCTATACCACAAATCGTCATTGTTTGACCTTGTGACTTATTAATAGTCATAATAAATACCAAGCGAATTGGAAATTATAAATATTTGAATGGCTTAGGTGAATCTGAAGGAATCATTGGGATCTGTGGTAGAAGTACAACTTCACTTTGAAATTTCCCACTCAAAATAGTGGCTTCAAGAATGTTGCCTATGATTTTATTTATGACCAATCGCGTGCCATTACACAATTTCGGCGCATTCAAATTTCGAAGCAAAGTTACAGGTGAGCCAATCTTCAATCATAAGTTATGTGGTGGCATTCCAGGTAAATCTAGTGAATTTTGAAAACTCTAGGATAGTTGACAACTTAATCAGTATCAACAACAGTGTCAATCGATTTGAATGCAATTTCACTACCAGGCAATGACTGTTGTATTTTGAAATTGATGACGTCAACATCTTAATTTTTTTCGGCTAAAATAGCTCGCTCACGTAGCCATGCATGGTTAGTATAATTATGTCGTAAATCTGGAAAGATATCTTTTATTAACTCATCTTTGGTAGCGACCATGTTTCTAAAATTTTCTGGCAGTCGAATACATTGTGTGTCTTCATACAATCGAATTTTACCACTGCTAATGTCTAGCAATTGTTCAGAGAATCCCGACGCTAATGGACCATTTTGAAGTTGTACACGCATATTGATGGTAAGACATAATTTACTGACGCATCGCCATAGATAAGATTCTTTCGAACATACGCTTATTTCGTCCGCGTATGTTGCACGTGAAATGACAGGTAAAGTTTGTCTGAAATCACCAGATAACACCAATAGAGCACCTCCGGAAAGCCTAGTATTATTTTTGATATCTTTCAGGAACCTATCGACAGCTTCAAGCGAATGTTTGTGGGCCATTGTACATTCATCCCAGATTGTTATAGTATTCACGATTTTGGGTGCAGGGTTCGTTTGACGTCAAGGCGGTGCACTAGTGAAAACGCTATACACGGGAGGCGGCGAGAGCGGGCGGCACTGGTTCGGCACTGGATGTTTACTGTTCGGGCGGCGGTTTGCGACTGACCCAATGCGGAAAAACCCCTTCCTCCAAAGAAACATAAAAACGGCTTTGCCGTTATCCCGTACGTTTTGACGTCTTCGTCGAAAGCGGCCGGCAACATAGAGATGCTGACGGCGCGCGACTGCCCTATCTGTGCTTAGTGATCAGCACCTCGGCATAGGATTTCGCGAGAAAATTTTCAGCTCGAACTGAAAACTTTGGATGCCGGAAGCGTGGGAATGCTCCGGTTAGATGACCCTTTAATGTTGGGAGGTGGGGGATACCTATTAGTCTAGTTGCACATTTTTTACGTCTGCGAGCTTTTCGACTTCTGAAGTGAGGGCGTCCGGCGGATCTGATAGAATATTCCGTGGCCTTCTTAAAAAGTGGTGTGCCGGCGGCGGCTCATAAGTAGCGGCCGACATTATGAGTGGGTTGGGGTGGTTTTGTGCCATATCGAAAAAGCGCTTTGAAGCGTCTTTCATGAATTTATTGATAGTAGGGAGCTCTAAGTCTCCGTGAAGTACCGAATTTTTGACGCACCAGTGGGCGTCCGTCGCTTGTCTACAGAACTTATTTTGAATTTTCTGTAGTTTTTTGATTATATTAGGCGCGGCACGAGCGAAGACTGGACATGTATTCGTCATTACCGGCCTGATACACATTAAGTACAAAGTGCGCTTATTGCGCAATGACATTTTACTTTTTCTACCGATCTTGCCGAACTGGCGTGATTGGTAGAATTTTGTTAGCTTACTAACACGCGCGACATGATCTCGAAAGTGTAGATGTTTGTCGAGCGTTACTCCTAAATATTTATAATTGTGTTGCCGCGGAATTTGAGCATTATCAATGCGGAGTGTGGGGGCGTTGTATGGGACAGTAAACTTTTTCTTATGTTTGCTATAATTAAATCGTATAGCTGCTGATTTCTCCGGATTTACTTTACACTTAATACGCCAGAGTCGAAGCCATCTTATCAACTCGTCGATGGCCCTCCGTAATCGCGGTGTGGTGTCTCGAAAATTACTGCCGCGTAAGTAAAGTGCAGTGTCGTCCGCGAACAACGCGAGTTGGACGCCATTCGACGGTCGCGGGATATCATTGACGTACGCTGAGTACAGTAGATGGGATAGGGTGGAGCCTTGAGGTACTCCCGCTTTTAGTGTTCTTTTTGTAGAGTATAGAGTATGCGTTTTCGTGGCGGAACGTAAAATTTCGATTGGTGAGATAATTTTGTATGATAAGTACAAGACGATCTGGAAGCTCTAGTGTGTAGAGTTTGTGAATTAAACCTGCGTGCCATACCCTGTCGCAGGCCTTCGCTACATCGAAAAATACCGCCACTGTTTTTCGCTTCTTTTTGAAGCCGTCCGATATGTGCTCGACTAATCGATGGACTTGCTGGGGACATGAGTGATTCGGTCGAAAGCCAAACTGTTCGTTAATAATGAGGCCTTTTCCAATGAGATGCTCACTTAAGCGGGTTTTGATCGTTTTTTCGAATAATTTTCCTAATCCGCTTAAGAGACTGATGGGGCGATAACTAGCGGGGAGGTCGCGTAGTTTCCCCGGTTTTAGTAAGCCGATAACGACTGCTTCCTTCCATATTGGAGGAAAATAACAATTTTAAAGCACGCGTTAAAAATTGCGACCAAAAGTGCCATTAATGGCAGAGAAATGCATTTTAATGCTTTATTGCTAATGCCATCGAGGCCCGGAGCCTTTTTAGTTTTTAGTGCTTTAATGTGTTTTTGTATTTCGTCTACGGAGACGGGGGCAAGGTCGTCTTTCGGTTAGAGGGAGATTTTCATACGAACTTCCTCCTCGATCCTGTGTGTGTGCTGCGTCGTGTATTGAGTTATTAGAACATTGCTGTTCTACACTGTCTGCTAGACATTCAGCTTTTTCCCAGTCGTCGACTGCGAACGAGTTATCCGATTTCCTGAGGGCGAGGGTTGGTAGGTGACCGTCTCATTTAAAAGCCTTAGGGCTGGAAGGAGGGGGGGGTAGAAGTTTTTACTTCCGGTAGGTTTCACCGGCACAGTGTTTGTTGTCCGTGCTGTCTGTTTGTTTCCGTTGTTCAACGCGGGAAAATGAGATACGTTCAACGGATGCGGTGTCTGTTGGACTTTTGTAACATTTTTGTTTAAGCTATTCTTAGGTTTGAGTTTCGGTGCTACCGGACACCCTCCGTAATTAGCTGTATGATCGCTTCCGCAATTGCAGCAGGCAGGTTTGCCTTCTGAAACGCGGGTGCGAGTGCATTCTTTGGTCCAGTGTGGATCCAAACATTTCACGCACCGCGGTGGGGCGTGGCAGTTTGTGGCCGCGTGGCTGTAAAGCTGGCAGCGATGACACTGCCCGGGGATACCTCTTTTGTATGGGGCCTCCACGGTTATACCGGATAGGCCGCATACATTCGCTAAGTTTTTAAAAATGTCTGTCGCGCCGTCCGTTTTGTTAACCCGCCAACGGTGACGTCTATTTCACTTACATCATTGGTGACGCCGGTCTCAGGCACCGGGATATTCTATTAAGGTTTTTTCAAAGTATTTTGTATACTATTAATAAATATTTTAAATAATGTATTCGTTAATAATAAAACAAAGATATTTAATTAATCACAGTCCTTTTATTCGACTTACAGATTACCATTTAACAATTTTACTGAATATCTTCAAAATGACTAAGTTCAATCACATTACTTATTATAAACTTAGAATACAATAACAATATATCTATATTTTAATAATCTTACTTTTCCAGTCTTTTGACATTAGGAACTATATAAAAAAGAACAAAAAGAGGTATCCCACCAACAAAAAATAACAAAAATAGCGATCTGAAAAATGTCTATTCTTCAGTCAAACAGCTTCTGCAAGAAGGCACTATATGCTCAAGACACAAATATTTCTTACACTTATGACAAGTATATTTAGTCTTCCTGTTCTTTTCCACCCACACTCAAAGCACCGGCCATTTCTTGACGGACCTATCGTTGGTACCTCATCTATATTCAAAATTTCTGTCAGTCGTAGTCTTATTGACCGTGGCAAGTTCAACTGCATCTGCCGTTCTCTCATGCCAGGTTCAATTAATTTCATAGCCAAATTCTCAATAAAGTGACGACGTTTAAGTTTTGAATTTTGGTTGTTAGCTGTATGAGTCACCTGGCTGTTTATGGTACTCACATTGAGCATAGCATAGAATAGTACCATAGGCCAGCGTTTTGTTGCTCTAGCACAATTGTAGTTAACAAACAACAGCCAAGCCAGAATTGTCAAGATTGTAGGGGCCTTCATTTGGCTGTTTACCGGGATAAATTTCCATATTAAATATGTAAAACATTTTAGCGTCACAGAGTGCTTGAACTTTGATCCCATATGGATTGGGCTTATTAGGAATGTATTGTCCAAATGAGCACCTTCCACGAAAAGCCTCCAACTTTTCATCAACTGTCACATAAACTGACAAAGTATAACCATTCTTACAATTTTGTACAAATTTCTCGAATATGACAAATTTTGTCAAGTGCTTTTCTTTGTTCCCTTGTAGTACAATCATCAAACCTCAAAGTTCGTAGTAAAAATTTAAACCTCTGGACAGACATAGAAAGTCGAAATATTTCAACTGAACCACCATCCGTTCGAAACAACTCTTCAATATTCAAATTATTTGATTTTTGCACTCCAGCTAATAGAAGCAAACCTAACAAGCAACATATCTCGTTGTAATCAGTCTGTTTAGCATATGTTTCTCTGCTAAAATTATCTTTCACGTTAGCAATGGATTGGTTGGTATACAGTAGAACCTCGATAACTCAAACCTTGGTAACTTAAAAACCTCTATAACTTCAAAAAATAATATGTTCCCTTCCCATCAGAGCCCAAAACCTCTATAACTTAAAATACGCAACCTCTATAACTTAAATAAGTAATCTCTGTATTGGCCCTCAGTAACTTAAAGAAATGTTTCGACAACCTTTACAACATAAAATTGTTTGTCAATGAGTCATTTTGAAAAATTCTGCAAAACAAAAGGTTTCGGTAGTTGTTGCTTGCACGTGTTCACTAGTTAAATTGTTAACGTTTGCAAAACAAAAGATTTCGGTATTTATTGCTTGCACGTGTTCACTAGTTAAATTTTTAACGTAAACAATACATATGTCACCTATTGTTTGCTTCTTTGAATTTCTTTAAAGCTTTGCGGCGGTTAACCTTAAGACATAAGTAAGCCTTGGATCATAAGTTTTTGATCATTGTCCTGGAAACATCGCTTTACTTACTGTGTGATAAAACTGGCTTAAAATGAGTTCAAAAAGAAAACTAACAACACTCACATACGCTGATAAAGGGTGGAACAAGGGTACATACATACCTACCTCTATATTAACCTATCCCTAACATAGACCCTTGATAACTTAAAACCTCTATAACTTAAAATATTTTGTGTTTCTCTTGGACTTTAACTTATCGAGGTTCAACTGTACTTGACAATAATTTCAATAATTGTGTCGTCAAAAAAGTGTCTCCAAATGCCAAGTGGTTCCTTTTCACTAGATGTAACCCTTTTAGGTCCTGGTAACTGAGTTACTAAATAAAATCTTCTAGTACGAACAGATTGGCGGGGTGGTTCTTTGCTCCATTTCGTACTATTATCCTTTCCTAAATAAAAGGCGTTGTTATTACCTCAAGATTCTCGGTCACTCAACTCCTCTTCACTCTCCGAATTATGTAATTCATCTGGCAAAGGATCTGCCGACTCGCTATCACTCCCAGCTTCACTGCCCGATGACATAGACAGGCCATCTTCACCCAGTACTTCTTGTAAAAGAGATCCTAGACGAATTTGTTCACTTTCGTAAGACATGCTGTAACAAAATTTATAATTTTAAACACGCCCTTGTACATAAAAAGGCGCAACATCCATTAAACAATACAATAAACTTACTGATCATCGAAAAATGTAACAAAATAGTAAAAAGTAAGTAAAAGTGTACAAAATGCAATCAATCAATAATTGAACTATGACTAATTTACTACATAGAGTGACGCCGGTCTCTCGCACCGGGTTGGCGCCAAAACTCCACTACGTGCGGCCGCTTCGGCGTCGGGAGACGAGCTGAAGGCGGGGGACGCGTAATCCGGCAGCTACTCGAAATCACGACAAATTTCCATGGCGGGGAAAAAAAATATCGCAATTTATAAAAAAACCCGGTCTCATAGACATATGCGTCACCGTTGGCGGGTTAAGTATTGCCAATACTAAGCCAAGGGCGGTTCCGTCTCTGCGGAGCATTTTGTGCACCGCTTGGACTGGCTATTCCTTCCGTACCAGGTCCGCTTTTATGTCCTCGGTTTCGATTTCGACCGGGACGCCTTTTAATACAGCTTTCACTTTGCGCTTTTCTTCGAGCGCATATGTGTGAAACGGTATACCACTTTTGATAAGGTAGCTATTGAGCTTCCTGAAATCGTCGATGGAGCTCATGGTGATGTTAATACTATTTCTGGTATTTTGTGCTTTGTTAAAATTGATGTGGAGCCTATTGCATTCTGATGCAATAAGGTTCCATTTGGACTTATCTCTCAGACATATTTGGGGAAGGGGGGGGGTTCACTTTCGGTGGCGACGAAGGTTTAGACCCGGCCACGTTAGTGCTTTTCAATGTATTGACTCCGCTGACTGTCGCTTTATTAGAAGCGACGGTCTTGGCTACTATTGCTTTTTTGGAGGTGATCATCGATGGTGAACATCGAGGTGAAATCGACGAATCACAGTGATTCGTCGATTTCACCTTCACCTGCTCCATATCCATAGCCGAGTCGTTCAACTGGCTGCTGTTACTTGTTTTGCGGAGTCGCCGGGCGACTCTCTTGTTCTTTCCTTTGACGATTTGGAAATCCTCATCGTCCGAGCCTTTCACAGTAGAGTCGGAGTTATCCGACCCTTCGTTTGACGATATGACGCTTAAAGAGCGCTTGCCGCTACTACATACTGAAGGACACGGTGATTGACCGCGTCCACCTACGTTGTATTTATTATTGATGTTGGTGGAGTCCGAACTCCCTACGCCTAACAGGCTATCTACCTCCGAGGGTAGAGCGTAGCCTTGCTGTTCGAGGAACTTGAAAAACATAATTTTTAACTCACCTAATGGGAGAGTTTTCGATGCTGACGCGGTACCCCCGGCCTTAGCCGTACCGGGGGCGGTTGCTGCCATGTTATAATACACTTATTTTAACTAAATTTTAATCGACGGACACTGCACATAACACGATTTTAATTATTTTTAATGATATTGGGTTTGGTTTATTATTAGTGTCGAGATTAATTTTTATTTTAACTCGCGTAAGTATTTTATTAATTTTTTAAAGTCACTGGACACCACACACACATATTGCACTGAATGCGCGCGGAAAGAATTGAAGCGTAATGTTGTCGTATGTAAGTACTCTGAGCGGTCGTGCGGACACGACCTGACGCCTCGGAGCGTAAACACTGACTCTGTGTGGCACACAGAGTCAGTGTGTGCAAGCGCTCGAAAACGGAATAACAAAATGGCGGCAAAGTCGCGGCGGTGGCGCAGCGAGCGTCTGCGCCGCGCCTCGACCCTGGTAGAGTGCAATACTTAAATCTAGTCATATGGAAAATCTGAAAGAAGCTAGAAGAGGCGCGCCTGCACTTTGACGGCGACTCGACTCTTCTTTCTGTGTGCTACGCGCCTAACTGTTTCTTCTTCGTACTTCTTTTTTCGTTTGCTTTTTTTCCATTTCTCACGTCAAATATTTCGCTCTTTCTGTGTCATGTCCAATTCTTTTTAGCGTTTTGCTTCACTTTCTCAAGATGCTTCATTCTCACCTTTTCACGTTCTTCACCTTTTTCAGGTTTCAACCGCTCTCGGTATCTTCCGTTTTTCTGCAATTACTAGTGGCATACCTATTTATTAAAAAATATTTATGAATAGGTATGCCATTTGTCTAACTTAATTAAAACAATTTAAATAAGTTAAAATATAATTAAATGATTTAACTCATTATATTGAATTATAATTAAATTATATCTTAACTAATTAATTACACAAATAAAGGTTAGAGGTTAGGTAATTTTCCTTTTATCATTTCTGAAAACAAAAGTAAGCATTCTTTATTTTGACTTAAGAACCATGCATATCTTTTCCATATCTACACATTTATAAGTCACAGCGTCACTGGACTACATCTCGTTCATACATAATAATATTTTCGACGTTGTTACATTATCTAAGGTAGTTTTTAAGAGTTCGAAATTGACAGCGCATTTTTTCTTGTTCTAGTACAAAAATTTTGAGAAAATAATGCTATTGCGTATTTGCATGTTCCACATCGACACCGAAAGATTCCTAATTGACAACATCCGTAGCAATGTACGGGGAAAAACGCCCGACTCATTCGTGTCTAATTATTTGGGACTGTTTTCGGTCTTCTTGTTCAACTTACGACGTTCGTTAAAACAATAAATCAAAGTTTTACAATATGTGCATTGTGGTCGATCGCTTTTTTATGTGATTCCAACATTTTAACCTTCGTATACTAGCGCGCAAAAGCATTACATATATACTCGCGCACGCAACCTCAGACCGAAAGTTGATCTCGTCTTAATAAATACCTATTAAGTAATATTGTTTTTTTCCTAAGCAGAGGTTATAATTTAATAAAAAAAAACTGAAAAATAAAATTGGTACTTTTTTAACTTTTTTTGCTAGAAAGTCTTTTGAATCAGCATTTATAAGGCTGTAAAAAATTACCATCGACCACCCATTAGTTCCTCTACCACAGTTATAGGTTTCGCACCTTTTGTCTACCGTATCAACGCTCCCTTTTGTAGCATTGTTGTCCATAATTATTTCTGGTTTTCCAGTTTGTTCATGCATTAGACCATCAGCGTGCATACGAGAGATTAGTAGACAATATTTTTTTTTTTGACACATATGAAACGAGAGTGCATTTATTTCGGTGCCCAAATAATCTGGACTTTTCTCTACAACCTTTTACATTATTAAATTCCGTCGGCAGTTCTTTTTTATTCTTGCGAATCATGCCTATCACGCTCACCTTGTGATCCTGCATCAAACTGCCGGCTAAAGAGATATGCTTTTAAAAAAATATCACAAGTTATATTTCGACCAGATCTATCGATACGCTACAAAGTCGCTTGACTAATGCCTGAAGTCCGGTATCGACTTTATAAAGCCCTTCACGTTGTATTACATAAATTTCAAGATCTGACACAATGGCGGCGCAAGGCATAAGCTTAATGTGAGCAAGGTACATTTCGCGAGGCCCACTGATGGTGCATGAAGAAAGGAATATAAAATAGAAAATCACTTTAAAATTAAGTTTTTTATTCATTAAGATACAAACCTAAATTTTTATTTATCTTTCTTTGGAACATTAAATAAAAATGAAAAAAATTACAGAAACAGAAATCTTCTACTTTTATTTTACTAAACCCCTTAATGACTGGTTCATAATTTATCTTAGACGCTGTATCTGCTTCGAGAGATAAACTGCCAAAGCTGAAAGTCTTTCTTGACCCATAGTATTCCTTATATAATGTTTAATTAGTTTTAATTTTGAAAAGCTCCTTTCAGCGGAAGCACTACTTACAGGTATTGTGAACAAAATTTTAATGACAATGTAAACATTTGGGTAAATGTCTTTTACATGATATATTGGAACAGATGTTTCGCGTCTTTAATAGAGTTGGGTAAAGGGTTCATATTTTGTAACTCCTCTTAAAACTCATAAAGTTGGAAGTCGCTGCGCTCTGGCTAATGTTGCCAGACTAAATATAAATGAATGATCAGAAACGAGTCGTTTCTGATCATTCATTTATATCAAACGACAGATGAGATTTTTTAATTAATTTTATACCATAATATATATTTACTTTATCAGAAATGTCGATTATTTCATTCGCATTTATTTCGTGCGCCGAAGAGTAGAATATTTTTAAGTTGAAAATAAATTCTAATGGATTTTGTATAAGAAAAATCTTGTGGCGGGTACTTTTGGATTTTCCCATTGAGTTATATGTTTCACTGAAGACATTAGGAACAAAAAAATGTCACAACGTTTTGATTGTCAATGAAAAATAGACTACAGCGTTTACGCACAGATGCAACATATTGAAATATTGTACTTACAAAATATTGTGTGGGAATACGATGGAAGAACGTAGAAATGTCAACTTGATGTTGTTTAATAAATAAAAAGGCGATTTGAATAGTACTGCTTTTAATATAATCTTTTAAAACATTGGACAAATGAAAAAAGCTATAGTAATAAAACGTGAAGTAGAGAATATAATATAATTTACATTTTTTTCCAAAACTAGCTTTTTTATATATTCCAAAATTAAGATAATGAACAACAACTTTGAGCGCTTTGTAGGTATTTGTAGTTGAAGTGGCATGTGTGCGTAAAGATAGGTTCCGTTCCGTTCCGACAAAAAATATAGCCGCCATTACACACCGCGAAATTTATGGAATTAAAATGGATTACGTATGTTTTAAAAAAATATCGATATACTTATTTGTGAAAAATTTACTTTTTTAGCAATTGTTTAAGCAATATCGTACAACGCAGGTAGGCATTATTGACCATTGAAAATTCGTATAAAACCACGTCTAGTTTCGGCAAGCGCTTGCCATGGACTAAGTGAAGATATGTCACGTAACTAATCGTATATGGATAGAATCGACTTGAGATGTCTTCTCTAGTGAAACATATAACTCTATGGATTTTCCATACTTTTACAAATTTATTTTTGGCTGTGAGGCGCGAGGCCCTTTGGACCGCGAGGCCGTGGGCGGTGGCCCACACCGCCCACGCCTTACGCCGCCTCTGATCTGACATATAAAACATTTTAGCATCGGTGAGTGCATATATTTTTATGCCATATTTGTTTGGTTTTGAAGGTATATACTGACGAAAGCTACAGCGGCCTCTGAATTCTTCCAACTTCTCGTCTATGGCGAGACGATGCGATGCCATTCGAGGCGATGGCACTACAAAAACATTGCATAGATATCTCTATGCTTTTGAAATTTATGTGAATAATGCTAAAACCATTGTTTCTAAAATGGTGCTTACCTCTTAATATTTTTCCTTTCTTGAGACGAAGAGGAGGTAAAAAATTCATAACGCACGCCCAAACACCCGTGCATGCGGGGTATTAATTTGTTGAGTGCAATAGGTGTTGTTAATACAAAAATATTGCATAGATACCTGTATGATTTTAGAATTTATTTGTATAATGCTAAAGCCATTATTTCTGAAATAATGGCTACCTCTTAATTTTTTTTCCTCTCTTGCGACGAGGAGGAGGTAAAAAATGCATAACACACGCCCAAGCACCCGTGTGCCCGGGGTATTAATTTGGACCATCGATCGAGTTGGATAGGTACTATGTGTTCACTTATCATTAGTTTTGTTTGTAAAAGTGTAAATAACAAAACTAATTTTTATTCATCAGGGGGCGTCCATTAACTACATGAGGCATTTTTGAGGATTTCTTGACCCCCTTCCCTCTCCCAATCTCACGTGAGATTGTTCAAAACTTGTACTTTGGGTACAAAAGTGTAGGATTTATTTAAAAAAACACAATTTGCTTAATTACTTTTATTTAAAACTAGTAAGGAATAATATTTACGAATATTGCAGTAATCTTAAATTACAGTGATAAAATTAATCGGCTGATCAATAGCGGTTAAACAATCGAAGAGCTACTTATTGTGCTCTGTGGCGTTTGGACAAATATAATAAGCATAATTGTGTCATATTTTGCCATATTTTATTCAAGACACGTTTTTTACTGTCATTCAACTTTAATTTAACTAACGTGAAAAAAAATTATGTGATATTTGGAAAAAAATTACATACCCGTAATTAATGGACGGCCCCTCAGCACGTCACGAAAAGTATTCTGCATTTATATCGCACAAAAGAAACACTTATTTATATTACCGTGTATAAAAACACAATAGTTATACCACTAAGGGCGAGGTGTTTCATTCAAGATTAAAGTTAAGAAAACTGACGATTAACTATTTAGTTTAATGCAATATGGGTTGTTTCATCTAAACCACGATCAAGTTTTGGGTAACTTTAACTGTTAATCATAACTGCTCAAAACAGAACGTTTAGCGCCCGATGTCGTTTAGGTTTAAGTTTGAGGTACAGTATTGACGTGTTTTTGAGTGGATAATCGATTTTGAAATGGCATTGTTTTCGTCATTAGTATATAATGATACGAATTCATTTGATGATGAAACAATCATCAGTTACACAGGGTGTTTGGCGCATCGTTTGCCAAAATGAAAGAGGGCATCGGAGGGGTCTTTTGCTAATTCCTCAACTTCCGAAAGACATTTTTGGTCCTAGAGAATTTTTTGTACTATTTCTTTTATTTTTTATGCGAGAAATTACAAAAGTCTACTTTAAAATTTGATAAAAAAAAAAGTAAGTGCTAAGTAAGTGTTTTTTTTTAATAATTTCAATTTAATGATGTATAATTCTATCAAAATCAACATTTCTCGCCAGAAACATCTATATTTTTTTTTATTGCCACACAAAGTTGGGTGACGTTGAAAAAATTAACTGAAACCCCAGCTTCAAACTTCAATTAAAAAAAAAACTAAACATTATCATGTTCTTCCAATTTTTTTAAAAACATCTCTGAACTGTCCTCTTTTTAACGGTATGCAATATATTATGAAAAGTTTTTATTAACTTTAGTAATTTCTTCACCTTGTGTATTAAGACACAGCAGGCTGATATTCGATACTTCTATTCCCTAATAAATAACATACGCTAAGTAAGCAAAAATTGTTATCACACTCTTACACAATTCAATCTGTTTAATAGGTGTCTTTTTTACATAAATACGCGAATGTTTTTGATAAAAAAAAAAAACAAATTTTTTTTAAGTATTAAAACTTTATTTAACTAAAAGCACGGTTACATAAAAAAATATAAAAGCGGTTCGAATTGCCTACCACCGTTAACAATGCAGGCACGACATCTGCGCTTTATTTCGACAGTGGACGTACTTAAAAGCATTTCTTGCTGAATTTTCTGGAAAGCCGCTTCTATCCGTTCACGCAAATCTACATTTTGGACTTCTGTGGCGTACACCAATTCTTTCGCTCGTCCCCAGATGTAAAAATCTAACGGCGTTAAGTCCGGGGAACGTGGAGGCCATGGGATTGGGCCGTCTCTCCCAATCCAAGAATTAGGGAATACGTTATTCAAGTATTCCCTAACTATCAATCTCCAGTGTGCAGGACAGCCATCATTTAGGAAAATTATTGGCCGGTTTTCATTAAAAATTGGCACTTCTGCTATCATTTCTGGTAACATATTTTGTAAAAATTCTAGATAATTATCTCCGTTTAGATTATCAGGTAGGTAGTTATTTATTTGTATATAACCTATTTCTCTATCTGTCTTTTCAATAATTGTAAGTCTAATTGCAATTTCTCCTTATTTAATTGCAATATTTGCAACTCTATATTGTGTTTCTCCTCATAAAATTTTTGTTCTTGTGCATGTTTTTCTTCAATTTGTCTCATTTTAAGCTTATGTTCTTCAAATTGCTGTTCTTTTGTAGTACCTATAGCAGCTCGACGGGCTATTGTCCATTCACACTTTTTAGTTGTTAAAGTGTGAAATTTTCTTCGTAATTGAAGAGGTGTTATGTTTTCTCTTGTCTTGTCACGATTACCTGAAATAAATACAAACATGAACTCAAATCTGTTGCTATTCTGAGAAACAAATAGAAATAACAACTCTATCACTGTGATTTGGATATTTTTAACTTTTATAAATGCCAAATGCCATACTTGTTAAAACTCAATAAATGCCATTTCTAGATATACAGTTTATAATAAAAATGCTTTAACTGTTTCTTTATTTTTTAAGCTTTATTAAAGTAAGGGAGACCGGGGTTGGAAGTCACATTTTTTTTATTTTGCACGTATTTCTCCAACTATCTTGTTTAGACTTGACATTTTTATATTAATGGATAGTGTAATTATTCTAGTTTTAAAGCAATGAAAGAATTTTTCTCTAATGTTACATATCGTTAAAATATATTTTTTTTTTTCGTGAACTAGAGAAGTGTGACTGCTAACCCCGGGTCAGGGATGGTTGTCACAGTATTTGGGGTAAGTAGTTACAAAATTAAATTGAGGGCAGTTCACAAAAATAAACACTAATCATAATTAAGGAATCATTTTTATTAGAAAATATAAATCTTGTACATTGTATATGTGCGAAAGAATAACAAAAAATCGCTTCAAGCAAATAGTAGGTATGTTTTATAAATCTGGTAGCTAACAAAAAAGGACTATACTATAATCATTAATTCAAAAAATAACATCTCTTTGGACGATATGTTTCTAAATCAGTCAACAATCTTTTAGGCCATACCTTCTATTAATTAAAACTAAAAATTAGTAACTTTACATTAACAGTCAGAATATTCAGAATCACAATTTTGGCATATGTAATTGGGTAGTCCAGGTGTGCATGCTTCGTGAGCCCAAAGTTTGCAATCTTGGCACTGGATCCAAACTTCTCTAGACTTGCTAGTGGAGTAGGGCGACAAGCAGACTAAGCAATAATCTTCCTCTTCTTTCTCGTCTTCTTCATCGTCAACAAATTTCTTCTTTTTATTTCCTTTAGTTACCTTTTTCTCTTCTAAGTCTTTTCCGGTGTATCAGTTAGGATTGCTGATTTTCCTTTTCTGTTGTTTGCTCGATGTGACTTACGTGGGGGTGCTTTTGGTAGGGGTTTCAAGGCTTGTGGAGATACAATTAGAGACGTTCTTGAAGAACAACTTGGTCCAAGAATTGCCAATTGTTCCATTGGAGTTTCATTCTGCGGCAATGCTTCTGGCAGTGAGCAGACAATCTTTTCAGGTGTAATTGCACGAGCACTAATATTGGGGTCATCATTTTGAGCCAGTGCAGGGTCGTCAATAACAGGCAGGATCATAGCAGGTTCATTAGTCCCAAAGGTTCATTAGTTCATTTGTCACATGTGACAACCAGCCCAAAAGTTCCTGTGACAACTTGCCCCTGTACACGTTTTAGAAAAGTAACCTCCAAAGCAAATACCCTTCAAAAGGTATTGAAAAAACTATATCTCAGTATCATAGAAGACATATTTCTCACCATAAAACACATTAAATATTCATTATTATAGAAACTTTAAGTATACTTACTAGACTCGATCCGGGAACACAAAAATTTACTTTTGATGTGCGAAAAAAATTAACGTGCGTGTCACCGTCACAGCATGGCCGAGCGGACTGACGTGAGGTAGGGAGGGAAGTGTTGCTATTTCGCTCCTACGACGCAATTCAATGTACTCATTCTCTCGTTCGTTTCTCTGTTATGGCCACTAAGACAACCAACCCGTGAGACAACCATACCCGGTCTCCCCTACATACGTTTCAATGGCGTTGAAATTGGGACACATAGAATTGACGTTGGCGTGGAGCTATCAAAGCTTAATACCTGTAATAATGATAGCATCATACATAATTTTAAATAAAGTATTAAATACATTTGCTTAAATAAGCAATTATACATGTATTTTATTTTATCCTTTATTGCCTTTTGATTGATTTACAGATATTTACATTCATAACAAATTTATATTTCTGTTTATTATTATCACAATTTTAATTAAAAACATATTTTTTACATATACATATACTTACAAATTAAAGATATAAAATAGTCCATTACCACCTTAGTAGTTGTTTGAGGAACTTCATTATTTATGTCACATTCCTTTTTTCCGTCAGACACTAATGTGTGGGTGTTTATCTCTGATATATTGACAGAGTAGGAAAAAAAACGTGTTTTTTTTAAAAAACAAAACATCGTGTTTTTTATCCACAAAAAAAAAACATGTTTTAATCTCTTTTTTGAGAATGTCTTAATCATGTTTTAAACATAGTTTAAAATACATCTTGTTAAAAAAATATATAAGTACGTACCTATTTACAAAAGACAACAATTAATGTGATTTTTACAGTGAAATACCAATTTTATTGCATAAGATAATTATTAATATTAAATAAGATGTATATTAAGTATTTATTAAAGTAATTTGAATTACTAATCTTTGATGACTTTAGGAAAATCATTAATCAACATGTTTCGTTTCACATCTACTCTTCTATGTTTCTACTTATTCTTCGTCTGTTACATCTAAGTCGTCCACAGCTTTTGATTGTTTCTTTCGGATTGAGTGCTCTCATGATCGTGACTAATTTTGCTGCCTTCTCTGTGCCAAATCGGTTGCGCGTTTTTGAATGCACTAATCCAAAAGTCGAAAATAGTCGTTCTATTCCGGCGGAAGACACAGTGGCCGTAAACAATTGATTCGTTAGATCTATGGTTCCGGAATCTTACTTACTCCCTAAAGATTTCCACCACACGATCGCATGTGTTTTTTTTAATAGGTCGTACTTGAACATAAAGTCCTTAAATGGAAAAGTCATCGCTCGGTACGTGAGGACATCTTTCATGGCCAGTGGTTTGATCGCGTCTATGAATTCCATACCCATTGTGTCTTCTTCTTCTGATAGTCCTTCCCCTTTATATTTGGGGTCTAATATATAAGCAGCGAAATGTTCAGGAGTCATAGCAGCGTTAAATCTTGTTAGCTTCATTTAGCGATCAGTCCAATGATAGAAGATCTTTCCAGGTGTGAGTACAGTCGCTTAGAATGCATGTTTCCCTCTGAACAGTATCAAGACCCATTGAAACTTTTTTGAGTTTTTTGAGATATTCCTCAATATTTTCTTTTAGCTCAATATCTTGAACATGCCTCACTATTTCTAAATCTAATAAAGCCCTGTGATCACTGCATACTTTGGCTAGGCAATGACAATTTTTGACATATGACTCAAGACAGTCAGCTAATGTATTCCAGCGTACTCCTTGAGGCAGTTTAAGTGCCTTTCCGCCAGCTTCCTTGTATGTCGCTCCAGGAAAATGATGGTATTTGAAGTACTTCATGATTTTTTTCACCTTACTGTTTATTTCCAGTTTTTGTATGTCTTTGGCAAATAAATTCAATAGATGAGCAGAACAACCGTATGTGATGACATCACCAATCTCATCATCTTCCAATTCCATCAATTCTATTCTCATTTTTGCCATATCGGCAGCGTTGTCTGTTACAAAACTACGCACTTGGCAACCAAAACTCTGGCACTTTTTAATGTTGTCTACTGCCAGTGTTAGTAGATATTCACTAGTGTGGCTTTTGTCAGCGGTATCTATTGTATCTATAAGATAAACCTTACCATCATCCTCGGTAGAAGTTACACTTACACACACGATGGGCTCATTCCGTATGTTGCTCCAACTGTCTAATGCCATAAATACTACTTTTCCTCTCAGGTATTTTTCCATGTCTGATTTTACCGTAACATTCACTTCATCTAACATCGTTCCGCCTATATTTTTTCTGTTAGGTGGTGAATAGCCTGGCCGAGATAATTGTATCAGTTTAATAAACTCTGGATGCTCACAGTGTCGAAATGGAGTGTTTGTTGCATAGAAGTATCTAGCCACTTAGCAAATCTATTTTGTGTTTTTCTTTTTGTGGCGTTTTTACTACAAACTGTGACATTATTGACTGACTTGACGTCGACGCTGAAGAATCCTCTCTCGTTTTCTTAGCAATGGGTTCTCCATCCACGACTTCCACGCCATCGTCTGTGGAAAAGTAAATAAATTTACACTGGGTTCGATATAACACGACACTGAAAAGTAACGTTAATCTATGTAAATCGCATCTAAATCGGTGCAGTAGTTGCCAATTTAGGGTGAAGTGCAAGTTTCATATAAATCTATTCAAGAAATCAGTAAGCAATTGCGCATTATATTAAATTAAACCCTGTACAATAAATATTTTTAAAATCCAATAAATCGCAATTCTGATAGTCATCACAAAACATTTAAATATTTATATTATAATAATATATAAATATATAATAATCCTACGTATTCGGCACAATAAATGTGATGCCGCGTGCGGGTGCCGGCGGATCTGCCATTCATTATATTAGAACTAATATTCATAGTAAGTAAATAAAATATAAGTACCTATACTTATTTGTAACTTATATAAAATAGTTAATTATTTACCGTCATCACTTGAGTCACTGTCATTTCTCATTGTGGTGCTCGATGCGCCGAGACCGAAATTCTTCTTCTTTGACTTATAATCTGAACATTTTGTTAAATGCGCCTTCATACGGGCGATTAAGCCCACCATATTCTTGTTGCAATATTTGCACTTCACCCTGAGAGTTTTTTTATCGCTTTCTCCTGGCAGCTCCGAGAAATACTGCCAAAGCGGGTCCTTTTTTCTCCCCGTAGACATTTCTTTCTTTTATTCAGAATGAAATAAATACGTGCCGTAAGTCGTAACTTTAACTTGTAACTAAACAAAGTGACGCAGTAGTAATAGTATAATACTTCTCACTGCTGGGGATTCCCGTAAAAACAGAAGGGTAATCCCCGTAAGACCGAAAACAATGTTGCGTGAGTGTTGCCAACCCACAGAGGCGGCACAACCTCATAATATATTGCAAAATTGCTAAAAAAAACTGTAAGTATATAATAAATAAATAAGTATAGTTTTTTTTATGAATGTTTTAAACGTGTTTAAAACAAAAATTTGTTTTGTATAAGTATGTTTTTTTTTTCAGTGTTTTAAACTATGATTTAAACACTTGTTTTAAGCAATTGTTTAAAACATTGCCAACCCTGTATATTGATTATCTTTATCTAAAAGTTACGTGAAATTTTAAATATATGAAAATAAATAAAATTAATACTGTATTTTTAAATAATGTAATCTGATTACCTACTCATCAATCAAGGCATCATTACTAGAAGTTCTAACCGGATCAACAGATACTATAACAATCTAAAACATTTACAAATATTTTGACATATAATAATACATTGAATAAATTCATAGTAACGTGCTTATAAGTTAAACTTGTAATCATATCGTTAATTTACCAATTATTAAGAATACTGAGTAACATAACAAATAATTATCACCCAAAAATACATATTGACTTCAGTCACCCCCTTATAATGATTAGTTTTTTATTTGAAACTAGAATGACAATTATATACAATGACATGTGCAATCAATTAAATATTTTAGTGATGATAACTAATATTTTTCAACTCACGGGCTCACTAGCATCGTCATCATAAATTGAGTTTTCTCCATCTAATGAAATTGGTGGAATTATTGAGCGCACCCAGTGTGTTTCACTGCCAGGGGTATAGTTTGGAGGTAGCAAAAAATTTGAGAAATTAGTAACTTTTGAAAGTAATCTTATGAGTAGTGGTAGTTATTTCCATCGGATTGCAATGGGTTCTGATCCGGCTCGATAGGGATCACTCTTTTATGTTATTTATTGTCGTGCTACCGCTACTTTATCGTCAGTTTTCGACTTCTTTAATTTAGTGTCTGGCGATGTCCTGGATCGCATTTAACTGGTCTCAAGCGATAGAGAAACGCTAAAACAATACAGTGGAAAAATAATGGGAAAGAAAAAGGAACATACCACGGGAGAAGCGGCCTAGTCTCACTCACTGCGGGCCCGCCCTCTTCCTTTCTCCGTTTTGGTCCAATGTCTTGATCACTGACTTGATAAATATACCGAAATTACGAATGGTACACGATGTTGACCCAATGCACGGGAGCCATCACAATGCCATTTTTCATATTTAAAATTATATGCGCCGCCGCGTATTAATATGAGCTGTAATGACCGCTAGATGGCGCTTCTTTCAGTTGCGGAGGTGTTGAGGAAAAATTGTGTGGAGGGATGTTTTATTTCGGATTACTATTATGTCGTAACACTGGTTTTATTTTTGGGATCTAGAAAACCATGCAATGGTTGGTTTATTGCTCCTGTAAACAATAAAGTATTCCTTTAAACCGCACGGAATGATTTTAGTACATAATTAAAACATGCGGAAGTTTACTCTGAAATATATCTTTATTATAAATCACAAATGCAAAATAAACTTATTACTAGTTTGATATCTATCATTTGTTTTTATGGCAAACCACAAATAAAAAGGTTATTTATACCGCTTGTTCATGCGGCCCAAAGTTAATCGTTGTTTTTAGAATTTATATCCAAGTTAGCGCAAAATTGTTTCGCCTCGTAGTTTTACATCCATCAAAACCATTTTTATCTCTCAAAAATGCACACAATTTACGTTTTATTAGATATTCTCTAGTCTCTATATGAAAATTTTGTATGGTTTGACAAACGACTGCTGTATCCAAATTGTTTAGACCACTTTTATTGGGTTGTTTTTTTTTTCTTGTCTTCTGAGGTGATGTAAGTTTTTCGCCTGGATTTAAATTTCGTGTTTCTTTTAACCCATAATCAAATAGGAAAAAAGTTTCAGTGATAAATAAAAACTGAATTTCGTTTTTACCTAAATTTCGTGTGTAGATTTCATATATATTAATATAACTATCTGACCTGGCAGACTTCGTACTGCCTCAATCGATAAATAAAAGAGCTAAACTTTTCTATAAAATAAACTTAAAACAAACAAAAGGAATCCGTAATTAATAAATAAAAGTGGCATAAGCGTGGTCTGCCAAATGCGCACATTTTAGTTTGGTTAGTTGACAAAATAAGGCCAGATGAGATCGTTTCAGATAGATTAATACACATGATGTTGCTTACTTATAAAACAGAGTTTTCCTGAAATACTGGCTATTTATAAGATTTCAATTTGATATTGACAGACACACACAGTTATGATACAGTCTGTTAATCAATTTAAAGTTTTCTGATAAATTATATTTTTTTGTTTTGTTTTGTGGTGCGTAAATAAACAAAGATGGCGGTTTTCCGAAGCGCGAACACGCGACGTATAATTGTCCATGCACGAAACAGGGATACTCCAAGTTGATTCCACAAACTTCCAACGACTGGCCTTGCGATTTATTTATGGTCATCGCAAAGGCCAGACGTACTGGAAATTGTAAACGTTTAAAATCGAATAGTAAATCCGTTGGAATCATCGGTATACGCGGGATCAAGACATCCTCTCCTTTGTATTTTCTCTTTATGATTGTTGCTTCAATAACGTTATTCATCACCTTTTTCACAGCCAGTCTTGTTCCATTGCACAGTCAAGGTTCATTAATGTTACGCAGCATGATGACAACTGTTCCTACTTTTAACTGCAAATTGTGAGGTGGTAATCCAGGCAATTCCAGTGAATTTAAAAACTCCGTGGGATAGTTAAGTACGTCATCCTGGTTCATAACGGTGTCAACTGATTTGGAGGAAACCAACTGTCCTGGAAGAAAAGTCTGAATGGTCGCATTGAGATCCTCGATATCTTTATTTTTCGCCGCCAATATTGCTCGTTCACCCAGCCATTTATGGTTATTGAACTGTTGCGCTATATCTGGGAAAACACGCTGAATAAGCTCCTCTTTTGAGTCTGTGATGTAACAGAAATCTGTGGGTAATGTGATGAATCCGGTCAGGGTGTCCACTGCGACTTTATTATTTCTAATGTCTAACAACTGCTTCACAAACACATTTGCAGTTTCATCTTGTTGCAAAAATACTCGCTTGTTAGTTGTTAATTGGAGTGTCTTTACATACCGCCACAAATTCGATGATTTTAGGCATGCGTTTAGTTCATCAGCAACAGTTGATCGGGGAATAACTGGAAGAGTCTGACGAAAATCACCTGACAACAGAATCATGGCCCACCAAAAATATTTTTTGTTGTCACGAAGATCTTTCAACGTTCTGTCCAGTGCCTCCAGTGACCTCTTATAAGCCATTGTGCATTCATCCCAAACAATCAATTTGCATACCTGTAGGATCTTGGCCATTGCGCTATTTTTGGCGATGTTGCAAATTGGTGTTTCGTTGATTTACATGTTAAATGGTAATTTCAAGGCAGAATGTGCAGTTCGCCCGCTTTCTAGCAGAATCGCAGCTATTCCAGATGAAGCCAACGCTAGAACTACATCATTTCGTGATATGATCCTCGCCAAAAGCAATGAAATTAAGAACTTTTTTCTGGTTCCTCCGGGAGCATCAAGGAAATAAATTCCACCAGATCCACTGTTCACAGCTTCTATCAAAGTGTTGTACGCATTTCTTTGTTGTTGATTTAATTGTGGAACACTTGTACGAACTGTTTCGGCCAATGCTTCAATGTCGTACTGTTGTTCTCTTTGCAACTCGTGGTTTAATGCATCGTGCATATGATGATTGGGTGCTGTCATTCTCAAACATGACAATACTTAATTTCCCATCAATAAACACATATCTTCTATCGTGATCAATGTCTCATTGTAAATTTCTGCAGTCATTTGTAGTGTAGGATTCAAAGTTTGACAGCGCACACAATGCAAAACATCCACAGACATATATCGTCTCTATACTTAACCCACAAATCTTTTGCATTCGAGGGGAAACATGTTGATATGATAAAACAATCGCAAACAATGTACGAATTTGATGCGGCGATGAAGATATTACGGAATCCTTGAGCGTATCATCCCAGTGCGAATCGTTCTCGAGTAAATGTAATAGTTGACATGCCTCACGGTAAGTCGCACACAGCTGTCCATTTACTGTTCTAAGTTGTTTAAACGATGTCGGACCACGAATATTCACCAATAACAATCGGAAATAATAACATTCATCGTTATTTGGATGTACTGTATAGATGCGACCCAGAGCGTCTGAAGCAAATAGATTTGGATGTCCTTCAACTGATGTTCCTTGTTTTCGACACTGAAACGATTTCGATGAAGCATTCCATTTGTAATAGCGTGGCATGTCAGCATACAGCAAAGTGTGAGCAAAATCATCAGTTTGACAGACTGTGAAGAAACTTGTTAATGTTGTCGACGGTAGACGTGCCGCTCTGTCTGCCGCGTTTGATTCATTAAAACAAACTCGTTGATCATTTTCTAAACGGACTGCCAAATGGACTACTGTATGGTGTCTATCATGGATCGCAAATGAAAAGATACGCTAAATTGCTTCGTTGCTACTAACATAACGACTCATCTGGAACTGTGATACTTCGTCATTTGCATTGGTTACAGCGAAGACGGCCATATCACTACCTTTGTTAACATATTTACATATGTACTTTATCGACTTCACAGAGTTACAATATTCCACATCGATGTGAGTCTCAAAAGCTTTGGACAATATTGGCGTGTATAACACAATCCAACGATTGCCTACATCAACATTTTGTCCTCTTACCTTCACAACTACCGATCGCCCATTGTCCGCAACTGATCGCTGACGATACAATGGGTATCCATCATTTTCCGTTATGGTTTCAGCAATCAGGTCTCTTGGGTATCGCTTGGAACACTTGCCGTCGACCATACAAGGTGAATTGTAGTTGAAAACTCCGCAAGGTCCATGTATCATGTATTTGGTAACTACTGCATGCAATTTTGGGTCAACTGTTTCATCAAGAATTTCAACTGAAATTATGGAATCAATCTCATCTGGTCTTATTTTGTCCACTAACCAGACTAAAATGTGCGCATGTGGCAGACCATGCTTTTGCCATTCTACATAGTACATCCAACAACGGACTTGGCCATACACGCGATGCTTTATGAAGAAATTCATGAGACATTTTAATTTTTGTTTAAAAACTCTGGCAGTGATGTCATGTCTATCAACTTGTGTTTGGCTATGTAGCAATTCCCTCTTGATTTCGAACCATTGTGGGTTACAGGTGAACGTAACAAATAAATCTGGGCGGCCATAATGCTTAACATATGACATAGCATCCTGAGTATATTCGTGCATGTGGCGCGGGCTTCCTATGTAAGTGGCTGGAAAAATTGTCATTCTTCCTACATTATTCACATTGCCATCTGCACTTATAGCATCGCGGAGATGAATGTATTCCTCTGATTAAAGCTGTCGTTGGTTCAAACGGATGTATGTCAATCGTTCAGTCTCAATTTTGACATACATGTCAACTGCAAACTGATGCAAAAGTCGTCGACACATGAAAATATGATTTACTTCACCTTCACAGATCATGAAACTGTATGAATAGAAATTCATAGCACTAACTTTTTTGTTGGTTTCAGCACCTGCAATCAAAATGATAAATTTTTAATTTGTTACTTAGATGAATTGAATTTAAAAATGTTATTTAATCTTGTTCAATGTTCATTTTGATATTAAAATGGTATCCATCTTCCCCCTGCCAAAAGACCAAAGGATATTGTAACGCATCATAAGTCCTGTGTATTTCAGATACACGTTTTAAATCATTATTGCGACGTTGAAGCACAATATCTTTAGATTGTAAATTTTCTCCCACAATGACAACAGCCACTTCGCCAATGGTGGGTGAATTAAACCTCCTCGTGTATTCACCGACAGGTGTTTTGTCAGCTTGAATTTTATGGCTGTCAGATGGCATCCGATTCAATGCTATTTTGAACATGTTTACTAAATTATTGTTCTGATGAAGAAACATTTGTAATCCTTGGACAATGGTTCTCTTCACTGTTGGATTGTAATCACAACGCTTATCACCTTCCGCAACAGAATTACCCTAAAATAAATTTGTAAAAATTGATGATTTGCTTCTGATAGTGGTAACAGCGCCCCCAGTAAGTGATTTTGTCCTTATACTTGTAATTTTTAAAGATTTTTCCAATAATTATTTCCGATATATATTTTAATACAAACTTCAATATTATACAAAAATATTATGGATAATACCTTGAAAGTGGGCATGAAGTTGTCCTGTACAATATGTGTAGTGCGATGATTAAACGATAAACGATGTCATCTGGAAATAGCTGTTATATTTCTGAATGTTGGCCAAGAAGGGCTTAGAATCATTTCCCATCCCAGAAACTAAAGAGCTTAAAGGATCTGGTGGTGGAACCAATTGTGGAAATTTTACTTTACCTCCAGCACAACATAATCCAGTAGATTCACCACTGTATTTTAACGCCTTACAATATTTACAAATTATTGTCATTTCCCCAATTGTTACCGATTTGTCGGCACAATCATCTATTGCCGGATCATAGTGGAATGCAGCTCGTTCCAGAATCACAGGAGTACTGTGTTTGCGAAATCGTTAAATTTCATCATGTCGTGCTCGCTGTTGTGTTTAATGTGCACGAACTTGTTGCATTCTAAGCCTATCTACTTCATTGTCACTCACTAAAGAACGCAATTCTGACATAGCAATACGACTATTTATGTTTCTCTCTCTGGTCATCAATGCGGTTAGCACGTGAGGTAGCTCTTCGCACACTTGATTGACAGCGACGACCTAAGTTTGGTCGTCTTCTCCTCGGCATCGTAAATTGTAATTAATCAAAGTGAGAAAAGTTCTCGCGCACTTAGCAGTAAAGTGTCACTATCACAAAATATCAACAAGAAAAGAGCACATAACTTGAAATCTCACTATCACAAAGGATCACCGAAATAAAGAAAGTTCACGCGCACGTAGCGGTAATCGTCGCTCACAAAGATAGAAGCATGCACTCTTTGTCTGATCAACATATAGGATGGATCTACATATTAGTTGTTTGTCAAATGTCAAATATTATGGTAGCGTTCAGAAATTTAATTTGTGACAAAACTTAAGATTTATCAATCTACATAAAAATTCTGAAAGATAGTTAACAACTGTAGTTAGCTAAAATTAAGTTTATTTTTTACCTCCTGAGGATAAATATGTAGTTAGAAAGATATAAAAATTCTAATTAGTTATTCATTTTAAACTACTCTTTCAATTTGATTTCTGAACGACGGGGGACACATCAAAGGAAAAACAAAATTGTTGTTTTTATTTAATTCCGAACATTTTCATATTTATTCACCTTTTAAACCTTCTGTAGACTTCTACAAATAATTCAAGACCAAAATTAGCCAAATCGGTCCAGCCGTTTTCGAGTTTTAGCGAGACTAACGAACAGCAATTCATTTATACATATATATAGATTTTGAAGAAGTGGGGTAAAGGGGTAGCATTGCAAAATATGAAGTGGGAAAATAATTTCTATTATCCAGTACCGATTATGAAAGACATTTCACTGTTAATTTTAGAATAGTTGATCGTCCCTGCCTTGCTTTTGAATTTATGAAACTAAGATATGAATTATAGAAAATGTAGGTATAAAATTAAACAACAAAGTTAGGGACAATGTTTTAATAAAAAATGCTTTACAAAAGCCAAATTGTCATACCCATTAAAATTATTGAGGTGGAAATGTATCAAAGGTTTTGTAACACTTTTTGTCACACAAAATCATTTTGCAAGTGTTATAATGAATTTTGGTCCTCTATTCTTTCTGCATTTTACGGCAATATGTTCATATTTTGTATATATTTGTCTCCTCTAGCAAGTGTATACCCATATTCAATAAACGGACTTTATTTTGAACTCCTAAAACAGCGCTTTTTTATTTTTAAAAAGTACGCCTTGTACTTGAAGTTTCCTTGATGTGTAATTATTTATTAGTCTACGTGCTAAACGCAACCTAAATTCTCGAAGTGTATGCAGTGTTGCAACATGTGTGTAGTTGTAGGTCATATATGAATTTAAAATTGTCATAAATTAAAAAAAAAATCAAATAAAAAGAAGAACAGTCGCATCCACTATTTTATGAATTTGCGGCTGATTGCGTATAAAAGACCTAAAATGGTCGAACAAATCTAAATCTTCCATACTAAGTGTAGGTATACGAAGCCACAGCTTTTGTGTAAAGAATCTTCTTTCTAGTACCACCCTTTTTTTACGAACATTATGTCGCATGGCTAATGTGCTGTGCTGATTACTGCAACTTCCTGTGTATCTAACTACTTAATGGCTGTGAATGCGATACTGTAACAGCAGCAAATTGATGTTTCTCTAAACGCTTAAAAAGAAAAGTCAAAATGTTAGAAACGTATACGAGTTTGGTCTTAAACAATATGACCCATGAATTCCGCTCAATCCTCGTTATACACTTTTGATATTAAACGTTGTTTGATACATAGTTTTGCATGATTTAGAACACCCCTCACGTATTGTGGCATGTGATCTTCGTGCACAAAAACAGCTTGAAAATTGAGCATACCGAATCAGGATAATATATATTTTCAAGATCAAATCAAGTACTATTATCATACACGTACGGACTACCACCATCATTTATTTCTTTCAAACATCAATGAATATATTAATTTTTAAATTAATTTTATTTGCTAGTACTTTTAACTAAAAATCAGTTAGGTAAATTTTCATTACAATTCATATTAGAATCTGAACTGATATATAGAACAGTTACTCTTTATTTTGAAATAATGTGTTAGCAAATATTTGAATTTGACGTAATAGTATAAAATACAACATTACGTTACGTGTAGCATTATCATATAAATAACGATCATTTGCCCGTTTTGTACCCAGCATTATTTTCGTTCTTGAACCCATATCAATGCTTTCATTTTCTTGATTTTCAGATTGCATCTTATATTACAAACTCTTTACCGGAAAGAGATTCGAATGTAAATTCATATCTGCAAATGTTGACATGTACAAAAAAAGTGATATACAAACTGGATTTATTGCGAAAAATGAAAAAAGTCAAAATGTTAGAAACGTATACGAGTTTGATCTGAAACGATATGACCCATGAATTCCGCTCAATCCTCGTTATACACTTTTGATATTAAACGTTGTTTGATAAATAGTTTTGCATGATTTAGAACACCCCTCACGTATTGTGGTACGTGATCTTCGTGCGCAAAAGCAGCTTGAAAATTGAGCATACCGAATCAGTACTTCAGTTTGACATTTTTTATTTCGAACTAAGTTGAAATCTTGAATTGAACCAAGCTTCAGCATGGGTTGACGATAAATTGTATCATCCTAAAAGATGGAGCAAGTCGCGTGTTCACGCTCGTTAAACTGCGGACAAATTTTATTCGCGTAAGAAAGCGAGCATTGCTAAATTTCAATTTACGCCCATCGGAGTGTGGTCATAAATTTAATTACTTCTAGTCCACTTATTCAATTTGTAATACACTATCAAGTTTTGGCAACTTTTAACCCATTCAATGCCATTTAAAAATCATGATATTTTCTAAATGGTTCACTTGTTTTTTTTTTCATTACTACTTTTAAAAAGATTGTTATTTTTTATATAAACGATTACATATCCGAAAAATGTTTTCTAAATACATAGAAAACGGTAGGCTCATAGTGTGCAAATAAATGACAAAAACGTATATGACGAAATCATCGGGTCGTTGTCAAAAGTACTTTTTGGCTTGGGATCGGTATTGTAAACTGATCTCAGAAATGATACATTTACTAGAATTATTGTATAAATAAACATAGTTTATATTATTATGATTTATTAGTCATATGAGTGTACATTTATTGAACTAATGTGCTTATGATACAACTATAACAATAATGTATAATCATTATAAGATTTAAATATGTGTTATTGTATTTCAAACATGGCCGTATAGGCGTTTTATTTGTTAAAAAAAAACATGTCTTTCGAAAGTTTTTTTTTTTGATTAAATAAAGAATGGGTAAATATAATTTTAATGTTTCATTTTGCGTGTTCAAGATTGTAAGCCACATATCTGATTTCCTGTGAATGATGTAATACTCAAATTTACTTATTGATATTTTAAAAATGTGTGAATTGTATTTTCATAATATATTAAATGAAATATAAATTTAAAGCTGTCGTCATTGGAAAAAAATTGTTTGGAAATATTACCTACGGTGCTAATACACGATCTTCCGAACCAGGACAAACTCTATCGATTTTTTTAACAGGTAGATACGATTGTCCAACACTTGCATCCCGATTTTCCTTGAATTTGTGCTGTAATTATGAACGATGTAACGCGACCACTCAAACGCGGTCAAATATAATTTGTAAGAGTAAACCGTATAAATTGATAAATAATGTATGAACAATCTGTCAAATCTTAAGAATTACTCTTTACTTTTGGTGCAATACGCCGTTAATATGCAGTAAATAAGTATTATTTAGGAATATATCGTCAATACGTATCTACCTAAATAATTTTTAATTCATTTAGTAATGTTTAAAAAATTACTATAGTAAATTAAAAAGAAAAACAATAATAAAACAGGATTGAATTGAGAAACTTATATTTATGTATATATTTCATAATCTTGTACTGTATTAGGTACAAATAATCAATAAAAAAGAATTGATTCAAGCGAGGGTTGAGAAATACACAAAATAGTTAAATATTCATTATGGTCAAAATGAAAGAAAGAATACACACATTTTAAATAGTTTGATATTTTCTAAACTAAAATATAAACTAAAATTACAATTATTTCACATTGTAGATGTATCTGTTACATATCCAAAAACACTTTTATAACCTATTATTAGTGTATTTGGTACATGTCAACCCACATTTTCATGTAAATAATAAATAAATTTAAAATCACACATTTCAACTTCATAACAGTTGAGTCTTTCTATAAAATATAGTGTCTAATGACTTATTTATTACAATTGAATTATTACCGAAATAAATGTTTGTGATGTTACCAAATGTGGGTAATTCCAAATTATGGATGTCTAATATTAACACCATGTATATTGAGTATTCAGTTCCCTTTAAGGTAATCCAATCACATTTTTCTATTTCAATTTTAGGGCACAAATTGAGTCTTAGAATTATATCCTGTTTTTTAATAACGTCAACCTTTTTCTTTTTACCTTTGTTTTCGACAACAGTCTCATAACCACAATCTATAAAGTAATGATTCAACTGAAGTTGATTTTTAATCGCAAGTGCTTTACAGATATTTTGTCAGAACGAAATATTTTCAAATGATTATACAGATTTTAATAGTTGATAAATCATTTTGAAATAAAAAATATTTAGGCATTTTGATTTGATAAGTATGTATTTAAGTGTTTCATATTCTGTAAACAATAGCTTTTGTTTGAGGAAAACAGTGCAAAGCAAAATGCTAATTTAAGTTGCCTAATAAAAATAAATAAGCTAAATTTCCATCTAGTTTTAAAATAGTCTAAACACTATCTGTACCTGTACCTATACTAAAAATCCTTACTCAATAGTCAGAATTAATAATGAAAGAATGGCAATATTTGTGGTCTTTTCAAACTTTACATCATTGCTTTTGTCTGAAAAATTAGATAATTTTAAAATTTCATTAACATAATTAAATGATTGTTATGGAGTCAAACAAGTCTAAATAGTAGTTTAAAAAAAAATGAGTCAATTTCATAAATCATGCTAATATTATAAAAATATTTCAATGTCAAGTTTTAGGTTTCTAAACATTTTCAAATGATTTTTTCAATATTTATTTTATACCTCCTTAATCATATGAGTTAGGTATTAAAAATCAATTTACTCACTGTTACAAAAATGAGTATTAAATCGAGAAGAATATTTACTGTCATATTCTTGATTCTGCACAAAAAGGTGTATTGGAAAATCAGAACTATGACTGTGTCTTTTAATTATTAGTAAGTTTTCTTCTATGCAATTGAAAATCTTCAAAGAAATTATTTTCATAGCCAAAAAATATATATTTAAAATGTTATACTTATATTAATTAGTTATCCGACATTGAAGAAACCTACCGGCTATCATTAGATATATTGTCGGATATATCAGACAATGTCGGATATAATTGTAGGTATTCAGCACTTGATATCTTATTTTCGTTTAATTGTTTGTGTCTATGTGTGACTGTTTTGCACCACAATCAAGTAAAGTTGAAAACGAAATTATTTTTTCAGTATCTTTTTGAAGTAAGTGTCTTATAATTATATTCCATAACTTTCTTCTACTGTAATTATGGAACATTAAATAAAAATGAAAAAAATTACAGAAACAGAAATCTTCTACTTTTATTTTACTAAACCCCTTAATGACTGGTTCATAATTTATCTTAGACGCTGTATCTGCTTCGAGAGATAAACTACCAAAGCTGAAAGTCTTTCTTGACCCATAGTATTCCTTAAATAATTTTTCATTAGTTTTAATTTTGAAAAGCTCCTTTCAGCGGAAGCACTACTTACAGGTATTGTGAACAAAATTTTAATGACAATGTAAACATTTGGGTAAATATCTTTAAAATCATTCTCTATGATATATTGGAGCAGATGTTTCGCATCTTTAATAGAATTGGGTAAAGGGATCATATTTTGTAACTCCTCTTAAAACTCATAAAGTTGGAAGTCGCTGCGCTCTGGATAATGTTGCCAGACTAAATATAAATGAATGATTAGAAACGACATTTATGTCAAACGACAGATGAGATTTTTTAATTAATTTTATACCATAATATATATTTAGTTTATCAGAAATGTCGATTATTTCATTCACATTCATTTCGTGCGCCGAAGAGTGGAATATCTTTAAGTCGAGAATAAATTCAAATGGATTTTATATATGAAAAACCTTGTGGCGGGTACTTTTGGATTTTCCCATTGAGTTATGTTTCACTGAAGACATTAGAAACAAAAAATGTCACGTTTTGATTGTCAATGAAAAATAGACTACAGCGTTTATGCACAGATGCGACATATTGAAATATTGTACTTACAAAATATTGTGTGGGAATACGATGGAAGAACGTAGAAATGTCAACTTGATGTTGTTTAATAAATAAAAAGGCGATTTGAATAGTACTGCTTTTAATATAATCTTTTAAAACATTGGACAAATGAAAAAAGCTATAGTAATAAAACGTGAAATAGAGAATATAATATAATTTACATTTTTTTCAAAAACTAGCTTTTTTATATATTCCAAAATTAAGATAATGAACAACAACTTTGAGCGCTTTGTAGGTATTTGTAATTGAAATGGCATGTGTGCGTAAAGATAGGTTCCGTTCCGTTCCGACAAAAAATGTAGCCGCCATTACACACCGCGAAATTTATGGAATTAAAATGGATTACGTATGTTTTAAAAAAATATCGATATACTTATTTGTGAAAAATTTACTTTTTTAGCAATTGTTTAAGCAATATCGTACAACGCAGGTAGGCATTATTGACCATTGAAAATTCGTATATAACCACGTCTAGTTTCGGCAAGCGCTTACCATGGACTAAGTGAAGATATGTCACGTAGCCAATCGTATATGGATAAAAGAATCAACTTGAGATGTCTTCTCTAGTGAAACATATAACTCTATGGATTTTCCATACTTTTACAAATTTATTTTTGGCTGTGAGGCGCGAGGCCCTTTGCACCGCGAGGCCGTGGGCGGTGGCCCACACCGCCCACGCCTCTGTGCTATGCTATTAGCCAAAATCACAGTAGTGATTGCAAGATCTGTTAATGATAAAATTGAAGTATTTGATTTATCATCAATATGGGTATTGGTTATTTCCTCAAGGGGTAAATGTCTGTGATTTTCCTGTGGTGTGTCCATTAAAATAGGCAAATCTTCAATCTGTAGCAAATAATAACTACGACTTATCTATTACACTATAAATCCCAATAAAAAGTTTATATACTAGTTGCCAGCAATAGCTTTGCTCATATGGACATAGAAAAAATTCTTAATTCTTATGATAATTCCAATTATTCTAACACCAAACATGATTTCCTTGAGAGCTATGAAAACCAAATTATAATATGTTAATTAAGTGGTACTAATACTTCTGAAATAGTAGATATTTAACATTTTTTTTCATTTCCAAAACAGAACTACCATGCTCTTAGCTTTTGTTCCACATAAAATTCATTCAAACTATTCTGGGTTCTATTGCAACAGCAGGATAAAAGATACAAATGTTAAATGCGGGCTTGATTTGTAATATAATAGATTCCATTCATATATAAAAACAATTTGAGAAATAATAGCCTATCAGCTAGATAGTAGATATTTGTAACTTATCACTATTTTGTCATAAAGATCAAAGTTCACCGAAGCACTTTTCCAATGGTCTAATTTTTTTAAGAACATAGCCTTATCATTTACAGGGCTAACTTTAGTTAAAACAGCATCTAACAGCCCTAAACTCAACGCCTATTTTATTAGCTAGAAAAATATTTTTTTTTCTTAGTAAAATATGTACAATGTATGCATGTCACATAGAGTGTAGTAACTCTAGCATTACTAAATATTTAACTGGAAAAAATGTTTAGTAAACATCTTACTAATTTGACTGTAGCATGTTTAAATGCGTCGTTATGAATACTGTAAGAAACGAATAGGCATTTCTTAAAATATTAACAAATTATACAAAAAGACGACCAGTCGTCATTTTTTCAACAAAACTTTATCATGTTTAAAATGACTAACTGAACCAATAATAATGTCGTAAATAGAAATATTATTCTAAATCCCGCTTGTATAAATCAATAATAGTGTAATAATTAGAAATACATCAATTTCATATTAAGCTTTAAATCAGCAATAATGTATTAATTCAAAATAAAACTAGAAAATTAAACATACCTGATGCACCAATACCGACGCATCACGAAATATTGCGCAAAGCGATACATAGGTACTTCTCGGATCAGTGCTGGTCACAACTGAAAATAAATGAATATGAATATATAGCAACTGAAGTTTATTGAGTAAACTAAACTAAACTAGAATGTATTATAAAAATGACTATTTTTTTTAGTACACCTAACAATTCTAACATTACTAAACGTTTTGATAGTCTTGTAGTTTGATATTTTTCTCTGTAATATTCATAATAATCCGTCAATTCATAAACCCGTCACCAAACAAAATCATCAGTAAAGATTATAAAATACCCTGTCCCTTTATAGAAAAGTTTGCTTCATCGGCTCACACACGTCCCTGTAGGTAGATGAACTCTAGCGAGCTGGTCGCATGGGAGTCTTCAATGGAGAACAGTTTCTCGTTTGCTTGCCATCGAGATAGGTTACACGATGGGAATTTTCTGTTCTCGGTGACAGCTTTGCCCCTGCTCTAAGGTAGGTATGTAGATTATGTGGATATTTTATTAAGTGTAGTGAAATTTTAATGACCCAATCTCTGGTGCCACAGATAAGTATCGTCAAAAGTCTTAGCATAGTGATTTGCATTTTTTTTTTTTTTGCAAGTGTTGTTTATTAATTTTTTTCGGAAGACGCGTATCGTCGAGAATATCTAGAATTTGGCCGATTGCGCCATCTCTCAACTTTTGACTACAACGTCCCCTATTTGATTTAATTTTGACGTTCTGTAAAATTTAATTTCTTATTCTGGCGATAATAAACAAATAATTACTTTATTCGTTCCTTGTATCACGTAATAATATATCTAACCTTCGACATATTATAAGGAACGTAAAATAATAATCGGGTAAGAAGTTAAAACGGCCGCTGAACAACAGATGTCGCCACTTACCAGATACAACGCACTGGTCTGCTGTCGTCATAAATTACCGAGTCGCTGTCATTGATTGTTGTGAGGAAACTTGTAAATTGTACTAATTAACACTTTTACCGTGATTGTGTCAAATGTGTGAAGAATTTTTGTGACGATCATGTCGTCAGTAATTGAGAACGGCGAAGTGAGGTTGTCGACCCTATACAAGTTGTAGGGCGTGTGGTCTTTGGGTAGATGGAGTATAACGGGGTGTTTTGTAAATAAACCCGCTATTTTTCATTGCACAAAGTAAGAACTTTTACTGAGAAAATTTTCAGTCTTTATTTCTTAAATTATATTCAGTCAAAATAAAAATTTAAAGTTCTCGTATAATAATCAATTTTAAAAAATAACTAAATTTTCCAATCTTACGCCAACTATAAAACCCCCTTTGGTAAGATGGGGTATTGAATATTTATAGTTTTAATCGGGTACGAAGTCAGACAGCGCACGCATAACATATCGCTCTACAAAATAAATTGCTGGATATAGTTATAACAGGGAAAAGCACGCGAAATCATAGTAAATGGTGTCTATGATATATGGTAAATACTTCTGAAAATGTTTTGTGGAATTATATTCCTTATAACAATATATACATAGTGCAGTTGACCTTCATCTAACTTAAGACACGGTCCCTCTGAATATTTTACAGAACGGAAACGAGGCTTGTACTTCTTTGAAATTACGAGAGAAAGAAAAGGAACTCCAAGAAATTACTTCAATATCACCTTGTAAGGTACGAGTCGCAATTCCAAACCGAGAGGATACGAGTCACGGACGTCAATCTCATAATACGCATGTAAGCGAAAGATTACGGTTCAGTACTTCAAATGTTACGAGCAATATAACTGTCCTCTACTAAAAGGCCTACAAAAAAAAAAAAATCTGTACTTAAGATGCTGACTATACGAATAATAAGAAATACTGTCTCCGATAGATGAACAAAAAATAAATGGAATACGTTCTTTTGAAATTTAGTATAATTTAGAATAATCGATGCTTGATACGAAAAGTTCTGAAGTCCTGTGAAAATGTCTACTAGTATATGTATTATATGTGTTGCTAAAACCATCAGAATAGGGCCTCAATTGACCCAGCAGTAACTAATAAGTGGACATCAACTGACAATGTCCGCATTACAGCACCTGTGAATTAATAACAAGGCTGCAGTCACAGCGAAATTCCAAGACAGTGACGTAACAAAACGGGACGATTCCACCTGAAACACAAACACAAACATCAGTGCAATTATTGAGGGTGATTTTGGCGATACGAACAAAAATCCACAGCCATTTTTACCAGAGAACAGGCATACTGGACACCTAGATAGAAAAGCTGAAAATCTAGAATACGTAGCCAAACACATTTAATAAGTGTCACTATTCCTAACTGAGTCAACATATGGCACATCCGAATCTCAATTAGTGGTAATCAAATTTTTGCTTAGGAAAAATTGGGATCTTATCGTGCTGCTCCGACGCAAGCTACCTTATTATATTTCATCACGTGGCACGTGTAGAAGTCCTAACTGGGAGAGCTGAAGAGACGAATCCGAAGTACGCGCCCCGGTTAAGCATATCGCCAGACTCCGAGAACATAATCAGAATAATTAATTAAGTAGAGTTCGGCTTCATTGTAACCGCATCGCTGTACGAGCACTTTCAAAATTACAAATAAGCCACGTACAGAAATTCCGGGGTGGTGACGCGTATTAACAACCGAACTCTGCCAACCCCGTCAGTACAAACAACACGTCCGACGACATTGACGGAGGATTGCATCACACAACAGGAATTCACACGCCAATATCAATAAGATTTAATAAAGAAATATTTTAGCTAAACCACTAAATGTCACAAAGGTGTTATCAAATTTAAGTTTGAAAACAAAACATTACAGTAATTAAAATTGTTAAGGGCATTGGTTAAAGTAAACACGTGACACAATTTAAAAAAAAAAAAAAAGTCTTTATTACCCGAGTCTATATTACATCTTTGCTAACGAAAAGACTTCAGGTTCCGTGACTAATTATACAAATCATAAATGCATCTTGAAATTGTAATTGAACTCCTTTAAATTTTTATCGATCCTTGCACTACTACAGTAAAAACTCGATTATCCGGCCCTCAGTTATACGGATTCGCGTTTATCCGGACTGCCGACCGCGGCCGATACATTAAATACCTACAAGTCGAATTTATGCAAGCATGAACGTGTCAGAACTGGCACTACCCCCGCCCGCGCCCCGCGGGGTCGCTGCCCACGCGTTTCGTTATTATTTTAGTTACTTAGCAATTGTTACTCGGCTCTGACGTGCGTATAACATCTACATCTTTAAAAATGTCAAAGCGCAAAAGAATGGTGTTATCGCTTAAAGACAAAATAAATATTGTTGATTCATTAAAAAACAGTTCTCAAGTGATTTGAAAAACAAACAGAGAGTGATACTGTCAGTTTACTACGGCTGAAACGAATTCGTGACATAGCAGCGACGGAGAGAGAAAAAGTGGCCTACGTCAAATGACAATTATCAAATATTTTAAACCGAATTAAACTTACTACTTATTTTATTTCATATTTAACAAACGCAAATTATCAAATACATATTGTTAACCAATTATACGTGCAAACCTAAGAATTTAATTTCATGATTAAGCTGCAGTATTTTAGTACATATGTATTCATATTCTGGGGCCTACAGGGTGAACATTGATTGTCTCATTCTGCCTGAAGTTACAAATCCTTACCTTCTCGTACATCGACATTAGTCACATTCACATTCCATCAAACATGCAGTTAGCAGACCCGATATTCAATATTCCATCTGTTATTGATATCTTAGTTGGTGCTGAAGTTTTCTGAAACATCTTAGGAACACATTCAATAAACTTAGACAAGCATGAACCTAAATTATGTGAATTTAAGTTAGGCTGGATTGTTTCAGATCTTATTATAAATTCTACATTCGTCGATTTGCAATTTTTCTCAACATGAAACAAACATAGATCTTACTCAGTTTTGGCAAATGGAAACGGTTCCAGATTATCATACAACATATCAAAATATCATACGAGGAACGCCAATGCGAACAAAACTTTTTAGTAGATACCAAACGTGAGGACGACGGTCGTTTCGTCGTAACCATGTCTTTAAAAAGGCCTCCTGAAGTATTGGGTGATTCGTTACAAGCAGCAAAGCTTCGGTTTTTGTCGTTAGAGCGTAAGTTTCAACGAGAACCACGGTTCAGAAACAAATACATGAAATTTATGAAAGAATATTTAGAATTACACCATATGTCCGAGAGCTTGGGTGATGTTGTTTTAAAGAATAAAACTTACTATTACTTACCGCATCATGGAGTATTTCAAGAATCGAGCACTACTACTAAATTACGCGTTGTTTCCGACGCCTCCGCGTCCACAACCTCGGGTATATCTCTTAACGACCTACAGATGGTCGGTCCGACTGTACAGGACGATCTTTTTGCTATTCTCTAACATTTCGGGCAGCATAAATGCGTTTTGTCCGCAAGATCAATGCAATTTACAACAAATCATTTTTCGTTTTGATTCAAGTGAGCCATTAAAGATATTTCTCCTTAACACCCCGACTTATGGCACCGCTTCAGCTTCATACTTAGCTATAAGATTTTTGGTAAGTCTAGCCATACAATGTTATAATGAAGATGTACGTAATTCAATTTTGCATGATTTTTACGTCGACGACTACCTAAGTGGTACTGATACTATTGAGCACGCGGTTGCTTTGTCAGGGAGTTATTGCAATTCTATCATCAGCTAAATTCAAATTAAGAAAGTGGCGTTAAATCAAATCTGTGAAACCAAAGGTAATCAATATAATGTTGTAGACTTATCTAACAATAACATTTATCAATCTCCAAAAACATTAGGTTTACACTGGGTTGTGCGATGCAGACAAACTTTCGTTTTCTATTAATACACCTTCACAAAATACAAAAATTTTAACAAAAAAAAAACGACTTCAAGACAAAAACTATTGCAAAACAAATTAATATGCACTAAAAAGTAAAAGAATAATCGAGTATTCTTCTACAACTTAATAATCAACTTACTTTTTCTAATCAATATGTAGGTACGATCTATGTATTTACCACGCAAAAAGGTAGATAGGTAACTACCCACTTCAAATTAAACTCAACACATACCTATGAATAACAAACAATGACCAAAATATTTTTTAGAGTTCTCCTAAGTAAAATGAAATGAAAAATATTAGACTACTTAAAAATCAATCAAATTGTTACAATATAATGTAGTTACAATCATTGTTATTTTTGGAGTCGGCGTCTATTGTAGTGTTTTCTTGGCTGACACCGACTTCGAGACTCGAGAGCCTCCTCCTTTTTGATTTTGAAGTTGGTTAAAAATGATTACAAAACGCTACATTTTGTCAACCATAAGTCAAATATTCGATCTATTGGGCCTTGGTGAGTCCATGCATCGTCGAAATAAAAATATTGCTTCGAAAACTATGGATAAAAAAATACACTTGTAGTAATAGAAATGCATAGAATTGCATTTACAGACTCATCTCAAGCCATATACGGTGCATGCCTTTACATACGTTCCATTAGCTAGACAGGCGCAATCACCGTTCACCTGTTGACCTCTAAAAACAGGGTAACTCCGATTAAACCTATAACAATTCCGCGTCTTGAGCTTTCGGGAGCTTTATTTGGTGCACGACTGTGTGCTAAAGTAATATCGTCTCTCACGGTAAAGGTCGATCGATGCAAGTTCTGGTGCGACTAGACAGTCGTATTAGGATGGCTTTCATCTTCTTCTACCAATCTAAAACAATTTGTACGTAATCGAGTTAACGAAATCCGAGAGACGACAAGCGGTCACACATGGGGCTACGTGCCGTCGAGGGACAATCCTAAGGATCTCCTTTCTCGCGGAGTGAGAGCTGATCTTATCGGCGCAAATTCGTTGTGGTGGTCAGATCCAAGATTTTTATATCACGACGAGTCTACATGGCCCATCATGCCTAATCAAGGTGCTACTCACAACACAACAGAGATTTTATCACATTTCGTCAATAAACAAAATAATTCTCTATTCTCTACCTTAAGTTTTAAAATTTTACGCGATTGCAGCGAACAATAGCGTTCGTAAATAGATTTATACATAACTGCAGAAATAAAAATAATAAACTACAAGGTTGTTTATCAACTCAAGAGCTTAATTCAGCTCAGCTATTGATTATTGCGCAGATCGACATGTTTACAGAAGAAAACCTCATTTTAAAATCTAGCAATTTACCAGTCAAAAATAGATTAAGCTCATTATCACCATTTCTTGATGCGAATGGCGTCATACGCGTCGATGGAAGACTTGATAATTCTCTATATAGTTATGACGTAAAACATCCGATTTTATTGTGCAGTAAGCATCACGTAACTAAAATAATTTTTGAATTACGACATAATAAATTATTACATGCCAGTCCTCAACTTCTTTTAGCACACATTAGACAAACTTATTGACCATTAGGTGGTAAAAATCTATCCAAAAGAGTAGTAAATAAATGCATAAAGTGTTCTAGATTGAAAACTCAAGTAATCTAATAGGACAATTACCTTGTAGTAGAACTGAGCTTATATATCCCTTTCTTCATTGCGGAGTTGCCTACGCCGGACCGGTGCTGATAGTTGAAAGGAAAGGTAGAGAATATCGGTTTTTTAAAATCATATATTCGTATCTTCGTCTGCTTTGCGAGCAAGGCAGTACATCTGGAGCTGGTCACGGAACTAACGAAGGAGGCTTATATGGCCGCGTTAAATAGATTTGTAGCACGTAGAGGAAAGCCTAAAAGCATTTATTCCGATAATGCAACAAATTTCGTAGGCACATCTGATGAACTTTATGCATTTTTAAAAAGTTTCGAATATGTTTCCGATATCTCTCAGGAGGAGGGCATCGAAGTTGTGTTTGCTCCGGCTTATTTCCCTTATTTTAATGGTCTTGGCGAAGCAGCCGTTCGTTCCACCATGGATGTGCCTGGTCGGCATGAATCATACGTACAAATTAACAATATAACGATTAGCGGACTAATATAATTATAAAATTAACATTTGCTTAGATGTTGGATATCTATCAATCCTCTCGAATGAATATTCAATTCTTTAGACAGAAATTTGTAGTAGAGAGGCAGATTCGAGGGTCGGCGGTGGGTTGCACGCTACATGTTAATGCATGTTGCAGGCAAGCGTCTAATGTATTTTATTGAAAATACATGTTTATGTTATCAGTTCACTTAATCTTAAAATTACTGTAATATTTATATAACCTTTTTAACAAAATAAATTGATAGATAAAAACAACGACAAAGCGGGAAAGAGGGGTGCTCCCAACAACACGTAGTTTCAAAGCATCTTGACGCGCTCTCTTGATTTAAAGACATATAGCGGCACTAACGCCAAAATGTATAATTCGTTTTATGATTTATTTATTTGTTTTTACTTTCAACAAGTAATGAAAACTAATGAGTTCTCCCTCGCCTAACCAGCATATAGAAGAAAAACAGGTGTTTGATTTGGTCTCCACGCTCTACGAGAAACTTCGAACCGTCCGGTGCGAGGATGTCTGTGGTTACATCGCCCCACACAACTTTATTCTTTTGATAATTGTAACTCGAATGCTTTTATAGGTGATTGATTGAAAATTCGCTTTTGTAACAATTTCCATACTTCATTTGAAAGTAAATACGAAAATAATCTTCACTAATTTGATTAAATACATGATTTAATCGAGAAATAACCATTTAAATATTCTTCGATTTTTATTATTTGCCAAGGTATCATATTTGTTACGCTTGATCGTTACGTAATCTAACTTTTATTGAAATTTTTTACTATCTTCTTATTTAAAATTGCTTACTGAAATCATACAAATATCACACATAGGAACAAATATCAGTTGTCACTTGTTTTAAACATGCTCAATTTTTTTTTTAATCGTGAAGTCCAATTTGCATTCGCAGTAAAAATACCTCTAACACCCCCCTTTAATTCGAGCATTTGATGGCGCTGCAGTCGCGCACAAAACGAATATACAGCGCTGGCCACCATCACAATTGTTGGATATGTCCGACTATATCCGGATTAATGACAATCGAACGAGAAATGAAAAGTCAACAGTTGCATACATTCTAGCAGAAAAACTGGCCGTAGACAAATTGAGAATCAAGATTAGCCTTTAACAAGTTGCCTCCAATCGTAGAATTTACAAACGTTGGTACCTCTGGTAATCTATGGTAAATAGGAATAAGGACTAACAAGACAAAGACAAGAAAAAGAATATAATAAAGACTACCTGCTCAAGAGGACCCTTAAATGTGTCAAAAGCATATCGACAGAAAAATTTAATGACTTTGGCACTTCTCAACTCCTCCACTGTACCATAGCTACAGCGAAAAATTATTCACTGAATTAGATTTCAGAGCGTAAAATGTGACAAAATCATTTGTTTTCAAATTTACTTTCCATTTCCAAAACGTAAATTTAATATAAGACAAAAAAAATTACACCAAAAATTCTCATACTTTTGAACGGATTAACCAATTGAAACGCAGTTTGCCGTATTCCAAAGGGACCAACTCGACGCCTGCAAATCTGAACCAATTTAACTAGGCAGATTTTATTATAAATAAAAAATAAAATTTTCGGAAAAATGTTCTTTTAACTACTCTACCGATCGATACCAAAATATAATCAGCTCTTCCCTGAAAGTTGCAGCGATTGTCACAAACCGGATAAAAATCGTTAGATTTATGCTAGATATATAGTTTGAGATTTTTTTTGTTTTTTTTTTTGGAATATATAATATTGCTAGATATATTTTTGAATGCTTTGAGCTCGAAAGTAACAAGAAATTTTCGGGATTGTCTGCGGTTCGGGATTGTCTGCGGGGTCAATCGTCCTTTTTAGAAAATTTTAGAGATCGAAACGGTGAAAGACTTTTTTTGAACTCGAGAAGCACAAAAACACATTGATAAATGTAATATCAATAAGTTTAAGGAATACCCTGCAGGCTCAACCTTTTTTTATCTCTTATGTTTCATACAGTAAATAATAATTACGAGGTATATTAAAAAATTGTATTATAAAAATTAGAAAAGGCAAATTCATATGAAAAAATATAGTCTAGATATAAATATACATTTCATATCATTTAACATTAGAAAATACATTTCAATATGTAAGTCAATTAACAAATACTCAAGTCTTTATAAGCTTAAACATTATTATTTTTCACATATAAAAATATGGCATTTGAATGCTATTAAACCATTTCATTATTAGATAATTCCATAACAGATTATTCTTTATCCATTTTTTTTTTACAATATCCACATACATAACACAAAACTGGAACACTTGTAATTATATAAACTTTAAACATGGGAAATATCAAGAAATATCTAAAATATTATGAACGTTATTGCCATAAAATAACGCTATACGTATCACATTATTAAACGAAATAAAACTTCGGGGATGGAGTACAACGCGAACAAGGTCGGCTCCTCGGCCGAACTCCTGACCTGAGACGACATAACTTCTAAGGCTTCGGAGAGGATCTCACGATCGCGCGGAAAGCTGAAACGAGAAAAGGGTCTATTTAAACAATCCCTATTTAGGCTCACTTCGAAATTCTATTTAGAAATATTGAACATGTAAGTTTTCAGATAATATCAAAATGCATAAAATTTTAATTATTTTAGAAACAATACACAAGCTAAAATAATCTATCTATACAAAAAAAAAAGTTATATTTTATTTGTTGTTAATGTTGTTTTAGTTGGTTTTTGAATCCTTCAGTCAAATTAAAATTTGTGCATAAAATATTAAGTGAATATTAAAATAAACATAAACTTCTACATCTGACAAATAATACTATAGAACTATCCTGAATTGATTTTTAAGTTTATACATAGTGGTCATCCACAGACCACGTAAACTTTTCTTTTTTTTAAATTTAAATAAAATTAGTACAGAAAGGTATCGCAAATCTGAAGGTTTTACCTGTATTTAATATTAAACATTGTTTCAATTTATTCCATATTAATTGACATATGGAGGGATCATGGTAAATGTCTACGAGTATAAAAAAAATAGGTTTTGTGGTTTGTGGACGACCATTTATTTTCATTCTTATAAATTTCCCACATTAAATCCGGAATCGGGATTGTCCTAACTGCCTAACTTCAAAAGCCCTTCAAGATTTGTATGAATCTTTTGTACCACGACAGGTGTTAACGAGATCTTTTGTTGAGCATTAAACCACATGACGAATTATATTTCTTATCAACACATAGGTTAGTAAAGCACTTGATGCCATGAGCAATCAGGATTTGAAATCACATCTCTCAAGCCACAGTTAAGCACATTAACCAATAGCATAAGCATTAATATGCTATTGTAATATTATTTCATTGGTTAATATTATATTAAAATAATGAACAATTTTTTTTTATTTATTTTATAAGTAACATTAACCTTCACCCGATCGCTTTGCTGAGTGTGAGTTAATCGAAATGATTATAATATAAATTATATAATAAAAAATAGAACGGATAATGCAAATAAACATCCCAAAACCTTCATTCGTGTCTAAGTGTCGCTTTAGTATAACCTTAATATAACCATTAAGAGCATTTTTTAGTCTAATATTTTTTAAGCCATAAACTAAAAATTTAGAGGCTGCGACAAAAAAACAACTTGGTAGATAACGGACACCTTAGTATGTATATATAAAAACACAGAGTGATAGATTATTGTTTAACATTGTTTTATGATTGAAACCAAATCGTTTTTATAAGCTAGACAATCTTACTAAGAATATTATCTGTCAGCGTTTCGAATTTGAACTTGTTGATCGAGTTAGCAATATTCCTCAAGTAAAAAAAAAGCGAAGAAAGAACGTTCGCGCACGCATCCTATGTGCCCATGCGCATTACTCACCCATCCTGCACAGTGCGGAATGCCCTTTGCAGGTCCTGCGCGGCGAGAGGCGTCTCCAGGCTGGCGGCGAGCTGCCTCACGCAGGCCGCCTTGCAGTCCAGCGCCAACACGCACACGCGCCGCGTCACACCCATCGACGAGAGACAGGCCGACGCGACATCTATTGCCTATATAAATTTGTTTGATTTTCTTCGGATGCATAATTTATCCGTATAAGATTCTTTTCGTCACGTTTTAGTAACATATTATGAAATATACATCGGAATATAATTTTGGGCATAATTTTCGATATTTAAAGGCCATAATTACACTCTGACGAGTACAACAAACAGGCGCCACTTGAGCCTAACAGTACCTCATATTGACTTTGAGTAAAGTGTAAATTTATAAAATGGTAAATTTTGAATTTCACCTGACATCTTATTATAGAAGACATTGCCTCTTAAATGATTTGCTAACTTTACTTAGTTGGATTTTACGAGGAGCAAGATCTTTCATATGTGTTGTGTTAACGCTATGGATGTCATTCATTTTTTGGAACGATTCTATATTTCTTTTGACATATATCAGGTATTCGTATACGTATTATGACGTTACAGTTAAAATATTAATTTCTGTTAATATTTTTCTGAGAGATGCTTTTGATCTCAAATTTTAAATGGCACAAATAGTTGTTTCTACAGCAGAAAAATTATTAATATTAGCTACATAACTCCATAATAAAATTCCATAGGTTATGAAACTATGAAAGGAATTGAAGTAAATTAGTCTCGCGGTGTTATCATCTGTAAGTTGCCGAATTATATTTTCTGCATATGCTGCAGAACTAAGAATTTTCGCCAATCTCAATATGAAAATTTCAACGTAACTTATCATCCAATGTTATATCAAGAAATAAGATCGACGGAGGAGTCCTAGTACGATCTGAACACACATATACAATGAGTTAGAGCTCAAAAAGATTAAATTGATGGAGTCATTGATCATCGAGGGGGTCTACAACAATGTGTGTTGGCCCGCCATAAGAAATCAGATGTTCGCCCACAAATGTCCGATAGGTAAACCTCTACGGCATATGTGGGCAACAACTGGCCCGCTGTAAGATTTGATCCGGCCCGCGAATTTTGAAAAACCCAATTAAAAAATACTACATAACTTACTCATACTCACGGAATCAAGTGAGCGAGCAAGCGGAGTAGCGGCGATCATCAAAGAGTGAGGTGGCAAACATCAAAGCGTTTGATGTTCGCCGCTTCATTGGCGGCGCAACATAAGATTATTGCTTCTCAATTTTTCTACACTAGACGATTGTAGATCGTTCCTACATTTTGCCTAAATAAGCGGGTGGATAACTCGAACTTTAATTCAGTTCTATTTGAGTTACCGAGGTTATAACTTCGACAAGCGATATCCTAGCGAACTGCTAGTGCCGTCAATTTGCTGTGACTTTGTGTGCATCTTGAGTGCTTATCAATTATATTTTATTAAATTTATCGAACGAAAAGTAAACGAAAATGATGTCTGGTGGAAAAAAACCAAAAAGTAGATGCAGAGGGCCGCCAGTTTCAACAAAAAAGGACTGAAGAATTCTTTTTTATTTTGCACAATGGTAAGCCTATTTGTTTGCTGTGTAATGAATCCATTTCAGTGATGAAACATATCAATATAAAGAGGCATTACTAAACTAAGCATAGGATGCTGCACTCACTGACAGGACAAATAAGAAAAGACAGTATCCAAGACCCTTATTGCAAATTTGGAAAAACAGCAACAAATGTTAAACAAGGAACACAATTTGATGATGTTGTGAAAGCTAGTTCTATAGTTAGTTCTAAATTGGCAAAATCATTAAAACCATTTGCCGAAGGAGAATTTATCTAGAACTGTTTGTTAAAAGTTTGCAGTGTTTTGTGTCCTGAGGAGAAAAATTAATTTGAAAAAATTAGTTTGTCAAGAACTTTTGTCCAACGTATAGAAATAATGGCCAATGATATAAAAACAACATTGACTGACCATATGGCTCGTTTTGAATCATTTTCCATAGCATTAGATGAGCACCGATTTGTCTGACACAGATCAATTGGCTATATTCAAGGTGTTGATGAAGAGTTCACTGTTACTGAGGAATTGCTTGCTTTATAACCGCTAAAAGAAACCACTACATGAGAGGACATTTTTAATGAAGTTCAAAAGGTATTCACAAGTTTTGGCTTGCCATGGTCAAAATAAGTCGGAGTATGCACAGATAGTGTACCTGCTATGGTCGACTTACGTAAAGGTTTCACTGGTATTTTCAATGAAAAAGCAACTGAATTAAATGTGCAAAAATATGATTTGATAGTTATTCATTGCATTAGCCACCAACAGAACTGGTGTTCCAAGTCCATTCGACTCCAGAAAGTTATAAATGTGGTAGTAAAAACCATTAATTTTTTTCGATCCCGAGGGCTTAAACATCGTCAATTTAAAGCGTTTTTGGATGAAATATCAGCCGAATATGACGACGTAACATATTATTGTGAAGTCAAATCGCTAAGCAAAGGGAAAATACTGAAACGGTTTTACAAGCTTAGAAATGAGAGAGCACATTTTATGCAAATAAAGAATAAACCACTATCTGAATCGAGTGACCCGAAATGAATATGTGACTTAGCATTTTTGGTCGACCTTACAGGCTACTTGAATGATTTAAATTTGAAACTTCAAAAACAAGGGCAGTTAGTAAATTATTTGCACAGCCGTTTGAAAGCGTTTCAGAATAAAAACCGCTTGTGGGAGGCACAGATGCTGTCTGGTAACAGTTACCATTTCACCACGCTCTCTGTGTATGAAAATATTGCTTATGCACAACGGTGAAAAACTCCAGAGCAATTTTCGAACAGATTTAGCGATTTAAAAAACATGGAAGATTGTTTCAATTTATTTGCTACTCCGACAAAAAGTAATGTACAAAATGCTACAAAACATTTACCAATGGAGTTGATCTAAATTCAACAAAACTTAGTCTTAAAATCTAAATTTGACGACGTGGAGTTGTGCGATTTCTACAAAAAATATTTTGAAGAATGCCATTTTCCGCAGCTTAGAAAATTCGCAAGATTAATTTATGCGTTTAGCAGTATTTACAAATGCGAATAGTTCTTTGCAATGATTAAAGTTAATAAATCAAAACATCGTACAAGGCTGACTGACGATACTTTGGAAAATTCTTTACGTCTTTGAATCAGCGGAATTATAATTAATCCAAATATCGATGGATTAGTTTCCCAAATTCAAGCTCAAGAGTCTCAATGATTTCGATGTCGCTATTTAACTTTCGTAGTTTGTAGTGATTCCAAATTTCACGATTTAATTAGAATGTTGTACCTATTTTTTTATTTAATTTTGTTATTTTATTAAATTGTATTAGAATAACATTGTCGTATTATTTCATATCTGATATATATCGCTAAAAAATATTAACACTACTTTAAAATGCACTACTTTCGAACGCGGTCCGCGAACTATTTGCACAATAAAGTTTGGCCCACATGTCAAAGGTTGCCCATACCCGCTTTATGGTATGGTGATGAGCTACCTGCGGGACCGGAAAGTCGTAGTTCGCGACGTCGGAAGAAACTCTAAGGTGACTTCGAGGAGTTGTATATAGGGCTCAAAAGCTGGTTTCACTTTTTGGAATCTCATCTTGACTCTCTACTCTGAGAATTCTGGGATTTCAGCGTGTAGGTGCAGGCGTTCGCGGACTACGTGCTCCTTATGTTTTTCGGAGAGTCGGCCTCAGCATTGGAGGCGGAGGCCAACCAGGCACTAGCCTATATGAAGAATTGGGGCGATCGAAATGAGATAAGATTTGCACCATCCAAAACCAATGCCATATGCTCACCAAAAAAATTAAAATTCTACGTCTCACTATACACAGGGGCATCATGAAAATTCCTCTGGAACCAGAGGAATTTTCATGATGCCCCCTAGAGGAGGCATTTGGAGGCGGATTTTGTGAACACAAAATCACAAGGCGTATAAAAACGCTGTAAACATTTTAAAAAGTATAGCCAGGGCGGCCAAAGCTACATGGGGATTGATTCCGGAGATAGTGAGAACGATCTACGTCGCCTTGACAGAGCCCATCGCCATGTACGCTTCGTTTGCTTGGGCACCGGTGCCAAGTAAGCTCTGTGTGCGAAAAATGCTTAAGGCTCTGCAACGCAACATCGTATTAAAGGCATGCCGAGCTTACCGAACGGTCTCCCTCTATTTCGCACTAATCCTCCAGGCTGCTCCCTCTGGCCATAAGAGTGAGACAAGCGGCTTAACTATAAGCGGTATAGCGCGAAAAACATTTGGAAGACATATGTGCCGACTGGGAATTCGAGAGCTCTGAATTTCTGGGAATTGCCGCACCCTGCGCACGTTCCTGAACTCGAGTTCGAGATCGTTGAAGACCTGGATCCGACAACAATGGACCGACTCGCCATCGTCGGACCGCACATCTGCACCGATATCGACATCTACACCGGCAGCCGAACTAAAGACAAAGTTGATGCGGCCTCGACGGAACGGAGTGGAATCCGAAAATGCAGTCCTTTTGCACGGTATTCCAGGTAGAAATATTCGCCCTGCATCTGGCAATACAGAGAGTGAAAAATGGTAAGGATCGACTGATGTCAACATCTTTAGTGATTCAAATTCATCGTTGGAGATGTCGACCGGTCCTGAAATCTATAACTCTCTGGATCATGCAGCGAGGCGCAAGGTGAGGATATCATTGTGGAGGGCAGAGATGTGCGCCTATTCTGGATGTAAGCCTACGTGAGAACCACGAGTAACGAGCGTGCTGACGAGCTCTCCAGGAATGCCGCTTTTAAGAAGAAAACGGCAGTAGCTATAATCGCTTTCCGCTGTCGTTCGCCAAAAAGATGATTAGAGCGGCGAACCTGGAGGATTGGCAGAAAAGATACACTGAGGGAAGCACTGGTGAAATAACCAAATGCTTCTTTTCCCGAGTGAAAGAGGCGTACAGGATCCTCTCGCGAGTCCGTATGACACCCTCTTTAGCGAAAACCTCACAGGATACAGAGGATTTGCTAAGTACTTCGCCGTACTGCGCATGCCCCCCGGACAAGGTCCAGGATCTACTGCACGTTCTGGAAGAAAGTCCGATCTTTCTGAAAAAGAATGCAGAGATCGAAGCGGGACAAAATCTTGAGGGAGAGCTTCCCCGACTAATTAAGCGAAAAAGAAAATAGAAAGGTATTTCTCACATTCTGCGAACAGGTGGTGAGAAAGAGTTGTGTCATGAACAGATCGACGTTGAACTCAAATTGATTGTAAGCAATAATGGCAATAATAATAACGAAATAAATAATAGCCGTATACTTCGGTACCTTAACAAAAAAGTTCAGCCCCAAAAAAGTAGGCAGGTTGACTTGTAAATATATAAATAAAAAATGATTGAAAATAAGACCTAATGACAGAATAATAGACAAATATTCTTACAATATGCTAAATCTACCATACGCAAATAACATGGTAAACAAATATAAATGTAAATTTGTACATGTATTGTATTATTGTAACGAGCCAAACACAATAGAATTAGAATATAAATAAAAGAACGTTTAAATAGGCTAAAATTAGTAAATAAGAATACAATGTAAAAGAAAAGAGACACAAAGAAGAACAAATAAGAATAAAGAAATAAAAAAAAAAGGGAAAAATAAGAGAAACATTGTAACAAACATTTAAATATCTGCCAATACCCTAATAAAAGGCTGCGCAAAAGGTGATGAAAAATTCTGACAGAAGTATACAAGGGCTGTTACGAATTGTATGAAAGAAATGGAAGAAAAAAAATCAGTATGTACCTCGTTCTTTACCATTACGTTTGCGTCGATCAGTTTGGCATTAGTCGAGAAAAAATAAACAAGTTTTATTTTTCTTTCATTGAGTAGAAAATTACTAATACTAGTGGTTTACTATTAATAAATTTCAACTATTTCAGAGATGGTACTATATACTTCGTCAACAGCTTGTTTTTGTTTATTAATCTCAAAAGGTAAAGAAGTATCACCAGCAAGCAGTAAAAGCCCACACTCATCCTAACAAATTGTGGTAGATCATTAATATAAATTAGGAATAGAAATGGTTCTACAACTAAACCTTGTGGCGCACCCATATTGATTGCAGATCCTGACGATCTCTTTCTATTGCGCGCTTTGTTGACCGAGTAGAGGTAAAACTTGAGTATATTATCTTAAATATAACAATAAATGTAAACTTCTACAGTACAATGAGAAAGATTTAAAACCTGCGTTTCGAGGCGGCGGCGCTTCTTGTTTGACAATTTGTCATGGGTAATTACAGTGGCCAATATCGGTGGTCGTCTCATCTCAGACGGGCTCGACGAGCGACTGCGGTTTGGTGCTGTGAAAGGAATAGCGTACAATGTAGATTTTACGTCATATTTAAAAAAATAATAATAAATGTAAATTTTAACAATAAACTTTCAATACAGACTAAATAAGAATGTATTAATGAAGTATTCAAATTTTGACAGATGGTATTTATGGCATAGATTTTTGCTTTCAAAGATGCGTTTTGGCCGGCATGTCCAATAAAAAGCACGTGAACACCAAATGAAAGCTTATACGCAAGCTTTAATTTTCATAATGGGCAGAAAGTTGTCAATTACCAGAAAACGACGATATAAGTCCTGCTAGCACCAAGAAAATTTATATTCCGCATGCGATGTTAATATTAACTATTAACTCACATTCTTATGCTTTAAGGGCCGCTGGTGGTATATAATAACGATTATATTTGTTAGGGACCACCTAAATGTGATTAAGGTGCAAAGAACGTAACCGCCCATAGATAAGCTAATATAAAACATTTTATTCTTTATTTCCATATTTATTTGTGAAAATCTGTTCGATTTGACTTTGTAATTCGAAAATAATTCTATTATTTTTCTGTTTTATCATTAATATTTCATTGTTATATGGAACATTCCAGTTTTTGACGTGACAACGTCTTATAAATTGGTTTGCCGGGTGACACTTCAAGAAACTGCGTTACGCTCCGCTCACGTTATGCGCTCACAATGAGAGCGAGTGAGAGGCACGCGTCCCTTCCACTCGGGCATGGTTAGCCCGCCTAGAGAGACAGACATAAAAGTGAAAGGCACGCGTCCTTTCCACTCAGATAGGAACAAGTTAAGTTGTAGTAGACGCTGTTTCATTGTACGCAAATGTATTGCAAGTTATTGTATGTATATTTGTATATAAATACGTATGTATGTGTAAAGGTAAAAATAAAATTTTAATATGAAATTCAGTGCGAGATTCTTTGTATAAATTAATGTTTTAAATATAATTCTTTGTATAAATAATTGTTTTAAATTGTTACTATTATTTCATCCTTCTTCCTACTATACGAATGAATATTCATATTAAAATGATTTTACCACTCAAAGTCGTTGTCACGTAAAACTTTCGCCCGTATACCGACTTTACAGGCAACCAATTTTTTTTTGTGTTTTATAATATATTATTGCAAACTAATCAAAATACTGAACCTAATATCATGGAAATAAAAAACAAAATGTGTGGCACTCGGGGACTGCCGCGGTAAAGCTTTACATGGCATTTTTTATCAACTCATGCAATTATAATTATTTCTTCATTTATGCAGTATTTTTTTTTCTTTGATATTAATTCAAGTTTTTCATCACTTTCTTCATTAATAAATGCACTTTGTTTATTCATATTTAAAACACTTTATACACAAATTTTACGCGTATAGCTATTCACCAGCAACTACTATTCACTGTTGTACATATGTACACCTATGTATACATATATACCTACATGTATACTTATGGGGCACATGCGGTGAGTGTGGCATTATAAAGATATGATAGATACCTATACACCTATATACTTTCTCACAAACACCTGCTTACGTATTCGTCCGATTTCGGAGCAGCTCGTCTCGATCCGTGCGAATTTCGTGTACAGTCGTACCATATACATACACGTTAAACGAACGCTCGGCCGAGCTGCATGGTAGGCGGAGTGGGGGGGTGTTAGGTTTTATTTTCGTTACGGAATTTCTTAATTAGGTCTTTCTTGATGTGTTATATATCGTTACATTTGTCCTGGGTGGCGCCAATTTCACTGAGTACATTAAAAATGAAAAAGTTCAAAATGGCGGGTTTTGGGCGCCGTAATATTATGTCCAAAGATTTTTTTTTCTACAAATCCACCGAGTGAGGCATCAAAATGAGTATTTTAAAAAACGATTACAAAAATATGTACAATTTAGAAGTAATTTCAAATGAAAAATGATAATAAACTGAAATTATTAAGTTTGTTTACGACTTTAGAATTTAACTTAAAGAGATGTGATAATTTATAAATAAGAAAAACTAATATGTATCGATATTAGAACATGCTTATAAAACATAGCGTCGATATTATAAAATGTCATTGTCGACGCCCAATATGTTCAAAACGTATTTCGCAATCCCTAGGTTATGACATGTGAAATGCCACAAATAATTATACTTTTATCCATAAAATATTATTGTAATAAAAGGACAGAGCTGGGATAGAAATTAACATTTTTCTGTCTTAAAATAAAAATTATACATTCAGATATCTGCTACAGCTTGAATAATAGAATGCTAAAATATGCACTCATGTTATTAATTACATAAATATTGTTTTCGAACCTCATAAAAATGTGATATATAATATAGATATTTATTGAGTATTTAACTGTCATACAATAACCTTGGTAAAACTACTTAAAACAGAAATTTTAACCTACTTGTTACTCTTGTGTAGTTCAAAGAAAAACACTAAATGACTTACTCTCTGAATTGCGTTGCATTTCCATTTGCAACTTTTGCTTCACATAATCCACCACTGCACTCAATGGTAGAATTTTCTCTTGTAATCTGTGAATTGTTATGAAAATTTAAATGTTTTGCAATTTTAAAAACTTGAAAAAACGTCTTCATCACAATCCATATACGTTTTAATCTACTTATATCAAAATATTGATAGCGATGCCTGTTTGATGCTAAATATACCGATTAATACTAGAACAACTTTAATTGATATCATGTATAATAAAAGTGTTTTCAGTGCCAAACCTCCTTTATTCGAGTGAGAACTTAGAGTTGTTTGATTTTTTCTCACCTCGTTTTGTCCCATTGCGCGAGCCGCACCGAATTGGCGCTGTCGTCGGTCAACAGCGCCACCAAATTGGCGCCGGTCAGCTCGTGGGCCTCGCCCGTGCCCCTGCACTCGGCCACGCAGACGGTGCAGCCGGCCGCCCACAGCTCTCTCGCGAGCCCGGCGCGCCGACTCGCCGCGGCGCAGTCCCGTCCGCTGCCCGCCGCACCCCAAATGCACACGCAGATTTTGCCCGACTGCTATGTATGAAACGAAAAACTAAGTTTTGCCTTTAGCTTGTGATTATAAATAAATAATAACGTAATCTAAAATTGTTATTATGACAATAAATAATACATAATTAAAATAATACACCCTATGTATTTTTATTCATTATTTATTAAATAATTGTGGAAATTCATGAACAACATTCTTTAATAAATAAAACAGATGACGCTGATTAGTGTTATTTTTTAAAATTTTAATAATCAATAAGAACAATGTTTATTTACAACTTACAAATATTTCTTACTATTTATTCCGTTATATTATTATCATTTATTTAATTACTTTAAAACGTTTTAATTAATTTCATTGTTATTATTCAATTTATGAAATATATTTACATATAGTGAAAGAAACTTTGTTCCAACCGGGTGTCCCAAACACACATGATTTTTTTTATTCATTATTTGTCTAGTTATTATTGGTTTTACAAAATATTTTTTCTCGTCAGACATAGACTCTTAATATTAATCTACATATTGATATAATATTTGAAATACACGCCGCTTAGTACATTACACTACGATCCCACACTAAGTTTGAGGATTTATCGCACTTAATCGCACGATAATTATATATATTTTTGACGGAGAACTGACAATTGAAAAGCTGACATTGCTTCTCAGAATGTGATACGATCTCTGGATCTTCCCCAAGTGCGCAAATTATGCTAGTAAATTAAATGGTCTAGGTATCACGTAGAATATAACCCTAATACTAGACAATAACGATAACGAACGCAAAAGGTAATATGTTCATTTAATACACTTGCGAATGAATCAATAGGTTTCAGAGGTATGGCACGTGTGTAACTCGCGATTCTCCATTTCTTTCTGTTTTCACTACACAACGCTCTACATTCGTTTCACAAGCAGGTAACATATTGTCGACGTCGCATCGTATGCGACCAATCATAAAACTCCATACACATTTGCCCAAAAGCTCTAAGCCTCGCGACTCCGCCCACGTTGCATGTGTGCCTCCAAATTCCTTCTTTGTCGGTAGATGGCGATACCATCCATGACATATGTTTTTGTTTTATTGTTAATACTATCTTGGTCTGTGTCTATCTTAAATTTCATAATAAATTAATATGCCGATGCTAACACTAACAAACTGAATTTTATGTGGTAGAGACGTGTATGGCCAAATTGGCTGCAACACGAAAACCGACTGGCTGAACAGATGAAATATCACACTCTCACAGGATAGACGTGAAGTAGCAGTTTCCGCTGTCGCATTTCTTCCAGTGAGCGAGAGTTCCCACTTCCTCTCCATCAGATATCCTATTTCTTTCTAAAAGGCCGGCAACGTACTAGTGAATTCTCTGGGATTGCGAGTGTCCTTGGGCGGCAACAATCACTTACTTTCTGGTGGCTCGGATGGTCGTTATCGCCTTCTAACGAAAGGAACCCAAACATTTTTTAATATAAAACTCAAAGAACTTTATGATAGAGTGTGAAAGTTTTATATAAAACTAATGAATAATATAGTACCGAATATGGTCTATCATTTTTTTTTGTCTCTATTTTCTAAGTGATACGCAATTTTGAATTATTACTCTTAATCAGCTATGCCCAAATAGTTATCTTTGGATAATAAATTGATCAATAAGAATATGGCAAAAAAGGCAACCATTTTATCGTTTTTTTATCCTGACAATACAGAATATTAATAAACCATTATAAATTAAATATTATTGTACTATTTAATAGAAAATTGCTCCTTTATGCATCTTACCTCAATGTTACTTTTTAAGTCTTCAGGTAAGTTAATACCTCCCTTTTTGATAATCGCTGCTATCCGTTCTAGGGACATTGAGAAACCAACTGAACAACTCTTCAGCTTTGATTTATCGCCTTTTACACTTCTAGTCACCTTCCAAAAATCTTCAACTAAAGTGTTGTACCTGAAAATAAAACGTATACATAAGTGTTGAGTGCAACATGTATAAGTCGCCAGGATAATTGTTTATGTTTATGTCAATTAAAATAACACTATACAATACTATTACGACGTCCTATTTAGACATAATAAATGTCAAGTGACCAATCACCTGCCACCGGCAGCAATCAAGTCTCCAGTTCTGTATTTAAACTGCATGGCTTTGCTTTGATCTTGTTTTTGAGCATATAACGCCTGCCAAAAAACACCATCATGTTGACTAGCATTGTACGCCAAGCACGGGGCTATTGTTATGAGGCACTGTAAAAACATTATGTTCAAAATCATATACATTGATATAAGACACAAAATACTAATATTAATTAATGAGATTTGATATAAACAAAAAAAAATCAAATTTTCATAATACGTAAAATTAACAAAACGACAGACCAAATGTTACAAACAAATGATAATTTTAAAACACTATTTATGGTTTAGTAGTTTTCAAGTTACACACCATCAAGCTAGAGTTCTAAGGCAAAAAGAGCAAATACAGGTTGCTATAAAATTTATAATAATTTGTCTGAGATATTCACTTTTTTGTGTTCATTATATATAGAATAAACCTCAGTACATGATTGTAAACAATTTTGGATAATCATCTTCAAACACGCTAATTTACATTAGCGTGTTTGAAGATGATACTAAATACATAGTATTATAATTTACATTTTTCCAAATATTGTCTACTTGTTAATTTTGTTAATACAAAGATTAACACAAAAAAAAATTAAATATTTTTCGTTTGATATATTTTGTTCACATCAAAATGCAATATTCAGGATCTCATGACAATACATTTTCTCCCTGTCTGACGAATTAGTTGAATAAGTACAAATGTTATATATATATAATGACGCCGCGTGGCCGATTTTAAGTTGTTTAACCAATAGTGCCAGCTTTGATTATTGATTAATGAATCATTGCAATTACACTCGCTTTTGATTGCTACATACGATTTTTAATTTGCTTCTCTATACCTAACCGATAAGTATTTGTTAGATGCGACACGTTTCAATTTGTTAGCCCGGAGCTGAAAACACTCGAACGTTACTTGTGCCATCGAGAGACATGCCGATGACTGGCTGGTTAACCGATTGGTTGGTTAAACATTTTTACTACTTGTACGATAGATCAAAATTGTGGTGTTACGCGAAAACAAGAGGGTTGTGATTGTTAAAATGAATAATGACGTATATACGTATTAATTATAAAACACTATTTAAAATCACAAAAGTGTTCAGATAAAAAACTATTTAGTATTGTCAGTTATTCAACATAGCCAGATAGCTAGTAGCTTAAATTACATTGTGTGTTGATAGGTCATTATTGAGAAAAAACGATCTTTTGCGTATGTGTATTGTTTATGTACACAAAACATTCTTAACTATAAATGGAAAAATCTATCGTCTAACCGTTTAACAGCGCTTCCGTACGGCAATAGATCATGTCGTACCATCTATAAAACTCTTAACATGCTTGGTTAGAACTTGGTTAAGACGGGCAAAGGTTATTTGCCTTTTCGTTATTTTCGCCACTGATATAAGACTTTAAACTTACTTCAGCGCCAAAAGCTTTAGCATTACTCGAACAAATCTCAAGTTCGGCGATTGCCTTTTCCATGAATTCGTTCGATTCCGATCTTCGCATCACGGGTACTAAAAGTTCCCTTATAGCGTTTATCGGTACATTTGACTGCATAAGAAGCAAAAGATTTATCACATCACTATCGTTCAGACACAGAGAAGTCAAATGGATCTGCAACTGCTGACTGGTGATGCGTCCTGTGGTGATAAGGTGCAGTTTATAAACGGAAATGTCACAATATACAATCTTAAATAATAGGGAAGCTAATTACAATAGGTTTAATACAATAACCAGCTTTTGCACATGCGGCCATAGAATGCATCCCTTCATATACGATACCGGGCAATATCTGTTAGTCATGATCACGACCCTGTTCTCGATATCAATAACGGTTGCGCTATTGGATCCAATTCTGATTTCGTTCCAAATTTCAATCCCGTTGCTGCTCTAGATCACGATGCCGATTCCAATCTCGACTGCACTGCAGCACCACTCTCTGCCAACTCGAGATATAAATACTCCTCAACATGAACTTAGTTTATGTGTTACTTCGACTCACTCTTTCAAATTTTGTTGAATTCTGATATCTTTTAAACTAAACTTTGCACATCTCCTTTAAATAATAAAACAATTCCTTATCTTTTTATTACTATTTTAATAGTAAACATCATCAAGCCCCAACACCAACACACAACCGTTAGCACAATTAATACAATCAAAATGTATTATAACACAATGCACAGAAAATTCTAAAATAAAAGCACACAAAAATTATATATTGCTCGCATGGGCAATCAAAATCTTGAATAGGTTAAGGACAAGTGTAAATAAAAATAATAAATCATTACAGAATTTTGTTAATTTTTTTTTATTTAATAAATAATCAAACTGAATATTTTTTTGTCACATCATTACTTGACAAATGTTTAAAAAAACAATTTGGAAAGATTTTAATATGCTTTTAAGAATTTAAATTATTTATTTTAAAGTAGATTAAGCAATAAGTTATTAAGATAAGCTATTACCACATGGAAGAATAAGTTTATGGTGAATCGGAATCTGGGTTGCATAACCGCATAACCCATGTGTCCATTAACTTCTGGACAAGGAATTAATACGAGAATTCCCCGGATAAATGAACTCAGATTAATCATAACACAACCGAGCCTTTAATTCATACTTTCACATGTTATAATATTCATTTATTTGCAGTGTTAAGACTTTAATAAGAACACATGTAATTAAAGAAGTGCAAGTAGTTAAAATACTGACTAACAGACAATTTTTTAGAAAAACTGATTTGTACAGGCTTTACCAACCACTTTTGACCCCTGCACACTAAATTAAGGGTGTTTAATATTTATATACGAGCACACGACACGCGTTTTAGTGGCCACCACGTGAAAACTGTACACTGGGTCGCGGTCGACTAACGCACTGTGCTAGGTATTTTCTTCCGTGTGATTTCCGTCCCCGGGCGGCGGCGCGCCAATCCCAGCGGCGCGGCGGCGGCAGCGTTTCGCCGACTAAGAAGGCGCTGGAGCGCCCTCCCCGATCTAACTATTGTAACCATTTTTTTGATGAAAAATTGTGCCAAAAAGATATTTTTCTTTTAATATATATTTTTTTGTTTTTGGTTTTAATGATATTATCGTATACATAAACTTAAACTATAAAAAAGGAGTGAATAAAAGTGGGTATAAAATGAAACTGCGTATATAAAAGGTAACTAATAATCACTGTAACCCTTTTTAGACTCATACTTTTTATTGTTTACCATTTCTTTTAGTTGCGTTTTACATGAAAATTTATAAAAACCTTAGATAAATACTCTTATGCCAAGGCTCTGAAATAAATAAACTCTCACCAGTTCTCATATCAACCAACAGAGGGTACAGATCAGCATGCTTGTCCATTGGTATACCGCAAGCCATTAAAACGCCTCGCAGTAACATAATGTGATTCATTTGGAAGGCTAATTTGAGGCCAACACGAGCAGCTGCAGCACATACTATAAGCAACAGCTCTGCATCGGGCCACAAACTTGCTGTGTGGTAAAAAATAATATTATAGAATAGTTAACAAATTACATGGCAGAGTTGAGGGGAGGTAAATTGTAAAATACTCCACAATCTGAGATAAACCGATCGTGAGAGGTTATGTCTAAGCAGTGGGGTGGCTTGCGCCCGACACAATAAATTGTAAAGGGCGAAAAACACAATTCATGACCCTCATTTACATTTATCGCATTGAATAAAAGCGAAACGATATATCATTCGGCACTTTTAGTGTTATTCCATTTTCTCTGTTTCAATTTTTCTGATTTCATAAAAATCTAAACATCACAATAATTACAATTGCTAAGATTCACTAACACAGGATGTCCGATGCCAAAGTACAAAAAAATTCTTTGAATTTTCCTACTTTTCTTGAGCGACTTTATTAATTTTCTTCATAGTTCCTATAATCTTCACTTTCAGATTCATATCAGAAAATAAAAGATTTTATTGAAAGAAAAAAAAGCAAAACTATTAAAACAAGAAACAAGAAACATCATATTTCATTCCCACGAGTCCTGAAAAAACAAACGAGAGTGGGACTCACACCCAGTGTTCCGTACAAAATTTTATGTAAGATGTTTCATACATCAAGAGTCTCAATGTTTTGTGTCTGTTTTCAATCTCGATAATGGTGAGGTATAGGTGCCAAGAATTCCGTAAATTTGGCATTTTTCGAAAAATATTTGGATGTATCCACATTTTCGAAAAACTTAAGTTTTTGTAGTAGGAGATTAAAAAATGTTATCCCATGTATTGGTTCTAAATCATGATCCATACTTTAGTTGCAAGTATAAGTTTATAATCATAAAGACCAATTTTTCATATGAAATAACTATAATCTGACGATTTCCAGATCTTTCAAAGTATACTGTGAGACATTTATTTATGCCGAATTTCATGAATCTAGGTCAATAGGAAGTGATTAATAGATTTTAATTTCTTGTGAGTGACAAAAACATGCTGCATAAATGGCCGTATTTGACCATATTATTTGATTACGTTGAACTTGAATCTCGAATTTCATAGCTACAAGAGATTGCAGCTATGAAATTCGACCCTTTGAATGCTATGAATTGACAAGACCCTTTTCTCACACGTGCCTGAGAAAAGGGTCTTGTCAAACGGATGGAAAGGCGTACAACAAATCCTATAAGAGTTCCCTTTTTTCTTTTGAACTCTAGAACTTTTAAAACTTTATGGGAATAATCTAATTTATGAACAATAACGATATTATAACATTAATTGTACCAAATTCGAAAAAATAATGCTTCAATAGTGTGATGAAAAATCAGAGTTGAATGGAGTCAAACTAGAGCATGGATTAAGTATATTCCTCATTGTAAAACCACTGAGAAATTTTGGGACGCAAACAGTGTAAAATCTCAATTTGTCCCTGACTTTCTAGATGGCCACTACGATTCTACCGACTTTCCCTGATTTCCCAGAATCTGGGCACCCTATAACGAACTAATATGAAAAATCGGAATACCATCAGCTTCTGAATTGTTTAAATATAAAAAACTCTTGTTTGTGTGAGAAAAATTGTATTTATTAATGTTTCTTAAATTCTTCTACATGATTCCTAAAATATTCTTTGTATACTATATCCAAGAATTTTCCTAAAAAAGTCTTTCTACATATCTAATAGACAGCCAATTACGATAATTCAAATCTTTTATGCTGCTATTTGAGCACTGAATGGGTCACACTGTCATTTTTAACAGTATACATTAAGACTTCCCAGTGAACACATGACATCCATATGACGTCACAGATAGGTCATATAGAGGTCAATGTCGATCCTATAGGATAGACATTGGGGTCGAAAATAAAAATTTAGGCTATGACCAGAAACGCAGTATCGCTACGACCGCGGACTATCGCTAATAGAACATAAGATCGTACATCTCGAAAAATCACTAACACGTTTTCGGAGTGACTATATCGAAGGCGCACTCGAGCAGCTCCCGCGGATGGAAGCCCGGCACGTGCTTTTCCCTGAACACGCGGTCGACCACGTAGCGCCTCATACACACGCTCTCTTTATAAGCTGTGTACCTGAAAAGATACATTTTAATTGTATGATGAAAATGAAAATAATACCTAAAATGCGATTTTAACGCTATGTGTTAATTTATATTTGCATTTTGTTGAATAATTGAAAATTCCTTAGTAATAATATACAATACATACTGTAAAAATAACTCATAATACATATTAAATAAAAACAATAATTGTAATTATTATAATTAAATTGTAGTCTAAAGTGTGGTCATGAAAGACGGTGATATTGTACTAGCTATCAACAAATACATAATATTTATTCATTTATTTTTACAATTTTCACATCAAAATTTGCATGTCGCAGTTGAGTTTGAATTAAGGCGCCTAGGAGTAATTACAAAAAGAAAACATGAATAATCATAAAAAAAAGTGATGGTATAATGCAAAGACAAAAATACCAAACAATTTTATTTACCATTTCTGTACACGCTGTATTTTTTATGTCGGACCATTAAATAAATAAGAACTGTCATTGACACATTCATAATTTTGCGCCATTTGTTTGCCTATAATAAAGTGCCCCGAATTTTTAGACATTTTTTTTGTGTTTCGTGTTTATTAATACTATGTGGCATATACAATGCCGTGCAGCATCCATTACTGGCCCGTCGTGGCCCAACTCGCTATCGATGCACCGCCTCGCGTCACAAAACTACAACAAATATTTCTAAATAACAGCGAAACATATAAATTATTGTGATTCTAACTTTTTTTCGTACTTTGTGGGTTTAATACCGAAAAAATACTTTTGCACTTTAGTATTAACTAAGATTTTATTCTGAATAGAATTTGTGGTTTAAAAATTGTAATCACCTAATGATCCACAATATGAATTAAAACTAACCTTACAAAAACTGTTTTCAACATAACCATTAATAAATTTTCTACATAAACACCATTTTTTTCAATATACAATTGAGCACGACGAATCAAATGAATTTTCAAACGCGATTACACTAAAATATTGGAATTTACAGTCTCGAATGCCACTTGAATTTTGTTTCTCAGTTTTTCTATCGTGTTTATTTTATTTTCTTGAACCAGTATTTTTATATTCCAGGTAATTCGTGGGTATGAAGTCGAGGGACCGGATCGGCCTAGACACTAGGACACCACGACTTGTCCATCTCTCACCAAACTCACTATTCAAATATTTACGTACAATTATTTACGCATTTCAAATATTTACGCAATTACGCATCGTCTATTGCGTAATAGACGATGCGCTTTCATTTTACAATATAAAAGTTTCGAAACAACACTAGTCCTATGTTTTCTAGCGTTTTTCCGAAACTACATTTTGTAAGAGTTCGAGATTATTTGCACATTTAAGACATCTATAAAAATAGGTCCGGCTATTTCGTGAAAAACTAGTCTATAAAAATATTTATCCCCTCATTTATAAAAGTATCTCTAACACACAACACGGTTTTCTTAGAGGTCGTTCCAATGTCTAATTTAGTTTTTGTCTCTGACTATATTTTTAAGCAAAAGGAAGGGAGAGAACAAATTGACGTCTATACAGATTTCGAAAAAGCATTTGATGGTGTGGATCACGTCATCTTACTGGAAAAATTAAATATATTGGGTATACACGGCGATTTGTTGCGCTGGGTAAAATTATATCTTGCAAATCGTCAGATTTAGTGTTTGTCCCATATGGTGTTCCTCAAGGCTCCCAACTTGGTCCTCTCTTTTACAGCGCTTGTCTTCGATATTAATTGACGCTTTTTGCAATGCTAATCATTTAATGTACGCAGATGATAAAAGGTTCTTATGAAAGTTAAGATAATGCCCGTCTGTGTACTATTGCAAAATGATTTAGATAACGTGTTAACTTACTGTACACATAATAATATCACAGTTAGCACAAATTAAAATCAAGCTTATCACAATCATCAAACCGTTTAATGTTCTGTCATATCTAATAAGCGTTGCGATCGATAGGACAGAGGTGGTGTGTGACCTGGGTGACTTAGATTAGATTCTAAAATGAATATGTCAAAACATATAGACTTCATAATAAACAGAGCTTATCATAATATCCGTTTCTTTTTAAGAATCTGTCAACCATTCAAACGCTTCACAAGTCTTAAAATTGTATATTACGCTTATGTTAGATGTATCCTTGAATATGCAAGTCCCATATGGTCACCATTTTATACTATCCACGTCGACCGTATGGAGTACATTCAAAAGAAATATATATTGTACTTCAACTATAAATTTAAAAAGAATATATCAAATTATTTAGAAAATTGTCGTATATTTAATATAATGACTTTGCAAGAAAGACATGACATTCTCGACTTGGGGGCTGCTGTTCGACATAGTCCATGGGCGTTTGGACTTTTCCGAACTCCTTGCAGGTGTTTCACTCTCTGCATCTATAAAACGCACTAAACATATGCCACTGTTTAGTTCGACTAACTGTTAGTCGAATGGAATGGGATACTAAACATTGCGTATGTCTGAATGTTGTCAGAATGTATTTTGGTACAATATTTCAATATTATAATTGAATAAATAAGATATTTATTATACATTATTTTTTTATTATTAAGGATGTCTTTCTAAAACATGCATTTTAAAAATGTACTACACTGTCTTCTATATTTTTCAAGATTTTATATTCCTTAACGGAATCATTATTTATAAAATAAAATCAGGTATGTTGACGAAAGACAACTCAGATACAGTAGCTTGTCGCTTTATACAATCCTCTCTTTTTCTTTACTTTATAATAGACATCGCGTTTCTTCTTTTTAAACAGTAGACGCTTTCCAATAGCATCAATATTTTTGTAGTGTCGTTGCAGAGCAAATGTATGAAAATTTTGAAACTAGAATGGATGAAAGTTATTTATCTCGTTAATTACTTACAAAATTTAGAAGATATTGAAGAGATTAAATTATTTCTCAAAAAAAAAAACAAACAATAATATTAATCGATATAGTAACAACCAGTTGCGGATAATAAAGCTGGAAATTCGTACCATTAAAGATCTAATTTTATATCTCAGAGGCGCGTCAAAATTACGGAAAAAATAACGCCTACATTCGTGTTTTAAACCGCTTAGATATAACCGCAAAAAGGATTTACTAGTGCGCCAATGGGCCGGAGATTCGGTCGACGAGGACCCCGGGTGACGGAGCAGGCATTCACTTTAATAAAAAAACAACTTTTTCTCGAGATAAATAAGAGTACGGAACCATCCAGACATTTCTCCTTTTTTTTTTCTATATGCCGTTGCCACAATGATTTTTTTTTTCATGGGCATGCGTAGTGTCACAGATTTTTCTGAATAAAACATCTCCTCGGAACTTGTTGTTAGCCCGAAGTCTTTCACATTGTAACCGCACGCGTTGCGTGCAGCAACCGTTGCACTCAATCCACAGAAAGTTTTCGGGCGACTAACCAACGGCGCCTCGAGGAAACCCGGACCTCAGCTTAGTCGTCGCTGGGGGATAGCGGAGGCGACGCAGACATGTAGACATATCAGACCCACGTTTCAGACTCCAGTATTTGGAGTCTGAAATGTGAGTCTGATGTGCTAGGCCTCCGGACCTATTAGAAATTTTCGATGTCAGCGCGCTCGGGCTGCGTCTGCGCTCACGATGGTATAGTGTTAGGGAGAGATCCGCAGTGTTCGCTAAAAATTAATGCATAAAATTTTGTCCGAATAGGTCTTAAAGCTCTTGCAATAAGCCTGTGGATCACGCTCTCAAGCTTACGCCTAGCACTTAAGGAAATAACTGGATAGGGTTCAAAGCCCTACAGCAGCTATTTGTGCCACTTGGATCGTTTTACAGTAAAAAGTCTACGTGACTGAAAAAGAGTATCTTTCCCATTTAATTGACGCATCAAAATGAAAATAATAAACTAAAATAATTACCTTGCAAAGGGTAACCTTAGATCGTGCGGCAAGTGCACCACGGATCCAGAAGCAGTTAACAGTTTCACAGCAGTGTGATGCTTGTCCCAGACCCCAGTCCTGGACAACATCAAAGGCGGCGCGAATTCTATTGCGGCGTGACGTTTAAACACCTAAAATACAAACAATTTAAAGTTTACAACAAACGTTTTTTTTAAGAACGCATTTGTTTGTAATTGTAATGAAAATGCTTGATCTTAAATACACAGGCAGAGCAGTGCTTTCTGAAGGTACACAGGGAGCTCTCGCTACACGCTGCTTCTGCAATGCCGTCGTTTTAAAGGAACAAAATACGCCACCAATCGTGATATACCTATAGTGATGTTGTGGCGCAACTAGAGATGGTGTGGACGTGGCCTACCCGATCTTACTAAATAAAAACCCTTAATTACGATGTCTTATTTACTTTATGTTATCTTTAATATCAAAGCGACACTTATATAGTTATGTGAAACACCTATATAAATGTAAATATGTTAAAAGCTTTAAGACAATAGAAATATAAAAACATTTATATGAAATGTAATATATATTGAAAACCCCTTTATGTTAATTATGTATAAATTAATCCAATACTTTTATATAAACATTATTCTCCTTACTAAAAATAGCCTTTAAACTTAACAATTTAATGGTTACATAGCTTTCTTTAATATCTAATGTTCCACATGTATCTTTAATCTTTATAGTATTTTATAGTATATTCATTTCTATTTAAGAACTGTTACACCTTTCAGAAAGAAAAGACACCTAACATTTATTTTTATTGATACGACTTCTAAATTTCCATTCATTTCTTCATCTTAAACTATATTAATCGCGTATATATATTTAGGTTTGATTTTGTTCCCTTTAAGACCTACGTTTCATAATCATGTAAAGTGTGTATTTTTAAAGAGATTCGTGTGCGTGGGCGACAATTATATAATGAATTATTTAGTAAGAACTAATAAAAAAGGTGAATATATAAAATGGAATTTCCAATAATTATTTTCAAAAGTCACCCTATTTTTACAATATACTGCATACAATATTGTAGAGCATTTTCAAATGTACAAACAACCTAATACTGGTTATAAACCATTACATTTTATAAAAAAAAAATATATTGACGATAAATTTCAAACAGTCTATTGTTGACAACACTTGTTTTGGTTATTGCTGATTTATTTGTAACAAGAAATATTGATGACTCATATAATACAATTTTATAAATTAATTGGTAAATCTAGCACTGCTGCTCATATTTTCCGAGAAAATACTCGATAAATGAGTACTTATTGGATAATTGAAAAATATGAGGATGCGATTGATACAAAATTCGAACATATTTTTGTTTGGCAGCTAATTTAAGTACCATTAAATGAATAGAGCTTTTTTTTAAACAGAATCCATATACGTCGGTCTGAAATGCAACCGAAAAAAACTGCCAGAAAATATGCTGTGACGATTCCAATAAACTATATAATTTTATGTTTCACCTGATAAAAACTGAATATGGTAATATATTTAAGGCAATAAATATTGAAATAAACAAATCATTATCACTTGGCGATTGATCAAAAATAGGAGACTGTACGAGCTTAATGACGAATGGATTTCTAATAATAGTAATAATTGCGAAAGGTTTGCCAAATACGTAAAAAAATAAACAAAAAGTTTTAAGCGCGTTTGCGTCGCGGCTAAAACCAACCATGTCAATAACAAAATAAAAAATAGCAACAATATTAAGAAAACGACTCGGTGATAAACAATTGGAAGAATTAAGGGCCGTGTTATTGACTTTAAAACCTTAAATAAGGACATAGACGTTGCTAAGGCCTTCGAAACAATCTTTACCGGCATTCCTTTTTAACAGACGAAAAAGAAACGGAGGAGGTTCTCTAGTCGAGAAGTATGTTTTTTTATGCATGACCATGTATAACTTTTTAGAGTAGTCCGATTTTGATATTTTTCTTTATTGGAAAGGGTATACCCCCAAGTTGAACCCATATAAATTTGGAAAAAAATCAAACCCTTAGGATGGGAAAACAGGGAATGATTGATTGTTCACTCACTGATTGTAATGTATGACCTCGCATAACTTTACAGAGTAGTCGTATGTGATAATTCTTTTTTTGTATTGGATAGGGTATACATCGGGGGATACATCAAAGTTGGTCCTATTTAAATTTGGAAAATAAAATCTTACCCTAAGAGTGAGAAAATAGGGTTTATTTATTATTTACTCACTCACAAATTTTAATGTTGAGTTGTGTATTACAACAAAAAATTATAAAATAATAACTTTTTAACTAAACATTAAACCGCCAAAACAACTGAAAAGTAAAAAATAATAGACCTTTTATATTTAACCTTAACAAATAAATTCTAGTAAGTAAGTATACCTTAGTATAAATTTTTGTAATTATTTTGAGTTTTTAATTAACCTTCTTAAAACTAACTTCTTAAACTACTATAAGTATACCTAAGCAATTTTGAGTCAACGCAACGCCCAAACAATCAATAAACAAAGTTCTCTAAATTACCTTAAATTTAAAGAAATAACCAAATCAAATTAACAATGCAACGTGAAACCTTCAGCGATAAACATTAAAGTTCCAAAAAAATACTCTCTCCGCATGACCACTCGCAACGACGTGTGCCCGTTCGAGTTGTTGTCTCGTTGACTCGAACGTTCAGAGGATTGATGTCAATGGTGTGAGATTATCTGGATCTGCAGTGGACATAGATGTAGCACAGGAAACAATTGTTGATCCCTTTCTGTTTTGGTCTGTATAAATTACTTACGCAACTTTGTTAAGAATGTTCATAAGATAGTAGAGTTTGCAAATGTTACTTCTTCTAAAATTCATAATTAATCAACTTCTTTTAATTGTAAGATACTTTAAATTAAAGTTTGTCTATTTGCTTATTGAATAGCCCGAATATCGCATTAAATCACGCTTTCGCTTCTTTCAAACAATTATTATTAAATTTGATGTACAAATCCATGAATAATTTGTTGAATCTTAACTCACTTCAATGACAGAGTCTTTCACAGCTAAAAGAACAACGTCAGGTTCGCTTTTCAGTCCCGAATCGTAATTATAGTCCTCAGCAGGAGTCACCGTGGATTTTAGACAAGCTTTGACCAACTTTCGGCGACCGTGGCCTCCCTTTTCTGCTAAAGCATGAGCTACAAGACCGGCCAGAGCACCTTCTGGGACTGCTCTAGGTACATGTTCGCTACTCAGTAGTTCAGCACATGTCGGTCTCAAACTTGGATCATGATGCAAAAGCCATCTGGAATAAAAAGATATAAATGTGTACATTATCATAAACAGGATATGAACCAAAACAGAAACGTGTGTCGACTATGATATATCACTGATTTCATATTTAATATTCTTTGAAAAGACTGTATGTTATATGCTCTCAAATATGACTGTGACTCAACTAAATGCTACGAAGTTACAAGACTTTCAAATATACCTGATAACATGTATCTGCTTTTTATTTTCGTCACTGACAAAAGCTGACGGCAGATGAATATCTTTACTTCTTAATTCTGTAAGCACTTTAATACGCTCCATGCCAGTGTCGAATGGAGCGTGGAATATTTCAAACAATATGATGCCCAAAGAGTAAATGTCGACCTTCTGGTTGTATATCACTTTGTTAGCAGCTTGAAGTAGTTCCGGTGCAACATACAATGCTGTTCCGACCTTAAAATAAATCATAGCAACTTAGAGTTACGCTATTTTATATAAAATTTGGAATACCACTGTTAAGTTTATATCATATTATTACGGAAACTATTATTTGTAATGAAAAATAAGCTACAAAATAATGAAATCTCAAAATTGGTTACTCCAAATATGGCTTTTGCGAGTGCAATATAATCTTTATTGTATTTTTAGCTCATGAAAATAGCCATAATTAAAGCAAAAATAAATCGACTTAAACACAAAACGACACTTTTTGCTTCCTCTTATCAGAATTTAACATATTCCTAAAACATACCTGGCCAGTCAGCGATCCCCCTAATTCATATTGTGTTTTGTTCTTGTCTGTAAATTAATGACCGATGTTAAATTCAATGCACTATTATACATGAATCACTATTATGCCGCATTTCACTTAAACTTGAATACCAACTCAAGCCTATTGCGTTAAATTTTATGTATTATGTTCGATGTGGTAGCTGTACTAAATGTGTAAATCAGAACTAAAACAAAAAGCTACATAACGCCATACTTCGATTTCATGAAGAAAACGCGGCATTAGTTCTTCAGAACTGGCATGGTTAATAAATTGCCTACCTGTCTTTATGTGATAAACTGAACACCAGTATACTTACGTCTATTTGCCAAGTGTCAGTGACCAAATAAAAATGGTTGAATGTACCATGAAATTGTATTGCAACTATAATAAGCCCAAGCTTTTTTCCCCGAAGCGCATACGACCACAGCTGCCTACTTAGTTATATTTTTTATTTGGCTATGCCTTCACTGTCTTTTATAAGTTTCGCGCAATATCGTCCGTTCTGAGTTCTTGAAATTGGGCTCTTTCGTTATGCCGTCTACTTTGTCTTCACAAGACTTGCTAGGGCGATTCTCGTTAACCCTTCCCACATTGCCCGTAAAGACTTTCGACTGCATACAACCATTGTAGAGTTATATCCTACTTACGATTTTAAGGAGCTAATACGTAAATGATCTCGCTGGTTCGCCACTTTTTTTATTATTCATAGCTTTTTCTATCAAAAGTTGAATGAAAGTAACTGATATAACAAATTTATAAATGTAAAAAAAAGGGCGCCCTAGAAAATCTTTTGCAGAACAAATTAATTGCATACAAAAATTGCAAATAAAAAGCTAAATTTTAAGCACCCGAAACAGACGAGCTAACATGAGATGGTTAACGAATGTAGCAAACTTTTGTATACCTCATACAAAAGTTTTACAATGTAGAAATCTGTGGTCCCTGCTGCCCTTTTGGGAACTTGACGTAGTTTATAAAAAAAATGTGGAAAACAGTTGACCCTAAAGGCCAACTCTGCAAAGTCCCCCTAATTTTATCGGTTTCGTATTTATTTCAAAAAAAAAAACGGTTTGTTTCGATTTCTTTCGACGATTTCTCGCAAAAGAATCAACCGATTTTGACCCGGTTTGCGGCAATCGACGTGTTTTTACAGGGTCAAGAGCTGGTTAGAATTGGAAATCGATCGGTCAAGCCGTTTCGTAGTAATTCCAAAAAAAAACTATTTTTTTCGATTCCCTTCGACAACGATTTCTCACAAATGAATCAACCGATTTTGACCCGGTTTGCGGCAATCAACGTGTTTTTAGTAGGTTAAGAGCTGATTAGATTTTGGAATTGATCGGTCAAGCCATTTTAAAGTTGTTTTGAAAAAAACACTAAAAATTTTTTTTTTAGTTTTTTGAAAATTTCTCAAAATTTACCGGTCCAAATCGACCCAAACTTTCAGGAAATTTAAGTTCGGTGAAACTCTTTGGAACGCCGTTTAGTGGGCTCGATTCGGTCAAGCCGTTTAAAAGTTATATACATACATCCACACATCCACACAGACATACGGACATGATCAGGGATGATCAGGGAAGCTTCCTAAACCCTCAGAACGTCGAGATCCGGTGAGAACTCGATTTTTGCAAAATGGGGTGAAACCAATAACTTCCCGAAAATTTTCAATTTCCTTAGCGGGAAGTTAAAAATATGAACAGATTTATACGTTGATATCTCAAAAACGACTCTTAATGACTTAGATAAAAATTTGTGATTTGATAATATTTTGCTTTTCTACTTTTTTTTATATCGAAGACTTCTCTGAAAAAACGCGATTAAATTTCTTTTTATAAATATTGCTATATGCCCTCTCGAAGGATTTTGATGTAATGAATTCTTGATATGCCACTGGGTGAAGTGTCGAGGTATTAGTCATTGATACATTTGCAAAAACTAAATCTAGGAAACGATTATAGATTAACTAAACTTCCGACTTTCATATAATATTTGGACACTTGCGGATATAATATTCGGACGCACACAGCGCCATCTAGTCCCAAACTAAGCAGAGCTTGTACTATGGGTGCTTGACGACTGATAAAATACTTATATACTTTTTTTTTGTAAACACATACTTATAATACATACCAAACATCCAGACCGAAAGACAAACACGTAAGTTCATGCTCGCCTGCAACATGCATTAACATGCAGCATGCAACCCACCGCTGACCCTCGAATCTGCCTCTCCACTACGAATCTCTATCCAAATGATTGAATTTTAATACAGAGGATTGAGAGATATCGAACACCTAAGCTAGTGTTATTTATTTTTTTAATTATCTTATTCCGCTAACCGTTAAATTGTTAATTCTACGTACGTTTCATACCAACCAGGCACATCCTCAGGTATTTGGTTTTTAATTTTATTATGGAGTCGACTGTATTACGACGAATCTGGAGTACGCCGAGTGTTGACGAATATGGAACAATCGATTTTAAACAGTTTAGTTGGGGCCCTAGTTTATTTTTTGCCCCAGGGCCTTTGGTTACCTTGCTACGCCACTGGGCATATTCACAATAATTTTAGTACCTACCACTTCCGTTTGGGCTTACTTCATCACGACCGCGCGCACACTCTATTTGTCGTGAATTGTTTATAAATTCTTGAATTCAATAAAATAACAAAAAACTGAGTAATTATAGATCGATTCGATTACATTTTTTCATTAAGAGCTCCTATCCTACATTACATGAAAGTGTAATGTTTAATTTTTTTATATATATAAAAATAAAATAATTACCATCAGAAGAACCAAGTAGGCTCGGGAAAGCTTTAGTTGCTAAACCAAAATCACCAATTTTTACATGATCATTTAAATCCAAAAATACATTGTCTGGTTTCAGATCTCTATGTATCATGCCTCTTTGATGAACATGGGCTAGACCTTCCACTATTTCTCTAAATAATCTCCAGGCCCTAAAGTGTTCTAGGTAAAGTCCACTATCAATGGCATGTCTCAATGTATTCTTTTCACAGAATTCCATTTGTATGTACAAAACTTGATGTTCAGTGGGAGATCTTGAACTATCTATCGTCTGTCCTGAAGGTATTATTTCTGATTTATTATGTGTGTCCACTTCAAATTCTATAGAACAACTGCAGTCGGTTATGTTCAACCTGAAATTGTAAAAAAAAAACTGTAAAGTGTAACAGCGCGTCGTGACGTTCTGTGGGATCACGCATTAACTTAGAGGCGTCACGAAGCGACGCATAGGCAAGTCGTGAGCGCCACGTGTTTCTCGTGATCCATATTAATGTATTATCACGCGCAGTCTAATTGGTCTGACTTGATTGTCACGGGCTACCGGCGACCTCCCCCGCGCTTCTCCATTCCCCTGCGTTTGCTTCTTGTTCAGTGAAGCTAACCCCATTATATATTCTTCTCTACGCACGCGGAGTTTTTATACTGCCTATACGTAGTTTGAAGTAGGCAACGAAGTGAAGACAAGGGAGAGAACCGCAAAGAAACTAAGAATGACAAAAGAAAGAAAACGGACAAAGCATAGACAATATGATAAAATTACTGGGTTTGAGAGGAAGTTGCTGTTATGGAAGAGAAATTTAGATCATGTAAATATAGACTGTTTTCCTGCTTTAAGTCATTTTACAAAAAATCAACTAAAGTTGTCGAACCCGGTTCAAAATAAAAAAAAATAAACTAAAAAAAATACCCAGTTCTTGTCATTATTAAGTAGATATTTAGAAAAATATTTTTCTGAAAATCTGGATCAGTATGACTGGGTTAGAAACAAGAAACCATTTTCAATCAATGTTACCATGAACACTTTCGACACAGGAAAAACAAATAATAGAATTGTTCGTGACTCCAGTTTTAAGCTCAAATCCGAAAACGACGGAAATTCTTGAATTTTAAAGCTCAGTTTCTCACGAAGATCGTGACGTCAATACGAAAGTATTGTTATTTCTATTAACATTTGCGACATCCTACTTGTCAGAAATAGGTTAAACATATGTTTATCATTAAAATTAATAAGTAAATAAAGTAAATAGAAAATATAAAAAAATAAATTATTACATTATGCATTTGCGAATTGTTCTTTTGACTATTGATACAAGCAAGATGGTAAAAAAATTATGTCGTTTATAAAACCTCAAGTTGACGAGGAAGTGTTTGGAGTAGATTTATTTATCGCGAAGAAGATATAACAATTGAAAAAAATATATATTTATATATGTATTAAACATTTTATAGATTCAAATGGTCCTACAATAGAAAATATTAACCTGTTGTCAGCGACAACATCAAAGGTTCATTATTATTCATTTATGATTTTATGTTTGAGATGTCAATTTTTAAGCATATTAAATTTTAATAAATATAGATAAACCTATGATTTTGCTATATTGCAATTTAAAATATCAAATATTTTGGTTCATTCAATTCAATATATTTTATTTAAGATTTAAAAGAAAGCAGAGGCGTATTGAACAGGACTCAAAATCTCTTACACATAAACGTCTAAGGCTTGTGTGTTCTGCTGCTACTGCTAACTAGCGTACTAGAATAAATAGTAATAATAGTGTTAATAACAATGAAGAAGCTCAATCAAAAATTAATTTCATCTCAGAATTCACTAATTACAATAATTTAGGAGTTTCTTATCGCAAGGAGGATGTCTACTAACATGACATAAATAGTAAAAGGTGATAAATTTATGTGGATGGATAATAAATAACAGACAAAGTTTACCTATCTGATACTGACATCTAAATAGAAAAGCATGGAAGTATTCCTACATAAACAAAATGACAAAACAAAATTGGCTTCGTAGTAGGCGTGACTTATGAACTGGCTTTGTAATAGGTGTGACTTATGAATTGGTTTTGTAATAGGCGTAACTTATGAATTGGCTTCGTTATAGGCGTGTGGCTTATGAATTGGCTTCGTTGTAGGCGTGGCTTATGAATTAGCTTCGTAATAGGGGTGGCTTATGAATTAGCTTTACGGCTACATCAATTGTGCACCAACTTCTTGTGGAATAATATGCTTACGGATGTATCTTTTGGTAAATACTTTTAAAAATGCCTTTGTGTGTGGTGAAATGATGCATCAGTTTACTAAAATAATGTTTTTAATAATATAATTTATGTTTTGAAGAAATAATTTTTATTGGTATATCTTTCTCTTTCTCTCACCACCAACTTCAGCTAAGAAAAAAGTGATACAGATACAAAAGACATTACGTGAGCACATTTTTGAAAACTATATTATGCGAAATGGTGTCAGCTGTAAATAATTTTATTTACAATAATGTAATAATTTTATTTCAAATTACACATCAAATGTGAAGATTTTATTTATTTGCTTTGGACTTATAATAATACAAAAAGCTTAATCAGTTGAATTTGCTCATTTATATGATTATTATTTGTGAAAAGGGCTATAGAAAATCTCGTGAAAATACGTCTTTACTATTACATCTATTGCTAAAAATGATCAAAACATAAATTCGGGTAGACAAAAACTAAATTAATTAATTCTTTTCAGAGGTACGTGAATATTCGAATTCGTTACTTTAAGTAATAATCTTTTCGTATGGATATTCATCAATAAATGGTTAATGTGCCTACTCTGTAACGTTAATGTTTAATATTTAATTTTGTCCTTTAATGTAGTCTTTCAATCAGCTAACAAATAACTACAGACAATACAACTTGTAATATTGACAATAATTAGATATGTTTTGAAAATAGTAATTTTAGAATTTATTAGGTGAATAAAGTATTTGTATTACTTTAATATTTTTGACTTTATCTTATTAATTATTCTCACTTACATTTGTGTTAATTTGTTTGGCCATAAAATTATGTCCATTTTTATCGCGTTATAATTCTATGCTTTTCTATATTAAATATACAATTACCATATTTAAAAAAAAAATACATTGATGAAAAACGTCAAATAGTCTGTTTTCTATAATCTCTTTTTTGGTTATTGCGATTTTATTCCTAAGACGAAGCAACAAAAACAGGAAATACTGACGAATCGTGTAATTCCGTTTTATAAAACTTTAGTTTATGAATTAAATGGTAAATCTGCCACTGATGCTTATTTAATAAATATTACAGCATAGATAGTGCATTTTCTAAGCAAATATAGCAACCTCTCATTATACACACTTAATCACAGATTATTTAGTCACAAAACGTCGAATTTATACAAAATTAAAAAGTTCCTAATGTGCCTCAAGTTCATAATATCGAAAGATTTTGGGTACTTTGTAAAAAAAATAGAAGAAAGCATCGAATAAACAAATAAAATATAAGTTCTTTCAGAAATCACTGAACTAAATTAGTAAATAAATTAGCTCCAAATTTGATATTATAATATAATGATGTAATATAATATAAAACATTCTATCACAAATCTCTGGAAAATAGGTTATACGAAAGTTTCTGAAGCAAAATAAAAATAAACTATTCTATATAAATATACTTGTACTTATGTTCAAAACGTGTAATTAATCAAATTAGTGCAACTTCTTTTAATTATGAAATGTTTCAAGTTAAAGTTTTTCTCTTTACTTATTAGACAGCCCATAGACCATTACCTTTAAGAGGTTCTCGAGTTTTGGATACTTAACAGGAAGCCGAAATAATCCAAAACAACATTGTCATTAATACAATCAGTCTTATTTTTTTTTGTTGCCATATATAAAAATTACTCTTAATAATTGTAACTGCCTTTTGACTTTTTAGGCGATAAGTTATTTGTAATTTGTTATCTTTTAAGTTTATAATGATTTCTTCTCCTGCTTCACTATCAGCATCTTCAGAGCTTATTTTAGTTCTTTTAGTCAATGATTTTGAAAATCTATTGATTTTTTAAAATCATTGTTTACTTTTAATTGCAACTTAGATGCTATTACATTTATGAGTTTTATTTTATTTATGAGTTGTTATAAATAAATAAACATGTTACTTAGTAACATATTACTTAGTAGCCTAGTTCTAAGATTAAACTATAAAATAGTTTTTATTTAAATTCGAATCGAACTTTCGATTTAGTATGATAAAGAATTGTACACACACTACGAAAGGAAAATATGAAATTGCAATATTGGTCTCAATGCTATATTTTTCTTTCGTGGGGCGTGATATACTATAGTACAAATTGGATTGTTAAGAGGAACTTACACCTCCTGCTCCTCCTCCCACTCCTCATCATTATGATCGTCATCTTCATCATCAACTTCTGGCAAATCAAAATCTGAAATATCTTTCTCCTCAATCTCGCTTTTCGTTACTCCATTTATAGACCACACCAATTTAACTTCCGAAGAAAACTTCTTTTCAGGAATTTTTTGGAAACTATCAATATATCCTGATTCTTCATTGCTATCATTAGATTCTCCAACTTGTGTTGTTTCAATCCAAGCATTATAGTACCTTACTATATTTTCATGTTTTAGACTGGATAGAAGTTTTACTTCCCCTTTGATTTTCTTGTTTAATTGAACATCTTGTGGATTCAATTTTATTATTTTCACTGCGTAGATGCCACCGTCGAGTTTATTTTTCACCTAGAAAATCAACCACTCGAGAATTGTTGGACCAATTCAACTGATTTTTTTAACTTACTGCTATGAAAATTAAAAAAAAAGTTGTGTTATTGAAATAAAAGTAGATGTTTGAATTCCAAGAGCTGAAAATGTATTTAAATTATATTTTAATTTGAAGTGCTTGAAAAACCACATAGACCTTTTGAGGTGAAACTGAATAACTCACTGCAAGATAATATTTTTGAAGGCTGAGCACAGAAGTAATAAAAAGTTATAGGAATAGCCCATAAGGTCAACAGTTTTTCGAATTTTTCAGCTTAAAACCTTAGGCTTTAAACTTCGAGACAAATATATTTTTGAACTTGGTGAGCTCAAACCACATTGATAAATATCATAATGGGAAGTTCTAAAGATGGCCTGCAGGGTCAACCGTTTACAGATTTTTTACAGATTTTTTATTGTATTTGCAATTGTTAGTACAAGGTTTATATGAAACAAAAAAAACCCTTTTGAAACTTGTGAAAATTTTTGTTCAAACGTTTGAGAAACAGTTGAATTGATTACGATGCGATTTTCACTAGAAGACAGAAGAGCTTACTGAGATACATTTACAGCGGTGTGCTTCAAAATCTCATTTAAAATAATTAACTATTGTTAAAGTTAAAAACTAAGCACGGTGAAATACGTTGTTTTCATTCAACAATTGGCAGCTGACTAAGTTAATGTTAGAGATATTGACATTAGTGAATTAAATTAATATCAAAGATTCCAACATCAATGAGATTACTGATATTTTGACATTTTTAGTTTTTAACTTTAACAGTTAGCAGTTAATTATTGCAAATGAGAGTTCGAAGGACACTGCTGTTGGGGTATTTTTTATGGTTTGACTAGTTAGGGTTTTTCATAGAATTTGAAATAAAAGTAGGACAACTTTCCGGAATTGAATCAATGGTGTAAACGAGATTGAGATCGTGATCAAGACAGCGTCAATTGATATGGAAAATGTATGAATTATTTCATGTCAACACGAGCCGTGGGCGAAAGCTTACCCACGTACCCACCCACCTACACTCTTCAAAAATACCATTAGCACCATATTGACGGCTGGTGTTCTACCACCGGACTGTTTATGCGCAACTTTCTGCCACGTACGGTAGGACTCTGGAATTATTTACCGGTACCGGTACCGGTACATTAACGGTATTCCCAACGACCAACGAACACAGTGAACGACAAACGGGTCTTCAAGGAAAGAGCGTATTTCTACACAAAAGGCCGGCCACGCACAAGTGTCTAGGATTATGGATGTTCACGGGCGGCAGTGACCATCTACTTTTTGATGGCCCGCATTCTCGTTTGTCCCCTATGAATACAATAAAAAAAAATACCTGATACATTTGTTGAGATTGCCTGAAAACTACTAAAAACCATTATGATTTACTCAATTTCAATAAATTTTATTATTAAGATAGTTGGAAGGTAAAGGAAGTTATAAAATAAAATTTTTAGGGTTCCGTCCGTTTATTAAAATTTTTTATTGTTTATATGATTTAATTAAAATTTAGTACAGAGATTGCTGGAAGCCAATGGAAGGTATACAATATATTTTTAGGATTTTGTAAGGATTACTAAAAACTCTTAAAGCGATTTAATTAATATATAGATAGCTGGAAGACAGTTAAATATACAGGACAGATATTGTATAGTTCCATGAATATTTCAAAAATCCTTATAGTTTTACCAATTTCATTTAGTTCGTAAATTTCATATTTATTTGCATATATTTTTTGTTATTACCACCCTTATTATTTGACTGATTTCAATGAAATTTACCATGGACGTAGCTCAATCCAAGAAAAAGGATATATGCTATGTTACTTTTAGGGTTTTATGATTGGGATTTCAAAGAAAATTATTAAAAAACATCATAATTCGTGCGATTTCGTGGAAATTTTCAGTTTTTCATACTAATTTAGTTAATCGTTTAAAGTTCTGCAGGAATTAGGATGGCGCGCGAACTATCGCGAAAACTAACATATATTTTTTGAGAGGGCAGTGTAGACAAAGGTTCATAGAAATAAAAAATGTCACTAGTATCTGCTGCTAGTTATATTTTCATGACTAAATAAATGACCCGATTTATGAGCTTCGCCATAGCGATAGCTTGCACAGTGAATTCACATATGTACAGTTAAATCTTAAATGTAAAATGTGTAGATTGAATTTTTATACACTGTTCTCTTATAATGATTCAAATGTATACACTATGTATAACTAGAATTAAAATAACAGTAAACACTCAACTCTACATAGGATCAATTAGAAGTAAAAAGAGTAAAACTGATTCGTCAGCACTCGAATCCCGATATATATACACACATATCGAATAGTGATCTTGCAAATTCTCCGAAGGTTTTTATAAATGTAAACATGATAAATCTAACATCAACAAATATATAAAATTTATCGCGTCTGGAATATTCTAACCCAGAAATAACGTTTAAAATGTAAATGCGGAAAATATTGGCAACGACGGAGCGACGGCGGGGGTCTAAGGAGTTTACTTCTTAAAGGAGAAATACGGAATATTATTCTCGAACATTTATTTAGGAATTATTCTGTACTTTTGATTATTCAGTTTGCGAGCGCAGTCCGTAAAAGTAACATTATTACAAAATACCGATTGGTATAGCAAAATAAACCGATCACAACAGTTTCTAACAAAGAACGATTAATTGTGACAAAGAATAAATACAAAACAACACAAATTAAATAATTTAAAAAAATACCTTAAGAACATCACCAAATGCGCCCTTTCCTAACCATTTCAGTGTTTCAAATTCGATGCCCAAACGCGAATGCACTTCAGCAGGTAGACTGCTGCAATCATCTGACTGCACCGACCCTCTTCCATTGTCCTAGAAACACTGTTTTGCTAAGTTGGATGCAATAATCACAAGCATAACTTATAGAATTATAATAACTGGCAAATAAAATAACAAAAAAAAAATCTTCATTTTTATGATTCATGATGGCGTTTCTAGGTGTCTATGAAGTTTTTTTTCCAAAATGTATAGTACATATTTAATGCATAATTCAGTAAACCTTAACGATAATTAAATACAATACATGAGAATAAATACACAGAAAACAATTGCTTTTTAATATGAACCAACAACTTTTATATCAATTTATTGAGTAAAAAATTAAGAATTGCATTGAATGCATAAACGTATAAAAGAGAGATGCACAGTCCCTTACTATGACGGCCAAAAATGGCTCAAAGTGTACATGATGTCTCTGTCTCACATTTCTTTTCTTTGCAGAGCCAAAGAAAAAGATGGGAAGGAACATTATTTATCATGTGATATTTTCACTGAAATGTCATAAAATAAAATTTATTTTTAAATGCAAAGAGAACAAGTAAAGATATTATTATTGGAAAACAATAAGTCCTATTTTTTTTACAATTTACATGTGTTATTGTGAAATAAGACATCAGTGGAGTGGTTTATCATTATTGTTTTTTGTTTGAATGAATAAAAAGAATCATAGTATATTTTTCTTCATAATAAAGCTTAATGTATGAATCACCTAAAATTAAAATTAATATGAACCTTTAATTTCATGACTTCAGTGAAATATACATGAAAAAACTTCATAATTTCTAAAGGGTATATATAGACTATAGTAATATAAAACTTTATTTTATAATAAGATGACTTTTAATGAAACATTAATATTTTTTTAAAGAACTTATTACTTTTATATAATTTGCTAAAAACAAATTCAAATATACTGGACATATTTCTTTTTAGAATAGCTTTAATATATTGAATGATTTTTCTTTAGAGGTAAATTTAAGATTTGTATAAATATAAAAAAAATAATAAAACAAAAAAAAATTAAAAAGGCGACTCCATCAGTATAAGTTTCTCTTGTTAAGCAACCGAACAATGTGACAACCCAAGAAATACAAGATCGGTGTTGCTTAGGACTATTTACTTTAAGTCAGTTTATATCTCGGCTTTTAATGCTACTTTAAATGAAGAAACACAAAACACTCATTGATTACTCATTATAATACGTGATTGAGCACCTATTATGAATTATGTAATTAATCTTTATCGAAAATAAGAAATACAATCCTTTTCCGTAGCTTTTTACGTGTTATTTTAGCATTTTTTTAACAGAACAATTCGACGTCGTAACGGAAGGTGCGACAAAACTATACTGAATGCAATGAATGCTAAACTGTTTGTTTTAGCACTCATTTACTGCGGCCGTTTTTGAGCGCGGAATTGTGCATTTTCTCTTTTTTATAGATCAATGATTGAATATAAAATATTTTTAAAAAAACCGAGAACGACCTAAAATTTATTTAATCCGTGGGTCCTCATTTTTCAATAAAAGAAAATATTAATGGAATGTGAATACCACATTTTTAAACATGAGCATGGATGAATTTTTAGAATGGTAGAAGAATTTCGACTACATGCTTTACATATGACGAAATACCCCCGATCAAATAAAACTATCCCGTAACGGGATACCCTTTGCTAGAGTTACTTACTAAGAGGAATGGCAAGGTGTGAAATCAAAAATTTAATGACGGGCAAACTTAAACATGAATTATGAAGTAGAACACATTTGGTCGCATATTTAAAACATACACAATGTGTTGCTTTCGTATATAGCCTAGTATGCAAACCATTTTTATCCCTAAATAAAAGGGTTTGAATAACGTAATATGGACTGGTGACGTCTTTTTTCCTTTTAGCGACTACTGATTTTCTCATTACTAATTCTTAACATATGTGAAAGAAACACATCTGATTAATAAGCTTGTCGTGTGAGATTTGTGTCCCAATACTACAAGTACATTGTCGTCTAGCCTACGTCAATATGAATTATCCCTGCAAAAAAAAAAAATCTATTGCTTCGTTGCTGGGTGCAAGGAGGGAAAACAATAGAATACATTTTTGCATTTATAATGTTAACGAGTGGTCGTAAAGCTGGTCTTCGTTTCCGGCGTGACATAGAAAATACTTTTATCCACTGCACAAAGAAGGGGTGTTGGTTACAAGTGCAATGCAAAGCTATTAAAAAGAACTTACATAATGTATTTATCGGACATTGGCTACACTTAATAACTAATCAATATTTTCTGATTCGTCATCCATTTCAATTACAATATTTTGTATTATTGTGTCCAACAACCATTTCAGAGGAATATGATGTTTACGATATCTGCCCCAGCCCGTGAATCACATGATCGACATTATAAAACAACAACCTAAGGTTCATCTTCTTATAATGCAAGAACTTAAGTATGTAGTAGTCAACTTAGCCTTTGATACTCTCTTCTTAAGAGAATATGTACATCATATTCTTCTTGACACACTTCGCAAGCGCATAAGTAATGGAATTCTCAGCAATCAATATAGAAAACTCATCTAATCCTAGAACTACGCTATTTATAAATTTATGTTTTTCCTGCTTTACCATTTTTAAAGATCTACAGTTCTACCTAAATCAATTAAATTGTAGATTTTTCTAAGGGAAAACAATAACTTTAAAACCTAGGTTCCTATATTAGTACGCTCTGAAAAAGATTTGTTTCCTTGAATATGCATTTTCAAAATTTATTGCTCACACGACTAGTCGATAAAGACGCAAACTTTGACTAAACCTCCTTCTATGTGAATCTTCTTACTTTTCAATCTGTTGTTGTGAGGACATCTGAGCGATTACGATTTAATTGATTGTATTTAAGGATACACAGTTGGAAAAATTGACATAAGTCCATGTGAGCACAAAGGGAAGATTATTTCAAATACAAATGTTTGTATTCTTTGGGACACTATGATCTAAATGTACTCTTATTATTTAACTGTATACAACCTGGATCGACAATAAATGTCATCGATATTGTTATGTTATCATCATGACTATTTTATATTGTATTTTGTCAGATTAACTTAATTCTTTATAACTTATGTTTTGCACACCAATTAATTCATAATGTTTACTATCTTAATAATTGTTATTATCAAATAATTAAGCTATAACAAAAGTCCAATAATTATGTCAGTTCATTGAAAAGTTCAAATTATTCAATAGCATTTAGTAATTATGTAATTGTATTATCCAAATTATAAGTACATATGAGGGTTTTACTTCTGAACCAATATATCCAATATCTTTAGGGCATCCAAGAGACGGACCAGAGCATCTTTTAAAAATGGATGGTTCAGTAAATTTTCTACAGACCACTGGACATATTCATCTTCAGTTAGACACCTGAAAATGAATTTTTTTTTGTCAATTTCAATAAGAACATTTTTCATTAGATTGAATATCATTCAATTTTCAATAAGGACAATAATTGTATTAACTACGTTTTTTTGCATATGTACAAAAGAATCAATTTCTTTATTGTTCCATATTATAATTGATTTAATGGTGAAAGAATTCTCTTTTACAAAATATGGTTATAAGTAATTAACCATATTTTAATCATAACAGAAAAATGGAAAGGCTCACGGGTTGTCATCTTCGGTTGGTTTTGGAATACAAAAATTTATGTTCGACATTAGTGAATATATTATACATTTTAAGTTATGTAACTTGTATAACAAATGTCTTGTGTTATGTTAAACTTGCCTTGACTGGCACCGACTCCAAAAAAAAGTAATTGATTAATAGGTATCTTGAATGTTTAATTAATAGGTATCTTGAATGTTTAATTAATTGTAATCTTATATGTTCGAATTTTTTATAGATTTTAAAATTTGTTATTGATAACGTTTTAGTTGAAGTGTTTTTTAAAGACGGTTTTTTCTTTTTTTTTTGTATACTGCTTATAGTTCCACTATCTTTTTCTAGTTAGCTTCATCATCAGACCTTCAATACAAAAAATAATGTAAAAAACTTATCAAAATAAATAAATGAGTCCAAAATTGTTGGGTTTATTAGTAGTTTCTGAAGAGTTATGCTATACAACTCGACTTCATAATCAGTCCCCCTTTACGTAATAAAAAGTAAAAGACTCATTAGATTAAAACAAACAAGCCTAAAGTCCGAGGAATCTCCTAACTTTGTATTATCTAATTACAACTTTTTCTACCGAGTATATTCAGAGGAAATAAGCCATGACAGATGGACAGACACAAACATAAGAGTGATTCTTTTCTCTTTTTGGAAAATTTACCCTTAATAAATCGAAATATAAATATGTATGTATAAAAAAGAATTCGTACTTGGAGAAGAACTGTTTTACAGTACTCTCGAGACACGATGGAATTTCTAAGCCAGTCTTTTTGTCGGATATCAACGACAACAGTAACTGCGCAGCTGCGAAAATGTGTTGCGTTTTTGTCTGTCTGTACATAAACACATTACTAAATTAGTGAAAAAAATCACATATTTCAATTAAATTAAATTTACATCGCTTACATCTTTGAAACGTAATAGGTGTGTAAAAACTGAAGATATTCAGTGCAAAAATGCAATTTATGCAAAAGACAAAAAAACATTACTGACCTTTCGCAATGACCTCCATTTTCGACTATATGTTGAAGTCTTACATCGAAACTCACATCGACCAATTTCACTAGTCCACTATTATCCATAAAAACATTTCCCGGCTTAATTTCCCCATGCATTAAATCAGACCGATGCAATTCTAACAATGCATTGAATATTCCGTTCCCAATGTGCCTAACAAATCTCAGGTCTTCTAAACTATCGCCCAGCCCGTAAACTCTTGTTTTTAGATATTTTAACGATGTACCGAAAACAAAATCTCGCAACAGATACACATATTGCACAATTTCTTTTTTCGGCGACATTCCTTGTTGATATTTCATTGCATTGTACACAATCACATTTGGATGGATTATACGATTCACAATTTCTAGATCTTCTTCTATAGAATGCAATAGTCTCTTCCATTTCAAATCGTTGGCACTGTGTAGGCACCACTTTTTAATTATCAAAGTATTACCGCTCTTTTCATCTATGCCGAGATACGTAGATCGATTTAGGGAACGGCCTGAAATAAATTTATAATATGCTATAGTAAATTAATAACCTTCTAACTGCCGCACTCGGGAGACTACTTAAATTTAAATTCTCCTTTAGCAGTTACTTAGTAAAAAAGGTCTAACGGACTATGAAAAAAAGTTAAGTGTCCATTAATGATCTAAGACGCTCTAAGGGACATTAAATAAACAATAGTTCTTGCTTACCTTCAATAATGACTTCTTATTTTTGATTTGAAGTCAAAATTTTTTTTTAGTCGGTTTTTAAATTATTAGAATTACGCATAATTATTGATCGAAACGTCTCTTATTCTTTTCAAAATTTTGAGAATTATATCGATTTTATTAAGTGTACAATACGAGTAATGCCACAATTAGGAACATTATTTTCGAAAAGTGATCGGAACAATGTCCATTAAACATTCCATTAGAAACAAATCATCTGCGAAAGCTGTGTTCTCGAAAATAGTAAATAAAAATAACGTCCACTTGTGTTTGTCTATTAAAATTCTTAGAAACACTAGCAAATGCTGTTAAGTTTATAGTGCAACGCACGAAACTTTGCCGCTGTGAAGTTAGCCACAAGGGCGTCGCAATGGCGTAAAATAGGAACACAGAGAGAAAATAAGGAAGGGTTGGGAAGCGTTAATCATGCGCATTAACATGCGCATTACATTATTCTCAGGAAATTAAAATAATTTCGTGCGTTGTACTATATTCGTGATTTAATATCACGTCAATATATTCATGTTCATCAACGTTTGAATTCGGAGCATTAATGGGCAACTGTTGAATACAGTGGAACATTTACTCCTAATGTAAGGTACATTAGGAGCGAATGTTCTTTTGCTCCTAATGTATCTTAGGTCATGTACGAGGTCTTAATTAACTCGTTCTGTACAGAAATTTGTCAAGCACATATGTAATAACCGCACGCAATTTCAATTTTTTCCCTTTTCAACAACGCGTTATGACCGACTGCAATCAAAAGATTGCCGTTTTTAAAAAACAAAAGACATGCAAATTATTTCCTTTTTTAAAATCAAGTACCTAATATTCCAGATTTATCAGCCAGTATTTACTTTTTTTGGTTCCAAGGAGTTTGTACCTCGTTCTCACTTTATAGTGAACGCCCCACATATTTCTTCATATTGATTTGAAAGAAAACATTACATAAACCATATAATTAAATTGAAACCAAAACTCCACATTAGAGGATTAGTAACAATGACCATATTTAACGCCATGGACACTGAAATATTATCTATGTTAAAAATAAAATGTCTATAAACCACAAATAATAGATATAAGAGTTTAAATGAGATGCAAAAATATCTTGGGCTGAGTAATATAACACTTTTTGTTAATATTTGATTTCGCTCCTAAACTGATTTGCATATCGATTTTTATGAATAACTTCAGTAAAAATCTGTAAAACGGTTAACCCTGCAGGCTATCCCTAAGACTTACCTAAACAAAACACATTCATCTATATGTTTTGAACTTCTCGAATTCAAAAACATAGTTGTCTCAAAACTAAAAGACTAATATTAAAGCTTCGCAAACTCAAAAATTAGACAAACTGTTGACCTTAACGTCATTCCAGAATTTTTTTTCTAAATTATTGAATTTGAGCCCAAAAGATCGATTTTTGTGCTTTTTCATGCTGTCTAAGCTCAAAAATACAATCTTAATACGTTTTTAGTTTTTAAAGTTCAAACATCTACTTTTATTCAAAAAAAAGAGCAATTTTATTTATTTTCGTGCTACAATCTCTACCGAAGGAACTTAGATTTTAATCTATTTTGCGACATTAATTCCTTTTTTTTAAAAAAAAACAAAAATTGACAGAAACTACACATCAAACCAACATGAATTTTAGTAAATGGTTTGAATTACTTTTTGAATAATTTTTCTCCAATGATATCTCTTGAACAAATTAACTGATTTGTATTTAATTTACAGCATCGATGCATTTGTTTAAATAAAATAGTTGATTGGATGTTGGTATCGATTTATAGAGTAAATTCAAAAAAGGATTATTTCGAAAAAAATTTATAAAATTTAATTTTCCAGATTTTTCAAATTCTACTAGGCAAAATCTATTAGTTTCCAGAAAGTTAAGTTCAGTAGATTCCTTTTGGAAAAGCTGAAGGCACCTAATGATTGGTATAAGGCCGTCAGTGTACCACTCTTTAAACGGAATGGCTCACGGCAGGTTTGCACAAATTACCACCCCATAAGTAAACCTTCTCAGTTTCGTTGGCAACTATATGCGAAAATCGTTATTGAAACGGTTGTGAATGAGAGTGAAAATAAGATCTGGGATGTACAAGTGGGATTTCGGAAAGGAATGGGGTGTATGGATCACGATTTTTCTCTGCGAAATATTACAGAAAAATTTTTGGTCAAGGACTGAAAAGTCTTCTGTATTTTCGTAGAACTGGAAAAAACTTAATGATAGTGGAATGGAATTATCTCAGGAGAACCTTACACATGCATTGTCTGAGTGGCGGATTGGTATTGGCACTGCAATCGCTATAAAAAAGCTCCAGTTCCTGCAACAGAATAAATGAGGCATGCACTAATTGACGTGACATCCGTAGAGCTGTCAGACAGAGATGTGTAGCTTTATCGCGGCTATTCATAGTGTACGCGTCCGGAAAGCCTAGGTTATTCTGTGGTGCGAGGGGACTCGCTCTGCTTTTCCCTGACGCTAGTCCCAAGTGTCTAGGCGCTCGAGCCGCTATTGTCTAGTGGCTCTATTGTTTATTATTCATGTTTAACTATGAAAGTTGTATTTTTAAGTGTAAAAGTACAAGGCCCAAGTTTTTTCTTTATTTCACTCGTCCCTGCGTCAACAATGTACCACCGATGACAGCTGGCAAGCAAGCCTAAATGACGTCTCCCGCGCATTTCGCCCGCTTCGCGTCTATCAGTTGTCTATGGTTTAGGGGAGGATAAATTTGAAAAAGGGGAAAATGGCGTAAACACAACTGTATGTATGATTTGCAAGAGTAAAAAGTATGACTATAGACTACGAATGGATGAGCGGTCTGTTGAACGCCTCCTGTACACCGACGATTAAATAATCCTTGTCAATTTCAGGCGATGGTAACTACTAAGCAAGACTAAGGTGATGGTATTAAACTGAATGCGAGATATACATATATGTATGTAAAATGAGAGAGTTGAACAAATGAAAGAGTTTGTATATGTGGGTAATAATCAATTTACCAATTACGATAAATATGATATAGACATTGAAAGGAGAGTGAATGCGGAATAAAAAGTGAATGGAACCTTGCTTGTAATTATGAATAGTAAGTGTCTCACGACACGAGCGTGTAGTTATCTATAATACATAGGTTATGTCTTACATGCAAGCAAATACGCTGGGCATACCTTGAAGTACAATACATACGTCCCCTAAATTGTAAATAAATATAACACGTAATAAGCCATGGTATAAAATTATTTGTTATTTTATCACGCCATCTGATAGTAGTTTTACAAACACAATTTACACGATTTACCGCATACGGTGGACGCAGACTGCGTTAGCGCCGCCAACGGTCAAAAGCACAACTAATCAATGCTTACCGGCCATATAAAGACTGTCGAGTTGACAGCGTATAACACTGAAAAAGTGTGTATGTGTGCGTGAAGATTTGTGCGCGTAATTAAGATTTTGAAAGCAGTGCTCTCTTCCTTTGTGTTCCGTTCCGTTCCGTTGCATTGTAACTGCAAAAAGCTTTCTCATATTTTGTTATAGTTGTTTTTCTTAGGGCAAGTGATTGACTGTCTTTAAGTTGTTTGGTAAATATATTTCAAAAAATTTAAAATATACCTGTGCTAGTAAAGTGTTTAAATAAATTAATTAAAATTTGCTGGTTTTTCGACTTTATCTTTTGAGCAAATTATTAAATTGATTGTGATGGGAAGACAATTTGATTTTTTTTTTCTAAATACGCTTTCAGAAATATTTTGTGAGACAGACATTTTGTATAATATATTACAGAAAAAGACTAGTGGTATTGTTTACTGTATCCTGAATATTATAGGGTTTAAAACTTTCGTGGAACTGTACAAAACTAAATTTGATATCAAATATAATTGTTTTGAAATTCAATTGCGACCAACCTAAAAGAAAAAGCGGTATTAATAATAATTATAATATCTTTCAACACATACACAACACCATCTTATTCCAAACTAAGTAACAAGATTTGCATTGTGGGTATCAGAAGTTGATACAATACATATTCACTTTTTTTGGAAATTCTGTACACGTAATACATAGAAATACCCAGATTAGTTTGTCTTGTGTAGGAATCGAGCTCACGCTCCTAGCGCAGAAAGTAGGGTCACTATAAACTGCGCCAATCGGACAGACAGGAGTTGATAATGTTCAACAGTATTACAAACGCGTATTAAGCAAAATGATAATAGACAATGTTTTGAATGAATGTTGTAGTCGTAGTTAATAAAAATTTAAAAGACTTGGAAGTTTGTTAACCTACTAGCTTGTGAAAACTTTTCTTCTTATTGTATGAATTGTCCAGAAGAATCTGTTGTACAGTGAGAATCGAGTAGGGTAGGTAGCCACCGTCGGTGGGACACCAACCAAAACAGTGGTAAAACTGGGAAGTTTTTTTAACCATGCTTACCCTGTCTGAAATCTTACTGCACACCCCTGCCATAATGGGGTCGTGATTCTTATGCTTATATAAGGTAATGAAAGTTGAGTATGACAGAAGAAAAACTAAAATAGTATCATGCGGTGGAGATGCGATCTCTGCTTAATGTGTGGAGTAACTTTGAAAGAAAGATATAGGAACAGGAATGTCAGGAAGTGGATGTGGTTTGAAAGAAGATATAATCACTAGAGTAGAAAAAGACATATACTGTAGTTTAACAATATGTAAGGGTTGAATGAAAGTTGACGGAAAATTAAATTTAGAATTAATGTTTGTGATGGAAAGGTTAGAGACAAGCTGGAATAAAGATTCATGGATGTTAATGAAGCAAGAGAAGTATGCAAAGGTGGGGAACCATGTGTACCATGAGTACCATGTGGAAATCTTTAGTCTCTGCCTGCCCTCAATATAAACTCGACAGAAAAAAAAAATAAAGATTTATATATGTATATACTATCTTATCATTTGCATGAAAAAACTATGAATACAAAAAGATATTGAATCATGAATTTATATGATAATGAAACAATAAATACTGTAGAATGTATGAATACAAATGAAACACATTTGATTGTATGAATTAAGAAACATAACACTAGTAAGAATTATTTTACTTATATATTATTCCTTATGATGTGATTTATGTTAGATGAAATAAAACTAACCAAGGCAATTTCCGATGTTGACTTTACCAATCACATTTTGATGGATTTTTAATGTCCGTAGTCTTATACAATGGCAAGTACATGGTTCAATATTTTTTTCCTTTCCTTTCCTTTCTGCACTTGAAACTTCCTTATCAGAGTAACTAGAAAATAAGAAATTAAGCAAAAAATTAAAGTATATAGTTATATAAATATTACATATTATATACATAAACAATAAGAAATTTTCAAGGTTATATAAACAGATATGATTAGCTTTTTCGGTATAGAATTGAACAATTTAATCATAACCGCACCTAGGCAACGAGCTTTAAGAAGTACGTAGGCCTTAAGATAATCTGATTTTTAACCCCAACGAAAAAAAAGGACGTTATTATTTTAACGTATCCATGTGTCTGTCTGTTATAGCTCCCAAACAGCTGAAACAATTGTAATTTTAATTTAATTCTTTGAAAGAAAGCTTGGTCAAGGAAGTTGACAAGAATTTAATTAAGGTTCAAGAGAATTTATTCAGCACTTTTCAAGATTATCAGCGCTTTTCTAATTGATGAATGGATGTGAGAACCTTCCACAGGTAAATTTTGGTAAATAATTTGGTATTGTTTGTAGCAAACTAGTGTATGAAAAAATGTACGAATGAAGTAGATTAAGAGAGCAAGTAAATAGGATTTAATACAGTACGACGCTGAATAAAATAAAGCGCGGTAATGTATCGTACAAATCAAATGAAAAAATCTTTATTTTGTATATAATGGAATTAAGTTGAAATACATCATTAATTAATTGTATTCGACATTACTATCCATTCCAAATACTGACACAACTTTAGAAGACTGGGCAAAAACTCAAAGATCGCTTTTATTCTTATAGATAAAAACTATTGAATGATTAATAAAATTAGTACAAGACTTAGAAACAACATAAAATAACCTGATAACCAAGCAGTTCAAAGTACGGAGGACGGACTATGAACGTAGAAGGTTCTTAAAAGGAATCAAATGCATAAACAATTACGAATGGATAAGATAAAGTAGAATGATATACAGTATGGATAGATGGTACACCATATGGAATCGACTCATGCATCATGCATCTTTCCACAAATATTCATAATCTCCTTCTTTTTTAGAACAACTTTGCCAAAAACTTTCATTGTCAAAAATTTGAATTAGTCTTTCTTTAATATTAATTTCCGATTATTCTCTGTAAAAAATATTATTTATAATTGTGTCTAGAAAACGAGTATTCCTTTAATTGTATCATTAGTTACAATACAAAAATATAGACAAAATTATTCATTTGCACATGTATACAAAAAATTTTGATTAATTTGAATAGTATTAATGCAAACCTAAATTTACATCTATTACAAACAGTATGAAACTATTTTTCACATTATCTCTTGTAAACAGTTGACCATGGTAACTGATGTATAGAAATTTATTACAAAAATTGTCACCTTACAGCTTTGCTCCCATGTGATTTAGTGTAATTTACACACATACATTCATTTTAAAAATATGTAACATATTATTACAGTACATCGTTCTCTTTTACAATTTCGTTCCTTAACTTTCTAGTTTAGCACCGGGGATGATTATTCATATCATTAGTACGGACTAGAAAAATTTGCGCATTTCTTGTTGATTTTTAGGGTTCCATACCAAAAGAGAGTCAACGGAACCCTATTACGAAGCCTCCGCTGTCCGTCTGTCTGTGTTTCTCTGCGCGGTATCTAATGAACTGTAATAGGTATACAGTTGAAATTTTCACAAAATGTGTATTTCTATTGCCATTATAACAATAGAAACACGCTGCAAGAAACGTGTTTTTTTGACGATATTTGCTTAGTTTTAATAATGGCAATAGGTAAACGTTTGAAACATTCACACAATGTGTATTACTATAGTTGCAATAAAACCAAATAATAAGAGAGATGAGGAGAGAGGTGACGATTGGGAAAAACAAAGTGTGGACAAGAGGATTTCATGTTTCTTCTAGCATACCCAAATCTCACCACTTATGTAAGAGTACAAAAGACATAGCTAAACGCCCTTACCGCAAAATACTTTGTTTTTCATGCAGGGTTCCAATTAATTTCCCAATTATCATCATTCATAAATTATTCAAAACTCTCTCGTGTCTAAATACTTATGCACCCTCACCTTATTAATTCTGAAGTGTCACTACTTTCATTATCGTCACTACGTTCATTTTGATAGCATGTGTGTTGTACTTTTTGTTGCCTCTCATTCTTTAGTATTACTTCTTGACGCTGTTGAATTTCATCTTTAATATCCTGGTTCTGAAAACAGAAACGGAGTAATTGCAATGCATATCACAAACTAAATGTAATCCCATTTTATTTAGAAACATATAATAAATTATAATTACATGTTTATGATGAAATGCATTTTTTCATCACTTATTTCAATAACTTCCAAGCTTATTTCAATTTAAAAATAAAAGGTTTGATAATGAGAATAAATGTAAACAGTAAAGCAATAAACTAAATACATTATTGGCTATCATTGAGCCATAATATTGACAACTATTGAAAAAAAATATTACAAGCTGTGTAAAATTACTATTCATGAAATTTCAACATATTATAAGTGGTTAATGCGTTTTTTGGGCCACAATTTATCATGGTCATAGTCAAATATCTTCATTTCATAGGTTATAAATAATGTTTGAAATATATCTCAACATTTTAAATATTTACATTTTGCTACTTTGCCACACACCACAAGAACGAGCCATCAACTTTAGGGTAGCTCTTTTTAAATTTAAATATAATATATGATCAAACATATATAGATTGATAATATAAAGAAAAATAAACCCGCAAGAAGTCGAGTTGATTATGTCTATAATTATTTCTCCTGTAAATATTAATGAATTGTATAATACTATTTTTTGTTTAATAATGATTTTAAATTTGTTTTAGGATAGATTTTATGTATTTTCACAGACCTTGTTGAACATGCACGTACAAAACCCTCTAGATGAATTAGTTACTTTAGGTAATCAACTACATGCAAGTATAGTTTATTTTTATTTCTTACATTTAATTTATGTCGATCTCTATTTATCTACTGACATCTGCGAACAGTACAATTTCATGAATATCCCCAATTAGATCAACTAAATCCTTAAAGTAAATTATAAATATTGTCATCTCTCTTGTGATAAGTTTCAAAATTTTGCCAAAAATTAAGAAAAAACGATAAGTTTATTGTGTTCAAATTTAACCTTGAACAACTTTTGAAGCAGTGAGTTTATGAAAAAAACTTTAAGAGACCTTTTTTATAGCGTCAAATTCCCAACAAGAATATCTAACAATCTTACCGATTCATTCAGCCATTTAAGAATTAAAAAATTCCAAATCTTAGAGATTCTTTTACCATTTTATATGAATCAAAACTAGAAATACATGATGAGCAACCTCTAAATATTAACATTAAGAGCTGTTTTGCACAGGAGTCTTTTTACACCTCCTCGGAAGTTTTTATGTAGAGGTTTCGAAAAACAAAAAATAGTCAATATTTCAAAAGCATAGAATGATTTTTTCGTTTTTTGTATCGATCAATGTCGATCTCAAGCGCGGTCTCGCTTTCGATTCCGAACCGTTTTAATTCTGATTCTGGTCCCAAACTTGTTTTCAACCCTAGTCCCGTTCTCAATTTCAGTACCGCTTTCAAATGTGATCTTGTTTCCGTTCTTGATTGTCTTCCCCGTCCCCACTTTCAATTCTGATTTCGCTACCAAACACAGTTCTGATTTGGACGAAGCTAAGAGTGAACAATTCCTTCATCTTTTGTATTTCGATCCCAATTAGGCACTCGTTTCTGATGCCGATCCCAAACTCAATTTCGGACCCGGTCCTGGCTCTGGATTCTGTTCCCCGTTCCGCTTTCAATTTCGATACCGCTACCAATATAAGTCTTTAAGTATAGTAATGATTTTAAATTTAATGTGGTACAAATCGATAAGCTATATTTTTGTCAATCCGTTTTATACCGATTGAGGGGAGAGGGTCTAGTAGGGCAAATTAAAATTTATATTTGTGTGGATTTTTGGGTGAGAAATCTAAAAAAGATAATAAAAAAATTCCCTCAAAAAAAGTACTTGACAATTACGCCACTTATCAGAATATAAACTATTCTATCTTTCAAGCTGGACTGAATTACTCATAAACATCAAGTTTGATGAAGATCGTCTAAGCTGTTTTAGAGTTCATCTTGGACAAACATCATGACAGTAGATTTTTATATAAAAAGGTTAATTGAATGAAACTATACGACGCACGTGTCAACATAATTGAAAAAAAATTGCGAATCGACAGCAGAACTATCATTGACAGTGGAAAAAAATTGTTATCCGATCGCTACCGAACTTCACAGGATCACCCGCTAGGCCGATTTGATTGCCTGAAAATTTCATCAAAATCAGTCTCCATAACCAATTCGGACTTCATACGGAACATACATACATACACACATCAATTTTATATATATATATATATATATATATATATATATATATATATATATATATATATGTATAGCTATCTGCTTTTATTACAACAAATGTAGAATTGTATAGCTTATTGCGATTACCACAGCATTGTAGTTCCAGAACAACTTGCATGATGATTCTTCTGAATTTAATCAGTCGTTGTTCTTTTATTGACATAATTTATACATGTTTTCAGAATTTTTATAAGTGGTATTTAAAAAGAGGTTAATTAACCGCTGTAGTCCCACTTTCACCATATTTATCACTAATAAGTTTCTTGTGTTGTTCAATATTTCGGTAAATATTGACAAGGAAAGTTTTAAGAGTTAGTTATGATCCTCAGAGGTTCTAAAGAAATTTTTCACAAATTGTAACATCTAAAGAATTCTACTCCTGTGATTAGTAATTAATTACTTCTAATAAGTTCGTTATGTTATTTATTACAACAAGAAAAAATTTAAAGCTAATAAAATATCTCCCTTCGTTTAAAATTAATAATAGATAATCTTCATTGAGTATTTTGGGATATAAATTCCTTATAACGTTTTAATCATTTATAGTAAATATCACTTGAATCTTGAAAAATTTTAAAATATACTGATAGCTATATAATTGTATTTCACAATATATATATATATATATATATATATATAGAGTATTAATTTATTTGTGAGACAAAAATATGTAAAGAATAAGGTAGGATTTTCAAGAGATAGTAATTAATAGTTCTGCAATAATAAAAAAAAATAAAATACCATTAAAATTTTCGGTAGCATGTACAATCACTTTTATATTTTAAGCAAGATAGAAACCAAAGAATAAAAAAAATAATGGTTTATTATTATACTTATAACTTTGTGTCTAAAAACATGAATATTAATACACTGGATTGCTATTATTGAAGGTGTTGAAGATTTTTTGTGTAACAATTTAAATAACGTTGCCGATCCTCGCGAACTATTTGTAATAAATAGTCCCAGTTGTTGAACATCTTTGGTGTCACAACTATTACATATATAAATGGTACTCCTCATTTAACTATGTAATTAGTGAGTTTTTTGTTTTAAAAAATTCTATATATCTTGAAATATTTCTTTAAAAAATCATGCTTTACATTTAAACTTAGATGCATTTTTTCAATATGTCTAATACCGCCGCTGTAATACTCTATCGGTCATATTGACAGTAAATTCAACTCTGACCTAGAATATCCTTTAAACAAGTGGATTTGTCATAAAGTACTCGAGATCTTTTTTGTGTAGTGTTCAGTCTTCTACAAAAATATATCTCAAGATTTTTAATAACGTATCGTAAGCTAGTTAGAAAAATGGAAGTAGAAATTTTTTCAATACATTTTTTTTTTCATTTTTATTGTTAATGGTACACTAACAGTAAGACATATATATATAAATGCGAAGTATCCATACCTTAGTGTAACAGTAACACATCGTTCTTTATTACTAGTGTACACAACATTCACTATAAGATCAACAAACATAATATAAGATTAAAATATACGAAGGTAAGAGTCAAATCAATCCTTAAACCAAATAAATTCATATATAGTGTTGTTTATTTTTATCAGAGTTCCTTCATTTTTTCTTAATACAAGATTGGGAATTGTAAAAATATTCCAACCAGGTATGCTGACATTGACATTGTTTTCATACATTTCTTATCGAAAATCAAAATGATGCTGTTAGGCCTATTTGCATGATAACTTTTTGTAATCATCCTAATGTATGCACACAAATGTTACCTGTTGTAAGGTTATTTACTACTTTGATGACTATCAAGAATCGTGAGCACCAAGTCAAATAGATATCAAACCTAATACTTCATTAAAACGTTCTTATAACAAATAATCCTACTTTCCAAAATGGTTCCTCAATTACAATTTTTATACCTACTTCCTTATTAACAACGTCACAGGCCGTATTAAAAATAATGTTACCTCTTTACTTTCTTTTAACTGCAAATCATACATTTTGTGCATTTCACTCTTATAACGCCTCTCCAGCATTTCATCACAGCCTGATGACGTCGATTTGTAATGGTTATGAAGAAATTCCTGAAAATGAATATTATTTTTGTAAAATACTGTATTTTATTAAAACTGCAGTTAATGTTTCTACCAAAAGTAACTGTCCATATCCATATGACAGTAAACTTACAGAAAATTCTTATATCAAACCCACCCCCGGATATCTCATAAATGACTTACATTAAGTAGGACTTAAATTACATTAAATACATATTACTTTAAATCCTACAATACTGCATAGGGAAATTCATGCTGGTGGGCAAATGACAATCTCACTTTTATTCGTGACCATTTTATCTTAATTTAATTAATAGCCCTAACAAGTTGATGTAGCAATAACAAGCCTACTTAGTATAAAAAAAATTCATGATCAATCAAAAACAAAATTTCGGCTTCCTTATTAATAAGTGTCAATGGGATTTCTATAAAACTAAAAAAGGCAGTTATTGGTTATTGTTGTAGGCATATAGGTCTATTTAAATGTATCAAAATTGGGTTTTATGTCCTCTATAAGTTTCCAGAACTTATGCAACCTCTGCCAACCATGCCACTTATGTGCGATATATAGATCTGGAACACGTGATTAACATTTCTTGTATTCAATGAGATAATCTTTTTAAGATTCTCGGTTGCGAATGTACACAAAGTGAAATCACAACAATATCTATGTTTGTACCTTATATGATTTTTCTGAGTTACAATAATGGAAAGTTCTAACGCGATTTGCAGTACTTTCTCTGTGTACTGAATTGTTTCAAATTTAAAGATATACTTTTTAAACAGTACTCTATCAATATCATTAAGAATATGTCACCTTTGAACTAAAGTAAGTTCGAATTTTAGATTGATTGGATTGTAGAATGAATTGCTTCATTTATTATATTGAACGGTTGTGCTGTCAATAGCAAATGCAGTTACACTCTCTATTCCGATCCTGGTATTGTTCCTGATACTGTCTCCTGGTATCAGAATCCCCTTTCCCTGTAGGCATCAGAATATCAGTTCCCTACTTGATTCTTTTTCATGTCCCACATTTAGTTTCATTTAACGATCACGGTTAGGATTTGGACGAGGCCAAGGAAAGTGAAAATAATCTATATTACTCAGAAATAGCGTGACAATCTATTAGTGAATGTTTTTTTGAATCGGTTTCAATTAAATAATACAAATACCAGAACAAAGTAGGAAGCAAATATAAATTTGTTTTAGAAATCTTTTCATTTTTTTATTTGCATATAATGGATAACTAAAGTTTCAATGCAACCAGGTGAACGATAACATATAGAGCACAAGCACGCAAACATTTATTTTTACACAGATATCGTAAAAGGCAATTTTAATCTTTTTTATTTGCCTGATTTAAGTAAAATATTTAATTGGATATGGATTAATATTATTTTCATCAAAATAACTTCACAAAGTTTCAATCGTCCCACTGCTGAGACATGCCCTCCCATAATCTCTTCATTTCAGACAGAAGGGCTTAGATCTTAAGCTATCCACTGTGGCCCGATGTGAATTGGGGACTGCTAAAACCGTTGTTATCAATGCGATCATAACGTCAGCGTTCAATGGTTAAGCGTGCTCTCCGAGGCACGGAACGTGTTGTATGATTTAACCTAAGTCAAATGTCATTGGTCAATTCGCCCGTGGCCCAGATCGAATTCAGTACATATAAGTACGAAGGCAACGTTATTAACCGTTGTAGAGTAAGTATCGCCCATTAAAAAAAATCGCTATGGATTATCTTTGAAAGATTCCACTGTTGACTTTTCTATGGGCCCTTTTAAAATATACAATAGGGTAATTTACTATATTTTTTCGTTCTATTACAGTATTTGAAGGTTTTTTTTATTTGAGCAAGAATGTAGTAAAAGCATTTTTTTCCTTTGTTATATATAAAAATACCAGAATAATGACTGTTTCAAATTGCGAATTAGACAGATAAAACACTAGTACCATGTGACGTCATTGTCTACTAGCGTCGTAGAGTATATAAGAATAAGAATAGCGTTAAAGTCCGTTTTGCAAAAAAAAAAGATGGCAAAGCATTTTTGGTCATTGTGTCAACTGGGCTTACATCAACAAATATAATATTCTAAATATCAGTAAACTACCCTATCCTGCAGCGTATTATTTTAAAGTATCTTATGAGGTTTAGCCGGAGTCAGCAATGTAAAAGTCCAAAAAATATTTACATAATTTGATTACATATATCTACTTTTCTCTACTTAGTACAAATAAAACACTCAAGCAATGCACATATAAAGCTTTTGAACAAAGTCCTCTAAATTATTGTGAACACTATCAAAATTCAAAAAGAAAAAAGCATACAAACATCCAGACAGACTTTATTTTACACTATTTAGTGATAATTTTAAATCCATATAATAATAAACATAAATAAAATTAATCAGATGATATTCGTTCTAATATTTCTTCATTAAGATAGTAATTTTATCTTAATTGTGTTAATCGAGATTATAAGTGTTGATTCTTTGGACTTATTGTTATCTTTGACTTAAACTAGTGGTATTATGGTAAAATAAATGCAAAATTATAACCGAAACATACCCTCTAATTTCTAATTCAGTAACTTTTTATTATGTGAAAAACCTAATCTTCAATTATGTGTGGTGAAAATAAAGTGGAATTTGGATATATAATGATATTTAACATAACAATGAGCAACAATGAGACTAATATGTAAAAAATGTATGTACTGTCTAAACCAATGCATGTAAACAAACCACCTGTTTAATGAATATTACATAAAGGACTTTTCAATACATTCTTTCTACCTAGAAGCAATTCGAATGGAGATAGCCAAAGAGCCACAGAGCAAGGGATAATCTACGACAATTTACCCTCTAGCAACCAAACAAACACATCAAAACTTGAAATATAAACTCTAAATCGGTTGTCTACCCAGTGTCTTAATAATGATATGCCAATAAACCCAACAAGGTCTCTTGGCAAAAAGTTTCAGAAAGAAACCAAAAAAGAAACTGCTCCTCCAAGTTAATTAAAATTACCAACTAACTTCAAACACGAAAGGAATAGAGAGAACAGTTGTTCAATAAAAACCGCTCCAAAGACATAGGCGCACCAACATTGGAAAACAATAAACGCTTTTCTCTACTTACTGAGGATTGAGAACAAGAGAGTGATCAGAATTACCCCACAGTTTTTTCTGAGCACAAGAAAATATCAAATCTACTCCCCAATTATCTCATATGGCATTGAAGACACCAAGCAACTGACTGAATACGTTAATGATCCAATAAAAAAGAAGGTTATTTATATAAAATAATATCCACACATTAGCTAAACGTTGCTTCAAATCTGTAGAAAGTTACAAAGTTTCTAATAAAAAAAACCTACACCATACAAATACTAAAGAAGCAATTGTAAAAACCATTGAAGCAACCAAAAATAGAGTAAGAGGTAAGATTGTTAATGCCCTTAACAAAATACAAAAGGAACCTTATAATGTATTGTTTGTAAATATAGAATCAAATCAAAATGTCTCATTTATTAAATTTAAAGATTATATACATCAAGAGTCAAAATAAAAGACCTTAGAAGAAACAAGATTATTGCCCAATGTACACATTGTCAGCAATATGGCCAAACTGAAAATAACTGTATGAGACCTTTTAGGTGTGTTAAAGGGGGAGTCCCTAAAACACACCAGCTTGCACAAAGTATAAAAACATCCCGATCACATATGCATTTTGCTAAAAAAAGTCGCCTTGCTGTCGAGCTGTCTATTCTACCGTGAAATCTATGCCAGAAAATATCATACAATTTATAGGGATAGAAACGGAAAACCTGAGCAAAAACAAACTAAAACTCCTACATTAGATGCAAATAAACTGATAATCCTAATACAAGACAAGACAAGATACACAACAGCAACTTCAACCACAAACATCAAATGTCTATAACGAAGTTCCAAAAAAGAAAAGGAAAATCTGAAAGAAGTAGCAAACACGAAAATTCAGAGAACGCAGAACTCTATATAAGCACAGTCAGCTCAAAATGACAACCAGATCCATAATGAATATAAGAACATCTTACTAGAAGTAGTCATCAAACAAGCACAAAGTTGGAGTTGTTATCCAAAAAATAGGAATGCTATAAATCTCATCACCATACTAATCAGTGAGAAGTAATGGCTTCTATGTGAATTGGAATATAGAGTGCAAATGGGTTAGTATCAATTAAGAATGAGTTAAAAGTTATGCATGATGTCAACAAAATTAACATCATGATTATCTGTGAAACCCACCTTAATGACAAGAAAACATTTCAAACTTGAGGTTTATCATGTGTATTATACTAACATCCAGATGAGTGTTGTATGAAAATGAAAAATGGGAATGGACATTGATAAAGCAACAATCTGTATAACTAATTTGATACAGGAAGCAGCTTAGAGTAATACTCCATACTTGACAACAGCAAGTGAAGCCACAAAAATTTCAATGCAAATATGGGAAAAATATGTTGAAAAAAAAAAAAGGCTAAGAAGAGTCTGGCAATTGAGTAAACATCTAGAAGATAAAAGACTGTTCAACAAGAGAACTAAAAAACTTAAAGAAATCATCAATCAGAATGAAAACCACACTTTCCTATATAAATTAATATTGCTATCTGCAAAAGGATGAGATAACTACACTTTGTGGAAACTCAAATAGCAGTTTAAATGACCAAAACAAGCAGTTCCACCATTGAGATTGCAGTTGGAAAAGTGAGTTAAAACTTTCAAGGCAAACGCTAAACTTTTTGCACAACATCTTAGTCAATTATTTCAGCCAAATGTATCTACAATGACTGACTTTAAATGTGAAGTGAAGTCCTTAGAAAGTGATCAACAGCTATAGCTACAAATACAACTTGTAACTTCGCGAAAGTTGCAGAAATTAATAAGATCATCATGTAATAAAAAAGCTCCTGGTTTTGATTTGATCACAGGTGTGAAGTTCTGAAACAACTACCAAAAAATCTATTGCCTTACTGACTATGCTATGTTATGCCATAATGAGAGTACACTTCTACTCTCCTAGATATGTATATATCTGTACCTGAAAAGATTCCCAAAGGCTCCAACTCAAATAGGCCAATCAGCCTTCTTCAAACAATATATAAACTTTTTGAGAGAATTTTCCTGAGAAGACTTAAACTAATTCTCGAAGAAGCCATAATACCTAACCATTAGTTTGGGTTCTAGGAACAGGATTCCACAACAATCTTTGGAATAGAAGGAATACTGTGCCGCAATTTTTCTGGATATCCACCAAGCATTTGACGGTCTGACATGAAGGGTTGCTGTATAAGTTCAAAACTTTAGTACCAAATTCTTACTACATGGTTCTGAAATCATAGTGCTGGTCAGAACATTCCAAGTTAAATTTAATGATGGAAATTCTCAGTTGTATAACATTGGAGCTTCCATACCTGAAGGCTCTGTGCTCAGTTCTATCTTATACTCAATAAAAACAAACAACCTATCCTGCAGTGATGATATATTAACAGCAAAATATGCAGATAATATTGCCTGCTTAGCAAGCCACAGAGACCCAACTATGGCAGCAGAAATGTTACAAACACATAATATCTGTATAAAATTGACAAATGGCTGGAAAAGCAGAAAATTAAGCCAAATCTCTACAAATCATATTCACACTCCATAGAAAAGAAAGTCCAACTGTGAATTTGAGAGGTGAACAATTACACAAACAAATATGTGTGATACAATCACACATATTTTAAAGTTAGTGTTTGATCTAAATGGAATCTAGATCAAAAATTAACATGGGCCAACCATATAAAAGCAAAAAGGAAAGAAGCAGAACTAAATTACAAATATTTGTATCGGTTCATTGACGGAGAGTCACCGCTAACATTGTTCAATAAAATATTAGTCTATAAATGCATAATAAAACTCATGTGGTCATATGAAATTCAGCTCTGGAGATTTGCCAGTAACTCAAATCTTGAAAACCTGCAGATTTCAGAACTATGTTTTAAAAGCAATATCAAATACACCATGGTTCCCAAGAAATGTAAAAATATGTGAATGTCTAAACATGCCAACCATCAAAGAGGAGGTAAATAAATATTCTGTAAAATACAAGGAAAAGCCCCAAAATCATATAAACTAAGTTATCAGGGACCTCACTAATACTAACAATGACATCACTAGGCTGAAACAATGACATCACTAGGCTGAAACAATGACAAATATTGCAACTATATCTAAGACACTAAGCTGAAGGTGAACTCTTTTGAGGTCAGGAGGATAGTATTTACTGAAATACCCCTCGAAACCTTTCAAAACAGAACTAAAGACAAAAAATCTGATTGTGGCTGATTAGCTGATGCCAGATATAAGCTGTATAAATGAAAAAAATATATATCTTACTTGCACATGTTGAATCAATTGAAATATCATAACTTCGCCACAACACTCCAGAGCAAGAGCTTCTAATTCAATCAGTAATTTTAATGCAGTTTCATCTAAGATTCCATGGTATTTTTCAATTGTTATATTTGGTGCTCTGAAAATGAATTACATTTTATTTTTGAAAACAGACAAATATTTTCATTCCAAGCAATTTTAAAAGTAAAACAAAATTTCATAGTAATTTGCCTTAGTCTTCAAAAAAATAAACAAAGAATGCATAAAAATGTTGTAAAATTGTAAAAAGTTACGTTTTGACATTATACAAATGATTTCTTCCAATTTATATATATTATATTATAATAGGTTGAGGAAAAAGGTTTTTCATATTTTATAAGTAAAAAGTAGCAGTAAAATCTCTTTGGTTGTGCTGTTTGTATCTGGCTAGTTTCAATACAGTTAAGTAGATGACATTTTAAAAAAAGAAAACTAAAAATAGACGGTGTTCTGCCATTTTTCCATTATTTTTCTGTCCACCAAAATTAGTTATTCTAACACAGAAATTCAACACATTTTGGAGTTTTAGAGCAAAAAAGAGAAAAATGCGACTCAAGCCATGAAAAAACTGTGATGTTTAAGGACCTAATGCAGTGTTGGTAAGAGTAGCTGAACAAAACTGGTTCAAGCATTTTCAATCCAGTAATTTTGATGCCTAAGATAAACCCGCTCTGGTCGACCTGTTATGGATAAAGTCGATTCCATTTTAGTACAAAAAGAGCAAGATCGGCATATTAATTTTTAGGACATAGCTGAAGAGCTGGAAATTGACAACAAAACATTTTTGATCCATTAGAGAAAGATTGGATATAAAAAAAGGTCGGCACTCGGGTCCTACACGAGCTCACTGAAATAAATTTAATGAATTGTGTACTGATTTGCGATTATCTATTGAAATATAATGAAATCGAACAATTTTTAAAAATACTGATCACTGGTGATGAAAAATGGATTACCTATGACAAGAATGTGTGGAAAAGATTGTGATCAAAAGGCACGCATGCTCCACAAACTATAGCAAAACCCGGATTAACTCGCAATAAGTTGATGCTATGGGTATGGTGGAATTGGAAAGACATTGTTCATTATGAGCTTTTGCGAATGAGAAAAATCATCAATTCAGATCTCTACTGCCAATAGCTGATGAAGCTCCAGCAAGAAGTAAAGACAAAATGGCCAGAATTGATCAACAGAAAAGATGTGGTTTCTCATCATGATAATGCCATATCACAAACATGTTTAGCCAATCAGCAAATATTAAGTTTAGTTGGGAAGTGTTAATGCATCTACCATATAACCCTGACCTTGCACCCTAAAATTTTCACCTATTTTGGTCTCTTCAAAATTCTTTAGGTAATATTAGGTTAACATTAAAAGAGAACTGTCAAAACTACTTGCTACAGTGTTTTTGATCAGAAGTCTCAAAATTTCTACAGCAATGGGATTGTCACTACTTACAAAATGGCAACAAGTTGTTGAATAAGATGGCATATATATTATAATTATTGTTAATAAAATATGATGAAAAATTATCTTGAATTTGTATATGAAATATGAAAAAAATGATGCTATGTCGTAAGAACTAATATGCAGATCTTGCTCTACTTTTTCCAGAATGGCATCAATTTTATCCATAACAGGTCAATCAGAGCGTGGTTCATCTTTGACATTAAAATTACTGGACTGAAAACACTAGAACCAGTTTTGTGCTGCTCTTATCGACACTTCATTAGATCTAACAATGTCACAAATTCTTTTCATGGCTTTTTTGTAAATTTCTATGTTAGACTAATTCATTTTGGTGGACAGTAAAACCATATATAAAAATGACAGGACACCATTTATACTCTTTGTTTTTCTTTTTTTTTCATGTTATCTATTTAATGGCATCAAAACTAGCCAGAAAACTTTTACTTATAATATACGAAAAAACTTTTTCCCCCGACATAATATACAGAAATGCCCTTGAAAGATTACTTTATTCAATTAACACAAGAGAGAAGATTTTTCTAATGCTGGATCCTAGACTGTTATATAATTGTATGAATTTTATGGCAGATGACTAGAGTTGTAAATTAAAATCTACAATGGCAACAATTTGATAGTATATGCAATACTACAGTAAAAATATCTGTTATTAATAAATGAAAGGAAGTACTGTTCAAATATTACAAATAACTGCACAAAGGCCATACTTATCTTGTTTCGGTGATTTATTTCACCTAACAAGGTTTTATTGTTACGGACTATGATTATTCATTGATTTTAAAATGTTGCTAAGGTAAGAACTCACATTAGAAACTTGTAAAATTAATGCTGAAAAACAATATTCACTAAAAAAAAAGTCATACTGAAAAATGGAGTATGGCCACAAATTGACAAACTTCACTCTGACAGATTAAACTTTATCATTTTATGCCTTGATTTTCTTTTTACTTTGGTACACAAACACATACTTGCAAAACAGACAGGACTTTTATAACAATTACTCAGAATCAAAAGTACTTGTAAAGTAACAATACACAAAGTTAAAGATCAGTAACAGTATAAACATTAAACAATTTCATAGTTATAAATACCAGATCTCAATAATATATTGTTTTTTGTATAACATTAAAATCAAATAACTCACTTTTCAGGATACTCAGGACTTCGTTCTATACAAAGAGTCACAGAACAGTGAGCTCTAGGGACTGCTGAGTTATGAAGAGGAAGTGTCAATTTTACTTCATTTTCTGTTGCTTCACAGTTATCAAATAAATCCTCTCCATATATCGCCTGTAACATTTACATAAAATACTCAAAAATCATATAATTATAAAAATTTAAAATTTCAAATATCAAAAATAGTTCAACACTTCCATACATTATACATATTTTAAGATATGGGTAGTGAAAGCTTTATTTTTCTTGATAATTTTAAAACAAACATTCAATGTTGCTTATTTTAATGCATATCGAGTTATTGAATGTCCTCCAATGAAGCACTAGCTAGCAGGTCTTATTCAATCAATAATACTAATTACATTTAAATAGATCCTACATGTTTATATATTTACTACAAATTTACAGCAACAGTAATGTGTGTAGTTTAATTGCAATTCAGTTTTTTGGCTGAGTGTGTCTCTCAATAATAGATTTACACAGCTTATTACCACTGGTTTGTTTTCATTTAATTAATATGAGAGAATACAAAATATAAAAAAGCCACAAAAAGTTACAAATTGTCTAAGTTTCATTTATATCATTTAATATTTAGGACCAATTATTGCATTAAGATTTGTACAATAGATACCTAGAGACAGAGATTATATCACTAGTAAGTTTAGTAATTTTCCTTTAGAGGTATAAGTTCTTTATCTATTACAGTGAAAATGTCACTAATATGCAAGTAGTACATTATTGATTGATTATTGATTGCCACAAATGACAATCAAAACAGATACCAAATACGTATAAATAATTTTAAAGTATTAATGCTCACAGTCACTATTATATTATGGATGTGTATTGATATATAAAAAACTAAATTCATATTTGAAATTCGTATTGAAATTTCTAGATGATAGAATATGTTTAAGTGAATTAAAATCATGTGCATTAATAATTTGTATAGAAAAAATTGACAAATATCTACGTAAAATCATTGTGTCACCTAGGTGTACTAACAAAATAAACAGTTTAAGCCAGTTAAGCTATAACTGAATGGTTGACTCAACAAAATGTCGGTAAATTGAAGAAAATTAATGTACATATTCCAAACGAGCAATTAATAATTTACATATATGACTCAAAGAAAAAATAAATTAGTTTACAAAAACAAAAAAAAAACTCTAGGGAAGTTGTGATTTGTATCATGTAAAATTACTATGTTTGGATATCAGGCCCAAACCACCATATTTATAGCAACAATATAACAATTTACACTAACAAATCACTCAGCAGTCCGGTGACTAAGAACAAACCTGACAAAATTTAAAACTGACATTTAATAATCAATATGACACTTTTCATCATTCTAATTAACTTTTAAGGGGAAGTGTAGTATACAACACATAGTTAACAATGTACTTAGTAATTGGGTGAAAATCCCTGATATATAAATTCTAGTTAAGTTGATATTTTTGAATGAGGGATTGAAAATTGAAAAAAATTCATGCACATGAACATCAAAAATACAATGAGTCTTTGAGTTACCGACACATTCTTTAAGTTTTACTTTTTTAGATATTTTGCTTTATACTTTCCATTATACTGGAAATTGAATAAATAGAAGATTAATAGAAGTTAAAGATGTCAGTATAGGGCGAAATGGCAGAACACAGCCTTTGCCTACCCCTTTTGTGAGATTGAGTTCTGAAATATATATATTTCACGATTCAATCTCACAGAACGAATATATATAATCTAAAACCATGAGCGCAGTTAAAGGTTTGAATAAGTTATAAACATTCACTTATTCAAACATTTAACTGCACTCATGGTTTTAGTTCTCCGACTAACTATTCGATATTATGAGATGGAAGTTTTTATATAGGTAATTTCAGTTGGAGAATCATTAATATAGATATTATCTATTTGATTAATTCTCCAATAAATTTTAAGAGAAAAATTTTAACGAAGCAAAAGAAATAGAACTAACCTTTTCTGGTTATTCCTCTGGTACCTATCTACATACTACTCATTTATTACACCTATATTGCATATACACTCTCGCAAAAAAAAATGCCATATCTGTTAATTTTATTGTTGAATTCGCATAAGTAAGAAAGGAGCCATCCATACATTATAAGATTTTTGAACCCCAATCCTCTCAAAGGTGGTGAAACATGTAAATAAAAATAGCAATTTTACAATTTTTTTTTTGTTAAAAATACTTTAAATGTTGGACAAAATAAAAGACAAACCTTTTTTCGTTTTCGTATTACCTTGGCATTGTCACATTTCGTTGACCCCCAAGCGTGTGACGTAATTTAAAGACGGCCCCGAATACGGTACACAGCTACTGGATACTAAATAAACAAGTGCTCAATAAAACCTATTCGTACCTCCTTTAGGAACTAATAAAATATTTTCAATAGTTCGAAAATAACTACAATTACCTTCAAAGTTTCTATTTCATCCTGTTGGCACTCTTGAGTTTCTTTTAACATTTTGATTCGAAGCGTGCACTTTATTACTCTATCACGAAATTCTTATCTGAAGTTCCATGGTCATCAGTCCAGTGTTGCCAACAGAATATGTGCAAACCAACTAGTTTAAGATCCCTAAACTACCAGATTTTTAACATATATAAAACCATAATCATATTCGAAAGAAAAGTATTCTTATTGAAAATTAATAGAAATTTGAGTAAACAAAATAACAAATTTTGTAAAATATGCACACGATATGAAAACGAAAGGTTTAACTATTTTTTTTAAATTTATATCTAAAATTAGTTCTTACATTTAAATATTATTTAACAAATGTTAGGTTCTCTGAGTCATCCAAACATATTTTTAACGCATGGATATTGCTCAAATCATACAAATTTCTATTATGTCCTTTTAAATTTTGTCCTATAATTGATGACCATATATATTTTGTTCAAATTCCTGCCTATAGTTTATTACCATCGCTATGTTACCGAGTGCAATACTTTAATTTGATAATAATTTTATTTTTGTTTTCGTTGCCCACTAAAGAATACACTAGCCGCCAGAAACAAATTTTTCTACAACTAATAGGAGATTCCGAACTCCCACTTTTAATGGTAAAACTACTAAGGTGGTAACACTGCAAGCAATGCAGAAAAAACAGTTCATACGTAAATTGGAACAATGTGACTAGATCTTTTTCGTTAAATTTCTTCTAATTTCACCCAGAATCTACAGTTTTCTATTAATATCTAGAAAAAAGTACTAAAAAGTTGTCTTTCAATCTATATGAAACCTGAATACTAATTCTTTGCCAGGTCTACAAAGGAAACCTAAATTTAAAAACTAGATTTTCGTACTTCAAGATATTAAAAATGTCAGGGGGAATTATAATTCAATTTAGAAACAGTTTAAGTATAACTGTTATTCGAAATGTAATTAGTTGAATACCATCGTAACATATTATTTTTACTGACACTATGATCAAAGTTTGTATCAAATTAAATACCATCACGTATTTCTATCGATCCTTATTTGATCATTTAAATCAAAAACATTTTTTTTAAATAATATTTTCATTTTTGGTTTTAATTACATTTGATTGAGAAAAGTCGCGTTCGCGTGGATCATTAAACGCAGGCAAGGGAATTATGATCTTTGAAAATTGTGGAACAAGACTATATTTTAACATGCCATCCAGAACCAATTATTTGGCCTAATTTATCTCAAAATAAGTCCACAGACAATATTGCGTCAGTACTAGTACTATAAAGTAGTTCTTTTCCAACTTTATCTTATTTCAGTTGCCTGAATAGATTCTTTTTCTGTAACATGAATTTCCGAGTCTGATAAAATTTTTTTTCGAGTTGTTAATATTTTTTCTTAAAGCATGCCATAAACTACAAAATTAGCATAAAAAGTTGTTCATGTTTTTAAGTATTTAAATTTTTCATTAAATTTACCATCTACTAGCAATCAAATTTTTAACTATTAATACTTCTTTCAAAATAATAAACAGCTATTCAGAAATTTATGAATATATTGCAGGAAGTATCATTTTTCAAATAAAAAATGTTTTTGATACATTAGTAGCCAAATATATGTATCACATTTATGGGTAAATATTGTATTGAAGATAAATGTTTAAGATCGTACTAAAAATGTAGGTTTCACATTATTAATATTTATAAATGTATTTAAAATTGCACAATACACTTTTTAAAATTATTATAGAGTCTGTACTAATTGTAGTAGTTTCTTTCAAAAAATATGTTAATCTTTTTATTAAACACAATAGAAATTCACGGAATAAAACTAACGTTTCAACAAAATATTCATGTTAAATTTCCGAAGATATTTTGGTTTTTCAAGTACTTTAAAGTAAACAATTATGTTAAATCTAGTCATTATATCTAGTACACAATTAATTTCAACAGATTAGTGTTGTCACTGTTCTTCAAAGGTCATATATCTAAACTAGCGCCACCTTCGACTAATATACGGTTATGAGTTTTTAAATTAACAATATACTAAAAAAAATATAATGTTGCTTGTAATATACAGAAATCTACCGTAAAATTTAATATACTAAGAAAAGCATTTGATATCCGTAATCTAATAAAAAGTAGAAATTTATTGAAGTTGGTCAGTTTCGTCTCCAAACTAAAAGTACAAAAGCATTGACAAGTAATGAACTTATCATTTAGACAGTTGATAATGTTGCTATAACTTAAACTTTTTCCCCTAAAGCACAATTTAAAAATCCCAAATTCGAACTAAATTCCCCAAAATTTACCAATTATGTTTCTTAAGATTTCATGTACTTACCGGTTTAAAAGAAAAGTAAACGATAACACACAATGAATAATTCATATTAAGTATTGTTCATTAATACTTATATGAATAATAAGGTTTAAATTTTCACGAGAACATTTCGTTTAACGATAATACACATAGATTTCTAGAAATCTATTTATTGTATTTTACCAATGACCGTTTTTTAAAGGAGAAAAGTACATAAAACCTTTAAAATACAAAGAAGAGGGAAGGAAAAGAAGCGCCCACGGACGGCAACCTAAAGGTATCATTCATAAAGATTAAAATATTATTAAAATAATTTCCTTTGATTATATCACATAATCAACAAAGGAATAAAAAATTTGGACTACTGTAAAAATTATTTAATTCACGCTTTCTTAAAATGAGGGATGTCAGTCTCGGTACAGTAGTAGTATATCTTTTCTACTACTATTTTATCTTCTCGGAATGTGTCTTTTCGGAAATATTCATAATCTCCTATTTTTTTAGAAAAACTTTGCAAAAGCAACTATAACAAAAATATGTCACATAAAATATGCTTCTAAATAATATAGACAAAACCCTACTAAATGCTCGACTAGACTGAAGCGCGAGCGCCGTGCGGCGTCTAGTCATTTACCTACAAATGAAACTTAATACTGTCAGTGATGAAAACGTCGCCAAAGGTATTATTAAAATAGTCTCTATTTTCCACATGTGTTTCACTCATCTCTAAACAAAAAAGGCAAATTAAGGCAAATTATCGAGTAAATTAATATTAACAGCGCGTAATATTACTTGCGGACTCCCAGGTTCTTGACTGTCAGGGTAAGTTTTACTCTGAAATCTTAGACCCGTAACAATGTCACTTCTGTAAACTCACCAATATTAATTCATGTTTACATGTTCGATAGCAGTGAAAGACATTGTTATTGTAACCGTAATACTTGCACTATAACTGTAACTTAAAAAACAAAACACCTAACTTTTGTGTAAATTAAACAACCGCACGCGACTGCGCTTCGCGCTTATGTAGGGGGACGCAGCGTGACGCACGACCGTCAGCATTGCGAGGCACTGGCCACACTTCGCTTTTTAGCTGGCGGGACGGAGTGTGACGCACGATTTTCAGCTGTTGCAATATTGGAACATTGTGAATTTTTACTTTTTCTAAGCTATTTTTCTCAGAAACGGCTACTTCAATGACTATGGTTTCTTTTGCAAAGTTATTCTAAAAATGAAGGAGAGTATGAGTATTTGCCGAAAGATTCCTGATCAATTCCATACGGTATGATTGAATTTTTATTATTTTTATATAAATTTTCTATAAGATGTCCTCAAGTTTTTACTAGTTCTTCTTGAAGAAAAACTGTCCTCTGTACGAGAAGTTACTTTTAAAAAACATATGGTAACGTATTTCAAGTGTAATATTGCAATCTATGAAAGAAAGACAGTTTAAATTTTTAGTTTAATTTTAGGTATTTGTTTTAATGGAACATATCCTATACAATATCAATGAGTGCTAATTACCTTATATAAATGAGTAATATAAATAAGTAGTAATACACACGAGCGTTATTTATCTTATCATACATTAATAATTAATCTAGTTTAATTTTTCTTCAATTACATTAAATAGTCGCTGTTCATTATAGTTTAGCTGCGCCGGCCGTCGCTCATCAGTAGTAAACTATGTGCGCCTCAAAATGTACTAGTGCACGTGTGTAGAGAAGAGCGAATGATACATTTGCCAGGTGTGAGAAAGAGAAATAAAATGAAATTACATACGACTAATCACGAAGCTACCCGATGAATCTCAAAGGTCAAAATTTTAGGACGGCGATGTATGACGATTAGATGTCGCTGTTTCACTTAGTAGTAGTTTGTATACAAAATCTAATTTTAAAATGATCTAAGCACAACTTCAATAGTTTCTGTAACTTTTTTATTTTAGAAAAATACATTGCTGCATAAATAAAACCTTGTAAATTAATTTGTTCTGTATTTATTTATTGTTTATTAGTATGTATTTGAAAATAAATAATATAGTTTAATGGAAATAGCAATGATAGATAGCTAACTATTGTTTATAAAAAAAAATCCTGGAAAATGAAACTTCATGATCACTCAATTAATACTTATTTTAATTAAAATCAGTCTTTTGTCCCAGAAAAAATTGTATATTATTTTTTCATTTTGGTTTAATTTCTCTCACTCAAACTCGTTTTTTATTTACAATTGACATATCATTTCTAAATACTTCTTTCTATACATCAATGTTTAACAGAAAAAAAGCGTTAAATGTTACATTTCTAAACTTATTACAGAAAACTTGCCAAAACCTTTATTCCTTTAATTGTACTCAAATGTATGTATAAACTTTTTCAAAAAAAATAAATGGTTACATCTCATGTAGCCAATTCGTTCTCTTTAGCAGCAATGCTGCGAGATATCAGAGGGGCGAAGTTGAGATGTGTCGGAGGTACAGTAGGTTGGTCCTGGTGGAACTTGGTGCAGTCTTGACCGACGATGAGCAGGCTCACCGCCATGGACAGGCACGCCACGATCATGCACCAGAACAGTGTGAGGATGAGGCATCTTCCACACTTCCAGGAGCCGTCATCTCTCGCAGCTCGTACTTCTTCATATGTCAACGCTCTAGTGCAGAGACAAGACGACATTGAAGTAAAAGTACGTGAAAATCCTTAAAGAACTTCAATAGAGCAGTCGACAGATCCAGAAAATCATTTTTTTTTTCACAACATACCAAACGATGTTCTTTGATTATTTTATATTACACTAACCAATAGTATTATTCGAAGAGCACTCAGTAGTGCTCTTTCTCCCAATCAGCGATTTTATACAGTCATATTGTTTTTACATTTACATAAAATTGATTTCACTGCGCCTTTCTCTGGTAAGTAAATTTCGGTTAAATTTAACGATAAAATTTCTTTTACCCTTAAGTGTTTTAGTTTTTAGCCGAAAAAGACTAAATTAATACAAATTAATAATTGGATGTAAGATTGAGTTGTGAGTGCGTTTATAACTACAATTTGTATGTGTGTGCTCGCAGAAGTGTTCATTATGATATGTCAAGCTGTTTCGTCGATGATTCGGCATAAAAAGAAACTGAGATGTGTAAGTTAAATTCGTACCACCAAGTTAAGATGAAACTTCAGTAACTTTCACGGAGAATATGGAAAAGTGTTGGATAATTTTTCAGAAAAACCATTCGCTAAAAATGTCGACATTCATGTTATCCAATATATGAGTATATAGTTACTGTCGAAATCAATTATCATTTCAAATTTATGCATAATATCAATTCCGTTTATTACATTTCTCTATAATGCTATGTGTTCCCTATGCATTTCATAATATAACCTAAAATATGTGGTGTTGTGTTGGTGTTTATGTATTAATAATCTTAAGAATTTAAGAAAATCTTAACTTGCTTATTTTGACTAAAGTATTTAACAGCAATTAATAACGTAATTACTTATTTTAGAGCTTCGGGTCATAACACAAAATAGTTTATAAATAATTGTAGTAATATTTTGTTGTAAAATAAATATTTTTATTTTTACGATCCGTTTCTTTTATTTACTGTTGTGATACTAATACTATAAATAATATTATTACTAAACTGTGATACTAATACTATAACTAATTAATACTACGACTATTGAAATTAATAACGCATGCATTCTATTTTTCCGAATAATTTTTGATTGCTCTTATAAATTATCAAAAGTAAGATCGACTTATCGTGCTGTCATTTTAATGGATACAATACAGTAAATGTAAAAATATAGATCGATGCTTTGCTGAATTGACCTTAAGTTCATAATTTTATACAGAAACAATGTTTATCTTGAATTAGTCACGTGCTGAGACTGCGGGTGCTCGCATGGTTATTAGAAATACGTGTTTATTGATTAATTATCCTATAATATGTTGGGTTTCACTACTATAATGCGATTGCTAATCTTTACTTACATTTATAAGTAAGATCCAAATTAAAAAAAATAGTGTAAAATTTTTTAAATGACTATAAATAACTAAGACATAAATAAAATGGCGGATTTACTAGAATCCAGTCCGTAAATTCACCGAGTCACATCTGTCAGTTAACCTAGGTTTAGCTACGCTTCGGTTACTTTTAGTTTAATTTGTATCAGGTGTTTTTTAAAACTGCACCAAAATGTCACACATGTCTTTGAAATGTGTGAAAATTATTTACTAAACCTAGAAAAATAGTGTTATCACAAATATTACATTTATTATGACTATTATCTTGCTTTTTGTTTTTTTTTATTGCTATAAATTTCATTGAATGTGTTATGTTCTATTGTTGTGTTTCCTATAAAAAATGTATATTATAATCTTAAAAAAAATACATTTAACTTAAATAAGATTGATTCAACTTATTGATTGAATTTTAAATTTGTAAATTAAATGCATATAATTTTGATGTTTAAAATGTGGTATGCTATAATTTTAAGAGATTTCTTTTGTGATTGCTGACTATGGAAACGAAACTTGAACATTAATTGAACATTAATCATTAATCGTTCTGGTGACAAAACCAGTGAATAACTTGGGTCGCGTTTATTCTACAATTGTTACTGTATAAAAAAAATGTTATATAACTATTAAAATCGTCTCTTCATCCTATTAGAATCACTTTGATCTATTTACGACGGAGGTCGAAAACGAAGAAAGGTATTTAATGATATTCGTTAAGTACCTGTAGGTTCGGCACCTCAAGCCAGGCGCCACGGGGTTGAGCAGCGGCTGTCGCTCGGGATCCATCGCGACTGGCGAGCGCGGTGCTCGGCGCCCGCGACCTTTGATAGGCGGAGGGCACCTGAGGGACGACACCTCTTGGTCCTCAATCTATTATTTATATAAAAAAGGTATTTTATTAATCTATTATGTATTTATTAATTAAATATTTGTGTAATATTTTTAATATACATTCACAATATTCGTTCATTTGTCCGAAATCTGTATAAACGGGTCGGGGCAGAGCACATTGGCAGACAAGAAATTATGTCACAATCAATAAGGATCACAGGGCTTTTTCAAATACAGTACCTATGGCAAAAGGTTAAATTAAATCAGTGTAATGATACATTAATGTTACTCGTAATTTGTAAACCTTTTGCGAGGCTCTTTAAGTGTCAGGCCGTTAGCAATCGCCGACACATAACGCTGTCACTGACAAGGTTCCATATCCGTAGCATAGCAGCCAATTTATTAGATAGATAATATGAAAAGTTAATACGACAATAATGTATTTACTCTGTGATTAAGGCCAGTGCAGTAAACAGGGCGGTGCCACCGGTGCCCAGGCACAGGGCGTAGACTCTGGGGGGCGCAAGAATGGCCAGACCAGGCAGGACTATTATTTTTTCAGTTTGCTCCTGATAGGTTCCCGTTGTGCCCCTAGTGCTTGAGTCCAAACGTTTTTTGACCAATTTATACTTAAATGCAATTTATATTATGCTACCTTCCTTATTCAAAAGTACCATACGAAGTACTTAAAATGAAATTAATTTTCAGCTTACTAAAACTTTACAGGGTGTTATTTTACTATAGAAGTATGAAGACCAAAGTGGCCCAAAAAATAGATTTTAAGCATCAGCGTGGGCAACGCATTTGCACTAGTGAACTTGCGTTTGAGTTTTAGTGAGTAAGACACAGTGGGCGGTATAATAGATGAAGGGTGCACTTAAATAGCTCGTCTGCTTGTTTGCCCACATCAGTTCTAGTTCTTTAAAAAAATTGATTTTTCTTTCAAAATATTAGATAATGATCTTCCAACACCAAAGTCCTTGTGCTTTATTTTATCACCCTAAATGAAATAAAGTAGGCCTATACATAGCATTGCTCTAGCTAGGATACCTATAACATCTAAAAAAACAAGGACGCAGAAAAAGCTATTTACGGAATAGATTAAGGCATGTTGAGTGACCTCGTACGTTGTTCCTGTATCAGTGGTAGCTCCGATATTAATCCCCGACGCGTACACGCCAAAGTGGTCTATTCAAAATCCATACCTGTAAATACTAAAAAAAATTGTATTGACAGTATGCCTTGACAGTTAAGTGACATACATAAACCTTAAAATATCACATAAAATGACATGTCTAATCACGCTGACGAAATTCGCTATGACTTCCTAAGATCTGATACATTAACCGTAACTTCACTCACAGTGAACAACTTTAGGTAATTATGGTGAAACTTTATATATAACAGCTTCTAGATAGAATAGGATAACAGATAGAATAACAGCTCCTACTCAATGCAAACAAAACGTCATATCATCTAAAATTCATTTTAACACTACTAGTAATTGTACTGCAAAAAAACTATAAAAATAATAAACTCATCTCCAAACCACGGACGGTTTGCGGACGATTGCGGACGTAAAAAATTGCTAAGTAATGATTGATGTCAACCACTGACAACTACGGAATCGATTTGTTAAAAGCAAAGGAGCCTTAAGCACATTTAGACTTAAGTGCACCGTCTATCAATTTGCTAAATCACGTTGTTGACTTTTTGTTAACTACATTAGACATTTAACACGCTGATAAACATTGATCCATACTTTGGCTACCTATTTATTTGGCGTGGACTGTTATAACGATCAAAACTACTGCATCGCTATTCGATAGAGACTTTATCACGCGAATGCTGACTTTAATGAGTGATTTATTTGTATTTGTTCCAGAATCAGTTAATTACGTGTTTACTCAAATGTATTTATGGATCGTGGAAATGATTTAGTATTGCAAAGTCTCCGTAATGATATTTTGTTTTTGATGTCTGTAATTGATAATTGTTATTGTGAAATCGTAAGTCTGACACAGTAGAATTAATATTATTATACATTTTTAACTACTGGCAACGAAGCTGTAAATCAAATATGAATTTATAACCCGTCATTATTTTGCAATGTCAATCTTCTAAAATAAATAAAATAACACTGCTGAAAATTTCTGGATTTATGAAATTTATTCAGTGATCGGATTGTTAAAAAAGTCAAAAAAAGATATATAATTTGAGGCCAACAGAGATTTTAGATAATGTATCCATATTCAATGGAATTTGAATTTGAAAAATAAGCTTTTTATGGTTTAGCTAATCGTAGGATTAGCGGTGAAAGCTCGGAGTAAGTTCAGTTCCATTCAAGTGTACTTCTTTTTGTATAGCAATTAGAAATAATTATAAAAAATAAACAAATTTAAAATTGTTTCTGATATGATCTGCGTTTAATATATGATTATCATTAAGATATCATTAGCAAATAAGACAATTAAAAATTGGAGTTTTAGTTTTCACAACGTACTATGTTTGCATAAATGTAAAAATGTTTTAAGTTATGCTATGAGTGGAAAATATCATCATTATTTTTGAAGTCGATTCAGATCAGAACCCAAAATATATTTTTTTTCATTTTCTACAGGCGAAAGTTGAATGCTGGATATCTATTCAGTAAATAGGCCATTTATACGTCGAAGGTCGAGGATTCGTCTCCCTATCTCATTAAATAAGACGAATGTGTTATATATATAGCTCTATCTGAATTTACGCCAGGACTAGAATTGCATTCATCTCTATAAAAATTAGAAGCAACTACTTACATGCAAGAACATTGGAATAAGCTGAAAACGTTGTGAACTAACTTAGTCTGAAATTAAATTGGAAGAGTCTTTAAATATCACCGATTCGACGAGGCTTCTTCGATGAAGGAAAAGTTCTCACAAGTTTTCAAATCATAACTTTTAAGCGAAATTAAGGAAAAGCGTTGTTTTATTTTTGCCTGTAACTTCTGAAATGTAGCTCCTAGATCTAATTCAGCGGCCCCGTTTCTGCACATTTTCTTATTAAAAGAATACAATTTTAAAAACTTGGGACGTTTGTTTCTGAAATCACTTTGTTTCACTTTCCATAGACTATCGCAAAAGCGAAAGAAGGTTTATATATGTGAAAAGTCTTCCGGTTTTTGCTCTGCGACGGCACTGCCATTCTGACATCCATGTGGGACACACTGATATATTTTTCACAACTTATAAATAAAACGTAAAAAAAGGAGTACATTTATTTATTTTTAAAATATGTTTACATTTTATACCCTTTTTTTTTATTCGCCCACAACTTAACTTTTCACGATTTAAAAAGAGCCCTTTTCCACGTACCGTTTGAGAGCTATCACAGCCTCACGGCACCGTAAATGTCAAGCCTCTCTCGTGAACTCTTTGATGTTTTGAGGAATAAAGAGATCACACGTAGCGAGGTCCGAACTGCGTGTGGGATGGGTCACGAGCTCCGCTATTTCGGAGCCTAAAAGGATTTTCAGAGTCTGCACCATACGCCGTTTGTTTGAATAGATTAAGACAGAGATTTTTTTTTTAATTTTTACTATTTCGGTCAGACTGTATATACTTCTGTACATATACATTCACTTAAAAGCTGAGTCGTCTGAGGTAAGCAGTATTGTGCATATTCTACGAAGAGGAACCGTTTGCCTGCAGAGCGGTTTTTTCCTCTCCCTGGTGTTCATACATTCAATCTTGGCATATGTATCATTCGCTACCATAGCTATAATGGTAACCTAGCGATGGCGGAAGATTATCCGTAGTTTATGGACAAACACGTAGTGCCTTTCTAACTTGATATTTATTATGCTCGCTTTCGGATATAGTTGCCCTATTTCATAATGAAATACTGGGAGAAGGTGGCCCTGTATGACTGTCACTTTAGTCGCGAGTCTAACCTTTGTGTATATCCATCCTATGATAGATCCTGGTATGCCTGAATGTCTAGTATAACGGCCTAGATCCTCAGTGTGGAAGCGAGTGAAATACGAAGCGGCAGCGGGATGGGGCGGCAGTGATCATAACAAAACCCTGTGTTTGCATAGCATGGCCTGGAACACAGCGACAGTGGGCGGTCGCGACGAACGGGCTAAGAGTAGTGATGCGCGCAGTGTTAACGCGACGCAATATATATAAACCGTGTTCTGTGGCGATTTTGCTAATCTGGTGTTGAGTATATAGCAAGTTAATTTTTTTTTTATGATGAATTGGAAAATATTAATCTCAGCTGTGTTACTAAAACCGGCAATATCGAACTGTAAAAATCAACGTCATAAGAATAGTCAAATATTTATACAGAATGGAATCCATCATACATCTTTTCGCAAATGTTTATAATCGCCTCCTTTTTTAGAACAACTTTGCCAAAGTAACTATAAGAAAAGTATGTCATTAAAAATATGCTAATAAATAATATGAAAGAATAAAGACAAAAATACTCGACCAGACTGAAGCGCAAGCGCCGCGTACCGCCGCCACCTATTTTCGGGTGGCGGCGGTACGTGCCTAGTTATTTACATATAAATGACACTAGATATTGTAAGTGTTGTAAAGGTCGCCGAAGGCGTCATTATATTAATCTCTGATTTCCCACATGTGTTACACTCACCTCTACACAAACAAGGCAAATTAAAGCAAATGATCGCGTACACGATAGACAGCACGCAATATTACTTGCACACTCGCAGGTTGTTGACTGTCAAGGTATGGTTCACTATAAAGTCTTAGAGCCTCAATAATGTTAACTTTGTAAACTCCCTAACAATAATTCATATTTGCATATTCGATAGCAGTAAAAGGCATTGTCATTAGGAACTTAAATATGAATCACACACAATCTTAGTTTCAAAAACGTCAACATCGTAAACGTAACATTTATAATAACAAAATACACACTAGTCGTTGGACTTGGTATAAGTTCAATGACAAAGCACGCGAACGCAAGCGTTTGGCTATCGCGATCGACTGCGGGGGCGGGGGTATGCCATCACGTACGTTTTTTTTTCACAAAGCTGTAGGTGTCAAAAGCTATTTTTTTCAGAAACGGCTAGTTCAATGACTATGGTTTCTTTGGAAAAGTTGTTCTAAAAAAGAGGGAGATTATGAATATTTGCCGAAAGATAATTGATCGATTCCATACCGTATACTCATTCTTGTGTATTCATAAAATTTTTGAGGACATTACCTGAAATTTTCATAATTGTCGCAGAATTCAGCTTTTTGTTGTATTTTTTCGTTCAAAGAATACACTTCTCCTTTATACCACAATCAATAGTACGTAAAAAATAAACTACTTTTTAAGCTAATATTCTCGTTGGCGTGTATTAGGTAAAGACATCTTTTCACCGCACTAATCACGGGCGATCTAACCGCCCGTCTCGAGGCCACTAAAGATCGCTGTCGTGTCACCGCCACGCCCCGCTGCTGCCACTCGAGCCGCTTGGCTACAGGCCACGGTCTTAGTCTCCCCCGAGGATCCTGATGCGATTCGTAAGGCGCGCGAGCAACTCTTGCACGAAACTTTCTTTATTACTTCCTACGGAGTTATATCTGACATAGTGTGTATCTTCGCGTACGCAAGTTGTTTGTACTTAACCGTTGTGTTTCTCTCTCGTTTCCACTTAAATTTTTCCTGAAGCATACTAAAAGTTCATCGCTATTTGATAATAGATGTCATCCTCAATCGTGTCGCTTTCTGATACGAGGTGGCGTTAGTAGTATAAGATAGCTAATTTTTTAGAAATACATGTTACGTAGTGTAATATTTTACATGTTTGTCCGTAGTCAAGAGTTTGTCAAATCAAACAGGCAAGTATTTAATTTCTTTTACTTGTACATAATCCTGCTGCCAAGTCTAGTCTTGACGGTTGATTTATAATTATTATTTTGTTGAAAAGTCAACGCATTCAGTCTTTTCTTTAATGCAATTGAGTCATCATTTATATTTGAGGTTTTCAGACATTCAAGCGTCCATTCAAGACATGTAGCCACTCTGTCAGTGGTGTATATGAGTCACATGCCGTTTACGTAACGATACAACCTTCGAACGTCTCGAAGGTTGTATCGTTACGTAAAGGTTTTCGATATTTAGGTAAATAAATAGTAACTGTATCTCCTTGTTCGAACGGGTATGTGTAAACTAGACCCCTCCGGGAGGAAGAAAATACGTGCTAGTGGCGCGCTCAAAAAAAAATTAATGTGTATTTTTTTTACCAACGACACGTGCACGTTTCAGTTTTGTTGGTTTAATATCAACTTCAACAATAATTCACAAGAGTGTTGTTTTTAAAGTGGCACTTTCTTTAGATGTGTGGTGCAGTTTTTATACGGGAATATTTTATGATTTTGCGTTACAGCATGCTAATATGCGCTCTGGTAGCTATAAGTTGTAGGTACCCAAGCGAATTATTGAAAGAGAGCGCTAATTCTATTTAAAAATGCATAAATATCAGCCAAAACCGTTTATTCGTATATGTATCGGCATTGAATAGAATATAACTAGCTCGTAAGTGAATTACAAAAATAAAAGAATGTAATCGTTTAAGTGTTATGTTTTCTTCTTTATTTAAGAATAAAGCAGATAATCATATTATCGATATCAGATAATTGTATAAAATAATTTCAATGTGTCTCGTGTACGTCAACAACATTGAATACAAGAAGAACAAAGCATATTTCAATCAAAATATAAAAAGTCTTTAAAGAAAGCTAGCTATACGATTAAATACTTAATATGTAGTACTTGGAATCCATTCGTCTTCGTTTTATTATGTCCAGATTTCATGATACGTTTATTGACTACTATTTTTCAATAAAATCCCAACTCTTCAAGGTAATTAATTTAGTAAGTTAGAAACAAAAATAATGTTATTTCATGTTGTTCAGTGTAATAACATGCGGCCAAGGCATAACGTTGATTAAAAAGGATAGGTAAAGACACAGTGTCATGATTTGGTCATGAGACAGTAGTACGCCACACATTTTTACCTTTACTAAAAATGGATTTTATGTTACTTGTTTTATGTAGATTAAGAAATTTTTGCTTAAGTGTTTATTGAGTTTATAAAATATGAACACCGATATTCGGAAATTATCTAAAGTACTCGTAGGAACGAATATTATCCTTGCATTAAGAAAATTTGTTTTCTCATAACTTTAGGTTTTGCACTTTTGTTGGAAGTCCTCGATCAATGTCTGTTTTTTTTCTCTATATCATAATAATAAATAAGTATTTCATATCTTGTTTCAATGATATATATAGCATTTGAACCTCCGTGATCATAACTATAGCAATATTTTTTTGCATTAATCGAAGATATTTAAACGATGTAGTTATAGAGCACCCAAATTAAATTCCAATCCAAAATGTCTTTATTTCATAGGTTATAAAATGGTATTTACCTGAACAAAGCCTGTCCGGGTTTGAGCAAGAGCACGTGCACCCGGAGTCCTCGAGCCGCTGTTGATGAACATTAACTTTTCTCATTCAATAATGACTATTGTGAAAGAACGCTGGAAGAATTATTTAAAAAGCGTTTTTTCATGTCTCTAATGAGGTACTGATTCTCTATGCTTAGGTATGGCCGTGAAAGCTGTGTATGGCAGAAGAAAAATAAAAGTAGGATCAATGCAGTGGAGATGCCATCGCTGTGTAGTATGTGTGGAGTGTCTCGCAAATGTATATTTAGAAACAGTGATATTAGAGAGGGTTATGGTTTGAAATAGTCTGTAGTGATTAGAGTAGAAAGAGGTATGTTGCGGTGGTTTGGCCACCTGGAAAGGATGAATGAAAGTAGACTGACAAAACAAATATATAGAGTGAATGTGTGTTATGGAAAGATCGGCAAAGGTCGCTCTAGAAAATCCTATGCAGACCATATTGGTGGCATATTAAAAGAGGGCCAAATTTTAAGTAGTCGAAACCAACGAGCTTGCATGAAAACATTGATGCATGTCAATAAGGCAAGAGAGATATGCAAAGATCGTACCATGTGGAAATCTATAGTCTCTGCCTGCCCTTCTGGGAAATAGGCGTGAGTTTATATTATTATTATTAAAAAAACATTTGAAATACGTCATAATTGTACGAATGCAAATGTACAATTTACCACTCGTTCGGAAGACAATTTTCCCTCAAAATATTAAACGAACAATAAGCTTAAGAATGAACATATTCTATTTTATCATAAATAACCAAAAGAAATACAAAAAAAATGTTGAATAAAACACCCCAGTGAGAAGTCGAGCTGGTTATTTAGGTACTGGGGTGTAAACGCGACGTGTCCTGGTGGTTCATGGATATTTATCTTTTAAATATCTGGAAATATTCCTTTTGACTGTCTTTTTTTAATAACATTCTAAAATGTATATAAGAGTAAACCTTATATACCCACAGGGACTTTATTGAACATACACAGAGCTTCCTAAATGAATTCGCGACTTCATATAGTCGACTAACATGTAAACACAGTTTATTTTTTATTACTGGTATTGAATTTATATCGATTTATCTTAGACATTACCAGTTTCTGTTTTCATAAAACAAATTTTCAGATATGAATTAAACTGCCATAGTTACGATTCCAATTTTTTATAATTTATCTCTAAAACAAAGTAAATGTCTGAACTTAAAAATCGGGCGAACGTCCCGCGCTTCTGCTACTGCTATCGCTAATGATAGCTATCAATAAATGAGCCAGTTTCTGCCAAAAATTAATTTATGAGAAATTCGTCGACAAAAAGATTTCTTAATATTTAAATATTGATGTACTTTTTTTGGATTTGCCTTCATAGAGATCTCGAATTACCTTGAAATCTCCTCATAGATAATACGTCCGACCTTTGATCAGCCGCCTGACAGTTGTCATATTTTCCTCGGCGGTCGCAGCTGATGGCCGAGCTTAACGAAATATAGGTGAGGTGCTTTCCCCCTAAAAAGATTCTCAAGACGGGGCTATGCAATTTCGAGAAGAAAAGCTATTTATTAAAAGTACGACTTCATTACGAAAAAAATTATACCACGATTATGTTTTAATGTGTTTTTTTTCATATGATTTCATTTTGATCAAGGAGAACGAACTTCCATTCTTAATAAAGAAGTCGGTTAAAAACAAATGACAAGAGATTCTCTGTCCTAAAAAAACTATTTTAATCAATAAATCACAACTTTTTAGAATATGAATCACGCAGAATATTTATCGCGCCCCACATGGACACTTGGACACCGGAGCCATATATTTATGATGGGCGAAACTCCTGTCAATCCCTTAATCGTTATTGCGCGTCACGCGTTAAAAGACCAGCCGCCCATATCTTATCCCAGAATGACCGGATGGAACCCAGGTATTTGTCTAGGTTTTTTACAACCTTTCGCCGGCTGAATTTCCAACTCCGGAAGCTTCTGGCGGTCGGGTTCATTACGTTTATATACCGCTAATAAAACGGGCGTTCGGCGCACGTTTGCGGGGCCGCTGCGCAGCGGTCGTTCTCGATTCCAACGAACCGTGTTTTATGCGCGTCGCGCGAAAATGGATCGCACGGCGGACGCGAGCGGTCGCTTTCGAAGGCAACTGCGTGGGAAAGCAAAGAGATGTGGTGTTAAATCGTCTCAAATTAATTTTCGTAATTGTACATTAATTTTTAGATTAAAAAACGAAAGTAACGGCCGGGTACTATTTCGTCTCGTGAGATAATTGTTCTCTGCCAGGACCTTGATTTCCAAATGTACTATACTGATTGCACAAATTCTAATGTTTGAAGGGAAGCCCCTTATCGAATATTTGTGATGGCGCCTTAACTCAGAAAAAATGTATGTGTCTAAAAACCTCTTAACTGAAATTAGAGTGCTCTCCAATGGCTGGACAGTTTATATTACACCCTAAATCAGTAAGCGAGAGGGAGCACCTAAGAACAAAATCGATTATACAGAACCATGTGGTATATTCATCCTCACTCTTTCTATCCATTTATTATTCTAAATTGTATTTTTTTTATTTAAAAAATGGAAATACACTATAATTTTGTGTATTTATTGAAATATATTTCGTCCCTTTGCACGTCTAAACAAACATTCCGGGCGAGCAGGGCGCTGGCGGCACTTCGCTAGTCTAGACATGCATTATTTTGGACATTTGCTTGATATTTACAAGTAGCAGTCGCTGTCCATCTCAAAATAGTCTACTTACTCAAAAAATTAAAGGACATTTAAAAAAATTAAATTAATACTGAATAAATAGACCATTTGATCCATATACCGACCCGACTGAAAAACATTTTTTCAATCCTGTGGAGTGTAAACCAAAAAAACAATTTGCAGTTTTGTTTGTGTGTTAAGATTTAATGAGAACTGTAGCTCTATAAAATTTGGCCTAAAATCTGAAAGTTAGAATTATAAAGCTTTCAGTAAAGGTCTCTCAATACGACCATTTTTTCACCTAAAAATATCAAATTGAAAAAAATTCTTTTTGCTCCCTTAATTTTTTTGAGTAGTGTATTATCTGCCTACTTTGATAGGTAAATCCAAGCCAACATTATACAAAATAAATTATAGTTTTTAATTGGAAAAACGAATGCTGTAATTTTTATATTTTTATTTTATTTTCTGTAACAGTCTTCACGGCTAGTACATTAAACGAGTGGGTTGGGGAGCCGCTCATGACCGTTGTCATCAGTCACCACAGCGATGACGGTAACCGCGACCGATGGCTTAACGTGGTACCTAAGTAAGCCACAGAGAGGGTGGTTTAATTTAACTAAGTTAAAAATCCATTGGTTGATTCACTTAGTCTTTGTGTTCCGTTTTGGTGGTTTCGACACAGTACACTGAAACTATCAAAATCCTGTCTTTGGAATCGAATAGCGCGATCAACCATATAATAATTTTGAATAGTTACAGAGTCTCGCAAATACTTGGTATCAGTAGAATTCGGCCAAGTTGATGTCGGATACATAGCGACTGGTTCCTGCTAAAAAAATGCGATTTAAAATACCATCGTCTTGAACGTATCTTCATCCGTAACGATCTTTCATTGGAGTTTCCAAAATTAAGAGTAATTTAGACTTCAACAATGGAAGCTCAGAAGCGTGTTTGCAACGATAGCGGCGACTCGAGTGCCCGAAGAGACGTCACGAACTATTGTGAATTAAACTAATAACGGCAAACTCGCCCCGCCTATTGCCGACGCAAGTGGGATTCTGCTGTGACAGTTTTATCGCCCGGCCGACAGATGGCGGGTGGAGCGGCCTATTATGTCCGCCTTATTGTGCTGACGCTCGTCTGCGGACGGATTGAAGACTCTTGGGTGTGCGTTGATATTATTCGATAATATGTTTAGATTTAATTGTACTCAGACTTTTCTAAGTGGTTCGACCGAAGAAAATATTAGGATGTGTCAAGTTTTTGATGTGAAACATCTATAGGCGCGGGGTAAACCGGATTGTTGGCGTGGCGACGCTTGCCCTGGCGACGGGTCGTCACGCTATACTAGTATATATATTCAGTCTATATTCAGTTCAGTCATTTATAGTACAATGCACTGTGTTGCGATGGATCGCCACGCTATACAATGGTATATATATAGCCAAAATGTATACCGTAGTAAACAGCACCATCGAACTGATAGAGAAGGGAGTCGCAGAGTCGCTTGCGCATAGCGACGCGTCACCACATCGTACACCTTAGCACCTGTGAACTGTATATATCTATAGTATAGCGTGGCGACCCGTCGCCACACCATACGCAATTTGATTAATATTATGGTATTTTTGATTAATAATTGATTATTAATAATCAGTTTTTAATTATAGTTATACTGTGACAAGCAATTGTCACACACGTGGTGTGTTTGCGCAAAAACGTATGTTTGTCAACCTGAAGGTTTGTTTCTTTTTAAGGCTTAACGATCCATTCGATATTTACAATTTTTCCGTTGTGTATTGAAATTATTCTTAAAAGTAATATATGAAGATAATCCAAAATTCGTAATTTTTCTAAAATAACTAGGTTATCGAGCGAGGTTGTTGTTGATATCAGATTATAATATAATGACAAAAAAACATACTAGGGCAATCCCACATTTTTTTACAACAGTTTGAGGGTCTTGGACTTTCAAGCTTCGTAAACTGGCCCGGTGCCGATCCGCATGATTTGGAACTACCGGTGACGGTGATTGACGGGTGATGTGCTCGACGAGGCACAAAACGAATGACCGTAAACTCGAGTCGAAAGCTAGTGATCGATTCCCTCGTAGACGAGGCTTGACCACGGTGCCTTCCACGTCGAGGAGACGCAACCGACGACTCCAGCATTGCAACCTACTTCCTGTTAAGAGCGATATCAAGCACTTTATTAGTTTCATAATACTCTGATAATTTACAAGACGCAATAGAAAATAAAATCAGAGTTTTCTCTCCAACGTGTACAACGAGATTTAATTGCCTTAACTGATAAGCGAAGCATTTATTTTACTTCATTGTAACAGTTTGTTCTATTTGTTCGGTTGGAGACCTCAATAGGTTCGTAGACTGCGCATGCACATGACGGCCACTTTAACGGTAACAAATTACAGTGACAAAGAAATGAACATCGACGTACAATGTCACTCGAGTGTTTTCTTGCTTTGTAACAGCGATGTTATGGCCCATACCGTCGTAAGATTCATAACAAAGTATGCGAAAGTGTACGAGTCAAATAAACTAACTTTTATATATATATATATATATATATATATATATATATATATATATATATATATATATGTAAACTGAACTTCGATAAACCTTTAAACTAAAAATGTATTAAAAATAATAAAATTATTATTAATGAAATATCTACAATATATACTTAATTTTTTTTGAAGTGAAAACTTCAGGTGCGTTGGGCATTTTTTGAGATGGGAAAAAACCATTGAACTCGCGACACTGTTGCCGTTACCGTAACCGACACGTTTGCATATAAGTATCTACATATATTAGTCCCGTTTACACGACGTTTACACGAGAGTTGAGATTGGGTTGAAATACATAGATAATATAACTATATATAATATAAACATATATTGTGTATATATGTACAACATAGATATATATATATATATATTCATGTCGGAACTTTTCGTATTGTATTTGTTAATTTACGTTTTAAGCAATAGATTGCAATTTTTGAAGTAGTAGTTTATATAATGAACAAAAAACAATTCGTTTAAAAGCATTTCGTGCACAATAAAATATTTCCTGACGATTCAAAAATTACACATGTAATTGTTCAAGTTTTCACTTCTGTCGGCACTCCCGGAGTGCCAAGGTTTTTTTGTAGTCGGCGTCAGCCAAGGTAAGTTTGACATAACATAGGACGAAAGAAAAACTCAAACATACTATATGCGCATATAGTATTTGAGAGGGTTACCCGCGATTTCCCTGAAATACCATCATCAGATCCTGACTTGGTGACAATGAGACTAGCTTGAGTGTATAACCCTTTCAAACATAACATACATTAAAAATGCAATCGAATTGAGGACCGCCTACTTTTTTTTTAAGTTAGTTAATAATTTAACAAACACGATTATGGGGTTAATAGTCGTGTTGTAAAAACCACTAACATTTTCCAAATTCATGTTTCAAATGAAATAAAAAAATTCATTCTCCTGTCATTTGCACATAATGTATGTATTGCACATACCATATTTTATATGTCAGTACTTTAGTTTAACGCTTGATATACTAATATCTTATGAATTATATAATATTTGTACGGAACCACGACCTCACGTAGTGCGGTGCCCCATCGAAAATTTATTAATCGCTATAGATAATATCCGCTCATGAAATACCTATTTGTAAATATAATATTTGTAAGATAATGATTTGTCAATATTATATTTTCCGCTTGAAGCACATCCAACAAGAGTACATTTATCCTAATTGTATGTAATTTTGATAATACAAACGGTATTAAACGGGTATTGCGAAGTGAGTCACATGTTTATTTAGTGCGAGCACTTATCTACTCCACAGTAAAGACTATGGTTCTCTGCCTAGCATTACCGGTCCCTAACCTCTAAAGACTAGTCGTACCATAGCGTTCCACTTAGTAATATTGTGAATCGAGTTGTTATAATTTCACAATGTCAATAAACAAGTACAATAATAAAATGTCGTTTCACTGAGTTCCTCCATAAAACCCGACGTTACATTACAATCGTATTAATAATATCCAATTACCGATTTGCTGTAAAAAATCCTGTAAATGTATTCGGATAGATTGTGAGTTTAAAAAATATATAGTTTTGTATGTGACTATTTATATAAAAAATAATTTTTCAAAAAAAATGTAGTAATACTATAAGAGTGTACATTTCACACACTTCCGGAAAATTTGATAATATTTGTTTGTTTTAATTTCATTATATTTATACAATTGATTATTGACAACACTGTTCTCTATCACTATATGATGTGTTTCAAATCATCGTTGTTTTGAACACGTTTTATAAAATTTATTAAAAGAAAAAAAGTAGGAAATGATTATATGTCTCTCTTGCTAATCTATTTTATATAAGCATACAGAAAATTGATTTCCTGGCTTATTATTTATTGAACCAATAAGGCTGCGACATCTGGCTGCGCATAACCGAATTATTCATTTTGACAAACTTCAAAATCTTAGCTGCATGCGTACCCATTTCTAACTAACTACTAACTGAGTTAGTCCAGGGTTTACTTAATTCGTTTCAACATAGTAAAAAGATTTTTGATTTCGCCGTTTTATTATGTTATGGTTCGATGCCAATCAAATTAAAAAAAAAAACAATCTTAGAAATGAATATTAAAATAACTTTTCTGAATAAAATTATTTGAAAACATATAAACTAAATAGCTAAATAAGTTTAGCAAAATCGTAAATCATTTACAAAAACAGAGATGCAATATTTCACGTTCGACGTAAACAAACAAGACTTATTGTAAACTGGAACGTTCTAAACGATCAAGATGAGTAAAAATGTGAAAAACGGCCACGTATTTCGAGATGAAAAAATAGAAGGTACATATTTTCTAAAATATTATTTTTAATTAGTTAATTTTTTTATAATTGTCTTAAAAGTTATTCCGTTATTGAATTCTTTCGTTTATCAGAGTAGTTGGCACCAGTTTTGATCCAGATGTTATCTCAGCTACAATCCTCGGACGGCCGAACAAAAACCCTTATTTTATCAAAAACTTTCAGTAGAGTTTACGGCAACATTCCTTTTTTATATGGCAATAAAGCCCTGCGTAATTCAAGAAACAAACGATGCGTATGCAGAGCGCGTGAGCCGGCCGTCGCGCGCGGCGGGACGCGACAGCGGCATTCGAAGGCGTCCTTTTACATCTTTTTATGCCTTTTTATGTCTTTTGCGCAGTTTAAAGAGCAAGAGTTAACGTAGCGAACTGTCAACGAAAATGATATATTGAACTGCGTCATTTCTACTAATATATAGAAGTAATTAGTTGTTTTTAGTGTTCCGTACACCCGATGAAAAAGCTTAACTCTTATAAGAGCGCTGTCGCGTTTATCTGTCCATTTGTCACAACCTATTTTCTCTGACTACACTGAACAAAAAAAGTCTACGATTTGGACGCATACAAACTTATGCAACCCAATTACGAACATATAGTGCCTAAATACACGAATTCTCATTATGGTAATAATTTTTGGAAGTCAATAGCACAGCTGGAAAGTAAAATATCGGTCAACTACACATCACATGAAATTAAATATACATTACACTTGTTTATAATTAAAATTTGATTTAAAATTCACAATTCAAAACACATTACCGAAAATATTCTAATATCGAGCACCATCCTCCTTTCATATTTGAAAAATCCTAAGACTAATTTTTTATAAAAATATATATAGGCTATAGAGCCTAGTTCACAGCTTACAGAAAAGCTTAAAGAAAAATGCTTAGCTTTTAAATTCTCACAGGAAACGCAAAATAGTCACGTAGAGCCAAATGCAATGGAGGACAAATAGTAGGAAACCCTCTCCATGTAGATTCGATTCTAACTTGACGACATTTGACGTTAGTGTGTGTGATACTCATGCACGCACGCACTCACGCACACACACACACACACACATACATACATATAACTGTTGTCGCCTGGAGGAAGGAAAAGTGAAACATGTAGTGCAACCTTACAGATCTGCATGGCACCGAAAATTCAGGATCGCTAGACGATGCAACTTGGCTCGCTCTGAAATACGCCTCCTCAGGCAAGTTTCGCCTTCACATGCAGGTCTATTTCTGTATCGAGAACCACACTTTTCGATAAGCGCATAAGCGCTTTTCGAAAAACGTGGTGTTATCTGTTAACAGCACTATTTAAAGCAACATGTGGCGTGTAAGTTCAATCATCGCAAAGCTTAGAAGTAACTCGATACTACAAACAACTAATGTTATCTATAAAAGGATACCTAAGTAAAAGAGGATAAAAACGAATATTCCTAGTAATACAAATTACTAAAATTCCTAATAAAGAACCTCAACCAAACTGGTAAATACATTGAGAAAAAAATTATTGAAATACATTAATAATTACTAAAATACAGTAATTGTCACGACAACAAAAGTTTTGTAAAAACTACAAGCCCGGTTTTCGTTTTACTAATATTTAGTAATGAGTTTTGTAATCGCCAAAACGATAAAGTCACGAATCTTTCTTGTCATTACAAACTCGTTTGTAATTTCAAGTGTACAGTTAATAAGATCGAGTACTGACTTTTGTAATTTTTAATATAGTTATAAATAATACTTAATAAGATGTTTTGTAATACCAAGTATATAGTTAGTGAGATTGAGTACTGCGTTTTTTTAATTTATAGTATGCGTTTGTAACGATTAGAATGATGTTTTGTAATTTCTGGTGTGGTGTTACTAATATTAAATGTTACATTTTGTAATGCTAACTACTCAATTACTAGTAATCAATATTTGCAATTTTTCATATACAGTTATTAAACTTGAAAACAAACTTTATATTGCGTGTTAAGTAATCATTAGTATTAAAAGTTATGTTATAAATAGGAACTGTAAGAAAATGGAATTATTATAATAACACTACACTTTTGTTGCAACTCTAAGTAAAAACTAATAAAAACAAACCTTTACACTAAACCGGAAACACAAAGGTTGGTATTAAGTATTAGGTACAACACATAAAATTGCAAAACTTAATATTGAATACTATTATTGATGTAGTAGGCATTACAAAATGTAATACATATTTTAATATTAATCACAATATTCTTGTTCTAACTGAAAATAATGAACTGTTTCCAGATTAGTAAAATTAAAATAAGTATTCAATAAAATAAATTACTAAGGCTTAACTGATTTTTTTACTTTCACTTTAATCAACAGAAAACACTATTACTACACCAAGCAATACGATTTGTAAAACTTTTATCTGCCCTGTAATTTAATCAATAAATATTAATTTAGGAAACCTATTTACAATAACAATACTAACCTAACAATAATAAGTACAGTGCCTTAGTACTTTAAACACAATAACAGGAATATCAGTATAACGAGAAAAATGCGCGCGAAGGGCACAGACGGGGCGATTACTTCTGTGATCGTTCCTAGGTATTTAATCTATAACATAACACAAAGAATAAACTAGTTTAAGGCATTATGCGTTCAATTACACGCCTTTTGGTCACGCCTATCAGAAATGCACTGAGTTTGCGCTACGAGATTACTCGATATTTAAGAAATATGAACACTAATAATTAATAATAAATTTGTAAAATTAAAAAGAAACTACTAGTTTTTACATATGGACTTTTTGAAATTACATAACTCACTAATCGTTACTAATCAGCTCACTAATCAATTAGGAAAGCCAACAGAACTAGGAATTAGTAATGTCTTTTACTGATATTACAAAAACGTTTTTGTTTATTTTACATAGATTTCTTATAGTTACAAAATACGTTAAAAATTAATGACTACAATTTGTAGGAATCAAATAAGCGGTAAACACTTAGAATTAAATAATATCTTTTATTGATATTACAAATACGATTACTAGTTTTTAGACTACTTTGTACTTTATACTACTACGTTGTAAATATTAATTTGTTTTACTAATTCCTGCAATTACTAAAACGATTTTGTTATTATTACATTTCGATATTACACAACCGGTGTAATGATTAAATGCAGTGGATATTTCCAAATAAACTTTTGTTTTTAAAACATAAACTTAGTAATAATGGCGATTACAAAATCATATTTTAATTTTTGCTAAATAATTTCTCTCAATGTAGCGCATGCGCTGTTGAGTACGGAGAGGGGATATGATTTAAATCTATTTTGAAATAGGTTAATAAATACCTGTTACGCCCGATGCCGCGGGTAGAAATCAAAATGCAGCACGACGGGTATATTTATAGACTATTACTTAGAATAGATAGTACTTAGTCATACTTATCACTCTCGTGGACAAGACAAGCTGACGTTGGCTTTTTATTACGCAAAAAGCCTATTCAAATAAATTATTCTCTTGCCTACGTCTTAGGAAAAAATCCCGCAACAGCGAGATTCAATTTTCATTCTGCCTTCATAATTGGCATATTATTGTCGGCGTCAGTTTTACTTCAGATGATTCTGTTCAGCGAATGAATCATCCGACCAGATTGGTTCTGATATCAATTTGTGCCAAAAAACATACGGAGCAACATCTTACTATATCTCTATTTTTATATACATATATATTTAAAAAATGTATGTATAATGTGGATCGATCGTTTTTGTTGTAAACTATGTATAAATGAGTCTTTATGGATTTGTTATTGAAAAGTCAAGGAACGAGGGCGATTGAGGGGGCTAACATCATGAGATACTCTTCATTGATAAATACATTGAAAGTTAGTTGAAATACCTTTTAAATTGAGAAAACAGGGAAATATCGCAATCCACTGACCGATCTCGTGGTCGGGGATCGCGTCAATCGGTCAATGTCTGTATGTCTTTATGTAAATATGTGTTTAGGCTTGTACCTAAACACATATTTGTCGTTATTTCGGGCTCTTTTATTTATTCCAATGCTGAGGGAATCGCCTGAGATATGATACTTAAACAACAATCTAATTTAATTTTGTAAACAGTACGTGTTTGCAGTATAATGTATTACTAGCTGGGCGACCGAGCTTTGCTCGGATTATTTTTTGGATACACTAAGTGTATAAAACACTGTTAATATACCAAGTTGTAAAACTAATGTCACTTCATTTCGCTGATTAAAAAACAGTCCATTATCACCAGTAAAAAATCAAGTGTCGTAATATTTAAATTATAAAATATGGTTGTCTGAGGCGATTTTAATGTTTCCAAAACATTTTTTAATGATTTCTGTGCAATTTGTAATATTCGCCATATTTTACTACTTACTTAGTGCTACTAATGAGATCGTATTGAAATCTAATTGGATCGTAGTTTTATCTTTTAACACAAGATGGCACTCGTTTCCCATTGAATGGACCACAACTGACGACTGACACATTTTCAAATTAATATTCCAAAAACAACCATGAAAATAAAAAAAACTAAAATTGAGGTAATTTTTGATAAAATTAATTTAAAAAAAAGCAACCGGGAAGTGGATCAAATTTTACTTGCAAGATAAAAATGCTTGTCATAATAATAAAAATTAAAAAAGCGTGATAAAAAAAAAGAAATTAAAAAAATAAAGATGCACCCCAGGCTCGAACTCGGGAACTTCTGCACAAAAAGCATGCGTGATAGCCGCTGCTCCACGGCAACTGTAAATCGCCCGTGGCGAAATATCTATATACATTTAGTAAGTAAGCATTCATATCCCTGTTTTTAATTTTTTTTCTTGGAAAATCGCGTTTTCCCGGGAAAAACACCTATATAGATAAACTTGAAACACTAAACTTTATCTAAATATATTTTTTTCATGAAAATCGTTAGAGCCGTTTCCGAGATAGCTGGTATATATAATCAAACAAATATACAAGAATTGCTCGTTTAAAGGTATTAGATAGATAGAGATGTAAGAAAAATTTAAGAATGACGATTTTTAGTGTATAGTCTTTAGTGTCTTGTAGTTTGATATATATTACAACAACTGCGTTATCTGGTTATTTGTAATAAAAAACCAAAATGTACTCTTGCCTCTGCAATGGGTTGATATAAACCTGATACACGCAGTGCGTGACGTGGAAGCGTGACGCGTCCTTTTGACGCTGACGCGTAACGCTCGATTTCAAAGCTATGTCCCAGTACTGCTGTCACATATTTTCATTTTATTTAAGCCCCCCACTTCGGCTAAACAAATGGCAACATCAGGGACCGATGACTTAGCGTGCTCTCCGAAGCACGGAGCTTGTGGTTTAATTTGATTTCAATTAAATTTAAAACTCATAAGTCAATTCGTCCGTATTCGGAATCTAAACCAGAACCTCCCAGTTCAAAATGATTAAACCTTATTATATCCCAGCATTATTAACCCCAGCGCCACCATCGCTCTGTTTATACTGCCAATATAATATTGAGTAAGTTTTTAAATAGAATTCAATTCACTCCACATTTCAGATAGGGCATTCTTACTTCGTTCCGCTGAAACCGTAATTAAGAAAGTAGCTGCCGGCTATTGTATTGAAAGGAGGGCGGAATTAAAAAGTTGATTCAAGAATTAAAATAAAAAAGGGCTGCCCGCCGATTCGATTATAAAAGCTTACGATTTCTTTATTAGAAAAGAATTTTAAATAATCGAATTTCATTAAGTGAAATGAAGGAAATATTGGATAACTTTCGCGATTCGCGTTTAACACTGTGGTAACTTTATTAAACGAGTTATGGCTGTCAAAGAAGTATCTAATTTTGTAACCCCAAAATTTTACCCAGGCGAAAGCAAATTCACCGCCTTCGCAAAATGCGTCCATCACAAAAATATTTAATTGAATTACATCGTGTTCGACATCATTAAGTAGTTACGTAACTCGACAATGTATTCCGGTAACAGATACGGGAACGTGCGAAGTGTATGGTGGGATATAAAAGGCGATCGCAGCGCCTGCCGCGGCAGAAATATGTAACAAGAAATGAAACTTGTCAATGATGTTTTGAAAATGGGTCATTAATGTTGTTGTATTATAAACTAAAAAAATAACAGCAGAAATAGTCAGTGTAAATTGTATGTTATGTTCTCGATGAAATTCCTCATAATTTACTCAATTTATTGGATGATATTGTAGACGAATGTTGTGTTTTAGTTAATTTACAGCCTTCAATCTTCTCTAAGAGTAAGAGGTAAGGATTTTTTTTAAGTTTTGAGCTTACCTTACAAAGTTTAAGTATACAAAGTTTAAATATATTATTATTATTCTATATTATGTATTATTATTTACACAAAGTTAGAAATAACATTTAATTATCTTAACTAACTTTAGTAGTGTTTCAGTAATGATATTATAAAATAACAATTAGCATAAATTTGAGATATTTTTTCCAGCAAAGGATCGTTTCTGGTAATCAATAAAATAATTTTAGTTTTCTTCAATAAATTCTGCGTATAGTGCAGATAAATAATGCTTAAAAGAAAAATATTCGTAATTCAAAATAATTTCTTCAGTTAATTCATCACAATTAACTTGTACAGCAACACTGGCATTTCTTACTGGTGAGTAGACAAAAATATCACACATTGCCATTCCAATAACATACATTTGTGATAGCACTTGAGTATGGTATTGCTGGCTTTGCTTTATTACTATAACATCATTAATAAATACTAAGTAATCAACATTGTAAAAATTATTATCAAAGTCAACTACAGGTTTTGAAAGGAAATAAAACCAATTTATTACCTTTCACCATAGTTTGAGTCTGGAAACTTATTTTGTGTTTTACACTCCTCAAAACCCGTTTTTATAATAACATCCATTGTTCCTTATACAGTTTTGAACAAATGCCTCTAAAAATACTATTTATTGTCTTTCTATATATTTCCTATTTACTTTATTTTATAGATAATGATAAGCACTTGTCATTCACTACTCTACGTACGCCCCTAAAGTTGCGTTTACGAGATGGCGCTACTGTCGTGCACGAAGTCTATGGATCTAAGAGATCTTTAAGCTCAGTGCGATTTTTGGGCTGCGGTCGCGGCCAACAACTTTGCGTGCTCTCGGAGGCACAGAGCGAGTTGGAGCGATTTGACAACGTAAGTCAAACTTGCATCGGTCAATTCGCCCGTAGGCAAGAACGAACGCATTACCTCCGGTACGAAAGCGACGCATTAAACCACTGTGCCACCGCCGCTGAAGTATGAAGCCGCTCGACGTAAAATAAAAAGACTGCCGGAGGATGTGCCTCGGTTATATATTTTGATTAGATTTAGTTACATATTTTGATTAAAAAAAATATTCTCCTCTCTACACAGCAACAATTGACTCGATATTAAGGCGAAATTAAAATGAGGAAAAAACCCAATTCGTTTTCAGTGTAATATTTTCCTTGCCCTCTTCACAACCTTCTTATTCTGTCGAGGATTTCTCTCGAAAGTAGATTGATTAATATGCTATATCATGTTTTTACGCTATATTTATTTTATGCTTTATTTATATTTAATAACAACGTATTCGATTATTATAACAATTCATCCATTTCGTTAAAGAATTTTAATTCACTTAGTGATGTAATAAGTATATAATACGTACAATAATCTTTAGTTAAAAATCAATACAAACAGTTAAAAAAGAACAAAATTGCTAATTTATTTTGAGTATTTAACATTTTTTACCGGCCACAAACCAAGGCTGTGTACTCAGTATACACAATCCTTTTAATTTTATTACAGCCAATGAAAACTATTTCATTTTATTGTTATATCTGACGCTTGACCCTAATGAGGACGTAGCGGTTTAAATGAAAAGCTAAAAATTTGAAGGTAGCTATTTTTATATTGAACTCTTAATAATCGCACACAAGTGTAAATCTATCAGAGAAATTTATTTCTATCGGGTTGTTTACAACCCGATAAAAAGTCGAACTGGTTTTGTCTACTTACAGATATTCGTCCTCTAAGTTTTAAGAAATTTTGTAATACTCTTTTTACCAAGTAATTATTGAATCTTGAATTCGCTTAAGAGTATGTTTTGAATATCTATATAGGGACTTGATTAAATTTTATTAAAATTTAGCGGTATGCAGGAGTTCGGAAATTTATTGACTATTTTAAATAACGGTATGGTAAAAGTAAAACGAAATCATATTTTATAGTGTGTCTATGTATTACATTTGTGCATAGTCACAATATTAATTTATGCATTATTTACTGTCGGTAGTGGCGAATCGCACCCAAACATAAAAATGCTAATTGCTAAATTATACGCAAAATATTCGCAGATAATAAATATATGGATAATAATTCACATCGTACAGTTAATACTCACAAATTCCGTTTTTTTCTTATGGTACAGTTCGCCACAATTAAATCGCTTATAGACGGGTATTGAATATCAATATTGCAAAGTGAAAATGAGAGCTGAGGCTCTCAGGGATGAATTATATGTTCATTAGGGGCTCGGCGCTGCGAGCGACACTCTCCCCTGGACGTGATAAATGACAGTAAAAACCGGACCGCGCCATATTGGACGGACTTGTTACTGACTTCACGTCACCGAGCCGTCTAATTGTAAAATTTCTGAATAAAACAATACAATTGCTCTTGTTTATTATTCCGTTACGTGTATTCATGTTTGATACCTGAATTGTAAAAAGCTTAAAAATTATAAATACTTTCGCTCTTTATCCTTGTAGGTACCGTATTAATGAAATCTGTATATATCTCTAGTTCCTTATGGTATCGACTGTATTGTATAAAAAATTTTGGTATATAATCTAAGAATAAATCTGAAACCTGCTGAAAATACGTAAGCAAAAAAATACAATTTAAAATACAGTATACAAGTGAATAGCACCACGACATTTTTTCCGTTATTGGATATCATATTATAATTACAATAAGCGTAATAAAAGTAACAATAAACATAACAAAAAAATGAATAATTTTTTTTAATTATTGATGAACCGACCTGTGTATTTTGTTCACGTGCCCACAAATGTGATTTCAACGGTGCCACCGCTAACTTACTTCCGATGCTCGATTTAACTTAATCTCCGGTTTACATCAGTCCGAATCCAACATGATGCGAAAGCGTACACACATTACGTTTAATGAAAATCTCGCAACGTAATGGAATAATGGGTTTACTTAATGCCGGGGAATATTTGAATGTGCAGTTAGTGTACGATCAATGTGGATATGATATGGCGGTTAACAACATGAATCTTAGTACCTCAGTTGCATTTTTGTTATGATTTGACGTCAAAGGTCATTGAAACATACACGACTTAGTTGCGCATTGTTGCCAAAGCGCACACGCAATCAGCTGGCATTAATGACACAGGGAGCTTGATGTATTTTTCATGCTAAATTATTTACGTCATATTTTATGAAACATACAATCACTTAAAAATATATTAATAGAGATTATAATAATGTTCAATAACAAAGACAAGTAATGCGACCTATTCATTTACATTTACTAACAATCTTTATTCAAATTACTTATAATCGTACAGCAGTGTTGAATCTTTCCTACAAGTTCATATAATAAAATATTCATCGGTGAAAGGCAATAATTTTTAATTTCATTTCTTAATTAGTGACTGTTTTATAGTTTTTAGGTAGTTACAACTGTTATATAATTAACATTGCTGTGTCTACAATCAACATAAGGCGATGTATCTCAATTGAGATACCTAACTTATTTCTCTAAAGTCATCATATATACAAGAATTTCAACGCAAGTGACTGTTTGTTGAAATGAAAAGCATTCTGTACTTAATATAATATACGCAAAGAAAATATACTTGGATATACCCAATGGAGGTACTTGTTATAATTGTCCAAACGTGATTATTAAAAAACAATATTTTTCATTTAAGAAGAACAGTTTTGAGAGATTAAATTGGAAACAAAAACAATGTTATTTGGTATATTTTGTGTAATATCATATTTTCTTTGACAATTTTCAGAAGAAAACGGTTATAAATAGTTATCCACGCGCTTATCTATAGATATGCTGAAAAATCTATAAAGTTTGAGCATTTGTTATATTTTATTAAATAACCTTTTTGATTATTAATAATCGTCAACATTGCATTAAATATTGATCAGAAAAAGAATCAAAATTACGTTGCATTTGTATTTTTAACGACTTATTATAATTTACAAGGATAAAACAGTGCATGTTCGAATATCCTTCATTATTTTCAAAATGGGGTAATTTTTTATGATAATCATCGAGATGTATGTAACAGACGCTCGCCTGCAACATGCATTAACATGCAGCATGCGACCCATCGCTCATTCTCGAATCTGCCCCTCCACTATGAATCTCTATCCAAAAAATGTAATATTCATTCGAGAGGATTGATAGATATCTAACATCTAAGCAATTGTTAATTTTTTAATTATTTTTGTCCGCTAATCGTTAAATTGTTAAATTCTACGTACGTTTCATGCCAACCAGGCACATCCTCAGGAAAATGCAGACAATCACATCCACCAGGGCGTAAGGAGATTTCGCTGTGTGGCGGCCGACTCATGTGCTAATTCGACATTCGATTTCTCGATAAAAATGTTTTATACAAGTATTCACATCTGGCGTTTGAGCGAGAATCAATTCCGCCGCAATTAACATAATTCTAGAAAATAGCGAAATCGTCAATATGTCGTCGATTAGTAGAAAAACCTACCGCTCGGCAGACGCCCAAATCGCAAAATTAGCGTCTATGGCTCGGTTTGAATCTGAAAAGAGGCAGCAAATACCACAAAAAAAAAAATCGCGGAAAACTATGTAAAAGGCATCCTTGTTTGAGAGCAAGGACAGATAAATAAATATTAAGTATTAAGCACTTTTGGTTTCTGACAACACTATGTAAAATCATAGAAAACTGTTGAAGTATTTTGTTGCTGGAAAGGCTAATCTATTATATACGTCGATGGATAAAATATGATTACATCTATCGATTTACGTCACCTTAATAATTTACAGTGTGCGTAATTCCCTGTTTTGTAACATTCCAAATTTTAAGCGAAGTATCTGTTTGCGAATAAATTTCAAAAGTTAATCATGTTAATTCTCAACGGCGATGTTTATCTCAAACCCTCAGCATCCGTTGCGCTTACTCGAGATGTTTAATCAATTTTCGAGGATCTATTTAGAATTTATATGTAGACTTTTAATCAAGATGTCGCCCCGATAGTCCTGATTTTATCGTCTTCGTCACTGAATTCGCACTAAAATCACTTCTCTCATACATACATTATCATCGTTATGATCACAATCACCTTTTCATATTTATTTTATGTTTAATCTTTCTCTCTCTTTTCGACACTTCGGTCCACCTCCGTGTTTCCTCGTATGACAGCATGCATGTATGAAAGCAATAATACATTATCTTTGTTTTTTTTTTAACTAATAACTACACGCCCATAAAGATGAAATTCTTCATTCGTACGAAAGATAATCTTGCTCACAACATGCAATAATAATTTGTTTTTGGATTGATAAGACAAATTGATTCATTTTTTTTTCATGTCTTAGAAAATACTTATGCTAAAATGTTATTTTAGTCGTGTATTGACAAATCAATAATGTTAATTTTTCGAAAAATAATTTTATGCGTAAATTTATTTCATTATTTTTTTTTAAATTTTTGTATTCAATTATACCTTTTATACAGTACACCACTAAATGATTCTCTGAAACATGTTTTCCTCAATTTTTTTGACCTTTGTTCTAAGTTAAAAAAACTAAAGAAAACTAAAAAGAAATCTAAAAAGTGCTAGACACAATTGCTAGACACAAGCAACGCCCTATAAAGTGTGGCCTAATTGCTGCTGTCTAATTGCTAATCTCCCCTAATCGCTGGGCGGTCGGCAGCTATTAGGCAGATTTGATCTTTTTACCTATTACTCTTAAGATTCTATCCATATACATTCAAATTTTCCTCTCAATTTCTACTCCGTCACAGGACATTCATTAGGATAATATCTGAAGATACCCACCCATCTTTCCTTCTTTTTTTTGTAATGATATCTTCTTTCTTCTCCTGACACTGCCGACTTCTACGACTAACATAGGATATAAAATAGAACGCTCCATGTAGTATAACCACAAGATAATAACGTCGCGCTACTCTTGAAATAATTTAAATTATTTTTTGAACTACTGCCCAGTCCCAAAATACAAAAAAAAAATACATACCTTCCACCTACCCATTTAATATCACTATACAAACGAGGTGTTGGAATGCAAACGCGACATCCAGACGCGCACTCAGAGCTGGAAAAGCCAATTCACAAACTGTCGTCAGACCGAGTATGCAATCTAAAGCCTCTCACGGTCGAATGGAACCTTTTGCATCGTGACATCCGCGGAAAGGCACGATTTGAACGGTGCGAACGGCGACAGTGACGATAAGGGTGTTTTCATAAATCATCCGCTGTGCGCTTGTGGAGCGCGAGTCACCCTGAAATTCAGCAGTTTAATAAGTAGAAATTACCGCCGCTTATTTCGGACGACCGCCGCTCGGTTTCACGATTCAGGCCGGCTAATCATCACTCCACCTAAAATACGACCGCTGCGGGAGCGTAGTACCTACGGTAATGGCGGGCGGGCTTTGTTAAAAAAAATCTTTTTAACTTCACTCTAAGAAAATTATTATTTTTCTTTTTTTTTTGTACATTTTTGGAAGTTATTATTTTCGGTCCGATTTATGAAAGCGGAGTTCTCATAAAACTTCGTTGTTTGACGCACTAGGAAGCTTATTTGGCATTTCTTATAGATAATTTAGTACGTGTGCAGTTCTGTATGTGTTTGTAAAACGTTCAATGCCTTTTGAACGTGTTGTATGAACGCTTATGATATTTCAAAAGATTTAAATTTTTGAAGATTTTACACCAATCGATCAAAGAGTTTTTTGAGAAATCGAACCAATGTTTTTTTGAAGAAGTGTTTTTCTTTTTGCAAATAATTTTTAAGTTATTGTTGAACGCGAACACTTGAAAAAAAAAAGCAAACAACATAAATGATATTGGTAATAATGGTAATATAATACATTTCGTTCCATCTTTTTGAGTAACGTTCACAATTTAGGAGGAACATAAAGTCAAACCTTTAGAAGCAAATATATCGTAAAATCTTGAAGAAAAACTTAATTAAGAACGTTTAACGCCCTTTTAATTATCCATCCAAGGACACTCCACGCAACAGAGTGTGCGAAAAAAGTAATTTTTATTCCTTTATTTTTTATATACAAAGCTATTCTGAACTTTTTTCGAAATGTACGCGGTTCGCATATTCTATACAATTTAATCAGAATATCTGAAAAATGGTAGTTATAGTATTTTCACATATGCACGGACGGATAGATAGACGGCAAAAGCACAATTATAAGGGTTTCTTTCTAACTTTGAATCTAATTGAAATCTCTTTCTTGCTGCTCATAAAACCCGTCTAAGCAAATTTAGCAAATCACTCAAGGGGAAATGTGTACGCTTTTATTATAAAATCCCATTTGTAATTCAAAACTTTTTAGTAATTTAAACTTTTCGTTAAACAGAAGTTATGTGGCAAAGGCTGTACCCTAATATACCGTGTCTGAATATCTTAATGAAAGAAAAACCCAAAGGATTGAACGGCTCAGCTATCAGGTTGTTTCATGTTATTTCTAAGTGTTGTACCAAATTATTAATTACTCGATATTTTATATGGACGACTAAAAAAAGTGTCGACCTTGAGTTTCTTGCCCATTCCTCGCAAGATGAATCAGTATTTGGAATGAAAAAAAAACCTTTGGCTACACAATTCTCAAAAGGATCATCTCGCTCGTTGTTGAGCACGTGACTCGATTGGCCCGAGCGGCCCAATAACTTCGGTTTCGGAACGTATCATGCGATTGCTTATAAATTACTTTGTCAAGGAACCGTGAAGCAAGCATAGAGCCAATATTTTTTAAGCATATACTAGTGACGCTAAAATTACTAATTAGATGAATGAAATGAATAAATAAAAGCAAATATTTTTTTTCAATCTGACAACTCAGATTTTTCTTTTCAAATTACTCGTTAAATTTGTAAAATTAACTATAGGATTTTTTTCTAATGCGCATTCAATTATAATGATACCCTGACAATGTATATCAATTACATATATTTGTTTTGAAAAATATATCTAGGATTTATTATTCTGAACTTTAATTCACGGTAAAACAGAGTTGGATATTTAGCGAACTTACAGTCGGTTTAGTCATTTAATAGTTTATCCGGTCTAGGCAATGTGGATGTTCCTATGGACGTAAACAAAAAGCTACTCTCAAGGAACTACTTCGTGTATTACAAACAGTATTACGAATGTACAACGACGCCATGTAATGTTAAGTACTCTGTATGCCATGTTCGAAATGCCACATTTGTATAAAAATATAGATAATCAATCGTTGCCACTTATAGACTCGAATGCTACTAGATTTATTGAGCCCACATTTATATGTAATATCAAATATGTTATTTGAAAGGCTATTGAAAGTAGTTTGAGGAATTTTCAATAAGTGGTATGTACTATTAGCATCCAAATAGAAAAGCATAGAATTATAAACTCAAACAAATTTACATTCATTCGTGTCACACAATTCACACAATAGACTCACACAATAGTAAAAGAGAATATACGACATATATTTGAACAAAATAAATCTCTTGCGAAGGACCTTATTATAATCTATTTTAGATGGAATTTCGAATGACACTCTTATTTTTAGCGGAAGAGGAAGAAAGAGAAAGAATGAAGACACTCGTTGATGAGAGAAAGAGAAAGAATAAGGACACATGGCGAACATCTGTACGGCGGCGAAGCCAATATCGTATGCCGCGCCTACTACGAAGTCAATTTCGTTTGGTCATTTTGTTTATGTAGGAATACTTCTATGCTTTTCTATGTCGATGACTATTAGTATGAAAATATCAATTGATTTTGAATAGGTATTATTCAAAGTCAAAAGACTGAGCATAATAACTACACAAAATCAACTAAAAAGTAAAATAATTATTTTTGGGCTCAATACGTTGCATGGAAACGTGGCAGGAATGAAATAGTGGTTTTAAGAATAATGAGAACTATAATGTTTTTAAATTCGCAAAAAGAACCACTGCGAAGCTAAACAGGGTTCAGGGTTCAACTGGTCTATCATAAAAAATACCGCTATTTCAGTTCAAATTGTTTTTACCAAAAAATTTCTTATTTCTTGGCGGTTTTTCTCCTACTTGTATTCCTTAATCGGTTGTAAATAAACAAACATGTTTAGATTTTCGAAGAGGATATGCAAACATTTTACTTTGAAATAAATTACGGGCGGTCGGAAGTATCGGAGTTTACTGTTAATATAATTAAAGATAAGTAAGAAATGAAATCAAAAAGGTTCATTTAATATTTTAGAAAAAATATTCATTTAATTAAAATTAGATATAAAATAGTGAATTGTTAATTATGTAAAAAAAAACAATAAATAACAAATATCACGAGAGAGAAAGACAGAGACAAAATCCCACGGAGAGGCCATATCGCTTTTTTGTTATGATACGATTTCCACCAGTCAACTCTTACAACAAGCCGCGTTAAGATACTTCATTCCAAAAAAAATATTTTTTTCTTTTTTATTAATTATAAAAGAATGTCTCGTTCTTTCTTAATAAAAAAAGAATGGGTGTGATAAACGCTATATGCATTTTAAAATATCTATAGATTTACCGCTTTCTTTATATCATTAAATATCTAATAAAAAAGATTTTACATTATACATACATTACTTATAATGCAAAATCATTATAAGTAATGAGATACATTAATTAGCTCCTGGTTTTGCCATTTTGTGGGTTATAATTCGGCCCCTACCACCTTATTTATTAAACCTTGCCATCATCTACATACATACCCAACAGAAGCGCTCAAAATGAGATCATATTAGCCTATACATTTTTAATCATTTTTTTTTTTACATAACTTATCCTATTTTTTTTCTAACATCCGAAACCCACCGCCCGCGCAGGTGTGCGGTCGCTGGGAATTTTTCAGTCTGTTTCGGATCGCCCGCGCCGCGTTACCCTCCGTAACCGCGTCACGCCGACCACGTACATAAGTCCGTCGTTCATCCAATGAACAGCTCGCACGTGTTCCGTCAACTTAATGAGATGAAACTTCATATTATAGGGTTTCGTGTACGAAACAAGAAAGATAAGCGATATATCTGCGTACACGACAGTACACTAAAATAATCATCTGCATACGAACGTTTAGGGTTTGTATATCGCCAGAAATTTCAAAATATCTGTGTTACTGACGTTTCGAAAAAGCATTTTTTACGAAAATGTATAACAGCAAGTTGTATTATTTAGAAAATATAATTATATGTATATAAAGGCGACCAATTTGAATAAAATTGTGGATACACAAACACAAATGGCTTCACTCGAGCTTACAATTATTTATGATTGTCAATTTTCATCATAAAGTGTAATATGTGTAAAGTAATTTAAATTTTGATTTATATAGCATGAAAACAAATTAAAGCTACATTGTTGCCAACTTGGCTGCAGCAAGTTGGGGCAAACCCTGAGATAACATACGTTCACGGAATATAGACCTGAAGCAGCAGATTCCTCTGTTGTTTTGTGTCAATGACTGAGAGTTCCGGTTGCCAATTCCCCCCTTCATCAACCCGTTTCCTCTCTATCAACCACTTCCATCTTCATTAGCCCTTCCATTAGATTTTCTCAAGAAGTTGGCAACGCATTGATCACTCTTCTGAGGTTACAAGTATCCATGTTCGACGTCACCACTCACTCTTTGTTGACCCGTATGCGTGTTTGCCCTTTGAAAACGCTAAAATAATATATATTAATTACTTACAAAGTATTAATTTATACTTTTCAAAGTGTTCTTACTGCTAAACAGTTTTGAGAAAATATCCCAAACACTTTATTATATTGTATTATTTTCTAAAGTACATCCCGTTAACAAAATGATAAAGTATTCTAAACGCTTAGAATACTTTAATTTTCATAGCTTTGATGATAAGGGTTAACCTCAATGTACATTGATTAAAAAACTCGGAAGTGTGTTTTAGATAAATATCTTAATGCATGATAAAGGTTATCGTCGACGCGCTCTGCGCCTCGACCTTGCGTTTTCGGCGACATTTCGCGCAATCACATGGATCTTTCCTGAACGTCGCTTCATTGCTTTTATTTCTTTCCGCACGATTTCATATTTCAATACGACTTCTCACCGAATACGCCAGCATTTTCAACTTTCTATTTTTTTAAATTACTATCATTTGGTTAATAAAATTTATGCATAATTTTAATAAATAAATTAATCTCGGTGAAATCTCGCATTGAGCGCAGTTATGAAACTCGGCGGAACAAATTCAAAATGGCGAGAGCATCAAATTCTTGTATTGTTTAGTTAACAAGTAATGTAATTTAATTTTGAACGATGCGTGACTTAAAGCCTGCAATACCACTATTATATACACCACATATATTATATTATATCATATATTACATTATACCGCAAAATCTATCGATTTATTTATATACTTTATTGTCTGTTTTTCTTTTTGAAATTAAAATTAATTGTAATATTCAAAAATTAAAATAACACAACAGGTAAATACAATCATTAGTATTATTCTGATTATTAAATCTATCAGCACTTCAAGCAGCAATTACATACACTTTTATGTAGGCTGGACAAGCTGAGTAAATTTGAAAGAAAAGTCAATGTGCATATTAACATTTGATTTGCAACATTTAAGCATTTTGATTTGCATATAATGAAAACAATGTTGCTATTGAATTAAATTTAAAAGTATATCTTTCACATATACTATTAATGTGTTTTGTAATACGGATTCATAAAATTTTATCCATCCGAAAATCGCCTAAAGTGTCTATAGAAGTTTCTATTTCAAAAAAGCCAAATGTAATGAAATACCAGACGACGAAAGAGTTAGAGATAGAGCGAGAGAAATGCAAAACGTAAAGGGAAGGTCAAAAAAGCCCGTATTCACATGCCGTATTTTACGGTTAGGCCCTCGCTACAGCCGAGAGCGTACGCGGGCGGGCGGGTTTTCGGCTAAAAGCGTTTTCATCCAACCGGAGCGTCGCGGAAGCCGTTTCAAAGTCTGAGGCGGAAGTGGGTCACTTCTGCCGCTTCGCCCCTTTTTACGGCGGCGGCGTGCCCACCGGAGTGAAACAGTAAGCGGTTTGTTTTTACCGCCATTTTATTTTACGTACTAATCAATCGCATTACGCGCCAACCCCGATTGTGACGTGACGTACGATCGTCAGCGGTAACTATTTTTTATTATTAGTACATAAAAGATCGTGTCACCGTTCTGAAGATTAAATATTGAATCATTTGTTGACGGCGCCCCTTTTTAGGGTTCTGTCGTTCAAAAGGAAAATTTTGAGATACAAAATCCTATAAAAACCGTACAAAACGCTTCCCTCACCCTCTTTTTCTCGAAAACCGATAAAAATTTCCAATCGAAATCAATGTGAGATATTATAAGATCCCTTCGAGATGTAAAAATGCATACTTCAAAGCCAACGCAATCAAAGTTATGACTGTTTCGTCACATATTTTGACGCTCGCACACTTCTTCATAAAAATCTGTAAGGTACCAGCCGTTGACCTAAAATCATCGATTTTGTAAAAAGCAAGATATCACAGTACCATCAAAGGAAGTAAACTCGAAAATTATGAATTTGTATTTATGTCATACATAAAAAATATGCTTATAAACTGAGATTTGTCCACAACTTAGTCAAGGACATTTTTTTAAAATGATGATTCAAAAAAATTCGTAAAGTAAAAAGGTTTTAGAAAATTTTTAGATGGGAAAAAACACATTGAAAGTCATAAATACCGGAGTATTTTGTGATTTTTAATGTGTTTTAGAGTATGTGAGTCTAAACGCAATCCAGTATCGGTATCGAAAAAAGGTAAAAATCAACTACTCCCTCGATGAATGAAATATTTGTTTACATAATTATGTCTGTGGAGAATCCTCGGGGTAAGATTCTGCTGACGTTCATCCGATTTTCCTCTCCATCAGTGATTTCGGTCAGTCTTTACAATTTTCCACTTTTGTCTATTGTACTTTAAGTAAAATACTATTTTGTGAGAAAAATCAACATCCCTACCACCAATGTTTCCGATTCGTCATAGTCTCCAACGCAAGGAAGGACTTTTTCAATTTGACGTGAGTTGGAAACTTATCGATCTATTCGCTCATCGCCAGAATCGAACCCGGTATATATATCCTCTCATCCGAAGGCGATGCTCTTTACCAATGAGCCACAGTGTATAATCTGCTTGCTCATCATATGTACAATCAGTTTATACCGCTCGTGCCGTCAATAATTTTCAATGTCAATATTTTTCGCCGCCATCGGCCGCCGTCTGTCGCTGCGGTCGCTTACGGGCTCGTCGCGAAGTTGGGCCTATACGGCGAACTTTTACATAAAAAAAAAAGAAGACAAATTCCATTCGAGAATGTTTACGAAGCGAAGTGAATCAACACAATTAGCCGGGGATTTGTTTGTCCGCGTAGCTCTCTCGTATTTCGTCTGTCGTTTCGCTTTCCTCGGCCGGCGGCCCCCGTAGTCTTGCGGTCGATATCGCATTGTTAGCGATCTGGGAGCGTTCTCGATTAGTCGATTGCCGGAACGAGAAACGTAAATCGTCACGTAAATCGGATATCGTAAAACAGCGAACACTACGTCAACGTCAAAATTTTAATTTAGAATTAAAGAAACTCTTTAGTTTCATTTGTGTGATTTATTATTAGAGCAGGGCATAGTGGTGCATTCGTTTGCAAAATTGTTTTAATTCATATTTTTTTTTTAAATATCCGGGAGATCTTCCTGATTATAAAAGTGTAAGATGACACTTGATATCTTTTATAAACTGGAAGACCTCCCGGATATTTAAAAAAAAATTATGAGTTAAAACAATTTTGCAAACGAATGCGCCACTATGTCCTGCTCTATATTATTTTTATTACTTGCTAACGATTTGCTTTAATATTTAACCCTCAACCACATTCGGGTATACGAAATAAATAAAAAATAAACAAATGACCTCTAGCGCTGAATAGAACCAGTTCAAGATAACAAGAACATAGTAAATTAACTATCGCCAAAAAGCATATGAAATCACAAATTTGCACAAATTCCTTTCAAGGTCTTCCTGATGATACTAAATTTTATTATAAAAACCCATATCACGTGTGCTAAAGACAATATATTTCTTATTCTCTTTTATGATTTAGATGAATACATATATCGATTATAATTATGTCTAATATTTAAAAATACAAAATAAAAATCAATATTTCGTTGTTGTTGTTGCTAATTGCCATCGTTCCTGATTCGGTGATAAAATCAGAGACGAAGGCTTAGCTCTACAAGACACGAATAAGTCGACGTTAATTTTATATTGTTTCTTGGATTACTCACCAGTGTTCGGATTACTTTGATTCCCAGCATCAAAATACTTAATTTTATTCAAAACAAGATGTCACAAAAGACACTTTATGAAAGATTGAGCGATTATTTGACGGAATTGTTTGACGGAACATGATTTTAGGTTTGATGTAACTGTAATTGATAAATAAAAAATAAGATTGGATATTTTTCATAACCCCATGTAATTATTGAGGCCACCTGGTAAATATTTTTTTAATTTTAAGTCAAAATTATCGGATTCAATCTCTGGATGAATTGCCCAAAGATTTTTCAATTTAGTAAAATTGAACACGGTTTATCGGTCGAAGGGGTAGTGGACCATCGAAACTTTTACGAAAGGATTAGGTTATCTCATGAAGGGGAGTGGGCCACCGGAACTCTCACTGGCTAAACGAAATGCAATAGCGGAACTGCTACTTCACGTCCGCATAGAGGACAAAAACTCGACACAACATACGTGTGGTAGAGCTATGATGTAGCGAACTTGGCGGCGGCACGAAAATAGGTCTCGTATATATATATGGGCTGCATATGGGCTCGACCTGTGAGATATCACACTCACAGGATGCAGGCATGAAATAGCAGCTTCCGCTGTTGAGTTTTGTCCAGCTACGTTCTAATGACTCTTCTGAGGTTACAAGAGTTCACGAGCGGCAGGCGAAGTAGCCACAGATGCTATAAAAAAACAACAATAAATGTAACAATTTCGATAGAATTAATGACACATTTTACATAAATCCATTATTACGTATATGCGATAAACAATGATATCTTATTAAAAAAGCTATTGGAAAAGAGCATATAAAGTTGGGGAAAAGTTTTTTCGTGTTTTATAAATATTTTGAGACTTATGATTAAAAAACTGCGACAAGTAGTTTTGACAGTGCTTTCTTGATGGTAACCTAATACTACCTAAAGAATTCTGAAGAGACCTAAACAGGTGAAAATCTGAGGGTGCAAGGTCAGGACCATATGGTGAACGCATTAACACTTCCCAATCAAACTCTCTCAATATTTGTTGAGTGGCTAAAGATGTGTGTAGTCTAGCGTCATCATGATGAAAAACCACACCTTCTCTATTTATTAATTCCGGCCGTTTTTTCTCTGCTTCTTGCTTGAGTCTCATCAGCTGTTGACAGTAGAGATCCGAATTGATGGTTTTACCCGGCGATAAAAGCTCATAATGAATAATGCCCTTTAAATCTTACTATACATTAGCATCAACTTATTTCGAGTTGATCCGGGTTTTGCTATAGTCTCTGGAGCTTGATTTCCTTTTGACCATGATCTTTTTCGCAAGTTCTTCTCGTAAGAAATCCATTTTTGTTACCAGCGAACAATTTTCGTAAAAATGGTTTGATTTTATTACATTTCAATAGAAAATCGCAAGTGAGTACACGATTTATTAGTTTTCTTCAGCGGGCTTGTTTGGGACCCAAATATCAAACTTTTTTATGTATCAAGCTTTTTCTAAATAGGTTAAAACTGTTTTGTGGTCAATGTTCAGCTCTTCGGCTATATCGTAAGAACTAATAACCAAACTTGCTCTACTTTTTCCAAAATGGCATCGACTTTATCCGTAACTGGCCAACCAGAGCGATGTTCATCTTTGACATCAAAATTACCGAACTGAAAACGCCGGAACTAGTTTTATGCTGCTCATACTGACACTTCATTAGGTCTATAAACACCACATAGTGTTTTCGCGGCTTGTGACGCATTTTTCTTTTTTTTGCACTAAGACTTCAAAACGTGTCGAATTTCTATATTAGATTAACTCAATTTGACGGACAGAAAAACAAAGGAAAAATGGCGGAACACCGTCTTTACTTTTAGTTTTTTTTTAAATGTCATCTATTTAATTGTATCAAAACTAGTCAGATATAAACAGCACAATCAAAGAGATTCTACTATAACTTTTTACTTACAAAATACGAAAAACCTTTTTCCCAACCTATTATAATATAATCGTCATAGGCTAGATCGGGAATCCAAAAATCGCAAACGCCCATACAACTCGTAGGGTGCATGGCCGTTTCTTTTAGACTCTAGTGTTGTCTTTATTTTTGTTTATTTCAATTATCTTGTAAATGGTATTACTATAAATTCTTCAGTTATTATTATATTATGATGCTGAAAAAAATTGCTCATTTCATGTTTGCAGGCACTATCACTTTCCGTGTATTTATATCATATCAAGTCGATTTGATAAAGAACGCCCGAACTTTCGAACTATTCAGCGGCATACAAGCGATTCGAAAAAATGACAGTTTTTGAAAAAAATCTATGTATGTTTTCTAATAGAGTTGATTTCACTGCTAGGAGATACAAGCAATTAGAATTATTTCATTCGAATTCTATTTAAATCGAATCAGAATTTAATTCGAGTTCTATTCAAATTTAATTCAAAGGTAATAGAAATTCTATTCAAAGTCGGTCAACAGTGACAATTATCAACGACGTGAATGCAACGTTCGGAACTGAAGAATAGTACCCCAAAAAACGTAAACAACTTCCCTCTCGCCTCTGCCCCCGCAGCATGATCGTACGCGTGTACATACATTTAAATCGCATTTTTTGTGTTAAAATTTTTTGAGAGTAATTAGTCATGCTTTTTTTATATTAGATTTAATGTATTGCGTATATTTACGTCAGGTATTTTTTTTATCAAAACACTTGTTTACATTTAGTCAAGGGCTATATACATTGTATATATTGAAATTGCAAGTGCTGATAAGTCAATTTTATGGACTTGTGTACTTATTGGACTTGTACGTCCAAAAGTCAAGTACGATCAACTTAAGTGGTTCCGTAGCGATTTATTACATCTCAGACCTTTTACTTTTCTGCAAGTTTACTATCCACCCTGTCTCAATTCTTGAATCGCCATAGAGTCATTTCATAACAATATTTTGTATAGATTACCTCTGCTTCTTTAAAATAACATTATAAAAAAAAACAGTTTCAAACCAATTTCGAATCAGAGTAACCTAATCCGATCGAAATTCGAACAATATACGTCGAGGTACATCGGCGGTTCTGAACGATACCCATAAAGAAGATTAAAAATACGCGAAGCGTTCGAGGGAAGTCGTAAACATTTCCAATTTTCGGATTCGCCATAAATAATTTTACTCGCCTTCAACCGCCATTTTTAAATGAATAATTCATTGAACGAGACGAATTCCACGAGAACCCCTTCGAGGAATCTCCCTCGGGCGTGTGGAACCGATAGTCTTCCGGTCTCGAGTCGTAAAAAAACGTTTCCGGCACTCGAGTTCCGACTTCGCTTCCATACTAATTTTCCAATTTCTTGTAAACGATGGGTCTTCGTAGATTATAATGATTTTTTTTTTGTTTCTTGTCCTGCCTCTTTTTCTGCGTACGTATTTTTTACGATAACGATTTTATTTATGGTACTTGTTATTATAAAAATTATCTTTTATCGCCGTTGTGGTAGGCCATAACCGTATCTGTTAAAAAGTTCTTTATTGGCTCTCTTTTCACGTACAAAAACGGCCAAATTTATTATTTGTATTATTTTCATACGCGTTGATCGTTTAGCGTTTCTTCAGACTACAACTTTATGTCTCGGATTAAGTATTGAATAGTTCTTACGTTCTTAGATAAGTAGAAGTATACCTGATACCTGGTAGAAATATACCTGTAGGTAGATACATAAATGTTTATTATTTTTCTAACCAAAACTTGCAAAATAAAATTTTTTTCACAGCAAAATCCTATTAGGTGACCCAGATTTTTATTAAACAGGGGTGCTTCGGTCCTCATAGTTCCTATATTAATATCTAAGCCTAATACCAAAGTTGAAACCTATACTAAAATTTGGGGCGTCGGAACTGAACCCGATTTCGGTCGAAATGTCTAGACCCCTTTATCGCTAAATTCCGGGTCCCAGATTCGCTATGTTTGCGCCGGTCGGGCCCGCAGTTCGGTCCAAACGGGCGCCAAACGGTCCGCCCGCGCCGAACACGACCCATTCGGATCCGCGCCATTTCCCGCCATCATGGTACGGCGTAGAAGGAAATTGTCTAGATTTAGATATATTTTGGTGCGTGTGTTTCTTGTCTATGCCTGAAGTTGTATAAAAATATTTTACCTTTTAGCCTTTTTGATATCAAGACAATACAGAAACAGGCTGATGTTTTGCCCGCGTGGACATTTAATTTGATTTTAAATAAAAATTATGCATTATTATCAACATGAACTTAAATATTAATTATTATATAATTATATGAGTGTATTATTAATTTAGCACACGCAGATAACAACTTAATTTAGTCAAATTTACAGTCAAATTTTATTACAGGGCATTGTAAAAAACTTAAATTAAAATTTAAAAATTCATGACACAAATATAAACTTGTATAAAGAAAAAAAATAACTCATTGGGCTTCTATGTTTAACATAAGTAGTAGATATTTTGATCCAAGTTCGAGTCCATAACGGGTTATATCTTTGTATAATACTTTTGTTACTTATAGGTATAGTATATAAATCAATTTGAAAAGAGCTGCCCTCAAATTTCTTATTCATTCTTCTTAAGGAAAAACTGCCTTCCGAACGAATAGTAAATTCAGATTGTAATGGTATACTAATATTATAATGACGCATTTTAAGAGTTATGTATAACCTTTGAAATAAAGAGATCCTTGAATTAGAATTACACTAATCGTGAATATGTACTTCCCACGTGTCTTGAGAAATAAGTTTCGGATTTAAAATATCGATTGTAAGCTAAAAATGAAATAAATGTTAATTCAGAATTAATCAATATTTAAAGTAACTTGTTGACTATAACTTGCTGAAGTAACTTGTTTTATCCTTAGTTAGGTAATAAAGTTTGCTAAGAAATATAGACACGGTAATTGTTCAAAGGGCTGACCACGTGACTCAGCGGCTCTCATGACGGTAGGGCAGTCGAACGCTGGCAGTAGTAGTTCAGGGCCGCCAAATAGCGGCGACTATTACGGCACAGACGGGAACCGATGTTAAAAAATAGCATAGCTGACTCAACGGTACAGCTTCTGATCGAGGACAGATTTTTAGATCCGGTTTCAATTCGATTGGTTAAAATCAACCCTTAAAATCAATCAATCATTCCAATACGCTTGACGAAGAACCCGAACTGCTTGTTGCCGTCCACGGCGTTTCCCGCGAGCTATCAATCGACAATATAAAAAAAACGGACGTAATTTCGCAAAATATCCCATTCTCGGCAGGCAAAATATCCCACCGTATGGTCGGAAAAGACCGCTTCGAGTACAATACGGTACTTCTCATTTTACACTTTACCCAAAAAGGCAAAAACGTTCATAAAATAAAATCTGTCGACCAAATAAAGGGCATCAAAGTCGAAGCCCCCCATAAAAGAGGAAAACCATCGCAGTATCACAATTGGGTTTTTAAATACTTTTTTTTTGTGATAAATGGAAACATCGTATATAAGTTTTATAACAAAACTATTTTTTTTTTCGTAATAATTCAAAAGTTATTTCAAAATAAAAATTAATTTTTGAATCCAGTACCGAAGACACGCCGACAGCTCCCGAACAGACCCGAGCGTGTGTGACGTCATAATGTTAGTTGTCACTCATTGCAGTTGATGCAGCAGAAATAATAAGTACAGTGTTTTGATTGATTTAATTCTGTTGTCATTGTTAAATATTCAAATTTATATTGAAAATGTCGAACCTTAAAAGTTATCGTTCTTGGTTTGTACCTACCATAATCTACGAATACTACAAAAAAAAAAAACTCCTGACAAAATATTTTTAAATGTTCCCCAAGATGACAAACGTCCAAATAAATAGTTTCGAGCAGTGCATCGTGATAATCCCAAAACAAAATCAATTTTTTTTGTTTTGAAGATCATTTCGATGTAAGTATTTATAAATATATCAACAACAGGAATATTATCAGACTTTGCCTTAATAAATCCTTTATCACACAGCTAATCGGAATCAACTAACGACTCGTTTTTTAGCAATAAATTTTCAAAATTATTATCTAGTCACGTGTAATAGCCATAAACGCTGTACTGTTATTAAATAGTTATAACATTATGCCGTCACAACTATGGTGACCAATCATGGCGCGTTTATAGTCACGTGATTTTTTTAAAAATTTTATCAATTTTTAATCGTTTGAAAAAAAATGTTTTTTCAGTTTTTTTCATTAAATATCAATATTATTAATAATAAAGTTTTAAAATACATGAAAAAAATCAATAATTTTTTTTTCAAATTCCCAATTGCCAGCTATACGGTCACACGGTCAAAAAATGCATCACCCGTCTGCGCTGCGTAAAGTACTTAGGCGATTACGCTACAATACAGTGCTCGCATGCGAAGAACGCAAATGGATCCAGTCGGATGCGTCTTTTGCGGTGAATTCGGACATCCCGCCAGCTACCGCGGATGCCCCAGGGTCTCGAAATCCAAGCAGAACCGACAAACATACCGAAGGTCACATAACAAAAACTACATTACCGGTCCCAAGCAGACGGATATCTCCTCACCCCCTGCACATGAGTCGATCCCCACAAAAGCGGCTTCCGCGCTTGTGCCAATGCCGATGCGCGCAACCGCCCTCCACCCATGGCGGCAGCTGCCCCGCGTGCGTGGACCGTTCCACGCAAGTGATCAACCCCCTCACCATCACGCACTGCGGAAACATCCCCAACTTTCAAAACTAGCCTGTCTATTACGCAGCTTTCGGCGGCTGACGATTACGCAGAGGTCATAGCATTCGTTGCAGTTGTCGATATCAATAAGCTCGCAGCACTTGCTGTTAAAATACGTTCAGCCGCTTCGCCGGCGCAAAAACTGTTTACTCTAGCCGAGCATGCCTCCGTTACCTACGAAAAAAAAAATTATTTTCATTTGATTTTATTACATAGTCGATAATACAGTTCGATAATACAATTCTAGGTATATTTGTGAAACTTTTCGATAATTACATTTGTTACCTTAATTTTAAACAATAACGAAAAACCTATGTACGTACTCACTAACCTGTTTTTAATTAAAATTATCATTGTCGGCATTATGATCGTGGCTATAAATTGGAAAATATATTTTTTTTGAAGTGAAACTTCTATAGAATCGTTGTGATTTCAAACCGGATGCAACGGAAAAAACGACAGGTAAGAGACACAAATACAAAAATGTGTAGGACAGAGCGAGAGAGCAAATGTCGGTGTGTATGTATATAGCACACTCTTTAATACTTGTTTGTATTTAAGCATTTAACGTGTGTTAGTATATGTGAAAAGTACGTGAGCTAATACTACTGTGCACTGTATGCGGCTGCGTATTACAGCTTTTTAATAAGAAGTCAGCGCGGTGTGTTCTTTAACAGTGTTTGTGAGTATTTTTATATCTTGTTGTGCTAAATAATAAATTTTATAAAATGCCGAAAACTAATGCCGAAATGTGTCGTCAATATCGACGCAAAAAAAATGAAAATAAAATTAAAATTATAGACATATGTTAAATAAAATATAAAATACCTTTTAAAATTAATCAAAATATTTTCATTTTTAAACGAATAAACGTTGTAATTATCCTACCCTTGTTGTATATATTCATCTCATTCTTTTGTCAATTTATTGATGTTCCACTTATATCGTATGTGAATCGCACACACACCTTTTTTTATTAATGGTAAAGTCGGAAGAATTAGTTATTATAATTTAATTTTAACGATATAGTTATTAAGCAAGCGTTTAAAATTCGGAAATAAATTATGCATTTTGATATGTTCGTAGTTAGACAAATGTATAGATATAAATGAAATTTTCAAGAGATTTTTGTTTAAAAAATCATGTTTCCGAGCTTTATAGCTTTGAATGTAAATTTTAAAAAAAGGTAGCAGTTTTAAACGTGCGTAGGTCTTAGTAAAATAAAAACTTTCAAAATATTACAGCTAATATGATCTCGTGACAAAAATAGAATATAATATTAATAATAAAAAAATATTATTAATATTATGTACTAATAATAATTTTTAATATTAGTATGTAATATTAATATTGTATACTAATGATAATAATCTTATCTGATTTGAGACTTTGTATATTTGAAACAACAATGTTTCAAATATACAAAGTAATATACAAAATATACAAAATAAACTCATTACGCACCCAAATAAATTAATATCTGCTACAAAGCAGATATTAATTTATTTGGGTGCGTAATGAGTTTATTTTTATGGATAGGTTACGTGATATTACAGTGCCGGCAACTTTATTAAGTTCATTTTTCATACCTTCTTGTTGTCTTATCAATGTTTCCTAAAATAGTTGAAAAGATATTGATCATTGATGGAACAGACGTGTGAACTTTTGTGTCAGATTTTAAGTGACCGTACCGAATATCCCATTATCTTCGTATTTCGGATTAAATTTCTTTTTGAACTAACATTTAACAAAAAGTCAATTTTAAAATAAAATTTGCGTTCCATGTCTAAAGCTCAAAAGACCGTTAAAATAAGGATCGGGAGACTTTTTGTTAAATTTTAGTTTAAAAAAAAAAGTATGCGATGACGCCAACCAGGACCGATTGCTTGACGTGTCATTCTACACACGGAACGAGTGGTTTAATATGACTGAACTAAAAACTCGTTGCTCAATTCCACCGTGGTCAGGATTTCAATCGGGTACTCTCTAGTTCGAATGCAACGACTTTAACCACTGAGCCACTACAGTAACGTCAATATACGTGACAATGTAAATATGGCGTGTGTGTATGTGGTGATGTAAAAAATGTCAAAGAACATATTTCTCAATATTTTTACTGTAGCTTCACAATTTATTTATGCTTTGCACAACGCCTGAATACGTTATGTGATCGGTACAGGCGCGCTTGCAGCGAAGGTCCTGACGCCTCAAATGGGATAGGAAACAAAAGGAAACGAAATTGAGTTCAGTTCCTTTGGCGTAAAGTCCATAATTGTATGAAAATATGTTAGTTGAAATATAAAAGCGAGCGAAAAAATTATTTTAAGCACGTCGATCATAATTGATGCTTGTTAGTTTCCTGGCAAAAATTATGCAGTCTTTGTAATCATGCTCGGTTTAAACAAAAGGATATAAGAAAACGCTGGTTAGAGTAAAAAAATATATTCGTTCTTCTCTGTACAAAAAAAAAACAAAAACAAAGTTTTAGCGACAGTCGACAACAAAATATTGCATAATTCCTACACGTGATTGGCAATAAATTATGTAATCCATTTTGTAAGATTTCAATTTCCATTCTTTTTTTCGGAAGTTGCGTTAGATAAATCGTTTTACATTAAAAATCATCACCGACATTATGTAATATTTTTGTAAATACTCATATCGGGGTAAATGAAAATTTTCGTATCTACTTACAACCAAAACTTTTAAGCAACCGCTGTTTCGATATAACCCTGTTTGAGTGCCTCGAGGCATTTATTTTATGGTGTCGACTTGACAAAGAGCTTTCTACGTAGTTATTTCTTAGTAAAGGATATCGGATACAGAAGCTAGTGGGACTGACGTTGACGTATTACGGTATCTCATCGTTATTCTTGGCGCCCTCTAACGTCCGACACAAAAAAGGGGAGATTTGGATGTTGGACGCCTCCTTTTTCTATTCGATCTTCTATGTGCACTGCAAATAGATTAATTTAGCCTATTTTTGACTAATATTCTACATGTCAGATATCTGCCTATTTGTTTCGTCAGGTCTGTATTATCTGACTGTCGAGAAACATGTTTCCACAATCTTCGTATTTTAGTTCCAAATGTTTTGACCTTCACGTTAATTTAGTACAGTAATTACGCGATTACCGGATTGGCTGCTGATTTTCCTTTTGTCTATTTACAAATCTTTGCGAGTCTTCGTCGTCGTCTTTAATCTTACAAGTCTTTTGTCTATTAGTAAAGTTATCTTTATACGTTTATATAAATTTAACAGCGATATTTTTAGTTGTTGAAATAATTATAAAATCTTCACTTACGGTTTTTATATTTGATTTTTTTTTAGGTTTGCCGTTTTTTGGTTTCGAGCATACCTTACGAGAGATATGAATCTGTATTAAAATAGAAAATATCATTCCCGCTTGCTCTTAAAGCGGAAGCCTATCTAATTAAAAGTTTAAGAGGGCAACGCTTTTCCCGCGAAAAGCGTGAAACGCCGAATACGTAGGCGGCGGGCACTCGTAAATCTTGACGCAGCCGTCGGCTCGGTGCCAGCGGCCGGGCTGCCTGTTCGTATGTAACTGCTGTGAGCCATGCGTTTGTGTAAAAGGCAACATGCGGTTGCGCCTCCCTAGACGTAGATAGCGCTCCGATGACGTCACAATAAAAAAACAACGAAACGTGTTGGTTGGAACGAAATCCCTTTCTTTATGTATTATATATCAAATAACAGCCACAATGAAATATTTCTTTTAATAAGAGATCTTGTACAACTATATATTATTTCAGATTGATACCTAAATTACAAAATATTTGTTTTAAAAGAAACCTAAGTAACTGTAAAAAATAAAGTTAAAATAGCTTGTGTACTTGAGTGCACACGTAAAAAGTTATACTTTTTTAGCTGAACAAAAAAAACACAACAACAAAAAGCCAATATCGCGTGGTTTTGTCAAGCGGCCCCGCATCCAAGTACTAACCGCGCCCGACTTTGCTTGATTTTGCTGATCGTGTTCGCGTCGAAAACGTTCCTACTCACCCCGACATACACACGGCGTGAATATATTCACAAATTTATTTTCAGTCCTATAGTTTGTATAAACAGGTTTCGAACTCTTAACTCGTATGGAAAACATCGCTCTTTCGGTGCGATTTATAGTGAAATTTACAAAACAGAATAATTTTGTACATATAGATTTATTTGTAAATAAAGGTATGAGTTTTAATTCCGAAATGCATCGAACACTTATGGAGTTTAGTACCACGGTAATCCTTCAGAGGGTCGATCACATGACATAGATATCGGCAACCCTCATTACAGTAGGACCGCCGACCGCTGCCCTGGTACTCTCTATGCTCGGAGCAGCAGCATCAGATACTTCAAGCCCAACAAAATTTTGTGCTGCGGATGATCGCAAAGGCTGGCTGGTACGTCAAGAATGACGTAATCGCCAGGGACGTACGGGTGCAATATATCGAGGACTTCGTCCGGTTACAGGCGCTATACCTGTTCAATTATGCAGACGAGGGCCCGATACTATTGCTCCACAACCTGACGTTTCAGTACAAGCGACCGCCCGGTGGACACCAACTCCTTCGAGTCGACATCCATCCATCCTCCATCGACAGACGTCAATAGCGTCAATAGAGTGGTTATTTGGTCTCATGACCCGTACGGGCAATGTCCCCCCACGAAAAGAAGCCCGAGTCCGAGCCAAAGGCTCACGCCTGCACCTGCAGCCGGAAACGATTGCAGAAGACCCGATGACGACGACGCCAGAGAGCGGCGCCCGTTACGATACGACCCGGAATCGATGTTAGAAAATAGCATAGTTGTCTTGACTGTACGGCTTCCGATCGAGGACATATTTTGAGATCCGGACCGCTTTGATTCAATTGGTCTAAATTCAACCCGTGTAATTAGTCGCTCTCTGAAGGACGAATCTGAAAATAGCAGAAAATAGTATTAGAATGCAGCTGCATACTGCATTCAGCCTGCGCTACTTCAGTACTGCACTTAGTCTGCAGTCTACTATAGTACATAGCATACATATCGGTTGATTTACAACATCAACTGATCTGAAAGTCGCTAACAATGCAGCTCTTGTGCCTGCTAAAAAATGTTGAAGATGCTATGTCGCTAGCAATAGGTTTTAAACCTAATCTAAGGAATCTGTTTTAGCAAGTGTCATCGACTCAAAATTTTGTCTTCTGATCCGAATTAATGATCGTGCCCATCTTTATCAAGTGAGTTTGTTAGAGATGGCCGTATGAAAGAAATGCCTAATTAATATATTTCGCTATTAATTCAATAAAGTGGAGTCGTATTTAAAGCAATTTATAGTGGTAGAGCCATGCTGCAGTCAACTTGCTGGGCCGCTCGACCAGCGAGATATTTCACAGAATTCAGAACTGAAGTAACAGTTTTCGCTGTTGCATTTCATCTAGTGAATGAAAGTTCTGGTGGATCACACTCCCTCCATCAATCCCTTCTACATCAGGCACTTTATTGCTACCCAAGAAGCCTCTAACACTGATGACTCCTCTGTGATTGCGAGTGTCTATGTACGGTTATGATCACCGATACTCTGGTGGCTCGCAAGCTCGTTTGCCTCTTGCAAATGTTATACAAAAATAATAATTCAATACATTTTGCATGACATCATAGTACAACATCCATGCAAAACTTCGTACAAAAACAAATGAAAAATGATAATGGCAAGTGAAGAAATGTCTCTTTGCAAAAAGTTTGTTTTTGGTTTAAAATACTTGAAAAGATATTGAGAAGATTGAAAGAAATTTCGACGACCCGGTGTCTTGCTATTAACCGAATTTAAGTGAATGTTTGCTTTAGTTTCTTAAAAAAAACTTTGCTAAGTAAGGATTTAATGTCGAAATTCAACTGTTTTTTAATATGCGCGAGCCAAGCCCAATAATCGCTACAGGCGTATTCTGCCGGAAATAGATGCCATAGCCGAATTCACAGTTGTGTCCACTGAAGAGGGTGATACCATCAATATCATAGCTTATTGAAATGCAGAATGAATTTTCCTGCAATCTGCGTGCTTTATGAAAAGTAAAAATAAAATTCCATTGAATAAATGAATGCCATGTTTTTCTTACGTGTTTATATCTCACAAATCAGCTTATATTGTTTCAGTTATAATTTTTAGGTTTCTTTCAAATCAAGATCCATATCATGAAAATCAGCCGGAAATGCTTAACTTTTACTCCATGACCACTTTGTTGAAATTTTATGTGCCTGAATATGCCAACTTGAAATTATTCCACTTTCATATAAATAACACACATCAAATTTTTTGCAATCACTTAATTGAGCAGTGTTTAAATGCCACAAATCTAATTTATATGAAGTGTTAATAATGGATAAAACAAAATCCATGACGCCGAACGCTGAGACCTTGGTCCTTGGAAACCTTGAAGATCATGGACGAAGGACTTGTTAAATAAAGCCTATGAGTTAAATATCTTCAGTAGAAAACGCGACTTCTGAATTTAAGTCAATTAGAGTTTTTATTTTATTCCAACGTAATATCTAATCATGGTTTCGTCGGTGACTGAACTACTGTACCTATCTCTTTTGCAGTCGGTATTCCTATAACACTACCTGTTCAATAGATTGGTATATCTTTGTCACACCAGGAAGAACCACTCAACAAAATAGTGACAAATAAATGTAAGCCTGTTTTAATTTTAAAATACATATCCTCTATTCCACAAAAAGTTATCTAGACTCGTAAAAAATCAAGCAAGTTGATACATATACTCTTGACTTTTGGGTCTTCTTCACTTTTTTTTGTCATTAGAAAGTACGGAACCCTAAAAATTGACGTTAATTTATGGTCGAGAATAACATTTGGCAATAATGAAAGACAAGAAGGCTGATGAACCAATCGCAACAAAAATCTGTCAAACGACTTTCTGAATATAGTGCTAATGAAAATTAACAGCTGATAAGTGCTGGATGCGGTGCAAAGTATTACACTATGTAAACCACGATGGCGAAACGTGGTAGAGAAACTTACCTGACTACCCACTATTGGGAAAAATACCGTGAAATTATGTGAAAAAATGTAATTTTATAATAAAAATACTCGGCTGTCTACTTACAGAGCAGCGTTCGTCAGATAACATCGCTGTATCCAGGAAATGACGCTTCGACGCGGTATCGGCGCATCGCTCAAGACAATCTTCGTTTTGTTTGTCTTTTTCCCTTTGGGTTTCACGAAGTGGGGCTTAACAGATGGATGCCGTTATGTTAATATTAAAACATCGACAATATTGTAATATTTAACATTGAACAAATTCTATAAAGATTCACTGTGACCAGAAATATAAATTCTGGTTTTTATTTGGACTGTAACAACTGTCTTATTTTGTTTAGTTGATTAAATATGTATTACAAAAAGATATAATATTTATATTTAAACATTAATTATCGTCACTCACCGAGTTAAATATTGGACAGGACTAGTGCTTTTGGAAATTATTTAAGACAAAGTATAAATGGTAATTAAAAAAAAAAACTAAAACATTAAAAATCGTAAAATATTCTTAATACAATTTAAGTACAAAATGCTATACAAACATCTTATAACAGTTTTGAAACCGGTGTCAGTCTATATTGAAGGCCGACCATAAAATTACATCACACGAATTTCATGATTTTCGGAGTCACCTCGTGCTTACCTTATGTGGTCACATTTGTGTGACCTCGATTCCCTGATGTGACGTCATATATTTTTGCAATATTCATTTTAGAAATTAATAAATTAAAGCAGCATTTTTCAAAGTGATGTGCACATACGCAGTTTAAAATCCTTTTTCCTAAAATTACAACAAGCCTCAAACGTGGTATTGACCTTTCAGCGTATGACAAAGGTGGCCATACTTATAGCGAAAAAGTTTTTTGTTAGATTAAAAGCCTCCTTCACCATCTCCTTTTAAACTGACATTCAATAAAAAAGTCACTTTTAAAATTAATTTAGCATTCCACATCTTCCTTTTGACTATTATTCCGCCTAAACCTCGTTTAGAAGAAGACATGAAACGAAAATTTTATTTTAATAATGGCTTTTTGTCAAAAGTCAATTTCTAAAACGGCCGCAGAGGCTTCTAAGATGTTTTAAGATGTAGAATTTTAATAGGTATTTTAGATTTTACGTGTGAGGTCACTAAAGTTCGAATTCGTGTCCCCCCCTATGTCACACGACATCATACTTCGTTTTGACCCGTTTAAAATGTGACGTGTTTTACGGATGACCCCAGTCTGGTTGGTTGAGTTGTTTGGCGGACGTGCTCGCACTCCGCTATTGTGACTCAGCTACTGGATGCGATTTCTGCTTTCGCTGCTTTTCAGCTTTCACTTTTAAATTTTTAATTTAAATTTCTTCAAGTTATTATTTTATCGCGTAATTAGTGACAATGTTGTGTCGTGTCGTATGTATCGTGTGTCGCGAGATTTATCCCATCGGTCTTAGGTAACGGTCGGTCCCGCCGGGGGACCGCGCTCGCGCCGCCGCTGCGTTTTAGCACGCTTTTCAAATTAATTATGTATATAGTGCGTAATTAAATTACATTATTTGTATAGTGTTTTTAACTTCCCGCTAATAAAATTGAAAATTTTCTAAAATTTTCGGGAAATTATTGTTTTTAACCCATTTTGCAAAAATCAAGTTCTCATCAGATCTCGACGTTCTGAGGGTCCAGGAAGCTTCCCTGATCATCCCTGAGATGATGTATGTCTGTGTGGATGTGTATGTGTGTGTGTATGTGTGGATGTATGTAAACCTCTTATAACTTTTAAACGGCTAGACCGAATCAAGCCCACTAAACGGCGTTCCAAAGAGTTTCACCAAACTTAGATTTCCTGAAAGTTTGGATCAATTTGGACCCGTAGATTTTGAGAAATTTTCAAAAAGCTAAGAAAAAAATTTTTTTTTAAGTGTTTTATTTTTCAAATAACTTTAAAATGGCTTGACCGATCAATTCCAAAATCTAATCAGGTCTTAACCTATTAAAAACACGTCGATTGCCGCAAACCGTGTCAAAATCGGTTGATTCGTTTATGAGAAATCGTTGTCGAAAGAAATCGAAAAAAAAAACAGTTTTTTTGGAATAACTGCGAAATGGCTTGACCGATCGATTTCAAATTCTAACCAATTTTTAATCCTGTAAAAACACGTCGATTTCCGCAAACCGGGTCAAAATCGTTTCATTCGTTTGCGAGAAATCGTTGTCAAAAGAAATCAGAAACAAATCGTTTTTTTACTCAAAAAATCGCGTCGAATCCCGTATATTTTCGAGTGTTTTGAGCTCTTAAATTGCGGGAAGTTTCAGGGTTGGCCTACAGGGTTAACCTATTTTTATAAGTGCTGCGGCGCTCGCGAGTTTAGCGAGCTAGTGTTAGGTGCGTTCCTATTAAGATAAGGCTGTATGTTATTGTTAATTTTATTTTGTAAAAGTAATTAATTATAATTTTTTCTTATTTTAAATTCACTATAATCTCCTACCTTGCAGGGATGGGATAATTGGTTCAGTTTAACATGGCATATCTTAACGCAACTCAGGTGAAGGAACTATTCGTATAGTTCCTTTATGAAAAATGATTAAGATGCGTGCGAGTCAGCGTCCATGTCATTCAGGCAGCCCAATAATATGGAGCTGGACTCTGGCCTCGGGGGGCGCCAACTATTTTTATTGAGTCACTGGCGTCCCCAAACTCATCATACTCGGTGAAACATATAAAAAAAATGGATTACTCATTATATTCTAGCTATTCACTTACTCACTGTAAGCTGAACTTCTATACTTTGTATACAATGTGTCACACTGAACTTGGTTTTTACCACCAATCAAAGGGAGCACATAAAAATTATCGGAAACGAAGAATTCTATTGGCTCAACGACATACAGTGAGAGGCCGGAGTAAGGAGGAAGCTTTTATTGCGAACGCTAAAAGCTCCGAAGCGGATTAATTCCGCTAATTCCGCGCACGGGAAAATTGCGAGGGTAACCGGCCGGAAGGGATCGCTGGGAATTGATATTCTCTTCTCGTTATTGCTACCGATCGTGTCGTATGAAATTGATTCTAAGAATCTGTAAAATCGTCGACCCTGTAGGCCATCCCTAAAACTTTCCGCTGTGGTATTTATCGATGTGTCTTTAAGCTCCTCGAACTTTAAATATCGTCAATAAGTTTTTTGAGCTTAAAGATTTGAAAGAGGGTTGACCTTGCGAGCCATCTTCGAAATTCTTACAACTTTCGAATTCGAAACGTTAAAAAATAAAGTACCAATAAATTATTAAGTTCATTACGCTCAAGACATCGGTTTCAGTGCTTTGCAAATTTACCAACTTAAAAATATAATTCTAATACTTTTCGAGTTCACATATATATATAATATACAATACGTTTTTCTTTTTTTTTAATTTTTCAACTACTATATCTTTCGAAGGTGTTGTTCGATTTTGATTTGCTTTATGACGTCCAACGCAGTTTAATAAACACAAAAGATGACCGAATCTTTCCCATGCATTTTGAAAAATCTTTTTTTTAATCTCTGTTAACCATATCTTTAGAACAAAGTCACCGATTTTGATATAATTTACAACGATAGACGCTGTTGCTTAAAGAACGCAACTAGTTAATTTTAAGTTTTATTGGTAGAATAATTTAAAGGATATTCTAAGGAAATACTTTTTAAAAAACTTTCCTCCACAAAAGCATCTCTTGAATGAATCAACCGATTTTAATATATTTTGCAATTATCAACGTTTGTTTCTAAAGAAAACAACTGAATAGATTTTGGAATTTATCGATATAACAGTTCACAAAATATTATAAAAAAAACTTTATAAACCTTTTCTTCAATGATATTTTTTGAACAATTCAACCGATTTTTATGCTGTTTGCGGCAGTCGAAGCAACTCTTTGAGAAAAAGAGATGATTACATTTTGGTGTCGATCGTTACACTAGTCTAAAAATTATTTCCATAAAACATTTTTCTAAAAATTTTATTTTTGAGATTCATTAAAATCTACGGGGAAAAACTTGTTCAACATTTTGGAAAATTTAACTTGACTAGACCCCCTTCGAATGCCGCAAACTGCGTTTAGATTTATTAATCCTTTTAAAAGTTATGAGAGGTTTACATAGATACATACAGATAAATACACACACACGCACGCATCCAATGGATAGTGCGCGCGCGCGCATACACACACACACAACACATATGCATGTACACGTACAACAGCATGGAGATATCACTCGGGAAATGCTCGAAATAGATTGATAGGGCCCGTAGACGTCAAGATCTTGTCAAAACTTGATATTCGAAAATCGGGTTCAATACAGTAGTTTTCTAACTGTTAATTTAATTTATTTTAGCAACTATGCTTTTCGAACGTATGAAGAGATTTGATTATGGTTTGCAGTATTCGACAGAGTTCATTGAATCCCGTAGTGTGTTGTTAGATTTTGCAAGTAATAGACTAAGTCTTTCGAACAGATTGATTCACCTAGATCGGCTTTCCGATATTTGGCTAAGCTTAGATCTGATTAAGTCAAGTGGATTCGGAAAGAATAAGGAAAAATCCTGTTTGTGTGTATGTATATGCGGCGCGTGTGTGTATGCCCAACTGTCAACAACATCGCAATTTTATTGAACGTCTGCCAAAGAAATACACTAAGTTTCTCTTCAAAAAGCAATAAATCGTCTGACATTAATCTAACCCAAACTAATATCGGACTACCAACAAATTAGGGCATCAGTTGACAATTATTCTCGCAAAAAAAACTCTCGGGCGACGCCGACGCCGAAGCAATACATCAAAGTCGCAAAAAGCGAGACGCCCCCTCGCGGCCGTCGTCGGATAGCGAGCTTTAACGAAATGAAATATTTGTCGCGATGCAATTCCCGGTAAATGCGAGCCATCCTCGTATATAACACGCTAAGTTGCTTTCTCTGTAAAGGATTTTGTGACACGTCGCTCCCGGGATTTATACGTGAGATTGACATAAGTTTGATGATCACGAAAGTGGCGCTCGTCTTAGACGTTTTCTAATAAAAAGGTTTTTGAATTTCCACCGGGGTAAGTGGGATTGTAAAAAGAAAATTGGAAATGTAATTATTGTTTTAGAGCGATTTTACGAAGTGTAATTTTTATGAAGTGTCGGTCTGTTAATATTTTACAATAGCATTCCGTTCATCTTTTCTTCATATGTAGAAGTGTGTATGTTTCTATTTATAAAGGTGTATGTGTGTGTGAACAGTATAAGAAACATTACAAAGAAGCCTTTATTTCTATTGTTATTAACTTTTGGTTATGGTTATGAATGATTACTCTTGTGTGTGAATATAAAACCTGTATTCAGTATTGAGTTTGCAATCCGGCATATTGGAATTGTTATAGAAAAAACTATAAAATGTTTATGTTTATCGAGTGTAGCATCTCCGGTTAGACTGTCCGCAACAATGCGTGAATTCATATACTAAATATACACGCCTAGTATTATAGCCCATTGCTACCATGCGCAAGTATTGGTCTAGTGCTTAAAATGCGCGCATGCAACACTAGGCTAGTTCATTGACAACTGGCGCTATTGTAGCTGGGTCTAATTTTTTTTTTTTTTTTTTTTGTTTTCCTCTAGCGACGAGGAGGGGGTTAAAAATGTCTATCCTGCACACCCTCGCGCCCGTACGCGTGGGTAGTGTGGGACTGAAACCCACTAAAAAATTCCCCCTGAAGAAAGCATAATTGGTTCGGCGATGCTGTTAGCTGGTATTCTGTTCAGCTTCACCTTATGCGGCCGGACAACACACGGGGGTGTTGACGGCGCGTGACTTGCCATGAGGGGGATCTCTTTGAGATCCCCTCGGCACAGGAAGTCACTGGAACACCAGCACGGGTTGGGTCCATTTTGTTATCAGACCGAGTGGTCCGGAGCGCGATAGATGACCCAAAATCTAGGTCAATATAAAATCTAGAATAAACTAGTGACTATTCAATCGTCATTTTGTTTATTTAGATCTCTGAGCCTTTCGACTTCGACTGTGAAATCGTCAGGCGGATCGGTGATAATATTCCGTGGCCTACGGATAAAGTGATAGGGGGGTGGCGCCTCGTAGGAGGCTGCTGCTGCAAGTAGCGGATTCGGGTGCGATTCCGCGATAGAGAAAAAACGCTCGGAGGCGTCTTTCATATATTTACGGATTGATGGTAAATCTGAGTCCCTATGGAGGACTGAGTTTTTGACGCACCAATGTGCATTGGTGGCGGCTCTGCAGAATTTATTCTGCAGGACTAGCAGTTTTTTAAGTCTGTTCGGAGCGGCGTGAGCAAACACAGGGGATGCGTATGTCAGCACCGTCCTTATACACATTAAGTAGAGGGTACGCTTATTGCGTAATGAAAGTTTGCTATTTCTACCGAGCATGCCTCTGAGGCGTGACTGGTAGAAAATTGCTGTTTTCCTGACACGCTTGATGTGGTCTCGGAAGTGGAGATTTCTGTCAAGCGTGATGCCTAGATATTTGTAGGTATGTTGCCACGGAATAGGTGTGTTGTTAATGCGGAGAGGAGGGGTACCGCGAGCGACTACTTCTGGACTCCTGCCTTTTCTATGAATAAACGATATTGCTGCCGATTTCTCGGCATTCACCTCGATCCTCCAGGTTTGAAACCATCGAGCCAGCTCCTCGATGGCCATCTGGAGGAGAGGGTAGATGCTCCGCTCTGTTTGACCGCGCAGGTACAGGGCGGTATCGTCCGTGAATAACGCTAGCTGGACGCCTGACGACGATCGCGGTATATCATTTGTGTACACAGAGTACAGAAGGGGAGAGAGCGCTGAGCCTTGAGGTACTCCCGCTCTTATCATTCTTCTGGAGGAATGTGTATTTTCATGTTTAAATACGAAGTGTCTGTCAGTTAAGTAGTTGTGTATGATAAGTATGAGACGATCAGGGACTTTTAAAAGATATAATTTGTGAATGAGACCTGCGTGCCATACTCTGTCAAAGGCCTTGGCTACGTCGAAAAAGACCGCTACGGTCCTTTTCTTTGTTTTAAAGCCCTCCGTGATATATTCTACTAGCCGGAGGGCTTGCTGGGGGCAAGAGTGATTCGGTCTGAACCCGAATTGTTCGTTAATGATAAGGCCTTTGCCAAATAAGTAGTCGCTTAAGCGCGTCTTTAGAATTTTTTCGTACATTTTGCCTAGACCGCTCAAAAGGCTGATTGGTCTATAGCTGGCCGGGAGGTCACGAGGTTTCCCAGGCTTTGGAATGCCGATTACCTCGGCTTCCTTCCAGACGGGAGGGAAGTAACTATTTTTTAGGCACGCATTAAATATTACGACCAAAAGCGATAAAAGTGTTGTTGGAAAGCATTTAATAGCTTTATTACTAATGCCATCCAGGCCCGGTGCCTTTTTGGCTTTTAAATCCTTGACGAGTTTCTGAACTTCGTCTCGGGAGACTGGAGCGAGATCGTCTGATGGATCGAGGGAGGTTTTGTGACGGACCTCCTCTTCGATGCGTGTGATGTGTTGGATGTCGTGTGGCGGGAGGGTGTGAGAACATTGAAGTTCTATGCTATCCGCGATGCATTCCGCTTTTTCTTTATCGTCAACCGCGAGGGAGCTATCGGGTTTTTTTAAGGGTGGCGTGGGAAGGTACCCTTCTGACTTTAACGCCTTGGTCACTTTCCAGAAGGCTTGGTGTGAGGGAGAGATGTCTTCCATGAGGTTGCTCCATTCCTCATTTTTGACTTCGAACATGCGTGCTCTCGCTCGACGTTGGAGAGCCCGCGCTCTGGACCTATTCTCTCTAGAGGGATAAGCGTACGCGAGACGCAGAGCAGCGTTCTTGGCTCTCAACAGTTCAAGAGCGTCCGCGGGCAGTTTCCGGCGGTCGATAGACTCCGGAACCTCCCGTGAACACTTCTTGACCACCGTCCTGATGTGGTTGGTGAGAGCCCCTATGGATGAGTCAATTTCGTCGGTCGTTTCAATGACGTCCGGGATATTATTAAGTGCGGGAGTATCGACTTCCTCAAGCGCGGTCGATACTCTTTTCCAATCTGTGATTTTATCATGGCTTAGGACACCCACCGGTGGGCGGTCCCTAGCCAGGGAGAACAGGACGGTGGTCTGAGTCGAGTCGATGAATCGGCTCGATGCAATACGTTAAGCAACTTCCTTTGTTATAGCTATATCTATAGTGGAGGGACGCGAAACTAAGTCGTCTGGATAGTGTCGGAGTAAGAGGCGCGACGATATCGAATTTTAGTTTTCTCGACAGTTTGGCCAATTTATTACCACCAGGATTGAGCACAACCCCAATTGGTGTGTTTACAATTGAAGTCGCCGAAGAGATAACGGCATCCCCTAAGGCGAGGAGGGCTTCGATGTCGCTCCGGAGCAACTTTTTAGAGGGTGATAAATAGATCGAGACAATGACGATTGATTTGTGACCCGTCATTGCAAGTCTACAACCGGTGGCCTCTATATTTGAAAGGTTAGGTAAGTCGATCGGGCAACATTGCAACGATCGCTTATAGTAAATTGCAGTACCGCCTAATGGAGCGTCAGTCCTGTCCGTGCGTAACTGTACATATCCTGCTAGATTGCAAGATTTTGGCCTATTTGGTTTCAGGAGAGTTTCCTGTACCAGAACTATGTCGATTCCGTACTCCTTTGTACACTGACCTAATTCTAATATATTATTAGTTAGACCGCGCGCGTTAAACGAGAGAAGAGTTAAGTTATTGGGTTTATGGCGCCCAGCTGGAGGGGGGAGGGTGCATCCGGTTGCACTAGTCATTGTTGTCTAAATAAATTCTAATTTGACTAACAGGTGATGGTGTTTAACGAGGACAAAGAGTTTTTCCTCATTATTTCTACAGCATCTAATATCCCTAGCGAACTCGGATATCTCCGAGCTCTTAATTACTCTAAGCACAGACATCACCGTTTGGATGTCTGCTGCGAAGGCTGCCGCAGAGTCTGGAATTGGGACTGAACGCACGGTAGGCGGCCTACGAGGGTCGCGCGGGTTTATCGCCCGTGGCGGCTCTGGTTCGGCCCTCGGGGGCTGATTTCTCCCCCATGGATTAGTGGAGGGCACGGGCGCGGGAACGAACCCGTCGTCAGTGGCCTTTAACGGTTTTTTAGCACCTAAAGAGGGGAAGTTAACATTATTTTGAGTTGGGGGGAGTTTGGCCTTACTTGCCTGGTTTACGTCTGTCTTGTGAGTTTTCTGGGAATAACTTTGGGTGCTTTCGGACACCCTTTGTAATTCGCCGTATGGCTTACCCACAGTTCACGCAGGAGGCTTTTCAGCTCATTCCTTTGTGAGTGGACACTCTTTAGTCCAATGTGCACTGACGCAGCGCGCTGCGCGGCAGCAGTTGCGCTTGCGTGGCCATACCGCTGACAGCGGTGACATTGCCCCGGGGCGCCTTTTTTATGCGGGTTCTCTACCCGTATGCCCGAGAGGCCGCATACTTTGGTGAGATCGCGGGAGATAGCGCGCGCCTCATCTGATTTAGTAAGGACAACTAAAACAAGACCCGTCGATGACCCGTCCCGGCGGTAGATACGGTGCACCGCGTAAACCGGGTAACCTTGGTTGTAGAGATCAGATTTGATATCATCTGTCTCGATGTCATTCGGAATTCCACGAATAACTACTTTTAACTTACGCTCTTCATCGAGAGCGTAAGTGTGAAATTGGATATTATTTTCAATGAGGTATTTGTTGAGCTTACGGAAAGTCTCAACATCCGGAACTGTGATTTTAATGTTATCATCGGCCACTCTGACCGCCTTTGTATAATTTATACGCAGACGTGTACAGTCTGCCGATACTTTGATGAAATTAGAACCTTTTCGCAGATAAAAAGGTGGGGGAACTTTTCCCTTAGGGGGCGCTGTAGGCTTAGAGCCTAAATTCTTTACAGCATTGTCGTTCGCGGTCGACTGTCCGGAGGCGGTGACTGATCTTCGAGTGGGGGAGCTATTAATGTTATCAGGAGGTGATGATGATGAAGCGCCGGCGTTCATTGTCACACTCGGTACGGCAGGAGTATTGTCTGTTTCCATAACAGTCACTGTCGCCTCCCGACGACGGGCGGCTTTGGCCTTTTTGATTACTTTCTTACACTGTCCGATTTGGTGGAACCGTTTGATTCGGATGCATCGCTGTCCGATGCTACAACGGTACTATCGGAGCCCGTTGAATCATCGTCAGACATTTCGCTAGCTTGGCGTTTGCCCTTTCTAGCTGGTGAACGCGTCGCTGACGCAGAGCGGCTCGACTGGTTACTAGAGGCTCTGCTAGATGAGTTAGAAGTGACCTGACTCGAGGCGCGGCTCGGTATAGGGGTAGATTTAGCCACAAGGTTGGCTAAGAGATCATTCGGGCATTGATACCCTATGTCTAGTAACGCTTTTTCTAGTGTTTCTTGGATTAGTTTCGAGGAAACTGGACGTGGGTCGACCGTCTCCACGCCCGCGAAGGGGAGTTACTATCCATAATGACCTATCACCTAAAATTATTATTGTTTGTACTACCAACGGAATTATAAGTAAGATAGAATAGTAAATTATTAATTTAAAATAAAAACTCACTATTCGATGTCGGAATCACTTATCTGGGTCACAAAGCAAATATGGTCCTATAAATACTTAGGTGTCACGCTCGACAGAAACCTCCTCTTCCGGGAGCACATCGCGCGTGTTAGAAAGACTGCGCTTTTCTACACAGCAAGGCTCGGAGCCATGCTCGGTAGAAAAAGCAAACTATCAAGGCGCAATAAGCGCACTATATACAAAATTGCATAAGGACGGTGATGACATACGCGTCACCAGTCTTCGCTCACGCCGCTCCGACAGCACTGGATAGGCTACAAGTTATACAAAATAAATTCTGTAGGTCACTACGGATGCACATTGGTGCGTCCGTAATTCAATTCTACATAGGGACCTCGAACTCCCCACCTTATCAAAGTACATGAAGGACGCATCGAAGCGATTTTTCGACATCGCGGGATCACATCCCAATGCGCTCCTTCGAGCGGCGGTTGACTATCAGCCGCCGCCCCCCAACCACTATATCCGTAGGCCACGGAACGTACTCGTACTGGTTGATCCACCTGACGCTCTTATAGCGGCAGTTGATAGCCTTAATGACGTCAACGACACGCATGACTGACTCAGAATAGGACAGTCCGTTAGTTAGGGCACTAACCTAAACTCCCTTACTCCACCCGACCGCCGCAGACCGCTCCCGGCCGGGCAGGAGGAACGGGAACCGACCCGTGACGGTTCCCGGTGACATCCTATGACGAGACGTCACCCTTCAGGAGTCGTCCATAGGGCATGTCACGCGCCGTCGGCACTCTCATGTGCCGTCCGGCCGCGCTCGGTGAAGCTATAGAAGTCGTCCGACCGGTCGCCAGACTCGTCGCCTGACTACATAGCATAGCCGATCACCGACTTCACTTTCAGGGGGAATTTTTTAGTGGGTTTCAGCCCCACACTACCCACGCGTACGGGCGCGAGGGTGTGCGGGATAGACATTTTTTACACCCTCCACGTCGCAAGTGGGAAACAAAAAAAAAAAAGCAAATATGGTAAAGTTTATTTACTGACAACTAAAACTATTTTGTACAAGATTAACACGTGGTTGTGTTATCAGATATAAGGAAAAGGGTCAATATTTAGTTTACCGTTTTCCTAAAGCAAAACTTAGTACTTTGATTGAAAGCTATTCGAGGAGAGTTTGCATTTAAACAAGGTTCGAGATTATGTCGTAAACACTTCATAGATAGTCATTAAGGATAATACACAGATAAATATTAATTTTTGCTTTATTAAGACGGTATAAAATGATTACATCACTTTAATTGATAAGTTAACTAGTTTTTATATCATTTAAATATAAACACTTCGTAGATAGTCATTAAGGATAATACACAGATAAATATTAATTTTTGCTTTATTAAGACGGTATAAAATGATTACATCACTTTAATTGATAAGTTAACTAGTTTTTATATCATTTAAATATAAACACTTCATAGATAGTCATTAAGGATAATACACAGATAAATATTAGTTTTATTTTATTAAGACGGTATTAAATGATGACATTTCTTTAATTGATAAGTTAACTAGTTTTTATATCATTTAAATATAAACACTTCATAGATAATCATTAAGAATAATACACAGATAAATATTAGTTTCATTTTATTAAGACGGTACAAAATGTGTAACGGCGATTTCAGCTATCGCCGCGTAAGCCCGCACCCCGGATTGCCTCTCTTCACGAGCGCACGCTTTTCTCTGTGTGGTCGGCGGATTTCTTGCAGTGTGGCGGCGATCAATGATGGACAGCGTTTTCTTTCAGACTTCTTTATTCAGCCGAGCTTTACAAGGTGACGGTTGGCTAGCAACTGTGTCGGATGCACCACTCCCACTGCATTTTATAGGTGGTGCATCCGTTGCACATGTGAGTTGCATACATTTTAATTGGGGAGGCGTGGCCATGCACTTAATTTGCATATGCATTGGCTTCGCTTCGGTGGATCTTCCACACCCTCGATTTTCAGGGTGCAGGTGCGGGACGGAGGACTTATTGTTGCCTCATGCCCGGGCGTCTTCTCGTCGGGGACACGACCCCGACGGCTCAAGTGGCAATGGTCCGTATCTGATGGATCCATTGTTGACATCTTGCCGGAGCCCAGTCGCCGACCCACACGCGGGCGCGCGCGGTCATTGCGCAGGCGCAGCCGGGCGGTGGAGGGGCTCCGGCGTAAGTTGCTCGACGAGGGAGGCACAGCTCAGGCTGGACACGCAGCCGACCGCCGGTGGTCGGACGCTGGTGGACGCCGACCGGATCAAGGCGGCACGCATCGGTGACCCGCGTTGGCGTAGATCTGACCGAGCGCGCCTGCCGACCGCTGATCAGGCTATCCACGCGTCGGACGGCAGCAGCCAGGGCAGTACGTGTCAGCGAGCCGTGTCCTTCAACCTCTTCTTTTCTCTCTAGCCCTTGTCGTGGTGTCGATCCGGTGCCTACGCTGGACCACCCGCGGGCGCGCGCGTCACCGCGCATGCGCTCAGCGTCAGGTGGGGGGGCACCGGGTTGTGAGGAGGTAGTGTCCGAGGGCGGGAGGGAGGCGCGGAACAGGCCGCACACGCAGCCGACCGCCGGTAGTTGGACGCTGGTGGACGCCTACCGGATCAAGGCGGCACGCATCGGTGACCCGCGTTGGCGTAGATCTAACCGAGCGCGCCTGCCGACCGCTAATCAGGCTATCCACGCGTCGGACGGCGGCAGCCAGGGCAGTACGTGTCAGCGAGCCGCGTCCTTCACCTCTTCTTCGTTCTTCGATCACCCATCTTCTTCTTCCTTCTTCTTTCTTCGATCGGTCTTCTTCAGTCTTCAATCTTCAATCCGGTGCCTACGCCGGGCCACCCGCGGGCGCGCGCGTCATTGCGCATGCGCTCAGCGGCGGGTGGGGGCACCGGGTTGCGGAGTGGTGGTTGACGAGGGGGGCACAGCTCAGCCACGCATGCGTCAGCGAGCCGGTGTCCTCTTCTTCTCGCTCCGGCCCTCGTCTGGGTCGTCTTTCCGATCGACGAGGGGCCCCCCGAAGCATCGGTTCACAATTAGAATAATTGTTCCCACGATGTCCGGGTAGGCGCCCCGCCGTCCGCAGCGTGGTAGGCGCGCGGCGCGTCGGACACTTCAGCGTCCGGTAAGCGCCGGGGCGGCGTACCAGTGCATTCTGCACTTGCGCGGGGGCCGCGGTGCCGAGCCGCCTGCATTTTAATAAATTAAAATGCGGCGACATCAGCTTTGGTGCGGTGATGTTTATCCGGGATCTCAATAAATTGAGGGTAGTCACAAAATATGCAGGCCGGTCCGGGGCGCGGCGAAGCGCGGCGCACGGCGCGTGTTCGGCAGCACACGCGCGCGGGACGGCCTGCGTTGGTCCCTCGTGGGCGTCGGGCGTCCTCAACGGCTTGTGCCGGAGGTGTATGCGGTGATTGTACTCGCACTCGCGGGAGACGTGACGATCTTGGTGAGCTGGCGTCCGATCCCGCTGCGCCACGCCGAGGCGTGCGCCGCAGGCCGCTGCCGGGAGTCAACTGTTGCATTGGCGCCACTAGCGCCCGAGACACCGATTAGCGGCCGTGCCGTAATGACGGCCGCTTTTTAAGGCCTATCATTGGTCCTCCCCACCAAAGCACGATTTCGTATGCAACTCACACGCACATTACATTTCGAATGTTTTATTTATCAAATTCAAAATTCTAAAAGCAAACAACAAACAAATATTTCTCCTAAAAACTAGTCCCTACCTGGGTAATTAAAAAACTATACAAAAAAACTCTTTAATAAAATACATAGAACACACACAAATATAAAACACTTTTAAGCACGTATAAGACACAATACAATTTTTAAATTTACATTAATTGCGCGGCTGTCCGTAACAAAATTATTACATCTCTTTAATTGATAAGTTAACTAGTTTTTATATCATTTAAATATAAACACTTCATAGATAGTCATTAAGGATAATACACAGATAAATATTACTTTTATTTTGTTAAGACGGTATAAAATAATTACATCTCTTTAATTGATAAGTTAACCAGTTTTTATATCATTTAAATATTAACATAAATACGTACGAAAATATACAGTTGCTTTCGTATTCAAATAAAACCAGAAACCCCCTAATATTACACGAAAAGTCTAGACAATAGCGTTTGACAGGCCGAAATAACCGTAGAAGTTTGTTTGAAGATGGTCCATTAAGGAAAAAACCGGACTTCTTATAGGTTTTTCTATATATAATTTATAAATAATGAATTATGCATTGGTTGCAAAGATAATGGTAAATTTTCTTCTATTTTCTAGGTAATTTCATCTATTATCTAAAGAAACCGAATTTATTTTAAAATTATGAAAAACGTATATATTTGAGAACCTTACAACTATTATTTATGTATATATTAACTTATTACATTATACTTCTAGATGCACATATGATCATGTAAGGGTATCGCTTTTTATTCGGGCGTACGGAACCCTAAAAAAGCATTACAATCAAATACAATAGAAAATTGAAAAGGCTCTCTCTATGTTGACGCCCTCTATACTTAGTTTTCACTGATCCCGTTATAGAAGGAAGAATAATTGAAAAAAAATGTTGTGGACAACCACAGAAAATAGGTGTTCTGTGGTGGCCATCAACTGGTTCAGTTATCTGGATCACAGAACATAAAAAAAAGAATAGAAATGGTAAACGGGCGGGAGGCGTGTGCCCGATATATGAGCAAACGACGGAATAACTTTGGAACGAAAGGAGCTCCGCGAAATAATTCTTAAAATTCCGTCTTCCGTGAAGTGGAAATTCCGTAGTCAAGTGCCTATTGTGACTCGAGGATGTGTTCCTCACCATCGATAAATCAAAAATATAGGTGAAAATCTGTGTATGTAAGCTTCAACATGTTTTATGTGAGAACAAATTGTTAACACTTGTATACATTACTGGATGTGTTCGTAGTCCATTTAGACCTAAACAGTTGTAATAAGCAGTGTACAACGTGATAAAATCGTTTTGATTGTTTTTTTCTGTAGTATCTGAATTATGGAAAAAGGAACAATTCGTTCATCAGCTCATGTAGTTAAAACTGAAAATTTCTATATGCGATATCGATACGATTATTATGGGATTTTGAATTTGTGAATTTGTGTTTGCTAATTTGTTAATTTCTCATTTAATTTTCTTTATAAGTGATCTTTGGTCAACAGAATAGTTTCACAAAAACCGCGTTTAATTAAAGTTAACAAGCTATTACTACATCCTTATATAATATGAAATTATATTTTTTATTAAAAATATTCAACAAGTTAACAAAAAACAATAGCTTGATAAGTATATATTATTTAAAAGACAATATTTAATTATTATACGTAATATTTCAATAAATATATGAATATATAAATTAATACTGCATTTTATTATAATAGTTAAATGTACTGTCTTAATAAAACTTTGTGAATCATTTTATCAGTAACAATGATGTACAATTTTTAAACAATTATCGATGTTGACTTTAACTGGCCACAACACTAACAACAAAGTCATAAATAATAATCACTTCGAACTAAACTATAACAAAAAAAAAAAATAACAAGAGAAAATTGTTAAATTTCCTGCAATAATGATAAATTCAACACATTTATTTTTTTTTATTTATAACTTTTCTTTACCTAACACACTACCATTGTTTTTGTCGTCGTGAAATCGTGAATCAAACCGTATACTTTTCGTTTACATTTTTTAATTTCTAAAAAGAATCTGGTCCATAAAACATGAATTATAAATACGCAGCCTGTATTGAGGTATCTCCTTGAGACATACAAAGGCTGCGAAGCGACAGGATCCAACTATGAAAAGTTTCCCCTGCACGGCGAAACCTTTATGAGCGAAGGTTATACGGGGAAAAAATGAACAACAATAACAACATGATTGATAACGCGTCCTGATGCTGACGCAATACGAATACATGCCTATATTTTTATTTTAATAAAATTTGAAATTTCAGTAGATAATATTATTTTTGTAAAGCTTATGAATATTGTTTTAAGATTAGACTCAACTGAATATGGACGAATGTTAAAAATTGCAACTTTATTTCATATTGTTTTATCGACGTCTACTCTATCTAATATCTGCGAATTGAAAAAAAAAACAAACTAAGGCTATGTTTTATACTTTTGGAATGCATTCTAAAATAGGTTCTAACGCAGTTTGTAATCGGTCAACCTTGGACTATGAACACAGTAAGACGTACAGTACAATGCATAGAACTTTGCCGCTGTGAAGTTGGTCGGGAAAGTAGTTACGCACAGAGCAATTGCGTAAAGTAGTTACGCACAGAGATGAAGGAAGGGTCAGGGCGATAATACTTGCGCAGTATATTATTCGAAGCCAATTCAGAGCGGCAGAGTTTCGTGCGTTGTACTGTGCGTTCATATAGGTGCTGTTGGAGAATTTCCGATGTCCATTTGTGTGACTTGTTATTTTCTATACTTCTGTTTTTACATTGTAGAAATATCAATGAAAAACATTAATTTAACATTTATTCCATCGAAACATAAAAAAAAGATGTATCACAGAAAAAAAAATTAACTGAGTTACTTCAGAGAGAATATATTTTCCTTACAATATATAATATCTACTTTGATATAATAGATATTACATCAATTCATTTCGACACGGTCCCTACGTCACATAAGCCACTATATTGCCCAACGTCGCGCCCTTCGGTAGAAATAAGTTCGGCGGGATTAACCCTTGGCGTTATTAGGTTCAATTTGTGGAAGGCAGGAGATATTCCACAGACGTGGCAACTTTTCCCTACATATAACCACGTATGTCGATAGCAAAACTTCTACGGAATAGAAAGTTTTTTTACGAGCGTGCATAGACTCAAGTGCCTGCGAAATATATATCGATTTTATAAGGAATTACCAGGGCATAAGAATTCAACGAAAAATAACACGAGAAAAATTTAAACACGACGACAAAAAGGTCGGTAATAAAGTAAGAACCATGTGGATTAAAAGTCAAATTAAATTATTGCATTGTTACATGAGGGGGGGGGGGGTTTAACCCTTTTTTTTTATCTGAAATAAAAAGGTTGCAGTGGGATGATATGTCGCAGGAAATTTGAAGCAAATAAAGCACGCTAATGACGTATTCGTACTCGCTTGCATAAATATAATAATGTTTAAGAATGCATAGACAATGATTTTTCACAGATGTATGAATTCTAAGTGACAAAAACTGCATTGGCTATTGTACAAATCTTGTAGATTATAGACGTGAAGAGCATGAAGTATGACGCATAGAGACATCTGATGAAGGCTTCGACTTCACTTCGAAGGAGGAAAGATATTGTATTCATTTTTAATGGAATATCAAACCTCGTCAATAGCTACTGAATAAAAGAGACAATATAGAAAATCTATGGACAAACAGGAGAGAAAAGGTACCGGAGTGATTGGTCTTTGCCAATTTTTATACAGGTGTTTTACGTAGTATGCCTTTTTATTTAAAATCTCACGCCCGATTTTTATTAAAACTTTTCTTCAGAAGGGTAGATGTAGACTACAGATCTGCATATGGTATATGTATACTCACCTTGCTTCACTAACATCTTTCAAAGCTTTCATGTAAGCTCTTCGGTTATCAGTGCTCGAAATTTCACAATTTCAATATGAAACTTATTATATCGGCATAAGATTTTTTCGGGTAACATTTACCAACTCTTCCTTTACATACATTCACTTCATAATTTTTTTCTCCACAGTTTACTTTCATCAGTGCTTTGAAAATTTCCAAACTACCTCAAAGTATATTTTTCTACCCAAACCACTACTTCTTCTTTAAATTCACATAGTTGTTTCGTGTTAATGTACATTTGCCAAACAGTTGGTACAGTATGCTCCACTGCCAGGGCGTCTCTCACGAAACCTTAAAACATCCAGCAGTTTCCTTCACTTTCACTCCCTTCTTTGCTTTCTTCCATACCAATTTCATTCTCAACATCACTTACACATTCATTTGCAGTACTACTTTTACCCGCGACGGTATCTTGACATGCGCAAACACTTTTAAAATGCCTTTTCACATAATTTCCTTTAATCGATAAACCTTGAGTAAGAGAATTCGTCCCAAAATTATTCGAGAAACTCATATCGTAGCCATTTGTTTCAACCACTTGTACTAATTTATTTTTGTTTGTTTATTTTAAGCTTATTTGTTTAACTGCCTATCCTTTACAATTTATAGTTAATAATAAATTTAGCCATGTTTTTTATTCGCATCTTCTAATTCCTTCACTTACTACCGATCATTGTCTTTTTTACTAACGTTCGTTTTCTTATTGCCTCCATATAATTTTTTCGCTCCACATATATCATTATTCCGTTCATAATTTTATCCGAGATTTTTTTAATGTACTCATCTTTTACATTCGGATTTTAACGCTTTACAACTTTCAACCATTTTGGCTCCGTAGTAATCGTTCTGACGTATTGGACGTTGACAAAAGCTTTAATTCCGTATTACAGCAACCTTTGTAGACAGCAGAGTACTTATTTCAAAATATGTATATTTTTATGTCATTCGTTTAATATTGCGTAGTTAAGTGTTGACACTTGGAAATAAAACTAATTTTGAAATGTAAACCAAACTTGTTTGAAGATATTTATATAAAATATTAAAACTACTGTCATCAGTTCGATATGCGTAGAATTATCTGAATATTGAATATGTCAACGCACGTTCACAAAATAGAACAAAAACAAGCATCCAGCGATATCGGCCATATAAATGCGTCTTTACAAATAATTCACAGGCGAGGTAAAGTAAATTCCACTCTTATTGCATGTCTACCGAAACTAGGATAACGGTAGAATTTTCCGACTTATATGTCGTCGTTCCTTATATATTTTTATCCACTTCTCTTATGTCGTATTTGACAAGTTTTTCTTGTCACGTATTGCTAACATCGTTACGTAAATATACTATGACATATTTTAATAAAATTTTGTGGTCGGAAGATTTTCTTTTTAAGGATATGTTTAGGGTATCAATGCCGGTTTTGACAAACAAATGTATTCTTCGTTTAGTTTGAAAAAAACTGTTTTTATCGGCGTAATGAACACGTCTTTTTAAATAACTACATATTTACAAAATGCCTCATTTGTGATTACGTAATATATGTCTAAGCTATTTTTGAATTATCATACATATATTTTCTTAAGATCACTTTCAAATCCTGGGTTTATGGTAGTAGATTTGTTTAGAATCAAATGATCGAACAACCCAATCACTTATAATCTCCGATCTGATTCGTCAATCCCGATACAATTAGTGCGTAACAAAAGTTGAACTTTACAATTAATTTATTTTCATTAGTTCTACATTAATAGTTTTTATCTGGTTGAAAGCAATATTTTTTTCTTTCATATGGAAAATGTAAATTAGAAAGAAATTTTATATTAACCTCATGCATTTATTGGTAGTAAGGAATTTTATAGTACATTCACTTATACACGGATTGTAAGTATAGAATAATATTATTGGTGAGTGTATTTTTGTTACAATTTTAGCTATTGCACAGTCATTTGAGGTTTCTTATGGGGTGACTTTCTATAATAAAACATCAACACCAGTAAAACACGAGTATAAGTGATCACGATAAAGGTCCTTTGCACTAGCGATAACAAAAAGGGAGTCCAATGGTGTGTATACAATGGGCAGAAACAGTCACCGTGATTGGCTAATGACAAAGTCGTCGCTTCCCTTAGAGGCGATTGGCCTGCATTTCTTACCATGAGGGGTTATTAGTTATATAAGTAGTTAACTCGAAATTTGGGTTGTCCGAGTTGTTTAATGTAGGTATGGGCAACCTTTGACATGTTGTTGGTCAAACTTTAGCGTGCAAATACGTTCGTGGGCCGCGTTCAAAAAGTAGTGCATTTTAAAGTAGTGTTTGAAATTAGTGTTCATAATTTTTAGCGCTTGATATCGGATATGAAATTTTTCAAAATATCTCGCGGGCCGGGTCAAATCTTACAGCGAGCCGGTGGTTGCCCACATATGGTTTAGTGTGTAATGAGAACCCCTCACGTGCGTACACATGATCAATTAGACAATCAAATCGCTGCACTATTAATCAAATAATTTGTGTTCTCCATTAAAATCATTTTTAGTCAGTTTTTACCGTTCACTGTAGGCTAATATTTTATAGCAGTTGACGCTTGAATTTTTTTTCGATATTTTTACTTCCTCTCCTAGTGTTTTTCATTAGCACCTTGATCACCACGCCAAACAGACAAAGCGACGATTATCTTCCAGACATCTCATATATTATCCACCTTCAATATGACTATCATCACAACTTCTTAAATTGTCAATCCATATACAGTAAGTACATTTTCTGGCCGTACTTAGTAATCTCATACCAAACATTCGGGAAGCATCGCGCGTCAGTCAGACTTTATGCTGTTCATGTACTATGCAAAAGACATTATTAGTGTCTGTCGTACGGTCCGATTTGCCGCTGTTCATCTAACCATCTGTCGTATTCATCTGTTAGTTAAAATTGTATCACTTGCTTCGCACATTTCTGACACATTTTTATAGCCGTCATCAGCGGCCTTATCCCTATAGGTTAATATCGTATCCATTATATGTAAACGATGCTAGCACGAAAAAAAACTTTTGAAAATATACGACACGCTATTGCTAGGTAGTTCGACGCGACGCTGATAACTGATGTTACCCGCTTACGGCGCTGATTGCTCCCGCACTGCCTCATTATCGAATACAAGGTCACGTACTAAGGGTGGAGTCACATAATAAGGGTGGGGTTACATACCTAAGGGAGGGGTCACATACCTAAGGGTTGGGTCAAACGATAGACCTGACGCCGCCAGGTCGTATCCCAATAATGAAGAATATCGAATACATATAATAATATACACGAAGCAGTGATGATTGAAAAATCGTTTCGAGAAATATTGTTAAGCATGTTATCGCAAAGGCATTATAAAATATAGTATTTTTAATAATTTCCACATAATAATTTGTACGTCTATGAAATTATAAATCTTCAAATTATGAAGACTTATGATTTCTAATCATAACGAACCTTTCAAACCAATGAAATTCAAACCTATATATGTTTGAAGACAATAAATCTCAAGTATGAAGTAAGGAAAGGATCTAAGTAATCAATTTTGATCTATAAAAAAAGGAAGGATTTGCAGACTATGAAAGACTATGCAGTCAAAAACACAGTCTAGGTAGTGACCAATAGATGGTACCAAATATATTTATACAATATGACAGAGAAAGTCGAACTGTTTCTTGAAAATGGTTATACTAAATCATTCGCCATATCCATATCCTGTCAACTGGGGGTTGGCAATGAGTGGTTTTTGGGATACCTAAGGCATTTTTTTTATTCCTAAATAAAACAATAATTTTAAAAGATTGCTCATGGCCGGGCACTCAACTCATACATTTCTGAAAGATGATGAATTAATATTAGTCTTGAATGACGTTCTATTCTAAAAACTTTAGTACCGTAGGAAAATTACTTTATTAGCAAGTCTTTTATTTTTTTGTGGTTAGTCGAAAATTTTACTTAAATTACTGCAAAAAAAACATACAAATTGATAATACAACATGAAAGTTTTTGTTAACTATTCTAACGGTTTGGATAAAAAAATCAATACAAAATAAAATAAATAACGAACTTGGAAATCAAATCAAGAATTGAATTAAGCTCTTAAAAATGGACAGTGAAATAGAGAATAAAAGTGTATACGAATATGATAGTTAATCTCTAATTTAAAAAAAGAAAAATTGCATGTTAATTTTCAATAGATGTGTGTTATTTAGATTTTATACCAAAAAAGCTTACTAAAGTTCATATCATCACGAATCACATTTATTGTATATACTTTTCTTTCGTAGATGATAAGCTTTATTATTATTTTAATTAATTTCTTAAATTAGCATGAAGTTTTACTAAGAACTAAGACAACTTCAGATCACTTCTCGTATATTATTTTAATACATCGTCTATTTTATGAAAAATAGGTAAATAAAATTATAAAGGGCCAAGGATCCGCAAAATCAATCCTTAGTCTGAGTCTATTGAATTTTTTGTTTACGGGGTAACGAACAAATGCGGATGAGAGCGTTAATATCAGGAGTGGATCTACTTAAGGTCTTTTTAGACTGCAGCCCAGGGCTCCGTGGATACAAAGGGCCCCCAACCCGCATTGAAAACAATAGATGATATTTGTTGTGAAGTAAAAAAAAATATCTACATTAAAAAAAAACTATCATAAGATTGACAACCCTGAAGTCAATTAACCCGTGTGCGCGTTTATCGAACAGAACAGGGAATTCCCAATCGCTTTATTCGGTCTCGAAGTATTTTCGATCATGCGTGTGCGTTTATTACGGGGAATTGGCAAAATGTAGAAGAAAGGTAGTTTTACAATTTATATAACACAACTACATATAACCTTTTAATGATGTCGTATAGTTGCTGTTTGTATACACAGACACGAAGCAATATTGAATAAATAAAATATTTTATTGTATTTTTTTACATGCCGTACAGACTGGTCGTTAAAAATTAATTTTTTTGCGATTTTCCCTACGAAGCTTTCTTTTGCTGAGAAAACAATCTATTGCACAAATATTAAGTGATCATTAAGTGCTAATTTAGTGCTAATGAAAGATATTTGAAACGATATATTTGTATCCTTATCCTATCCGTATAAAGATATCATTTGCGCGCATAAAAATGCGTACATCAGACTGGCAGTTCCTAAACTTTTAACGCTATTCTTCCAAGGTTATTGGTAGAAAATATAAAAGTGCTTTTTCGTATAAAATGCCCAACACAAATTTAGTCCTATTAAGAGTGTAATACTAGTTTAATTAAAAATTTCTCATTATTTATGCGAGCGTTAATTTTTTTTTTGCACAATGAATTGCGCAATGATGCCTCCTTAAACACTTAGTGTCTAGTAAAAAATTTAATGATCCTGTAGCAGATATATGTTTTCTTATGATCAATCTTCCGTTTTGTATTGAAAAAATTCTTTTTCGGGACCCAGTAAACATTGGCAGTGTCACAAAGCTTTAAACTTAATGTTTAAAGCTTCGTGAAACTGCCAATGTTTGTCTTTTATTTATTAAAGACGGGTGAGCCAGTATTACTATACCTTACGTCTCCAAATCGTTAGTTGTTTATCTAACGGTATGTGGTGATGCGTTGTCATGATTAAGGAGAATCCTAAAGCGAAGTCGTTTCTCCCGAACTTTTGCCAAAACAAGCGACTAACCATTGTTAGTGTACCAATATGCAGTGGGTATTTTTTTATCTTCTAATAAAATTATTACATAATGACCTATCTTTCCCGAAAAAGGCCACCATCTTTTTTCCAAACGTTCGATCTCCTTTTAGGTTAGTGAACAACTCCTCGAAAGAAAGCACTCACAGAAGATACTGAGTCTTTTGGTTTCGGGATCGTAACAGCAAATCCTTTCTTTCGCTTTTCTGTAACTATGTTAGCTTTAGTCATCTGTAACTATGTCGTATGCGGTATTTGAGTTGCCATCAGAAAATTTGTATCATTCAGCGGCACTATTATGGTGTTAAATAATGCAAATTTTCCGGTATTAATATACGACGGAGTTTTTGAACTTCGAAGAAATTATGAGGTATCCACCGAGTACAAAGCTTCCTGACCGTTAAATGTACATGAAGAATTTTATGCACTCGACTCATATCAACATCCAAGGGTTATTCTAATCTGCTGGTAGGTCACTCTTTTCTCAGTCCGTATCATGAGCCGCTCGACACTGATGTTATTTTCGGTCGTCGCCGTGGAAGAAGGTTCGCGACTCAGATGATTAGTCAGATTAGTGCAACCACGTTTGAACTAGTTAAACCAGTTATAAATAGTGGCAAGGGATGAAACTTCACAGTGAAAGGACAAACGAAGGCTGACATATTTTTATTGTTGGTTTAAATGTCAAGGAAAGTGACAGAAAATTATTACATGAAAATTTTCTGGCGTTAAATTCATGTTGAAGTTAGATAAATAATTTTCATTTTACACCAATTCGTCAAAACAGATGATAGATTAATGCAATATACATAATAATCTTTTAAATGTAAATTTTTTTTTTTCATTTTACAGTTTCTAAGTGGGCAATCTTATAAATTTTATGTGTACGCACACTTACTGGAGTGCACATAACTTGTGTTCATATCTCGGCGGATCGATTGATGTCAATCGATATCGATCGGTAAAAATTAACCCCTTCAATATGCAGGGTGGTTACGTTGAAGGAGCCGCGAGAGACAGAGGGCCACGGGAGAGAGGGGAGAGAATACGCGTGTCAGGTGTAAAGAACCTCGATCACAGGACATGAAGAGAGATTTGAAATTGTGAGTGCGTAAGTAACTCTCGTCCGATATTATAAAAGAAAACGAATAGTAAGATACACACCTGGCAGCCGACTCCAAAGATCTAGGTCGATTGAAAGCGACCTACTGATAAAAACAGCGAAAAATTAGTTTGGACGATTGCCACGATCGATTGTCTACTCCGATCGACTAGTAAACAATTAATAAACAAGCACTGTTATATAATAATCCTTGTTATACAATAGTTATATAATATTATATAACAGTTCTAAATAAACCAATTATATATACAAATGTTATATTTAGAAGCTTCCATGATAAATTTGCTTGCCTGTGTATTAAGACCTATTAAATTGTGTACATAGGAAATACATTGAGATTTCATCACATTATTTTAATTGTTTTAAATCCATATATTTATTATATAATGTAAGTATGAATACTAAATAAAAGTAGTGTTATTACAAATGGTTTTATAGCGGAAATTATGAAGTTTCACGACCGTTCACATATTACGATAGAAATAAGTTTTTTTTTTTATGCAATAGGTTGTACAACAGCCGACATTTTTATTTCCTTAGCATTTATCTCCGCGCGACCCCCATACATTACGCCGCCGCCAAAGGCACGGCGGATACGCCACGTCACGGCGACGCATGGCCAATGTCACAGATTTATGCTACACGACTCGCTGGTTTACTTGAAAATGGATTTGGGGGTCGTGTAAATAAAGACGAATAGGGAGATAAGGGCTTGCTTCTTTAGGATTCCGTATCAAATGAGTATCCTTTATAATTTTATTACGTCAATTTTTCATAGTATAAGCACACTGTTCTGCACTTCTGGCCGTTAATAAGTTCTGCACTTCCTGTTTGAATTTCGAACGTTATATTTTTCAAAACATAATAAACTCATTCATTGGTTAAATTTTTTTTGGCAGGAAGTCGCATGTCAATTGTTTTTAATACAAATTTGAAATTCGTCGTCCGTACCAAAATGAACTTAATACAAAAAGATTTTAAAACGACGATTTTTTATGATTTTAAAAGTTCACCGTTCTCCGCGAGAATGCACTGGTTAGTTTCAAGTCATATACAGTTATAGGTTTTAATTTAAAATTATAGATGTTATAGAATCGAGATATACTACTATAATTTACTAACTAATAACTAATGACTAAAATATGGTTACCACAGAATTCATAACAAAAAATGGTGCCATTTATAAAGTAACCTATTCAATTTTTTTACTTTTTGATTCTCGATTTAAGTATTTTAGTTAACTTTCTTAAGAAAGTAAACGAAGTTGCTATACTTAAATGATTATTGTTCATTTTCTTCTTACGACCGTAGGATATATGTATTGCGTTATCCTTCCCAAAAAGTCCACACAGAAAAATCTCTTATAATTTTGGCTGCGGCTGCGCCGTGAGAGTTTCAGCACTTACGAAGGATCATGTCACATGGAGTTCCATCCGGTCTACAATGAGCTACAAATCTTGAATTAAATAGCACTCCTATTCAATCCATGATAGAAACAGTGTTAATAGACGATGTCTAGTAATAAAACTCCAGTCCACGCCCTTTAATGAGTTCATGTGAGCTATCAAAAATATTTTTTTGCGAATTTTGTACAACGAAATTAAATATCACTTATTTAATAGTGCGTTAATGAATTAAGATGTTAATATTTCGTAACACTTTTTCGCCTAATGTTAAACCAAAATATTATCACAATCGTTATTTTTACAGTTATTTACAAGTATTTGCTCGAGATCAAAACTGAGCAACTTTTGATTGAAAATTACTAAAAAGTAAGCTATCAGCAGATTCTGATTCATCTGATATTAAACAGTCTTCTTTCTATTCCACTGTGAATTAAATTCCTCTAGCACGAATTCCTCTAACATCAGCCCAAACTTGTTATCACTCCTTGGTTGGTTTGCACACATTTAAGGATCAAAAATCTTCGTCAATCCAGTTTTGACTAAAAGCCTTGGATTCGTATTCGTAATTACTTACTCGCTCAAATATTCCTTGTGACAATGTGAGTAGAAACGATAGCCGAGGCCTCGGAGGCCTCGCTGGCTCTGTTCACCGCCTGACCGATAGGCAAAGAAGGATCTTTGTTTGATTCCATCACTTTACCTTTCCTTCTATTCTGTCCATACATTCTTAGGATATCGTATCATATCTTATCGTATCGTATCTTGGGTTGATTTGTAGAAATTATCAATTTCATAGTACTAAAGTTGACATTTTCGTACCGATTAAAATGGTTTTAGGAAATAATAAATCTTAGAAGCGAAACGACAAGAATGATATAACAACAAAAGAGCCCAGCTAAAAACCAACGCTGTGGCTCAAGCTGCATCTTTTTTCTGAGCTTGTCACCTTCTGTGCATTTTGTTTTGTATTTCGTAAAGATTAAATGTGTTAGTTAAGTTAATTTTAAGATGTCACATTTATGTCATTTTATTTTTTGTGGGCAGAATAAAGGATTATTAATTTATACATAACACCGTCGTATTTCTTTATTCGTTTCATTCACTAAACAGTCTTTTAAACTATAACTCTATCTTATTATATAAAACTAAGTCGAAACACACCAGAATAAATTATTGATAATATCTTTCATTTTACGTGAAAGGACCAGCTATCCTTTGTATTCGGTCCGATATCAATTTTTATGATCTTATAGCGAAGGCTCACTTATATTCAGATCAAAGAGCTAGAAGCTCATACCTTTACGCTAATCTAATGCGAGTTAAGGGTTGTCTAAGACTAATGCGATTACGGATTAAGGGATGAACAGGTTAGCGTGATCTTCGAGACAATATGTAACTGGTTTAATTCGGCAAAAGTTAAAAACTCCTTGCTCAGTTCTCGGTTAATTAGGAAATGTATTCGTCCGAAGTCAACCTGCTGATCAATCAACCGCAACCGTTGTAATCCATTTGATAGATCTTATCAGACAATATATTAGTGGTCATCCAACCGCGTCATTCGGCCACTTAACAAGCGATTCAACCTGGTTGTATTGATGAAACTATCACCGACAGATCACTTAGGTAACAACTGTTTCTTTACGGACAATCAACTAAAAAATTGAAGATAGGATTGAGCGTTCATCGTGTTTGAGTAAATGTACCAAAGGAAAAAAATGATGCTAGAGAAAGAACCTAGCATTCTTCAATAAAAAAAAACGACCGAATGCTAGACCACTTCAGGTATGGAAATAAAGAATTACCCACCACGTTGTACAGTCTCGACTATTTATTATATTTTTTTTTTCTAGAAATTCGAGCTAAATTGAGTAGAACAGTATTTTGATGATAAAAAGCAGACGTAATAAAACCATTGAAGAGATGCTCTAATACGAATGGATTCATAGATTCATTAACTTGGTTTCGTCGGATGACCACGATGATGCAGATGTATTGTTTCTTTTTTGACACCCCGAAAACTTCCTCTGCTGCACATGTGAATAAATATTTTATGTTGTTATATTTCTCAAAACAATTACGCTCTGATGTACGCGAAAAAATAAATATTTCCAGCACAAGGTAACATCTTTTACGTATTTTATTTTCCGATGTAATTAATATGTACATCGTCACATAATAGTGCTTTTTAAATTATTGTAGAAGATAATCTTTTTATTGTAGTAAAAGAGCATCACTCTGAATTTTATTTACCATATTTTTTTTATAATGAATTCGAACCATTCCTGTTTGTTTTATATTCAAGTACATGTCTCCAGTCCGATGCGTAAACGCCAGCGTCAACACACAAACCTATTCAGACCCTCGGGTTTATTCTCTACGGAACCCTCTCAGCGCATGAGTCCCTCTGCTATAAATTACCATTAGTTGTTCACACGAACGGTAGGTGTTTATAGAGAGGCAGCGGTGCGTGCTGGGCGGGTCCCTTACATGGCCTAAACAAATAAGGAAAAGGGATATAATACTGTTAACTTAATGCTACAGCGAGGAGAACTACATTAAAGCCTTATTCACTTACACCTGAAATAAGTTGTCATGTTGTTATGAGCATTAAAAAGCTAATTATCGTCCTTATAATGCTACTCTAAGCGAGGCGTTAAAAAAACATTATAATCAATACATATGAAAGCCATTTTTCGATTTATATAATGAAATAATGCTTAGATATGTATTATTTCACTTACTCAGATGAGTAAACCTAAGGACGTACTTAAAACATTTTTCTCTATGTATAATTCCTTTCAAAAAGTTTCAATTTAAGAGGTATTTTATATTTTTGATTTATTACGATAGGTAAATATCTGTCTATTGATACTGGAATATTCTCTAAACTTAATTAATTAGGCAGGTATATATGACATGTGCCATGTTGTATGATATCTCTTCATATTTATCAAATAAGATGATATATCATCTTATTTGTCTTCGGTATAGATGATATTAAATCTCTTTTAGGTATTATCTTCTTAACATACATAGGACACACTGAAAATTTCTGAAATGAATGAGAAAAAATTAGTATAAATGTTCAAAAATGAATTTATTGTCCCTCAAGATATTTTCGTTAGCATAAATGCAGTTTTTTATGCGAAAAAAGCAATTTTTAAACATTTGTGCCAGTTCTCCCCGGTGACCTCTTAAACATGTTTTCCGTATTCTTCGGTAGCCCCTTCTGGTGATGAAAATCGTTGACCGCGTAATTGGGTCTTAATTTTTGCGAACAAAAAAAAGTAACGAGGTGACAGGTAGAAACTACATGCAGGATTGCTCATAAGTTTTACATTTTTTTCCTTCAACTGGCAACTTTCCTTTCCTGAGAACTGGCATTGTCGTGGTGCAAGATGATATGAACTTTACAGTTATCTTTACAGAGTCCGTCCACAACTTTCGGCAAATAAATGGTTGTGTACCAATCACTATTCACGGTACGACAATTGTCCAAAGCAACACTAGCCACGTGTCCCGTATTAAATATTACAAAAAGAAGCAATCATCCTCTTAAAGGCACGTCCAGGACTTGCCAGGAGAACTAATAACTTATAGGTGATGCGATTTGATGTGACATATGAGAATTAGAGGCAATCAATGTTAAGTGAATAGCATATTTAGTGCATACCTATAGCAACGACATCTTCGGTCTGTGTTTTCGTGTAGCGCATCAATTCTTGCGACATTACTTACTACTTATAACTATCCAAGAATAATGTAAGTACATGATGACATTTATTATATGGATGAGAAATTGACGAACTATATGCATTTTGCGATGAGGTAACCTACATCAGACCTTGGCCAATTTATCCCGTGTTTCAGACGTTCAGAAGTGGCGTTATCGCTTACCCTGGAGAGCCCCTTAGGCTGTTTTTCCCCTTTGTATGCTACAGAAACAAATTTCAGGCTTGCCATAAAAATTGGCATTAATTTAAATCTTAATTCTTTTATTCGCGGAGCTAACATTACCGCACATCTTTCGCCCTTAAATTGGCCTTTTTCTCGAATTGTCTTTTTTATATTTTCGACTTGTGATAATCAGTAAATGCATACAGTAATATGTATTTACTGAATAGCATTATTTCTAATTATATTAACTCCTTCTACTTATTAAAGCAGGAGGAGTAAATATTATTGGGAATAATAAAATAGACTTAATTGCTTTTCTCTGGAACAACAAAAGAAACAACGGGTGAAACTTTTGTATTGTTTCTTTTGTTGCTTTATTTTTTATTTTTTTTAAAGCATATTTATTTCACTCATATTAAATGCACAACTCTCAAACGTCTCCTTTATTGCGTTAGCGATTTATAAACTCGAGTATATAACTGTAGTGTTTTTTATTACGTTATATGTACATAAAAGATGGTCAATAAATAATCATTTAAGTAAACCAAATGAAATATCAACTTCTTTATTGAAAATTTCGTACGTTTAAACATAGTCATTATTTTTATGGGAAATTTTAAACCAACCGTACAGAACATGCATGAAATGCGACTGTGGAAAATTTCTGCCCACGTAAAGAATTTTCAGACACTAAAAACCATGTTGGCGTTTGCATGTGACGCGTCGCAATTGCGGTCTGACCGCGACAGAGGGCGTGTGTGGCGGGCGGCCAAATGAAATATCACATTTTATCTAGATCTTATTTACTCTGCAGATATAGAGTTCACTAAATTTTAATACTTGAAATATTATACTTTATATTGCACTTCGTGTTGTTATAAATAAACCTTGCATTTATAGCATTTCATAAGCACACGAACTTTCCAGTTCGGTTGTAGCTTTGAACGACCGTTATTGTCATGAAACTTGCTTAAATAAATTAAAGTCTTTGCTTAGCACATAAGCTCAAATAAAGCGCTCATACTCCTTAAAATCAAGTGAGAACACTCACTGACGAAAGGAAATGCCAAAAACAACAATCGTGTAGCATTTCAATATTCAATTATATAAATTTTGTAACTTAAATAGAGCAGTTAATTTGTGTAGTTAGAAATTACAGAAAGAGGGATGCCTATGTAATGCTAACCTCGATCTATCTCGTCGCTCGAGAGCCAGGGCACAATAATTAGTCTATTTTAACTATTTATTTTTGTTAGCTGCTTAAATTACCTCAAGGGCTGGCTCAGGAACTTTATTGTGCAGTAGCTTTCTGCTCGTGGTTTCGCCTGCATGGCCACAGAATTGACTCTTTCGTTTATGTCATCGGTTTCGCTGTCAATTACGGATCACAGTACGGATATTGATTCAGACCCCGGTATAGTTTCTGATTTCTATTAGTGATCTCACAGGTTTCTATTAGTGAAAGACTGGTTAGATTCGGTTCAGCAGTGCGGTTCAATAGTTCAAATATGCGAACAACGTCGGGGAAATATTTTAGTTATTTTTTTGAATCCCTTTCCCTTTAATACACATACCACTAAGTGTGAGCTCAAGCCGTCAAACGACTTACGAACGCATTCATTCTTACATTACATATATTTGGGCAATTTTAATTCATATTTAATTGTCCACGTAATTGTCTCATATTACACGTAATCGTCTTATGTTACACGTACTTATCTTATAATACACGTATTTGTCTTATATGATACGTAATTGTCTTATATTACACGTAATTGTCGTATATTAGACGTAATCATTATATATAATAAAACTAAGTTGATAAAATGTGCGTGCCGATAAAACTTAAAAAGGAGTCCCAGCACGATAAAGGGACTTATATAGTGTGATAGCCCTTTATTCCCCCTCGAACAAGAAAGTTCCCGTTTTAACCTAAAGGGTGTATCTTTAAAGATATAAGGGCTTTTTCAACCCTTCAACTAGGAAAGTAAGTGTAATGGCGCCATCTGTTGTCGAGTAGTTGAACTTCATTCATTGTCCAAAGTGGCGCCATCTGTTGTCAATAGTTGAATTTTATTCATTGTACACAATATGGACTTAAAAGAACGATTAGGGGATTTTCTCGAATATCCTAGCGCCAACTTTCTCGAATATCCTAGAGCCTAGCTTTCTGAATATATAAGAGCCCGGTGTCACCCGCCAAAGTTAGTTTGATTTGAACAGCGAAACAAGCGATTTCGAAACGAAAAAGAAAGAAGTTATCTGTGTGTGAGCCTTTATTTTAAAGTATCACCTGTGAGTATTTTTAATAGTGTGTTTAATTAATTCCCGATTTCTAAGTGAAGAAGAAAAAAGTTATCTGTGAGCCTTTATTGTGAAATATCAAAGGTGAGTATTTTTAATAGTATATTTAATTAATTCTAATGGTTTTTTTTTATTTTCTTTTAATTGTAATTTCCATATCTTTCAAGTAGTCGCGCGGCGTTGAATCGATGCCTTCTATATACTTTGGCCGTAAACAAAATATCCCGCGACCGCTTGAAGATTAAATATTTTTTTTTTCTTTGTCTCAACGTGCTCCACGTTTACGTAACAATATATTTGTCTATAAAATGTTTATTTAATTTATATTTTACAGAATACAATGCCTAGACGTAAGACGATATCAATTTTAATATTCTAAAGAAAATACCTGGTGAAGAGAAAGTATATAAATCGATCGACACGATGGTATCCATTGAAAAAAGTGTCAACTTTCCTACTGAATTTCTAAACTCTTTACAAGTACCAGGAATGCCATTACACTGCCTTCGTCTGAAAATTGGATCTCCAATCATACTACTCAGAAATCTCAACTCCCCAAAACTATGTAATGGAACGAGGATGATCGTAAAACAGCTATCGAATAATGTCATTGAAGCTGAACTTATTTCCGGAAAGAACAAAGGACACACAGTATTTATACCTAGAATACCACTGATCTCTTCTGAATTGCCATTTCAATTTAAAAGATTGCAGTTTCCAATTAAATTAGCCTTTAGTTTTACAATTAACAAAGCGCAAGGACAAACTTTAAAATATTGTGGCATCAACCTCAAAGAATCCTGCTTCTCTCACGGTCAGCTATACGTAGCTTGCTCAAGAGTGGGAAGTTCGAAAAATTTATATATATATATATATATATATATACCCCGGACAATAAAATGAAAAATGTTGTTTATAAACAAGTAGTGTAAATAATGAGAAAATGTGAATACATGTAAATATAGAAAATGTTTTTAAAATATATTTTTTACGTCATAGTATGTTTTTTTATTTCATCTACCATGTAATCTCATATCAACTCCCGAGCGAAGCCGGGTATCATAGCTAGTTATCTTATATTACACGTAATTGTCTTATATTACACGTATTTGTCTTATATTACACGTAATTATCTTATATTACACGTAATTGTCTTACATTACATGTATTTATCTTATATAACATGTAACAACATACAACTAACATAATCCATGTTAAACATACAAACAGGCAGATAGACTCGGACAGTGAGTTAATTTTATACTATTTTGCGACGATATATCCAAAAAAAACTTTGACGTTTTGTAGACAGAAACATGGAATATTAAACTTATTCGTATTTCATGTATTAATATTATGGACGTCACTATTCTTCATAGACCGACCAAGTGCGATCGTACTCACACAGGAAGGGTCCCGTATCAGCGTACAATGTTCGATGCTATATATTTTAAAATCGTTAACAAAAACCGAGGCCAAAAATTAAGATTTAACAAAAAACGCCAAAAAACTTCTTCAAGAAGTATATTTCCTATACGGGGGTTCAAAATAATTTTTGACTTTATTTTATTTTTATTATTTGTTGTTACAGTTAAAATGAAAAAGAATTCTTGAAATGAAAATAAGTTAATAAAATTTAACAAAAATAAGTTTAAACAAACTTTTCAATATCAATTTCAAATACTAAGGCTGTAACTAAATGTTCGAAGTGCCTTTCGTTTTCCCGAATGCACATTAGAGCTTATTTTTTTATGCCTTCAGGCAATGAATTACGGTGAATTTTCCGCAGAATAATAACGAATTTCTCACAATTCGCTTTCTAAATATCCCCATTTAAAAAAAAATCTGGTCAAAAACATAACCTCCTTTTTTATTATTTTCCATTAAGTTGGTTAACAATAGAGAGCATTTTGTATCTCACTACCGGGAAGCATCTAGAAAATCATGAAATGTAACCAAGTAAGTCCCGTATATTTCGTAACGACCAACGTGAGTACTCTACATCGCCATTTTATATAGGCACAGGTCTTAACTCTCTAAAACTGAATAAGTGGAAAACCACTAATTAATAGTCAATAGCTACTATTTTAAGATGTCCAAATTATACGACCAGCAATAAGTGGTTATCCACTCTTTCAATTAGTAGAAATGATTACAAATTAAAATTGTAAATTTTCTACTAATGAAAAAGTATAATTCTACTATTATAAAAGTGATTATTTTACTGATTGTCGAGTGACTACTAATTAAGAACTACTAATTCAGTAGTGAAGTTGGGCCATATTACTTTTTCAATTAGTGAAAAATTACTAATTGAAAAGTAACGCCTACAAACTTAGTAAATCTGTAGTAGATTCAACTAAAAATTACTAATTTTGATGTAGTTTCTACTATTACTACTTCAATTAGTAAAAATTCTACTAATTCAGTTTTAGAGAGAAGGTACTCACAGAGAATCGTAATTTTTCATCGTCTTCCCATAGATTAGCATGAAAGTTTTCTTTGTAGCTGTCAGCCGACGCGATAGGCTAGAATCGAAAGCCTGAAGAAGTCAGCAGACTAAATACGAGTCGCTGACCATTTCAGACCGACAGCGAGCTCATCACGAGCTTTACGTCGGTGGCGCGGAGCTGATAATGGCTTTCCTGTAAATTTATTTGTGCGATCACAAAACGATCGAAATTTGCAAATCGACGTTTTTTTTTTGCGAAACTCCTTAGCAGCCTCTTCATTTTTAATCTTTTCAGTCGAATTCGATGTTGCTTTATTTGCTATATAAGAAAAACAAATTGCGGGTATCGGCTCCGACGCGACTTCGTAACAGTGATACTTTTGTAATACTGTAAGCGTTTATGTGTTTTATTACAATACATTTATTTACATTGATGTGAAAAATTATATTACATAACGCGTGTAACAAAATAGAACTTTAAAATTCCCAAAACTTACACACTTTTGCGCAGTTCAAAACGCAAGTGTTCAATATAAGATGCATGCATTTGGTGCGTGCAGCGGCAATATAACAACGACTTCACCTTTTGTTAACGTTCAATCTCACTCCCCATCTAATTCGGGTACAGAGAATTATATATGAATATCAATTTTAAATGACTAAACTCCAAGAATTGTATATGTATTGTTCTCAACTCTAAATGAACTATAAGTGCTTACGGGTATAATAATTTTAATTAATTGCTTAAAGACTCAGATCATTTCTATGATCTGAGTCTAAAATCTTCATGAACTTACAGTCAAAAATACTTATGTTAGTATTTTTAAAAAAGAAAGTATATTATTATGTATAATTTTATACATTTATATAAGATGTAAGTTATCTGTAATTTAATAAAAAGCTTTACGGATAACAAAACAACGGATGCGCTTTACGGATAACATAAAGATCAAACAAGACCTCTGTTTCTTTGTTGTAGGGCCCTGCTAAAAAATATTTTGTTCTTTCGAATTTGAATAGAAACTATATTAACAGTGTACAGATTTTTATCAATCTAACGGGTGCCTAAAATATTTACAGAGCAATGGCAAAAGAAAAACCCTTTTATATCATTTTGATTAATTTAACTATTCCATCAGATATTGAAAGGGTCAATCCATAGTATATCCTACGAAATACGACCTTAGACCTCTTTAGATTCTAAAACATCAAAAAATCTAGATGACCTTCAATACATCCATAAAAATCAGTGTTATGTCTATTCAAAAAAAAAAAACCTATGCAGAAACGTGGGCCCGTGGAAAAAGAACCTTTGTTTTAGTCATAAATGACATTAACGCCGTCTTAGGCATATTTACTGCAGAGAAAAATCTTGCTGAAGATATCATTATTCCGTGCATGATCGATAGAAATATTAAACGAGAAAATTGCCTTTACACATTACTCAGCGGTTTCGAAACAAGAAATGGTTAATAATTATATTTCGATTGAGACAAGAAATGACTAGTTCGCCAGATGTCGCTTCTTCGTTTATTTTTCAAACTCCATATCCAAGTGCAATTTCAATTGCAAAATTCAGTGCAATTTCAGAACGTCTCTACCGATGTGAAAAAGCAAATATAGGTATTCGTATAAATAATTGACTACAGTCGGTGTAGCGTGTTAATATTTCTATATAAAAAAAAATTACAATTACTGGCCAGTTCCATTTTTTTATAAAAAACGCGACAGCCGAGACTCGATTCACGATTACGTATAAGTAAAGGTTATATCACGAATATCGGAGCCTCGTTAAGCAGTAAGGCCGGCTCTGGTATTCAGTTTATCGCAGACAGCTGCCGATTCTACGGCCGCTCGAAACGCGATGTCTGAAGTTACCGAGTTCCCAAATTGACAGGCTGGCGGATCCGAAACTCCTAGAATTCGGAATTGAATTCAGAAACTTCTGGATACACCCGTGTTGACGTGTTCATTAAAATAATTTCGTATACCGCGACTGTGCTACGTGTAATCATTCAAGCTTAGTGGCGACTTGTCATTCAATTTAAGCGATTCGGTGATAAATGGCGTGTTAGAGATGATAGATTGCCTCGATAGCATAATAACCCAATGATCGTCTGTCTGATCGTCATCTCCACTGACTCAAATTATGGGTGAAGTGAGTGTTTGAAATAACATGATTGGTAGTCTCATATGTTTTCTAATGTGACACTTTTCGTCAAACGTTTTCATGATCAATGCCGGCTTCAATTGGTGGTTTTGTTTTGTCACATAGGTATACCTGCTATTTCGTAATATACATATTTTTTTAATGTGGGCCAATTTTCTTTATATTATTTTTTTTCTCATATTTTTTTTCACTTACGAATCGATTACAACCCTTAACAAATATTTATAAACAATTTAATCTAGTACATCTAGGACCCTGAGAGCCTACAAAATTTAAGCACAATTTTTGCATTCAATCACAAAATAAAAATCAATATAAATTCACTAACTTGGATACGACTAAATTAAGTTTTATGCATTATAAGTCGACGCTTTAGACCTAAATTGATTGATATTTTCGTAGAGGTTACAAAATTTTAATTTGAATAAGATGACCTACGATAGAGTGGGCGTGTTGACCGCAATTTTTTTTACAAAATGGGAGTATAAAGGTATTTCGATAGCGTAAACGACTTTTCTGGGGAGAAACAATGAACCTTATACTGTCGAATATTTCTGGGATAGTAATATGGCCGCGAATGTATTTAAAAAAAAACACAGCGCCCGTCGACTTTCTACGAAATTGCAAATAATGCAACCGACAATGCAAAACACTAGATGCATACGGAACTTGCAAGAATTACCTGATGGTAAGCACTCAGCTTACACTGATGGTGTAATCTGGGTGATAAGGATAGCGTTCTTGAACTTGTCCCAATCTAATGTTGTAAGTCTGATAGCTGCACTGAAAAAAATAATTCTAACCAAGTTCGAATTTGGCTTGGTTAAATATATTTTGTTGTAATAACTGAATAATTCGTTGTATTAACAAATAATATATGTAATTTAACCAATCGGAACAATCGTACCAACATACAGATTGGTTAAGGCAACCAAAATATTGATTCGCTCAAAATCAACAATCCAAATTCATTATGTTATTCAAACTTATGGTTGGAATGACCAATTTTTTTTTCAGTGTGGGGTTCCATACAGGACTATGATATTATAAGATGCTTTGTATCGCTTCATTATAAGTTAGGGTTGTAAGCGTTGGCTCCTTCAGCACCTTAATTTAACGTGTGATGAAACCCGATAAGCTTGAAGATTTCTGAACAACAGCATCAGTGTGCAATCTAAAAATAAGAGAGCTGTCCATGATCATTCCTAAGTCACGGATTTTAGAGACTTCAGCCCAAAGATTGTTCTAAAGAAAATATCCTTCTTTTGCTGAGGGAAGTTTTCTAATTTGATTCGAATCGAACTCAATGCCACGACATTGCTCAGAATTAAAAGCCATGCTAATTACTTATGTTCAGAATGTAAGTAAAATTCTGGCTCGATCTATAGGAACAAAGTTCCTTATCGTACGACACGCCGCGAGGAGCTAGGCAACAAAAAATAACGTTATGTAAACGTTAACATGGTATAGGATAATTGAAGTATAGGCTATACTGTATACCACAACTATTTTTGTCTGAGAATCAGTTGTACGATTTAAATCATCTGTTTAGCATTACGCACACGCGGGTCGCCCAAGCTCGCATCTATCATAGCATTTGTTTTTTTTTTGTTCTAATTACTTTCAAACGTTTTAATTAATTTTATTGTAATTTTTAATAGTATTAGTAATACTTTGATATTAACAGCAATAATTGTTTAGTAATTTTAATACGTAACTTTAAAAAGAACGGAATAGTTTTGAACAGCTATTAAAAATATTTGCTGGAATATTTTGTTTACAAATACTAATAGAGAAATATCTATTGATTAACTATTTCAAAATTTTTGTAAAAAAAATATTTCTAACAATTTAAATATCATTGTATTCTCTCAGAATATAATTTTTTAAACAAGAAATAATGTTTGAAAGTTTTATGTTTTTTAAACATCCAAATTATATTACTTTTGTTTTATTATTAAAATAATAAGTAATACAATGAATTGTATTTTAATAAATTGCGGGAAAACGTCATCTACTATTTAAATATTCTACTATTCAACTATAGTAAAATAATAACAACATTAGTTTTGTAGCAGTGCCCTCTATATTCAAATTATATTCTTATTTAATTAATTACTATCAAACGTTTTAATTAATTTCATTTTTATTATTCAATTCACAAAATATATTTAGAATTATTGACAGGACTTCGTTCTAACCGGGTATCCCAAAGGCATCTATCTCCCTTTTTTATATAATTTATTGCACCAAAATCATTACAGCCCTTTTCATATTTCAATATAAATTCATACTTTATCTAATAAAAATTATGAATATCCTGTTAGCAAGAAATCAAACAGAAAGCAAAAAAATCAAGCAAAGAACTTTTATTAATTTTATTAAAAAGTGTTTTTTTTTAAATATCAAAAGTGTTTTTGTTTTAATAATAGATAATAAAACAAATATAGTTCGGCACAATTTGAATCGACTCCTTTGACACGCTATCTACCAACGAGCTGTTGGGGTTACCACATATTCATTTACCTAATCTGTCACAAGAGTTATGATATTCGTGAATACTTTCTAAAAACATAGGATGTAGTTAAATATATTTTTCGTTTCCAATAACCCTGAGATTGATACAAAAGCAATCTGTTACGTGACATAGAGCGCTTTCTGTCAATTTGTTTCATTCGGCCACTAGCGATGTCTTTCATCCAACGGTATGGTCTATGGCCCGGCTTTGCTTACTTAAGAGATTAATATCATGGATACGTTGTTAATATTTGCCAAGCACAAACGACAGTACACATAGGGATTGAACTGCTCGGCTATCGGGTTGCTTCGTGTTATTTTGTTATTATTAGGTGTTGTATTAAATTCTTAATTATTTAATATTTGTAGCGATGAGTAAGAAAGAGCAAACCTTCAGTTTCTTCCATTCTTCTCAAGGTGAATCAGCATTTAGATTGGGTGGTAATGTTAATGTTGAAAATGTTATGGCGCATTTTAAGTGTAATTTCTATACCTAAGAAATAAACCTATTTTTGATTTGATTTGATCAAAATTTGATCTCATATTCACTCGAGGTTGATACGTGATCATAAGTAGATGGTGTTGCCACACCGTTGAGGTCACGGCACGTTTGATCAAATCAGTCTGTGTCGAATCCGATAGTAATTAGGCTGGGGCGCGCCAAATCGTGACCGATCGGTGGCGCGGCCGCAACGGGATACCTCTCCCGCCCCGAAACTTCGATGGAATCTCGTTAGTGGCGAACGAAGACCTCTCTCCTTATCACGGGGCATTACCTGCAGATGGCGCTATTGAAGATTGGGATCCAGGTCACGGTAGACGTTCTTTGCTCCTTCGAACGATCTGTCTTATTGCTTACTGGCCTTAAAATGATAATACTTTTAGCTCAAAAATACCATTAGTGCTCGTCAAATTTCTGAAATAGAATACTGCGTGGAAGATGTTTCGATAGACAATGTAACAGCTGGTTGTACCGACGCAATTCCTGGTAAAGTATCAGTAAACGCAATCCAAAACGTAAAATGAATGAAAAGTGCGTTGCGCCAATGTCTTTTTAGGGTTCGAAGCCTAAATGGCAAAAACGGAACCGTTATAGTTTCATCATATCCGTCCGCCCGTCCGTATGTCACAAGCATTTTTCTCTAAAACTACAATATGTATATTCATGAAATTTATAGCATAGCTGTCTTGTATAAGTCGTTACTTGATTTAGTAGTTAAATAACAAAAGCAAATATTTCTAAAGGAGCCACTCCTTACATGTAACAAAAGACGAAAAATATTTTTTTCAGCAAATATCAACGTATGGTACATATTACGACAGTTCTTTTAAAAACAGTTCTTTTAAGGTTTCTAAGCTTTTTTTTTTGGATTAAGTGATTTTTTTCATAAATAATCGCTCCGAAAATGGCAGAAATTGTGTCACTTGACCTTTTTATTTTTGAAACCGTTTCACATCCAAAAAATATATTTGAGTTATTGCCGAAAAACTGTGCTTCTCAACAAAAGGATGTAAATGCCATAGAAATACGCTATTTTACTGGTGCTTTTTAGCTTACACTATTTTAATAGTAATAATGACATACCTACTTTTTCTTTAGTTATAGGTGACTAAAGTTTTTATGCTAATTATGTGCGGGAATCATGAGAAAAGTGTAACAACGTAGTTATTTCATCTGTAGTACGTTTCTCTATAGTAATGCCTTCGGAACCCTACATTGAGCATGATTCGACATGCTCTTGGCCGTTTCTTTTACTCTTACCATGTATTGATGTCCAACCTTTTGTACTACTTTTACATCACACTTATGAGCTGCTAGAGGTCTCCTTGTAACTTAAAAATATAAAGTAAATTTTCACGTTTAGTGACAATTTACTTTATATTTTTAGACAGTTCTGTTACTTGTATCGATTTATCTTCTGCCTGAAATTCTTATTATAAATTTCAGGAGTTATTTTGACTGTGACGATTCGGATATTGTCTGATACATTTGGGTAAGTAGCAATAAAAGAAATTTGCGCTCTAACCAGAGGTTCGTCGTCGATGCTATTTCTGTTAATAAAAAAAAATCTGCCCTTGTCCTTGCCGATCGTATACGGAATCAAGTGTAGTGTCATAAAAATAAAATCATGCAACCAACACGTTTTATTAGTATAAGTGACCGTTCAATGTGTTACAATTAGAGAGTTTAATAATATTAATTAGAATGTTGATTCAAATTTATGACAACGTCTTAAGTTATTATAAGTATATAAGTTATTATACCGTCACCTTTTCGTTAATTAAATTTTCGATTTCTTGTTTCAATCACAGAACACGTAAAATGTAATGTGATAGTATAAACAACAAAAGAAGATGAATACCTCAAACCATAAAACGTTTTGGTGCAACAGGTTGTAAATCTTTGGATTAATAACATAGAGATAACTATGTGTACTGATCGCCTCCACAGACTTATGTATTTAGACTGACCTTTCGTGCGCCGCTGAGTTAGCGCCAGCGCTGACTAGACTCAAATGCCTGCGTATGCAATTGTGTATTTTACATTACGCCGAATTTAAAACGGCAACTTGTTATAATGACTGGTTTAATGAATGATTTATTTGTATCCATACTGATGTATAATTAAGGAAGTCTGTGAGTAATATGTGATTGTTAAAATAATGATTAGTATTCAACTGTCATTGCAATTTTATATGTCTAGTATAGGGAACGTGCGTGGTGAAAGTTACCCATCTGATATCAAAAAGCTGAGCACTTTACTTTATTGTTTGCTGCAGTCATTAAAAAATGTTATGTCTTATCGAGTGCCAAACAACGGAAAAAGTTAAAAAAATATATATTTTTTTAATGTAATGCATTTCTAGATGCTCCAACACGTCCAAAAAAAATGAAAATAAATCCGAAGGTATATATATACTCTTTTAATGTTTCTTTTTTTTGCCAATAATATTTATATGCCATGACCGAATGGAAAATGAATATTTGTATGAATGTAGTAAACGTTATTCATTTCAGTACGAATTCTTAGAATATTTAAAAATTACTATTATATTAATAAATGTTATAGTTACGTACTATTCGATGAAAAATCATTTTGATGAACGTATTAAAATGATTACCTATTAAAACGTCTAATATTTTTTCGTTTTATTGTATATCCAAATAACTATCTCCCGCTTAAAAATGTCGTAATTTGCAGCAATCACTTGATTGGCAACAAAAAATCAGAAAATCTACTCTTGTCATGTATTCCTACAGATATCAAAAATTTTCGAAAATACATACAAATAATTTTGCATAAAAAAATTAAAGAAAATCACTAACGCGCTTGCGTAACTAGTTTTCAACACTTTTTGCTAAATTCACATAATAAGTTAAGGCACAGACGTACTTACATTTTCTGGGCGAACTTGTCTTTTATACATTTATAAATTGCAATTTTGATGTTTCTATTCAAGTCAAGCTGAAAAGAGGGGAATTCACTAGTATTAAAGAAATGAAAAAAAGGTCATTTCTGAAAATGTGCGAGAAAAATTGATTAAGAACATTATTTACCGTTTTCGTGACATCAAATGCATTTGAAAACTACATTCGACCAATAATTCTACCATTTATCTCTACCTCTTCTTCGAGGCATTTTTTTTTTGTGACATCGAAAACATATCGCGGCTCGTATAGCTTTTGGTGTTTCGATGTATTTTGACCTCGCTGTCGATTATTTTTAATCGGCCAAAATCCATATTTTATAACCTTAATCACATTTAACTAAAACGAAATTATAGATAAGCTGATTTTGTAATATTTACTTTGCAACGTTATTTTTAATTTATGGGGTCTGGCAAAGTTTCTTTTTTTATTCACATCGTGTCACTACTGTCGTTTTGTGGTGCCATCTATAATTTCAACACGATCCCCATACAACGGAGGATTTTATTTCTCAAAAACATATAATTCGTGCGTCAAGAATCTCGATGATTTTCGTCTGTTTCCATACCGATAATAGCGAGATATCGGTCTCGGGAATTCTAAAACTTTTGCTTTGAAAACACCTCCAAATAGCGCGTAACATTGGAACGTTGTATCCAATCGTAGTAGCTGTCATTTCATTGCAAAATCCGTGAAAGTCTGCCCTCGGCTGTGATCACCGAAGAAAATGTGGCTACTCTTAGGGGGCTGATTTAATAATACCGACTCGTTGTTAGTAACGTTCGTTAGGGATAGGTATGAGCTAATTCAAAAAGTTAATATAAAAACGTGTAAAAACATAGCAACCCTATTATCACTGGATTTATCCTTAACTCACATCGGAATACAGAAGGTTCGTGTTAATTGATGTAAGAATATATGGTATTAGAGCGTAATGACGGGCGGTCAAACGATGTTTATGGCGTTGTGAGAGGATGTGAAATAGGCATTAATATTTATCGATCCGTAGAAGATACGACAGTGTGCCGAATGGGAATTCGAATGTAACAGAAAGTTTACGAAATTGACGCGGGCGAGAAGCATGAGTTTAATTTTTTCTGAATAATTATTATCACGTTTCTTTTTTGTCTGAGGCGATCCGTTTGCTTAATGTTCTTATAGAAGTTCGAGAAAGACATTTGTGAAGACGCGTCCTTCTACACAACGATAAGTGCCCGGGCAACCGAGCTTAGCTCGGCGCCCTTCGAGTTTACCGTAGGAATAGGATAACTTTCCGCAGGAACAGTTGTGTTCATTTTTAACAAAAAATCTAAGGATACAGATACACACATACAACATAATATTTTACTTACTTAGTTGTATTTGCAATCTCAATAAATCTATTAATTAAACCCTTATAAAATATTAATTTTCTTCGCAATCATGTGGGCCATTTCCTAAATAGTCAATATATATACAGAAATATTACTATGTGATTTAAAAAATAAAAGATTTTGTATATAAATTCAGATGATGTTGTGATATTTTCCTACGAGCATATTATATACAAAACCAAATTCAAATCAAAACCAAAGGTCCTTAAGCTATGAACGAATGGAAAATATATAATGTGTAGGGAGGAAAAAATTAAAAGTAATAAATATCGTAACCTAATAACTATTTAATGTATTAGCTGAGGAAAAAAGTATGCCCCGCGTGGATCTAGGGATGGTTGCGTCGTCACAAGCCGGATATTGGAAGTCTTTTTACAAAGTCCCTTTTTCATTTTTGTAACACTCGACGGAAAACAAGAGAGGGTGATTCCCACAAAAAACAAAAAAACGTCGACGATTACCAGAATTGTGTTTAATAAATAAAAGAATAAGCAGAAACGTGGCTGCTATATTAGATGTATATGAGATCAAGATTTTAGAAGTTTCAGGGGAAAAAATATAAGAACGATTTTCCTTCATTTCGCGTAAAAGTTATGATTTGAAAACTTGCGAGAAGTTTTTCCTTCATCGAAGAAGCCGCGTTGAAATCGTGATATTAAAAGATAATCTCGAGTTGATTTCGCGCGAAGTTAGCTCACAATTTTTTAAGAACATAATAATATGCTTGGATTTAGGTGGCCCCCTCGAGTTTTTTTTTAATTACGATTGCAGTTCTAGCCCTGACGTAAAGCTTCAGCTCATGAGCCCTAGTTTAAAAAAAAAATATAGAGATAAAATGTATTTAAAAAAATTACATTTTTACTAATCAATTATTGTCGCTAACCGAATAAACAGATGGGCAGATAGTAAATTCGTTACTTAATAAGTTACAGAAACGAAATGTGTAGCATTATATCCAGAAACAAAAATCGTTTTAATAATTATTTTCCATCAAGTTTGTACAAACATATATATTATGATATTATATTGCGATTACTAAATTAAATGTAGGGTACTCTTAAAATTTTTCGCTCCTGACTGGTTATAAATTTTTGAATTTCGAATTTTACTTATTTTTTTTAAACCTAAGATATATCTCAACGATTAAAACACTTTTTGGAGGGATTTCGCTTGGCAAAGTTTTTGTCACTGTAGGTACCTCATCTAAGCTCCTCGAGTCATTGGTACGCCATGATGAGTTACGTGGGTCGACCTTCCACTGCTATCGACAAGGAACAAGTCGTTTTGTCAGAACGGCTGATTGAAGAAAATTAACGTATGATTCTAATTCACTTGCGTATTGGTATAAATTAAATTAAAAAACTGTTCAGGCGCGAAATAGTCTTGCATCCTGAAGCTTTCGTACGAACTTATATATTTTTGCAGATATTTCATCCATCTATAGTTTCTATGGTTTTTGTCTGGTTTCCATAAAGATACTGGTGAGGTGGAGCCGCTTGGAATACCGAAAATTGCTTTTGTTAAGAATATTTCTTTTTTTTTTCAATATTTATTAATTTTCGAAAAACTTTTATAGCATAATTAATATAGTAATTAAGGAAATTAATAATATTTTTCCATAATTTGTTCTATATCACAGTGCATACTCCATTTGCAAAGGTAAGTTTGTAATCACATTTTTTTCATAATATTTTCATTTTTTTTTTGATTTGCGATGGTCAAACGAGCTTGCGAGCCACCAGATAGTAGATAGTCACCGCCACCCATAGTCGCACGCAACCCAGGAGATGTTATCAGTGTCACACAAGTGCGTTGCCGGCTCCTTGGGATGGAATAGGATAACTAATCGAGAGACGATTGATTGAGAAGTAAGGTGATGGAGGCAAAATTCGCCACCAAATAAGTAGAGACGCTATAGCAGAAGCTATAATTTCACGTCTGTATTTTGTGAGGACGTGGTACCTGATCTAGTGAGCCGGTCCACCTCTGTGCTGTGGCTCAGTTGAGCACGGCATAACTCCACCATCCTGTGAGGCTCTTTTTCTTGCTCAAAATTTTATGATTCTATGTGAATAAAAAGTACTCTATAGGTTTTGGTTTACTTACAAGTTTCAAAGTATGAGACATAAGTAGTAGTACATTTGACAGTATTTTTTGGTGACGTTGACTCTAAGTTAACATCATCAAAAATACAAATGAATAGAGAACGAATATGAACGACAAATGTAAAAAAATAAAATGAATACAGAACATGAAAATGAGTTTTTTATTCCGTCAAAAAATGTTGAAAACTGAAATGCGATTACTCTGGAATATTTTAGCCGACTCCAAGACCAACCAATTATTGTGAACATTTAAATAATAAAACTACCATTTTTTTTTTTGCATTTCAATTGATTTAGACCTACGTACGTTTTCGAACGCGGTCCTTTTTTTTTCTGTATACATCTTTTACTTGACTGCATTGATAGGGTCAAATTCTAGGCGTTCTCGAGCGCGTCCACCCCCAGCGGCGCCCGCTCAGGCGCGTCACACGCCGGCGGCCGACTCGACGAGGCCGCGGTGCGCGCCCCATAAATTACGAGCTCGCTCCCGATCGCTCAATTTAACGCAGCGAACTCATCTCGCGACTCGGCGCAAGCGGCTTATTCGCGAACTCGCCGGCTTCCGCTGTTTGTTCGCGAGATGGCGACGCCGTCTAAGGACCGGCGGGAGATTAAATTTCATGAACTCCTCGGAAAATAAAGCCCTCGCTGATGTGACACGAAACGAATTGCTTTTTTCCATCCTGACAAGAATTACGGATGTGCGTGATGCTTTATTTGTTTTTATTTTTATTTTTTTTTTGCCGGACGCCGCGATCGGACGTCTACATGATTATCGAAGCGCTCTATCGGTACGACATTTCGATGCGAAGTGAATTACAATAGGTGTTTAATTTACCGACTCGGAGCAAATGCTTCAAGTCAAAGTCTTTCCTAACAAGTGGATAGGTAAATGAAAACAGACGTTTTAACTTTTCGTAAACCTGTCAATTACTGTTTTTCTGTTCATATACTTTAGTAATTCTTAGAAAAAGAAAGTAAAATCCATTGCGAGAAAGGGAGAAGTAGTCTTGTACAGTAACATGAACGGTATTGTTTTAGACATTGACGGCACTAACAATATATCGTCAAAGATTGAAAAGTTTCTATTTCTGTTCTGAACTTTACCGCTTACTTTTGTTGTTTAAAAGGTTTTCGTCGAACACGAAGATAAGGTGGCCCTTTTTTCATTTTTTATTCTGACCCGACCTTTAACTTACTTTTTACGCAGAGATATGGCTATCACTGTCTATTATTAGACATTTCTTACTTATATGTCATTGTGTTATTTTCTTTTATGTTATTTTTAAGCCAACGGTGTCGTTAGATTATATTTTAAATGTTTTATATTTCTTCGTGTGGTTCAATGTGTACTGAATATATTTCAGATCATGTAGATATTTAAAACGGTTTTTGTTCTTAGGGTTCCTTAGGACGTTATTTAAGGTAGATGTGAAAGACACCTATTTTTATTTTTTGTACGATTTACAACTATAAATAGATTATACTTGAATAAAGGCACCTTATATGAGTATAAAATATGCCAAAAATTGTCTTAAATTCATATGCAACATACAGAAAAACTTCAATATATATGTTCTGTACATGAAATTTTCAGAATGACCTAGAAATTATTTTGCACTTCCCCACAATTTATATACTCCGAATTAAAATTATTGAAAAATTTAAAAACTCACAGAAATTATTTTTAATCAAATTTAAGTGCAAATTCCAAATTCTTTCCTAGCTTATAAAATAACATTTGAAGCGTACCTCAAATATCAAAGGGAATTCTCAAAGTGAAGGGTTTCGAGCGACATAAGCACATTTCGTAACTACACTTGATTAAAAAGGTTTTACGGTTTATTTCACGAGTGTAGGAAACTTAGGTCATACAAGCCTTGTACTAACTCGTTTAACGACTACCAAACTAAGTGTGTATCGGCGCGCACAAGTACCGATTTCTTTAGCACATTTTTATTAACTCGCTTTCATTTCTTGCCATTTGTTTGTCTGTCAGTCAGTCTGTTCGAGTGAAATTTTGTAAACGATCTTAAATTAACTTCCCACTCAGCTAGAGATTTGAAACTTAAAACACAACTCAGAGTTGGATGACATTTCAGGAAAATGTCGAAGAAGAGTATTACTTTCACCGAACGTTTTACATTTTTAACGGAGAAAATGTACCTAATTTTAAGTTGATTACAAAATTTCACACGCACTTAGACTTAAAAAATATATAACATGTTTTTAAAGAGAACTAGAGGAATAAAACCACACACACATTCTTACCCTTTATAGATTGTCCTGAAAATTTGATGTTGTAATTTTTTAATAACTTTCAAAGTACTTGTAAAATTTAAACAAAAAAAACCCTAGGCGGATACCCCGACAGTTTATATCGGGGTATCCGCCTAAGGTTTTTTTTTTTGCAAGTAAACTACTCCATTAGGCGATTTTTGACAGCCTGTAGAAAAAATACTAGCATTTTCAGTACATTAGAGATGATTTCAGTGGAAGAAACTCAGGAAATATGCCGATTAAAAAATAGCGTTTTGTTGAAAATATAAATAAGTTCACGAATGGTCTTCGATCACGCAAACGCGACCCGCGCCGACAGCCCCGAGTTTAATACTGGATAATAAAAAATATAATTTATTCAACTTCGTTCCGTTTCATTACACTCTTTTTTAAAGAATTTTCGTGGAGACGGAATAAATTATCGATTGTAAATTATTGCATAATATCAGTTGAAGTTAATTAATTTAATTTTTGACTATTATGAAAAGTAGGTATTAAGATGAATTTGCGCTATATAATTCTTTTTAAGTGTTACATTATTCTGAAAGATTTCATTTTGAATGTCTTAATATATTTAAGACTTAATTTTGCCAAACAATGATAATAATTAACAGGCTGTTAATTATAATTTCGAATTATTTTTCGTATGAAAGGGTTCCTCGTTTTATATTAACAAATCTTTGTGAGAAATTTAGTTGTCAATGTGGTTTTTAATATTAGCTATTCTTCTATATTAAAGCTTATAGTAGATATATCGTTTCTTTATCATGAAAAAACTTGATTAAAGAGTTGTAATATAATTTTTGTCTAGCAGTATATAATTTTCTTGGGGTACTAGACATATCCCTTTGGAAGAATCCATATTTTTTGTGTTTTGATTTACATATTTATTATTTGTCCTACATTTAAGTTACTTTTTGGTTCATTGCTAAACATACGTATACGTAACTTTACAATAACTAAAATGTTTATTAACAATGCAATTTATTTATTATTATACATTTTCACATATGCGATGAAGTGTCGTAAATTATACAGTTATATAACATTTAACCTCAATCTCAATATAATTTTAAATATAACAAGAATATTCAGTTGATGGTATTACGAACTAATGAACTTGTCCATATGCGTTTTTAAGCTAAACGGATCTAAAAATTCCATACCTGATCGGTCTCTGCACTTCGGATGGTATCAGTGAACAAAGCGTTTTCTAAAATGCATAACACCTCGTAAGCTTTTACATTAATACACCACAAATGCAGAGAACCGACCATGTAGTTACGCTGGCGACAAAAGATAGGAATGCTCGTTTGTATGAAAAGTGCGAAGTCAGCGAGACCCGGACGGTAATGACGCTCTATTAGCGCACCATAGAGTGCAGAACGGCAGAGAGGGACCAACAAGACGACAGACGCGAGTGACAGACAAACAGGCAGTCCTTGAATTTTTAAAATTCTATCTAAAGTCTGACATCCTATAAAAACCCTATCACATTCTGTATGGATTGACCTACCTTAAAAGTGAATAATTGTATAGATTTTGGTGGCGCCATCTAGCGTTTGGTCGATATTAGTTAGAACAGAAGAATTTTTTGGTTAACCAAGTATACATTGTCCACGTATACAATAAAATAGTATGCTTCGTGTCTGCATATTAAATGTTTTAGCAAAAAATAAAATGTGGGGGAGGGGAGGAAAGTGAAGGATAAGTAAAGAACCACGAAAACATTTTTACTATTCAAAAAAAACTTAATCAATTCATTATCTAATATTTGGCAAATATGAGACTTAAGTAATATATAATATTAATTTAATCGACATCTACTTGTTAAAAAAAAATTCCATTTTAAATAAAAGTTTGGGTGCGTAACCTCGCAGCAGCCGGCGCGCCGCGGAGACTGCGGTGTGTTGCGGGGTCGCGGTCTCGTCGGCGATAATGAAACTGACTGAAAGGCTACATGTTGATTTTGGTTGATGTTGAGCCGAGGACGGTATCGGGATGAGAACTGGGAACGAAAACCGAATTGGAGTGTACACTGAGACCGGGTCAGAATAGAGAGCAGACCGGAATTAGGATCATGGTTGACAGCGCAATCGATGCAAATAAAAGATGGAGGAATTCTATTTCCAAGCGGACGGAGCCGCTGGCGAAAGCTATGATATTAAATAATTTTAAATTATTTGAGATTTTGCTTCTAAAAACTCATTAAATGTTTAATTTTAATTAAACATTTAATGGGTTTTTCACATTCACTGCTACACATATATGTATATGTATAGTGTGTAAGTATGATGGAAATATAAGACATTGATTGATTATATATTGATAAGAAGACAGATTATATAAGACATGCAATGAAATGCTGTTATGCAGATTTACTTCAATCATCAATTTCATGAATAAATAATTGTGTGTGTGTGTGTGTGTGTGTGTGTGTGTGTGTGTGTGTGTGTGTGTGTGTGTGTGTGTGTGTGTGTGTGTGTGTGTGTGTTTCTTTGGTTGAAATAGTGGTTTCATAAAATCAAAATATACTTTTTTTTGCTGTTCTATGCGAAAGAACTGTATATTCCAATCAACATAGACTATGTTTTATTAAGCATCGACCTAAAGCTGGGCTCGTAACCAAAAATGACAAAAATCGCGATTCAGATAGAGTTTCGAGCAAAGGCGGGAGCGAAATTGGTGTCAATATCGAGAAAGAGATCGAAACAGAAAAAGAGAAAGGAGCGCATGATCGAGATCAGACAAAACAGCGATGTCTTTTAGGATCGTCTAAAGCGAAAATGGAACTGCACAAACAAACAAGCTAACACATTTCAGGTTTATGTATAAGTAAGGTTTATTTTAAATTTGAGGCAGTTCGACACAGTTGTGAAAACTGTAACAATTTCTTTATAATGACCAACGTTTATTGACGATTGACGGCCTGTAAGATCAGACGGCCACCTTTGCAATCGTGTATAGCTTAAACGAGGCGGGTACATATGCAACCCAAAACATAACCTATGAAAAATGGCCGCTAAAGACTACTCAATACTGGATGACGAAAAAAAAAACCTGAAACTTTATTTACAGCAATAATTCCATTTCATTCTTATCGATGGTAATAAAGTACTTTTAACAAATCTGAATGGCAATTCTGGAAATTAGTTTTACATTTGTTATTTATTTATTAGCTAAATCTACACAATTCAACCGATCAGAGATTTCGGAATATTCATAATAAATCAAAACTTTCAAATATTTGCCTGAAACTAATGTTCTTAGTATTGGACGTAAGCGTTCACCAATGTTTGTAGTATAATGAAAAGGATGCTAGATTTAAAATTGAAACGTATTGAACATAATGTTTATTATCAAAGTTTATAGCGCCTTCAATCTTTTTCTACAAAATTATGTTCGGAGAACTAATTGAGATTTATTTCCAATACTATTTATTTCTGAGAAACTTTCAGACTTGTAAAACGGTATATTATGAAATGAATACTGTAATATGTTATTAACGGTAATAAATTCATACGCCATATCTATAACTGCGTAGTATGAAAGTCAAGTGATACTGCTTAATGAATATTATAAATGGTCATTCCTGTAGTCGAATAGAGAATTAAGGTAAAGGCTCCATACGGAAAACTAGACGAGTGCAAGTGCATATACCCTTGAATCCTCTTCCCGGTACCCATTATTTATATATATATATTGGTCTATCAGACCAGACCGTTTTCGGTAGTAGCGATACATTTTTTTATCAATCAAATGAAAATTTTTATCGTCTTGATTTAAAAGTAAAAGAAATACTGGCAACCATAATACTAACTATTAGATTCCCATCAGGTTCAGACTTGGTTACTGACATTAAACCAACATTTGTAGTGAACGTGAATCCATCAAAATATGAAGTCATTTCGGTAGATAAATTTAGAATTTGTTAGAAACTAGGCCACAGCGTTACCTAACCGGTCCAAATTTTGTCACTTCCTTTTGGTAAGAAACCTACGTACATTATGAATATGAGTTATTTGAATCCATGATTCCAGAAATCGTTAATAACTTGACAGTACCTGGTCTAGACTGATATACAAATTCCAAATGGCACTAGGGTATTAAATCATCAAAATGAAAAATAGAAATCGGATAATTTTATCAAAATAAACTATTACAATAACGATTTTTGAACTTTCTAATATAACGAACCTGCGGTACTTACGCAAATTAGAAGAAGACCGACGTGAGTGTTAAAAAAATGAAGTCGTTGTGTTACGCATTTTATTGAACGCCTACATTTTTATGGTTCAGAGCTAAAATGGCAAAAACAGAAGCTTTATAGTTTCATCGTCCGTCCGTCCGTATGTCACAGGCATTTTATTCAAAAACAATAAGACATATATCAATAAAATATATGAAATAGATGTCTTATATAAGCCGCTATTTAGTTTCGTGGTTGAGAAAGAAAACAAATACTTTTAAGGGGGCACTCACATTGTAACAGAAGGTGAAAAATTTTTTTTCAGCAAACATCAATGTATGGCTCATATTTCGACAATTCAAACACATTTTAAGGTTTCTAAGCAATTTTTTTTGACTACGTGAATAATTTCAGAAATAATTGCTCCGAAAATTGCAGAAATTGTGTTCTCCCCCCTCTATTTTCTAAACCGTATGTCACAAAAATATGAAAAAAATAGCAAAGGTTACGCTTAATAAATACTTTTAACAAAAATTATTTTGATTATGGTCGAATATACCGTTTTTGCGTTATTGCCGAAAAACTGCGTTTTTCAACAAAAGAATGTAAGTGCCATGAAAATAGACTCTTTTGTTGATGCGCTTTAGTTTACACTAGTTTAATAACAATAGTCAACATACTTACTTGTTTTTCTAGTTATAGGTAACTAAAGTGCTTAAAAATATTCCGTGCGGGAAACATGGAAAAAGTGTAACAACGTACTTTTCTCATCTGTAGTACATTTATTTGTAACAATGGTTTAAGAACCTTATACTGAGCATGGTGCGACATGCTCTTGGCCAGTTTTCATATATTTCTCTTTTTAAGGCAGACTGGTAAAGCTTTGAATTTATGTGGATTTAATGTCATGTTACTGTCGAGTTTTGGGTGTCATAATTTTTGTTATGTAACATGATTTATGGAATATATGTTATCACATCAGTCTGAATAAAATCTAAATGCTTTCAGCACGTTGAAAGATGATTGTATTCATGAATTCCTTAGAAAGTTACATTCGAAAGCTAGCCTTCATTGTATTTTTAAGCTGTCTATTGCCTAGGTTTAATAATTTAATTGATATGCCACGCCACTGCTTATAATAACTGTCCTTGTCTGATCCGAAACGCTTTTATCTTTATTACATTTAAAATAATCTAACAAATAGTTCAATTCAATTCTTTACCAAATGAAAAGGTAACATTCAAGCGTATTTAGCCGAAATAAATTAGTGAAATACGCCGTTACGCCTTCCTGGAATTTCGTGCGTAAATTATACAAATGAAGTCGCCCCATATTTCCGCTCGCGGGCAAACACTTTTGTATTTGTCACGATCCTACTCATTTAAATGTATATTACCATAATGTGCCTTTATCAAGTAACTGTTGGTTAGGACACACGCAATTAATAATGACATAGGAAATGCTATTTGTTTATAACAAACCGGTGTTGTGCATTGATTTATATGCTGCTGCGCTAAACATTTATTTAGTTTGTCACGTGAAACGAATTCACAGAAACGAAATAAATGGAATAATAATACTAAATTAAGTAGAAAAAAGCTTAATATTTAATTAAAAACGGTTGACTTTGCTTAGGTACCACACTCTCATAGAATTTAGACACAGTTAACAACTTGCGTTGTTTATTTTGTCCAGTGAGTTTGAGCTCCGATGGCTGACTCCCCTTTAATAAGATCTTAATATTCTATTCCCAATAAAGAAGTCGGCAACGCACTGGTGACCTCTCTGGATTGTGAGTGTCCATGGATGGCGATAACCGTCTACTCTCCGCTGGCTTGCAAACTCGATTACCTTTCGGAAATGCTATAAAAAAGCATTGTTTTGAAAAACCCTACCGTTACTCAAGTTAATAATGAAAAAATTGTTTTTTTCTTTTTAAACTATTATCGAATACTCTTTTGATATCAAAAAGGAAATTCATAAGATTGAACAGAGAAGTTATTAAAACAGCGTATTTGTGAATCAAGAAATCTAAAAAAAATATTACGATTTCTGAAATAGCGGACAAAAGGCGCTTTAAAATATTAAAACCTTGGAGATACTTTGGTGCTTCATTTGGGAAGAAAATTAATTTTCCTTTATGCAGAAAAGGTATATAAAAAACATTGATGCACAAATGTTATTTTTTTTTATTAAATAACAGCCCCACTATACAAAAGGAAAAACATCCAAATTCAATTTCAGCAAAAGCAGAAAAATTTATAATCTCTCCATGATCATTTAATTGTAATTGCCACTTTCATTTTGATTAAAGCTTGAAATAGTTTCAATTCGCATCTTTACTCATATCGATTGCGTAAATCATGTATCTAAAATAAATTTCAATATTTCAAATTAGTCTTATTCTCATCGGAACAAAAGCGAAAACAAAAACAAAAAACCTTCCCGTGTCTAAGCGCACGGAATAGCGATTAATCGCGAGTCTAGCGATAGATAGGACAACTTTCGAAGGAAAAAAACGCTATGAAAAATTACGTTTTCATACAATATCACCTGAAACGCCGACACGAACTTCCTCGTCATGGCGGAGCGGAAAATGATAAGTGCGTGTTAAACTTGCGTGGAGAGGGTTCCGCGCGATGAATATGTTATCTTTTTTTTTTTTAAACCTGATCCAACTTTGTTTGTGGTAACAAAAACAAATGAAAATGTAAATGTGTACCCACAATACTGAGATATTAATCAAGTTATTTTAAGACTATAGATTTCTTAAACCTTTTGCTGTCAATCTATCGGTGAAGAAAGTATAGGTAAATGTTCAATACTTTTTTTTAATTATAGGCTAAGCAGTTCGGAAATAAGGAAAATAGTTAAGTTTTAGTTATTAACTCAAAGGAAATTATTTATTTTAAGTTTAATAAATTTTAAAAAACATGTATTTAAAACCATTCCATTCGATATGTCAGCCGGTTTAATTTTCTACTTTCAAAGTTCTAACTTTCAGGGAGATAACTCTAAGCCCAACGCCGCTTATCAAAATAACGATTCCAGTGTTCTGAATCCATTAATTACGTTACAAGTCAATGTTTGGACCACAATAGAATTTGATGCGTACCATCTTTTTCCAGTACATTAGGAGAAATTGGCTGTAAAAGACAGAAAAACAGACAGATCTATGACAGTCCCGTTTTTTTTTTGGCGTTAGGAAGCACGGAACCCTAAAAAAAGATAAATATTTAAAGCCGGCTTCCGTCGTCCATCAACGTCAACTTTGGCGTCAGCGAAATTTTATAGAGAACGCCATCTATTATCGCGAAGTGGCGTGAACCGACGACGCTCGACGGTAAACATTCTTTGCGGTCCATTATCACTCTCTGATTGACATTTTATTAATAGCAAAGCTTTTGGTTTTGTATGTACAAATTGACGTCATTTTCACATCAAAATTGACAAGTTTCAGTTAATTTTTTAAAGGTACAACATACAAATAAGTTTACATACATATTTTTCGACGACCACCAAACTGATAGGAAAATTTGAGGTGAAATCGAAAAATCTAGAATCTCTAGAATGAAAATGAAAATGTATGCATATTATAATAAATAAATAAAACATATTTACAAAACAATAAAACATATTTATTAGTTAAAAAAGGGGAGGCTGGTAACATTACGATTTTACGTAAAGCAATAATTATTTTCAATAAAACTTTTGAAACATAATGCGAAATAATAAAGTATACCAAATTACGTATATTTATTTTTTTACGACTGGTTCCAACTCACCTCCATATATGGAAATGATTTTGGAACCAGTCGTAAGGTAAATTATAGTAGTAAAATGCACGAGTCTACTAACAAAGTAAAGTCTACAAACAAACAAAATCTTAGTGTTTCTTGGTAGGCTTTCGTCTGTAACATACTTTATCGGTACAGAAAATTGTAACTCTCTCTGTTTGCGATAATGAAGATTAATCTGTAATATCTTTATTTTTTGAAGTGATGAAAAAAAAGTCATTTGACTTATTCACATTTCATAGGCAATCAACCTATATTAAACAATCCTCATACTCTATTTCGCGACAGAGACAAAATAAAATAATGTTGCGACAGAGGGTAATGCTACGCTTGTCGATGGCCTGTTTTAATTTTTTGACTGCCACCTTTGGTAATCCCGTAACAAACTTCTAAGAATTCTAAAATTTGACGAAATCTGATTTGTAAGAGAAATGTCACTTGTCATTTTGACGTTGAGCCTATGGAGGTGTCTTTTGTTGCAAGCTGAGCAAACATCATGATTTTTTTTAATTTTTACTTTGCTTGTGGTTTTAAAAAGACATCGCTTCGGCAATCCGAAATATTTCTTTGCAATTCTAGTTTTTCTCTTAAAAAAATTTTTACTACAAAGTCGTTTATTTCAAGGATCGTAATAAATCAACGTCCTTTGTAATAAGTTCAATTTTCAATGGACTTTAATACTTTAAAGTACTTAAGTACAAAATAATTTTAAAGTATTCAGTACAAAGCCTTAATACTTTTAAACGAACTATTCGCTTAAATAGATATAATCCCTGAGAAAAAGGAAAAAAAATGAATTGAAAAACCAAATTTAATTATAATAGTAAACATGTTGTAGATATTTAAAAACAGATAAAAAAAGCAAGTGAGAACCCGAATAACCGTTAAAAGGTGGACGTGAAACGTAAATTTTATTTTAAGAGTGATTAAGAGTATATTTTTGTCATATGTCAGTTTAAAAGGAAATGGTGGAAGAAGCCCTTAGGCTTCCAAAATGTTTATGTATATTTAACAATGTAGTATTTAATCTGTGTATTATAATCTAATCAATCCAATTAAACAAGCAATACTTGTATGTACATAATCAATTTCCCAGAAACATCTCCATTTTGCATATTGCATATTGGGTGCAATATGAAAAATGGCCATATTTGCATATTTAGTGTACATATTGATACCAAATGCCTATTGTTGACAGCGAATATGGGCAACATTTCCACGGCAAACTTGAAAAACAAAGAGCAAAGTTTATTCGCTCAGGTCGGTACTATAAACTATAAAATAAATTGCTAACTGCGGTACTTAACTAAACCTAACCTAAACACGATAAAAATCATTGTCGAAAGACCTTGGTCCTCTCAAAGCAGTAAATATGAAGAGTTCTTATTCTGTTTCCGGTTTAACCGAAACAAGCAATCTAGATTATCCTATATCGTAAAAAACATAAGTTCAGCACTTTATAGATCTCGCAGATCAAACGCTTCAGATATCGGAAGGTACAATACCGCATGACCCCCTAGCGGCCTATGCAAAGAATTTATTTCATCCCGTCATATACCTTGCCTTCAAGTGCTATATACGCTCGACGAACTTGTGTCGGCCGATTTCAAAACCGGGTAAGTCCAATTTCACCGTGTTCTTATTTTACATTCAGATCTTAGTGATCTAAAAACGTTATTTTAATGTTAATTCGAACCTAACTTAGTTGTTATTTTTCATACATAGATAGTCAGAAATTACGAATTTATTTGAAGTTCCTCCATATTTGTTTTTTTTTTTCGAGGCAAACATGTTAAATGGGATACAACCTAACAGCCTAGTTCAGTGTAACTGAATTTCAAATAGATCAGTAATTTCCTATATGTAATATATCACGCGCGTATTTTAGGAAATACATTGAAAGCACTCACGTTTCAAAATAAATTGCTTGACAAATAGATATCAATATCTTTAATATACGATGAGTCATAATTCGACATGTTCATGGATATAATATATATGTCATTATTTTATTTTGATTATTGTAAATATTACAATATTTTTGTTTGATAGTTTCACAGCTTTTCCGCCATAAGTATCGGTGTTCTCTGTATCTCCCCCTAATGTCTAATCAACACTTTCCCTCCCTCTTAATAGCAAGTGTACGTGCACTGGTTAGCTTTACCGTGGTGATATTTGTCTCTTTTAGCCACACCGGCCAAAGTTACCTATCCTGCTTGCTCTAATTTTTAATATATGGGGATAAAACTGCTTCACCAACTCAAACGTTTTGGAACCGCCGCGCTACCGGCTAGTTAAACGTCTTCGCCATACGCATCCCGTCACGATGCTAGTGCGCTGATCTGAAAAAAAATCAACAACGTATACTCGGAGCGTCTGCATGTTACCTTCAAAACGACAGAGGCATATTTCGGAATTCACTGCACAGCAGTCTATAAGTAGATATGAGCTTCTTTAGTCCAAAGTATCAAGAACCCTGGCGGAGATGACAAACCTCTGAGGATCGAGGCCGGAACGGGTGGCATCCACTCACCAGACACCATCACATGCACTCGAGAGAGTCTCCGCATCAGCTCCACTAATGACACCATATATGAGCCTTACAATCGAAATGTTTCCATGGCCTCTCATCATAGAGACAGTATTCTTCGACTAAAGCAGGTATGGGCAATCTTTGATACGTTGTGGGTCAAACTTTGGCGTGCAAATACATTCGCGGGCTGCGTTCAAAAAGTAATGCATTTTAAAGTAGTGGTTTAAACTAGTGTTCATAATTTTTAGCGATAGATATCAAACATGATATTTTTTTAAATGTCTCACGGGCCAGATCAAATTTTACAGAGGGCCGGATGCAGCCCGCGGGCCGGTGGCTGCCCACGTATGGACTAAAGTCACCATCGCCAACGAGGAACCTCTTACGCCGACTAGGCGTGAAGATCGTCCAGCTGTCTAACGTCATCACGTTGTTGTCCGTGAGCGGCATTGAGGCATTCACAAGTTAATGCTGTAATTAAGTGCTTTTATGTAGTTTCAGAACTTCGGTCGCCGTTGTTGTATGTGTTCTACTTTTTTATATAACGAGCATAATATGTCTTAATTTCAGTACAGGTTTGTGCTTAACTTAATCGGTTTTGTTTCTAAGTCACAGCTTTTAGTTTTTTTTTTATTGTCACCCGAAACTGTAGAGTTTTTCTTTATTTTACGAAATCACGTCGTAATTACCACAACGTCCCTGTTAGAGATGCAACTTGCCATTAACTCTTGTTTTCTATTGGCTCTAAGAAGAATTTGCACCTCTGCTATTGGTGTTTAAGTATCAATATAATTGATGGCTACTTACGGCCGGTTGTTTCAAATTGATAGGTGACTTTTTTCCATTTATAACATATTATTAGTAAATAGGTACGTAACTTGCCTTTTAAGTTCATTTCAGTTTTTCTGGTTTCGGAAAACTAATTACAAATAAATATTTGCAACAAACTATATAGTTCACGACTATAAATATGCATTATACTATTGGTTCGATAGCTTGTAACAACCTTTAGTCTGATACTGCTACAATAGATCGATAAAAAAATAAGTATTCCTACTCGCAACTCTAATACAGTATGAAATAATTTCCTAAAATGGCAATATACTATAAAACTCATACATCGTCACTTTTTCTAACGCATGGCTTTTAAACCAGAAATGGCCAGAACATTTCGTACGACTTAATAAAACACATTTTAAGAGAACCACGCAGTCCAACAATGATGAGATTCCTTTGGTTGGTATGTAATTTGAAATTTTGGAAATTTGTTTTGTTATATGATACCTACTTTTTTTTTATTTAATTTATATTAGCTGAACAAAACCATCTTCAGGATAAGCTAAAAGGAAGGTACTACCAAAACCAAACAAAAATTGGTCTTGAAATTTCCAACAAAAAGGAATGGACGTGAATTTCATTAATGCAATAAAATCCTTATTTTTTTTCTTAAACATTTTAAAATACGTGATTGCAAATGATGCGAAATTTAAATTTAATTATACATAATAACCCCATATAGAATCTGTTACAGAATATAGATTATATAAAAATATAATGAAAATTTAGAACTTAGAAGGTTTCGACAACAGCGCACAAATAATATAATCTGTTTCCCGATACGCCGCTGGGATATTAACTATGCGATCCTGGATGGAAGTGGGTTAGTTGGGAAATTTCCTAATCTAATGTTGATAATGTTGATGATACATTTCAAATAAATAAACTATTATTTGCTTCATTTAATTTATCTTTTGGTGTTAGTTCTATATCTGTCCGCTATAATAATAAAAAAATGATTATGTGCAAATCGGATATGGTTTAATAACGTTCCATGTAATAAATCTCATTATACAAGCAAATTTAATGTGTTTTTGAAGTTATACTTCTTTTGGTGCGTTTGGATGAGAGTGAATTTGTGAGCTGCGCGCGCACAAACGACATGATGAAGTTAGCCACAGAATAGAAATAATAAAAAATATATTTTCAACACTGAATATAGTTACAATACTGAGTGTTCATACTATATAGTACATAGTACAGAGTGTTCTATATATTACATAGTACTTATATTCATAACCCAGTTCTTGCAAAATATAGTATTCATATGAATAATCAATTTTGAGTATTAATTTTCTATAATTATTATTTTTGTTCAATTTATTATATATATAAACATTATTTGTAAACTTTTAACATTGTGTTGTGAAAAATTGTGAAAATTTGAAGTGTTTTAAATATTAGAGGTTAACCATGTAAGTATAATATAGATATATTTCTAACGAACTTATTATTTTTCTAACAAATAATTGAATAATAAGTACACACACTCTTTTTAAATGTATTTGACTCATTCACATAATGAATAATGATTATATATTTGTACTGTATTGTTATATTGTTACGTTAATAAAACATTTTCAATTAAACAAAATCGTTTTGATTGATTTTAATATTTATTGTCGATTACTACTGCATTTGAGTTATTTTAAATATTATTCATACGCCAAAGAAGTATAACTTCTAACGCGTGTACATAAGTACATACACTCTTTTTTTATTTCTTTTATAATATTTAAATATTAAGAAATATTTCGAGCGATACAAAAATCGCCAATAAAATCAAATGAAAAATATTTTTATTTCGTAAGTAATAAATAGAATTACACTTAAACTACGTCATTATTGTATTGTTCCGATATTAACATTATCGCCCATTCCAAATGCTGATTCACCTTGAGAAGAAAGGGAAAGAAATTCGAGGTTTGCTTTTTGTTGCTGAAAAATAGAGGAGAGAATAGTCAACAAAATAATCCGAAACAACGGAGCAGTTAAATCCCAGGGTTTTTTTGTTAATACATTTAGATAAGGCATAATAACTTTTACCTTATTACTTTTTTACAATGAAATATAATACTATCTCCGTACAGAATTCTTATTTTATTATACAAAAAGTAGAAGAACCGTAAATCATCATTATTATCTTTCAGCGTAAGTCTAATACCAATATTCGTGATGTTCTTCATCATATGTCGATAAATACATTTCGGGAAAGTGATGGCTCAACGGTTGAGCCATCACGGGGCGAATCGGTCAAATTAAATCGCTCGTTATGTGCCTCCGAAAGGACTTTAAGCCGTCGGTTCCGGACCTCGTCATCGCGGCGGCGAGGACGGCTTTTATCTCTCCATCGGCCGGCAAACCCGCACGGGATCAGCGTCGAGGGTCAGGGTCCCTCTGTCCCTCGATTCGAAATAATAGCAAGGCGATTGACCTGACATGATAAATAACGCTCGACTGCAGCGTAACACGGCACATGGAAACTTTTTGGATTGGCATCGTGTGGAGATTTAAGAGTTATGTGAAAAAAACGTCTGATGAAAGAAGCATTATTAAACAAGTAGGTAAATACTACCTATACATATAATAAAATTGCTGAACTTTCGCGCCTGCGCGTAGAAAAATATTTTCCGAATACTGATTGCGGATTATGTAGAAGGGTAACAAAAGACAACAAGCGTATTTTTAAGATATTTCTCTGTATGTTTGAACACGCTAATCTTAAAAATTATTACACTCATTTTCATAGGGTTTTTATAGGTAATCTTAAAGTTACGTCCGTAACATATAAGATTTAATTCGTTAAAATCGGTTTACGGAAAATTAGTGCGGACGATGTGGGAGCGGGCTCGAGCCGCGACGCAAGAGCCACTACTGATATAAATCTGTTCAAATGGGCAAAGCCGTGCGCAAAAGTTTCAAAGAATAAGCAGTTTGCATTAAATCGCCTACCACATTTTGATTAAATTCGACAGGAAGATAGCTCGCAAAAGTATTACATTTTATTCCGGGAAATGATGTCCAAAAATAGAACTTGAAAAATAAAAAGAAATCCACACGGATGCAACAAACGGAATAAAGGTGGGAAGCTTCGTCTAAAGAGGCAGAGCCGTCGGCAACGTCTAATTAGTCAATAAAATACAGATTCAACCTTATGCAATAGATTAAGCTACACTCTAATCTATTAATTATGCAAATAGATATGTTTGCCGCATAGGAACAGAAAAGCTCGTCGTTGGTGCACCACGCCGCCGGATTTTTCTAAAAACATCACAGTTGAATACTTGTATTTAAAACGAGCTCGACTATAATGCCTGACTTAAGGCCAGTATGCTACAAGGGGCCAATCGATAATATCCCAGCACTATAGTTGATATGAAATGAAATATAGTATTCTAAAACGTATCTGGTCGCCTATAAATACTCACTTGCAGTTTAAAAATTCTTTTGTTTCCCTTGTGTGGATATAAAGGGCAGGCACCTTTATGTCCACACTTATCACATTCGAAAAAAAAACATCGTTTTTTCAAAACCTCTTCCAATATCTTTCTCATGTACCAAACAATTATTTTTCATAACATTTGAACGGAGCTATCATCGAGTCAATCGCCAGTGCCTAAGTATTAGGGTATCATAAATCCCAGTTTTAGAGCTAAACGCGAGCTTAAAGGTTCATGACGTCCTAGACAGGTCGTATAAAGGCTACTAAGCGTTCCTATTGTCCTGTTCCGATGAACAGTTTTCAGATGGCCGCCCAACGACGGATCCTCGTCACTGACGTGCGAAGCTTTTGTCCGCGTTTTCTCCCCTTTGTTCCCTTTCGTTAGCAAACGAGATCGACATTTATCCCTTGTCGTGGCGAGAAGCCCTTTGAAGCTATCTGCCATTTATTAGCCGGTATTTAATAAATCAATTCTGCGACTAACACAGATTTACTAACATTAATTACAGCTGTAACGGAGGAAGAGCGACATCTTTAATGTGAAAGTAAAAACTTGTACTTCGGTAGATAATGCTGTTGAGTCGTAATTAATTCTTCATATGAGACTTCTTTTTTCGTTCCATCGAAAATGTTACACAATACAAGCAATTTTATTATTGTAGAAATATTAGCTCAAAGATATATTACAAAAGACTGTACAATCTAGATGCGCCCCAGGAGATATTGAGGTATTGATCATGTAGCCATAATTAATCACTGTCGTCTAGACTTCATACGCCGTGCTGTTTTACTGATGAAAAAGGATCGCAGCGAATACTTAGGTCATAACATAAGAATTACGACCTAACTTTCGCTAAATATCTAAAATAAATCCTACAGGAACACGACTGTACTTATAATTAATTTCAAGTAATTACTGACTTTATAAACGAAAATTCAGAATCATTCTTCTTCGAATATAATTCGACATTGTGGCTAAATAACAATAAAAAAAATACTTTTTTTTCATTCGGAGCATATTTATTAGTCAAGTAGGTGCACTATACAGCCTTAAATTAAATGACTGCCTGATTTACGCAATTGTTAGTACTGCACTGAGGGCGTGGGTTCGATCCCCGCACGAAGCAAATATTTATTCGTTGTCATAAATCACCCCCCCTTGCCAAACAGCAAATAAATAAACTTTTAAATAAATATTTGTTTTAATTTTTCACTGCCGTCGTCGCCAAATGTCTACTAAACTTTGGCTGGACTACATATGTCCATACTAAAAAGGAATCATGTAAATTGGACTCGTGATTCTCAAGTTATAAATGCACAAACCCATAGACTGACAGACGTTTCGTTATATAATATGATAATATAAACTAGCATTCGCACAACTTGATTGTCACGACAATTGAGATATAATTGCCAATGCAATTTTTAATTCTATATTTTTTTCTGATTTTATTGAATCTATAGGCTTGAATGTAAGTAAAGAATAAAACCAATTTTTTTTCTAAAAAAAAAACTAATTTGTCGTGATTTCAAAATGCATTAGCAAATTTCTAAATAGATCTGGTATTTGTAAATTTAATTAAATAATGATTACTTAAAATTAACAAAATTATTGAACGATATCTATGTTTTTATCCTTTATTACAATAACTTAATAAACGTTCTTTCTTTGCGATAACCACCCAATCAGAATATTGGACTTATCTATTCGAAGAATCTTGATAATCGTCACGCGATAAATTGCAATAAAAAAGTTGATTGAAGAATGAACAAAAGAAATAGATTTAGTTCGATGCCTACAGCATCTAATGTTGTTTTGTTGAATTAATATCGTACTAAATTGAAATGTTGTTTTAAGAGCGTTCTTTGTATAAAAATTACAGTCTTTATATAAAAGGATGTAACTTTCTTTCATTTAAAAAATCATTATACATAACACGTAACATTTAAATTTAATTACATTATTAAAAGAACGCCCAGTTACATTTAGGGAGAGCTCGGAAGAGTGAAATATTTATAATTTCTTCTCAAACAATTACCGAAGTTGTTATGAAATGAGAAACTCCAAAAAAGTACTTAATTAAGAAAAGGGTTATTTATTGAAAAAATGATAAAACCACCTTTTCCCAACGGGGCTAAGGATATTCAGCATTTTTTAGATTGGAAAATTAGATGAATTTTTTTAGGGCCGCGTTTCGCAGGCTTATTTTCATTATAAATTAAATTAGGGATAATCAATTATTGCGAGGAAATTTCGTAATTAGAATTCCTTATAGAACTTTTTTCTGATTTCAAGAAGGTTTTTAAAAGAACTATTTAATAAGTTCTCAAAGTAGAGCCAAAGAGCCAAGAGCATATGAGGAGTTCGTCAAAGCAAGTATTTTTCAACGTTTTTCTTGCATGATTATTCCCAATAAAGAAATTTTCGATCTTTATTTTCAAAAATGGGAAGCTAACGTAAAAGAGAAATTAATGATCCAGCCAGATAACTTACAGATACTCGTATAATATACGGCGTAAGAAAGAAATATTCAGTGCTTATGTGCGACAATTAAGGAAATTTTAACTTGCGTTATGACGTGATATCCTCGTAACTCGACAACTCATGTCGGCAAAGTACCTACACTTCCTGGAATTGCCCTTTAAAGGGTAAATAATGAATGTTAAAGTGCAAGTAGTGTAGTGAACGTAATTTTCATATTATTTACATTACTTTAATACGTAATTTTATTACGGTGAAATCGTCAGGTATCGTCAAAAATGGCTAATGCACGTCGCGAACCCAATGTTTATAACTTATACCGGTATAGCGTGTAAACGATTCATATTCGATTGGAACAATTTTGATGTCAACATAAGCTAATTAAACAAATCGAAATTGTATATATAACAAAGAGTAGCTAAACATTCATGTAATTACAGTTCAATAATCCAATCAAAAGCGACATCTGACGAGTAGTCAGCACGTTGCTTTCGAACCAGAAGTTGCAGTGATCGATCAGTCGAAGGCTAATTTCGAGCATTTAACATAACTCAGATCCCACCATTCGTTCCATGTTTTGGAGATCATGGCTCGTCTCCCCACTTCAGGGCAGCGACATCCACACAGCGGCGACAACAGGCATCACCGGCCCTCGACCCGTACTGGACAAATATTGGGCAGATCCTTCGGTCCGGTATAAAAATAAGGTATGACCTCTTCAATAAAGTTAAGTAAGCCTTATACAGTTAATCTAAATAAAATTTTATTACTGGATCTAGACTGAATCTGGTTTAATATAGGAAATTATTGAAGCGTTCGCAATATTTCAACGGAATTTATATATGACACTTATATAAATGAATAATAACATAAACTCCAAAATATATTGAAGTACGAATTTCATTAAATTCATTACATTAAAAAAATCTATTAAGCTATTTGTACGATACACGTTAATTAACCTCATCCACTGTTTTGAATTCCTGTTTGTCACCTCAAAACCATTTCTTGAAATTACAATTCAATCAAAAAAAATATACCCTGCCTCGACGAGACCACCGATTGCTCTTTGTGACGAATCCCAAGTTCCGATAACGAATAACTTCCAAGTTATATAACAGGTTGTGACAGGCGGGCAGTTGGGGGAGACGTCGAGACGATCCCATAACCGAAACGGCGTTTCGATACTAAGCGCTGAATAAAAGGAAAAAAAAAAAATTAAATAGAAAAGAAAATACTACGTCATCCAAATCCGTTGAGGCGGCGCGGAGATAGCGCGGTGACTTCCCTCAATATCTTACTTTTCCAGCCTTCAAAAGGCAACGTTCATAATTCGCCTCTGCAAACCGCACCTCGATTCACAGCTCATTTGGCGCCCGCGCCGGGCGCTGGGGGGCGCGCGCCTCGGAGTATTCTGCGCAAGGTGACGATAAAAAAAAAAGAGTAAAAAAGAAGGGGAAAAACCTTTTCTATAGCCGGATTGATTGGATTTTGTAAGCTAACGGTTCCAAGTTCTCATAGAATATTGATGTCGAGAAAATCCAATAAAACAGGCAGACGGCTTTGAACATATGGTAATTTAAACGGACATGGATATATAAAATGCATTACTGTGATTGATCAATGATATTTGTGTGAAACTATTAGGTTTTTATACTTTATTTAGGGCTCAGTGAAAATATCTTCAATATCTCCATCCAATGACAAAGATACACAAAAATAAAAATATTTTGGAGTTTTATAGTTAGCATTTTGTAGAAATTGTAGTGTAGAAAATATGGAATATTTAATTATTTTCTACATTCAGAGATTTTGTGTTTATAAATTTTGAATATCGCCACTCTACACAGTATTTTTAAATCTGACAACAAACCATATTTTTTCATTTTGTTCAATATTCAATAACTTATCTATACTAATAAATAAATTGTAGGTTCTGCCTGTACATACAATTTTTTTCATACATTCTTTCTACGCCTTGCTTACGCTAAATTTTTTTAACTTTAAAATTTTATGTCTGGATGCATGTTCTTTCGTAACTTAAGAAAGGTTTAGATGATTTTAGTAAAATGAGATACATCCTAAAAACATGTGATTACGCAAATGATAGGCTATATATGATTTTTATTAATGCTTTTCCAGCTCCGAAACAGCTCTGAAACAGCTAAACAGATTATAATCTAATTTTGTATAGAAGTAGATTAGATTTGTAGTAAACCATACAAAAATGCTCAAACGAAATAAAAAAAAATGTATCTTAAATATTTATTCCATGATGCATCTAACATATGATTGTTATTATTACTTTTTTATTTTGCCTTTTTTTACAACGTCTTATAATTAAAGAACAGCTCAAGCGATTTTAATGGAATTCGGAACTAAGTATGACTGTGCAGAAGCATACATTATACATAACACTATGATTGCTCAAGCGCGTCTATTTCTATTTTGCTATAAACTCCACTGTTATCTCAGCAGCGCCTAAGGAACAACGGTCTTTGAATGAAAAAGTTAGCTACGAAGATCCCTATAGTGGTTGAGAAGTCGTGACATCGCTTCCTCCACACAACAATACAGCGGTTAATTGTTCATTATTATATCGTTTTCGTCATGCGTTATGAACAACAATCAATCTTAGTCCCTCCAAAAGTTTAACCTTATCGCCCTTTCTTTTAATACTTAACTTAAGAAAAGCCTAGAATATTTCAACCTTCACTTCAATTGCTACACTTTCTGATAATTAATTATTACAAGTAAAGCTATTTGTTTTATTAAAAACCATGTGTCTACAGATGCAAATGAAACTGTAAATTGATTGTCGTACACTGATGATTTAAACTAAACTAAATACTTCTATTGAGTTCTATCTGCAGATTTTTCGTAGAATGTCGAGAAACGGGCCGGACACAGACGACACATTCCCTTATACCCGTTTTTATTACATCTGCAATGGATAGTAAAATATATTTCCTAAATATACGAAAAATATGTGGTGGTGGAGATGAATAATAGTTTGCGGTACTCTCACGCCGAAAGTATTGATCTTAGAAAAAAAAATTGTTAGCATATTGATTGTAGCAAATTTTCTCTAGTTTAATTTTATATTTAAATGTTTTATAATAAAATGCGTCGGAAAGAAGAAATTGTTAAAAAAAACTTCTATTAGGCGCTATTTTTTCCAATATGGAGGTGCGAGCAGGAAAGATACGAGGTGGCAAAGGTGGGATTCGGAAAGAGCATCTTTTTCGGAGATCGATAATCTATAAAATTATCAATTTTCAAAACTTCCAAAAAACATTCCTGATAATCTCTTTTCTTCGAACCGAATGACTGTACTAATTGTGCTACTATACTACAGTACTACGATTCTAAAAATTATTTCACTCATAGAAAACTCATAGCTTAGTACAAACGAAAACCGCAACTTTTAGCGTTGTCGAAATTTCAAGGGGGACGGTGCGTGAGCCCGAAAATCGAGGCCGGGTCGAAATCGTGAACAAGACCGAAATCGAAATAGAATCTGGGACTTAAGTCAGTAACACAAGGGGCACGATGAACCGTAAAAAATCAGAACTAAGAACGGGGCTGGGATTGAGGGTGGGGCCAGAACGCGAATTTCTTATACAGATCGTGAGCGGTATCGGTATCGAGAACTGGACGGTAATCGGGTTTTGGGTCTAGGAGCTAAATCGATCGGTGTACGTGATGAAAGTGTTCATACTACGTCGACGAGGGCGGAACTGCGGGCAAAAGCTAGTTGGTAATTGTTCCAAATAAAAACAACAATAGAATAGTATAAATATGAATAAGTAAATATTAACTTTTGTCAAATTTATAGGATTAGTATTTTTTATTTCGCAATCTGAAGTCTACGTACTGAATAAAACACTTTGTAGGTTATTGGGGGCTTTGTTAAATAAAACTAAATAAAGTTTATGTTCACTTTTATATATTTACTATTATTAAAGAGGTGCACTTAACTACGCGTAGAACTCGTACGGAGTTGAAACACTGAATAAAAACATATTATTCTGTGTGACGAATCATTACGTTTATGTACTGAACTCCGATGAAGGCACAAGGAGACCTTGTCACAACGTGTACATAGATTTATATTTTGTTGTACTCTAATATACTTATCAGGCTATAATTTTGGAATTATGCCAACTTAATCAAAATTCTAAAATTATTAGTACACTTATTAGTGGTTGCATTTTTAAGAAACGATTTTTTATTTTTTTTTCCAATAATAACTTCGAAAAACTCATTTGAATTAATCAAATTGTTTGTATGAAAGTTGCGGCACTTCACAGCGAGGGATACTTTTATTTCATTTAAAGCGGAACAAGTTATAAGAATGAAAATAATGAAGTTAATGTAATTTTTTTATTGCATAATTGAAAATATGCTTTTTAATTTTTTATTTGTGAAATAATTGGTTGACCTTCAATTTTGCGTATCATGCGGTTATATCTCTTGTCAAAACATGAATTATATATTAAATAGAACATTATTCGTCTGTCTTTAACTACGGAAACTCCAATCAGGATGGAGAGCGTAATTGCAGTCTGCATTGAGATTAAATTGTTATAATACGTGCAGGAACTTATACTTTATTCAACAAGCGGATTCGCGGCTATAAATTAGTATATTGCGTACAAAAAAAAACAAACTTCAATAATATAGAATTGTATTGCTAAAACTGAACTTTAATCTCTAATATTTTCCCTCTGATGTGGATATTGCAATGAGTGCCCTCCTAAATTAGCCAAATAAAGTGGTGTTCAAATTGTAATAAATGCCGTAGAAATGAAATATTTGCATGACTGTTCTTTGGTACACAGTATATTTTATTATAAATCTTGAGTGTTAGACGTTGATTCAAAGGTTGTGTTTTATATCACGTTTTTATTGACATATTTTTTCGTCAGCCTTCTTGTCTGTTTGTCTGTTCGAGTGGAATTTTGCAACCTATTTTAAACCAGCTTCCCGTTGAGCTAGAAACTCGCGATTGTCACTCGACATGCCAAGTTTTATTATTCCGGAATTCATTTCTGTTAATTTGCCAAATTCGACAAGCCAAATAACGATAATAAAATTTTGTCAAAACGCATTTACAGCATTTTAAAAACAATAAATCGACATAAATCTAAAATTTTTACAAGCAACACAAAAGTTTCAGCATTAATCGTCATAACAAAAAGAAATAGAAACAAACAGATATTACAAAAGTCTTCCTTCGCATTGCGAAGTTGCCGAGATCGAAGTCGAGATAGCTTCGCTCCGTCAGAAAACTTTTTTCTTCAACAGCGACAGATAAGATCAGCCGGTTAGTCGGCAGTCGCTCGCGATATACCAATAAAAATTCAATTTTTTTTTAAAGGCTTCCGTTTTTAGAGCTCCGTACGCAAAGGGTGTCGACGGAACCTCACTATCGAGTATACGCTGTGTCTGACTGTCGTACCTAAGCCGGAGTCATGCCAGCGATCTCAAATGAAAATAAAAAAAGTTGTTTTTTCTCGTAAATATATAACACAGCTACATTGTGCGATGGTACGTCGCTCTCGGTGCGTGAGTACGACTCGCGCTTGGCCGTTTTTGTCTCTCTCTCTCTACCTTTGAAGTCAAAATTAAACCCGACTAGGCGGCGAAGAAAGTCATCGTGTTCTCCGTCGAAAGTCTCGAGTCGACGGCGCGAGGAAATGGGGTAAAGTTTCGTCCGATCGTCGTTTGTGTTTCGTAATTTGCATAATCATTTTTCGTGGCTTCGTCACGACGGGCTCGTCTCTATGGGATTTGTACCGAGAGCGGTATACGAAATATCAGAATTATAAAAAAAATCAAAATCAAAAATACCTTTATTTCGTAGATAATAGAGATCACAATTAAAATGCGACATAAACTATTGTTTTCGAGATTAATTTCGAATGCTGATGTATTTGGTAATTTCATTGGGTAATATTTATATCATAATATTTGACTATTTAAGTACAATACAGCATTTCGTAATTAATATTATTTACGTAACCCTCATTATTACGATTATGATGATTGAAATTAACTAGAGGAAAAATAGTAATTCGCGGTGGTATGACCGTTGCAAAAATCGCTATAAAAATTCTTGTGTAAAAATTTCCAGAACGATCATTGCCATTCAGATTTAAAGAAGGGCAGAACTCCTGCAGCTGAGGAGCTTATATGATACGATTGATGGACGACAGCGAAGTAAAAGGGATATGCAAAGTACATGTGGTACATGCATGTGGTAAACTTTGGTCTCTGTCTACCTTTTCTGGGAAATAGTTGTGAGTTCATAATATCAATAATAATAAATCGATTGAAAATTTTAATAGTATATAGTTCTCCTTTAAGAGCAAAAGTTTAAAAAACGTAGTGAACTGCATAGACAAATTGATCAACAATTGCTTTGTCTATTGTTCTACAATTTTATGATACTCTATAACTGTAGCAGTTGTAGTATACGGACGGCCGGACAGACGGACATGAGTAAATTGTTAAAGGGTGTTCTTGATCCGACTGCATTATCCTAAGAACGGCTGTATAAAAACGGCGTTTGTTCTAGGTATTAAGTTCCAAAATAAATAAAAAAAATGTTTATACAACATCCCAACCTGTTGTTGTGTTTGTCGAAATATCTAATAATATTTTAAAACCGGCAAAGTGCATGTGGGGCCATGCGCAGTGTAGGGTTCCTTAGTTGCCCGTCACATTATGCAGACTTAGAAGAGAGCTTTTGTTTGACTCTGTGCACTTAATAAGTGAGATCACGGTTTAACGCTAACTACTTCATTTAGGTTATTTTCATTGGAATTTATGCAAAGTTTAGCTTTTTTTTTTTCTCAATGTACATTTCATAAGTTGGTCCACTATTACTCATCAACATCTGAAGCCTACTTAGCTGTGATAGCTTTCCTTTTAACTTCGTTATATACACCACTGCGGTGAAGTTTTTCGTATATCGAAAAATATACATCATTTGGTTGGGTAGCCTTGATTGAAACAAAAAATAAATACTTCACAAATTGACCCTAAATAAAAAATAGGTTTTCGCAAACCCACGGTATTTTGTACGATCTATAAACGAGAAAAAAATTCATCCCTACTCTCCATGTAGGAGGTAATTTTCAGTTTTTATCATACCACTTAGTCGGCGTGATTAATAACATGTATATATATAGAAGGATGTGTATATTATGAAATCGATAGACTCAGAAACTATTTGACCGATCATTATGAAAATTGGTATGTATATGTATTTTTTCACGGAGAAGGTTTTGTTTTCAGAATTTTTGTCTGTCTGTTTGTCTGTATGTTTGTTACCGCATCACACAAAAACGGCTAAACGGATTTTGATAAAAATTTCGTAGTTTCGTAGTTTGGGATCCCACTTAACATCTAAGCTATGTATCATCTGATTTGGTTTCGTAGAACCAGATATACAGCTTAATCTATAAATAATAGAGAGGTCATTTAAAATGATCGTGTGGTAAAAATATAAATAAACGCCACGAACGCTTCTAAAACGGTCTAAATATCGTAGTCCACGCGGGCGGAGCTGCGGGCAAAGGCTAGTATATATATATATATATATGTATATTCACGCGCCAAATTACAATTTTCTTGTACTGACTTATGCCGTTGACAGACAAACGGACGGACGGACATGGTGAATATGTAAAGGTCCTTATTGACTACATAACTATTACTATTACAGAAATAATCACTAAATTACCATTATACCGCTCGTTGGAAACAGTTTTTTTTTGCAGAAACAGGAGCGAGAAAGTTGATGGTGACTCTTTTTAAATTTAATTATGTACGATAACAATCAAATGTAAAACTATTATAAAAACCTGTTAGAAAATGAGGTGATTATGTTTACTGATATTTGTCCTATATATACATATGAGAATTATTTAATATCCTTTTTACCAAGTATTTACCTGATAAATGTTTGAAATTTATGTAAGTATAAATTTTCTATATCCTCAGAAACCTTATTAAACGAACATACATACAGCCTCACAAATCGATCCCTGATTTCGTTTAGTCGACCGACATGATAACGCGGTTTCTTTTTGTTCCCAGTATTGAATTTATGTTGATCACGATTATTCTAGAATATATCTAAACTTTTCTTACGTCTATATCAATGTTTTGTATGTTAATTCCGATTTACAAATCAGGTTTTGCAGCACGAACATTCTTTAAACATCAGCGGCATGAGCCCAGTGCGACACACCATATATATGTCATCGAGCTATTGAAGTAACTAAAATAATTTTGGTTTGTCCATGATGTGGCGGTTTAAATATTCAAAAACGTGTCGGAGTTTAGTCCTTAAGAAACGATTTTCGTATATCTCGCGGTGGACAAATCGTATGGAGCACAAATGCTAGTGTTAGCAAAAAGCGAAATCGCTGTTACTCCTCCGTACTACATATTCACGCATGTTATTCTGAACGCGTGTATTTTTTCTACATTGCTTGCTGACTTAAAGGTGTTTCATTTTTAACGCGTATAAATAAAGCTTCCGATGTAAATGTTGTCAGTGCCATTGTTACCATTCGTTTAATGTGGAGTTTTGGGGTTTCGAAAGTTTTATTATGCAAGATAATTTATGTATTATATTTTATCGCATCGCCATAAATAATTACCTATGAATAAATGTATATTACATGTTTTGAGTATTGTAAGAGGTGCTTTTGTTTGGACTCTAACAGAATACAGACGTGAAGTAACAGCTCCTGCTGTTGTATTCTGTCCGGTGTGAAAGATTTCCGGTGGTCCACATCCCTCTCCCCCTCCATCAGCTATATTAGGGCGATTTTCTTTTCATTAAATATCTTATTCTCTTCCAAGAGGTCGCCAACGTACTGATAACTTCTCTAGGGTTGTCAGTGTTCATGGGCGGCGTTAATCATCTAGTGTCTGATGGCACACACGGTCGTTTGCCCCTCGAATATTCTATCAAAACAATATTTATGCCTTTTTCTATAATATGTATTCAAAAAACAATATTAAGGAGTAAACTTTAGTCGTACGTTGGAGTTGACACCCACCATTTTAACCGATTTCAAAAAAAAAAGAGGTGGTTCCATCTTCGTCTACAAGTATATTTTCGTAACGATAACTTCGTAAATTGCGAATCGATTTGACATTTTTTTTTTTGTTTAAAAGTTATAGGTACTCTTGAGGTAGTACTATAGTCGCCAATTCAAAATCTGATAATGGGATTTCAGGAAAATCGAGGGATAGCCTCAAATATTATAAGCACGTAAAGTGTCTTTGAGCATCTTTTTAGTTGTTCAAGTGTTGGCGTCTGGAAATCATCATCTCGCGATGGTGAGCTGATGATGAAAGTCGAAGCACTTAGTAGCAATTAGGAGTTAGGGGAGAATACTGCGATTCGTCACCAGAAACTACTCTTTAATGGTTATAACTAAAACATAGTAGTATACAGAGTTAAAATTACTTATTAATCTCTACATAGTTTCATTCATTTATAATTTTATATAATTCCAACGTGACAATCTCAGCAGAAACACATCGGAACTTTTTAGCGATAACAGTAAAAGTGCGGTGTATCAATTTAATATGGGTGTGCTCTATACCTTTTATATTAATAAAGAATGAGAATAATTTATGTAGTTTGTATGAGAATAATACTTCTTTTCCACGTTCCTCGTACAAAAGTAAGACGTAGTTTTGTACCGTACAGAAGGAGACGCCTGGCTAATTTTATTAGCTATGGTCAAATTCAAATGCGGAGTCGCTAATTGAATAACAAAATTTTAGTTACTGGATAATTAAGAAATATGAAAAAAATAACTTTTATAAAAATAAATTAAAAGCCGTATATTCTATTGAAATAATTAGTTGTATACGCAGTCCCTTCCAGTGTTTTTATTGTCTGGTGAACAATTTATGTCGATTACTTCTTCTTTTGTACCTTCCTAAGTTTTTTTTTACATAAATATTATTTTTTTGGATACGGATCGCAGGCCAGATCCAAAATACCAATTTCATTAAACTCATCGTTATTTCAAAGAGACACTCGAGGTTTTAGCCCATAAAGAAAGATCCAAATGATGTACGAGAGTCCGCGGCACGGCCTCAGAAAGTCACGCCGTATACGTGCCATCGATATACGGAAACAGCCAAAATAAAATCGAGTGGCGTGGCCATTTAACAATTTTTTTTTTCCTTTGAATGAACAAAACATTGTGGACCCCGGTAATCCGACAAACGTTTTGCAGGACAGTGTCGGACTATCGAATTTGTGGGATTGTAGAGTACCGCTTAAGACCCTCTACAGTCCGGATTTTTTTGAAAACGAGTACCTTGTAATCCGACAAATTACAGATCATAATAATAAGATTCTATCTGAACTACAAATTATATTATACATGTACGTCGGATTTAGTAGTCAAATTCAAACTGAGCAATAAAAAATCAAAACAAAGCGCATCGACCACAGTAGTGGTGGCGCGTACAAGTTGCAACCTGTCTAATCATGTATTAGTGAAAATTTGTCAAAATAATGTTTGTGTTTCTACATTCAACAATGATAGGTATGTCGGATTACAAGGGGTGCCGTATTATACAAGGGCCGGATTACCGGGGGTCAATTGTATATATATATATATATATACATGTATCACTGCATTCGCAACGCCTATTACAGCGATGGAACATTAACATAGATCGCTCGTAACTCGCTTACAAAGAGAAGCGTCGAACTTCCCGATGAAATTACACTGAGAAAACGAGTTTCAGGGAAAGGCGCTCCCCGCGGCGCGTCCCCGGAGCGCCACCGGCGGCCCAACGAAGCGTGAATCCTGACGCTGCGCCGTGATAAACCTCCGCTGGTAAAAAAAATTATCGCGTTATGTACGTTCCAGTCGTTCACGATTAAACAGATACGTTTTTTTTTTTATTATTTTCGCTATTATTTCTTGATCTGACCACCATTTTAGTCAGGTTAGACGGAATGGAGTTTAAAAGCGTTCGCGACCGACACGGTCACGTGACGTGTTAATGCTGACACTATATCTGTAGCTATAAATATGACGTGTTGCGTACGGCTAAATCAAATGCTCCACTCTATGATTACTGTGCAGTAAAAACTGAGTACTGAATCTCTGTAACAACATAATAATCTAAAAAATATACTTCATTATTTATTGAAGTGATAACTTCTATAGGCACGTTATGCGATTTTTATATGGATAAAACGTTATGAATTCGCGTCACCGACATGCTATCGTTAACAGTGAATTAAGAGTAGAAGTGGAATTTTTTTTGTATATGTGAAGATTATATGTTTAAATTTAATACAATTGCAACATTATGGTTGTTTTGTTTAAATCAAAGGACTTAAATTTTGCAATTTAAACATGATATTGACTGTTATTTCAAATTTACTGGACTTGCGCAACTCATCATTTTCATTAATAAATAAACCATACAAACATATATATATATATATGATTTTCGCTCGAAGTGTCGATAGATATGGAAACCAGACTAATGTTAATGTTGTTAATATAAAAATGATGCTATTTTAATTTTTGATACTACAATTAATTTGAAAACCTCAACAACCTTATCAGTAGTCTTACGTTGTCACTCCCGTGGGCAGTTCTCATAACTATCCAACCTTTTTTCTCGTTACGTATATATTGTATGGTTGATATCAACCACATATCACCCGTACGGTTGATAGATAGGTGATACATGTATAAAGATTTAAATATTTAAATTGTGCATATAACATATATATAGAAGGCAAACGAAATGGGGTATAAAATTAATGAGAGAGATACGGATGAGGACTTCGGGAACACTATAATATTGTTATGATGATTTAGTGTTTTAATAAAAGTATTATAAACCTTGTATAATAAAAGTCAATAAGAACAGTTCATAGAGCAAAATTGCTTATCATTATTAACGTTCCGGAGCCAGAAGGCTACAAAAAGTAGAAAATGTAAACAAGTTTTCTTTGTCGGAGAATTAGTTACGAATTACTAAACGTGTTGCGATAGAGCTTTCTTCTATTCTATTCTACTAGCAATCGTTTTTAGATGGTATTGGATTATTTTTTTTTTGTGACGGCGTTGCCTAATGCGGCCTGCGTTAGGAGTTGACTGATGGAAATCGTAACGTAATGAAAAAGCGTTACGCCTCCTGCGACTTTCTCTATCCCTCTCTCTTTCTTGCAATATATTATTATTTACTCTTTTTCTTTATAAGTTATAATTCACTATTATGTAATTTCTAGTTAGATATTTATTTTCGATTAATTTTCATTACCCATAACGCTCAGCGGTAGATTAATAGCAGAGTGGTTTAGTAGAGTTTAGATTTGCTCAAAAAAAATTGCATAAAAAGGCGTAATTTGGTCTCTTCTTATTTAGTGAAGTCATATTAAAAGCAATAAATAAAGTTTAGTCTATGAAATGAATTATTAAAGGCAATTACTTACTGGTGTAGTCATCTTTGAAGACCTTTAGTCCAAAATAAGGTGTATATTCTAATAATTTGACATAGTTTGTTACATTTTTTGTCTCAATAACAATGTGATGTCAAGTTCAAACGTTACACTTCAGTTATTACGATCTAAAAGTATAATTTTTATAACCTTTTTTTTTTAATAATCAACCAATTTAATTTATATACTAATTTTAAGTAGTTTTTCCATATTGAACAATTTTGCCTTTATTGTCATAAATGGACGAATTTTGCGCTATCAGAACTGTGACTATCACTAGTGGGTTTAATAAACTAAATGGGTTTAAATAAATAGAGTAATGTAATGGCTTTATATTCGATACGCTTTCGTTTAGTTATAAAAATTATGAGGTCAGGTTTTTAATGTGTTTCTTAGTGTCATTAAATAATACAGAATATTCTTCATAACATTACCATTTAGTTAATCTACTAATTTCCAAAATACTATAGGCGATTAAATAATCTCTTTCTTAATTTACAACTCGCATGTTAACGTTAAACGTAAACAAATAATATGTACATTAAATAAGAATTTTGATTTAAATATAAATAAATAAATAATTTGTATTTTTTTCCTACAGGGATTACAATAAATAAAACAAAACGGCTTTTATTACTTAAAAAACACTTTAATTATACAATAACAATCATTAAAGTAACATATTGAATTTGACGGCCGACAGATGGCGTTGTTATTTTACTAGACCTATTCGAATTATTTACGATTGAACAAGAAAAAATCGAGCTCTATAATGATATTATATTTCCTTCGAATATTCCTCCACAGACAAAAACTGTCTGTGGAGGAATATTCTGTAGAATTATACAAAGGATATAGGCTAACCGGAAACGAGGCGGAAGCCACCGGAAGTCAGGACACGCGACTCGGAAAAAGTTACCAAAAAGAAACGACTTTTCCGACATGGTACTTATTTGGTATAAAGTGATCGATTCATGCCTGCAGTATGATTTTTTCGGGTTCCGCTCGTCTTCAGTCACGAAATATTTACCAATGAGTTTTGTTTCTCTGTTCGTCTGAAGGTTGGGACTAATATTTTATTAACTGAAAAGCTGCATCATCATTATTTCTAAGCATTTTAATTATTGCAAGTGGCAAACGTTTCTTGTTGTAACAATTTATAAACATTTAAAATACATAACGTTCGTTTGAAACGACATAAATGCTCATTACAAATAATTATTAAGTTTAATAAATATTTATTTATGAAGCTTTTATTTATAAAGAACATAACATACAATTTACAGATAGAAACAAACACTTACACATTGTATTGACATTTTAACAATCAGAATATTAGCCCATAGTATTGGATATATAAATTATTATATTCCAGCATAAATAAATAAAGTATATTCCACAGCACAAAAAGTTTTCCTTCGCTTCAACGAATGCTTCAAATTATAAACTCCTAATTTTTTTGTACGAATATAATTGAAAAACGAATTGAAAAACGTCTATAAATGAAATAATCCTGCTCAATAAAATAAAATAACATTGCGTACCGAATAATTTAATTACAAAATGAGTATACGAATCTAGTAGTACATTTTTAGTTAAATTTGTAAAATAAATAAATTATAAAATTCCATTTAATACTAACTCTTTATTATCACACAGAAAAATCATATATTGCTTATTATTATAAGCGATTATCTGCATTATCAATTTAAGACTTAAATCGATTAAAACTCATTAAGATTCAGATATTTCGAAGTGTCTAATGCAGATTGCAAACTTTTTGCGGTTTATCTGTTCAGACATATGTGAATGGAATTATTTAAGAATATTTGTTACAATTGCTACCTCTCTTGATATTTGTAAATCTGGCTTTTGGAATTATTTTGAAAAAACAGATCTCACATAGACTCAAAATTAAAACTGTAGTAAAATAAGTTTATTTTAGCGGGTAGAAAAATTATTGAAAAAAAAATTCTTACTATATAAAAATAAAAATAGCTAATATCACTACCGTTTAGTTGCAATACTTACATTTTACTTTTTAGTTCAGGGGCTTATGATTAAACAACACAAGATATATTCTAACTTAAACGAAATATCCATTTAGAAACGAACATTATGAACCCAAGAAGTAGGAGAAACAACGATAGTAATTAATACATTATTTTCAACTTCAAACATTAGACGTATCGTTACTAAAAGTGGATATTCTCCTTTAGCATTGCCTCCTTTTATACAAACGCTGGGATGTCGAAGCAGTACAAAGAATTGTAGTATTAAAATTTTAAAGACAACTCCATATATCCACGCACCAAAAATACCAAACACTTTTACACTTTCGTCTTATATTAAAAACGAGCTTTACCAAGAAAATGGTATATTATTTCGAGCCTTCTCGATCTGGATAATTAAATTTGATATTAAAAATTGAGTAAAATTCTACCATGTATTCAATTTTATGATTAACGCCACTCTGCTGTTAACATCTATCATTCAATTTCAATATCGTGAAAAGTGAAATATGGTCTTCTGCTCTTATTAGTTATCTGTAAATGTGACAAGTCAAACGAAATGGGCCTTCTATCGCATGTTCCATTTAACCCCTAAAATTTTCTAGAAATAACCATCTAGAAATCGCAGTATTACAAAGCGTGGATTTCAGAATCCGTAAACATTCTCTTTTATTATTCCATTCTAACGTTCTTACGCACGTATGGAAGCGAAAAATGGATCATAACCCTAGCCATATGTAATGGCTTAAAATCTTTTACGTATTCAATATTACTTATTGAATACGTAAAAGATTATTAAAGAGATATTATAAGATATTCTAGAATTTATTGGAATCTCAGAATATATTTACGAATTTACTTTATCGATCGTAATTATCCTAGTGTTGAACCTCCAAAAAATGCAATAAACTGTGCATAAGTGATGCATTAGATATGACTTATATTGTACAATCTATATCCAACTCAGCGTGGCGATTAGAGCATACAATTATAGACGATGCCTCCTTTCACCAGTTATTTTGTATTGATAACGGTGACAGTACGTGGCAAAAAAAACGGACTTCAATTCTATGAGCATTTAATAACTTTGGTGCGCAGACATACTTTACACGTCGTATTATAAGATCATGAAAACTAAAGGTTTGCCACTTACGCAAACGCAGGAAGACTTTTTTGTCTATGAATGCTTAAATAAAAAAGACAAATTGAGAAGAATTTGATAATTGTCAGATTGAAAATATAGGCCTTTTCATTTCTTATGGCAAGATGGTATTTATCATTAGATATTTATTAAGAGTGAAAATTATTTGACAACACATTAACCTACGTAATTTACTTTAAACAACTACTTTTCCTGAAAAACATCGTGAATCTAATTTAATCATGTAAAGCTGTTCGATTCATTTCATTTTTATTTATTTTAATTTAAAATTTTATTATTTAATTTCATTTACTATAGCGTTTTAAAATATATATATAAAACTTTAACAAATAAAATATTAAGAAGCTTATAACTATTTCAGCAAAAACAAAAATTTTGCACCAATTTTCTCTTAATACATTAGAAGCAGCTGATAAATTGATCTTAATTTTATCGTTGAAATAAATCAATCGATTAATGCAGGACGGTATTTAATTTAGCAAATAGAATAATATTTATCATATTAATAAATTGGTTTTAGTTTCGGAAATTTCATGAAAACTGTCTAAATTTTAATATCCAGTAATTAGATAATATCATTCTTAAAAAATAACATTTTTCTTTTGCTATTTATAAACAAATTATATAGAGGTCACCTTTCTATTATGTTATTTTATTATTGTCATAATAAATATAAATTGTCTAGGTTAGAATAAATTGTCTTATTATTCACGATAAATAAATAACACTTTATAAAAAGGAAACTATAGCGTCGCGTTACAGCCCAAAGACATTTCAAACTTTAATAATCTATTTAGAACCCTGAGTGTCTGTTCATAAGGTAGTTTTTAAACCAGCAAACAGCCTTCAGTCAAGTAATAAAACTGGTCGACTAGTTGTCTACTTACGGGAAAATCTGTCAAATAAATTTTTGAAATGAAAATTATCTGCTTTTACAAAACCGCAAAATGAACAGAGGTGATATTTAATAAATATAAAAAAAAATTGTCAACCGAGAGTTTCTCTCTAGTTACAATAAAGTATAAGACCTATCTCATTTCGTTTTAAGATATGCTTTATCTTAAAATTTCAAATGTACGGTGCGCGATCTTGATGGGACATTACAATTTTAATTTCGAAAAACAAAGTTTTATAAATGTCAGTGAATCTATTTAAGAAAAAAAATATGTTTAAAGCCTTATCAAAAAAAGAATATGTTTCTATAAAGATTTATACACTGTTAATATGAAAATGCGAATATAAAATAAAGACAGGCTGAGACGAATTTCCTATAATGTTGCTATTAAAATTTTCATAATTATGTTTCAATGTCGACAATATTATCGGTACCAGTGCTTATTAATTTTCATTTTAAAACGTCACATTATGACGACTCTCTGGTATTTTTTATGATTCCTGCGTTACAAGTTTAACATCACCTGATAACGAGGGAATTGTTAGACGAACGGACAAATAATAGTAATTTACCGCGAAACACTGAAGGAATAAGTGTTAAATTTATATTTATTGTATTAAAAGAAAAAGCTTTGTAGGGAAGCATGTGTATTGATTCGATCATTCGCAAGCTTTCTCAATTAGAAAAAAGCCACTGGCGGTTTCGAATTGATATAATTCACTGGCCAGTAGAATGAACTGAACACAAGTTTTTTTTTTATTCACAATTGTAATGTCCTAATTTTTTTTTATCGAACAAATTTACATGGTGATATTTTAAAAGTTCATTAATTTGTTTGGACATAATTATTAACATTCTAAGAATAGGAATAATATATGAAAATTTTTTGGTTAAAAAATTATTTTAATGTAATAAATACTGTATACCTTAATATTTTATTTTTTATTATTATTTAAATAAGATTGCAGATTTTGTTTTTCTGGTGTCGTTTTCTTAAATTAAACAAGGTTAATAAATTTAAAAGTATAAGGTACTGATAGTAAGTAGATAAAAAACATAACTATTAATTTTAATTAAATAAAATTACAGTACAGTACACAAAAATACTCTTTGTACAAATAATTTTAAAGGTTTAACTTTAATAAAAATTCAATATTAGGAACGAGATATACAAAGGTTTTATTATTTTTTATTTTATTTATATGCATTTAAAGTAAAAGAAGAACGCGGGCCATCACATAATATTACCTAACATTTCTTTGAAACTATTATTCCATCGTGGAACCTATCACATTGCGGCGAAGATTTATGGAGTAATATACCCCTTTCTTGGAAGTTATTCGGGTTCGAGATTCGGGACGGTGAGAAATTAATTGCGTTGAACCCAAGTTTTCATGAAATCACCGAAACCGTTATTTGGCTACCGAAAATTATCTCTAAGCGTTCATCCATTTCAATATCCCGAAAGCAAAGGAAAGGGAACACGGCTGACTCAATGACACCACAATAACGTATATGAGTAATTCGCTATCTACCCGCATCCTATTTTATGTACACTATCAGTTCGTACCACCTACTGGCCTATCATAGATACAAGAATAGAAGAAAAGCTACACGCACAACATTAAGAGATATAATAAGAATACTATCATACTACACGTCGTACGAGTGCAATACGTTCGTCCGAACGTTCGCTCACATACTTACCAACGTTCGGATGAACGTTGGACCCTTTAGCGCAAGAGCAATGAGTAATATCTTAGTGATTTAAGTGACGTCGAATCTGCGAATGACTAGATTTTATAAATCCGATCCGACCTCGCACGTTTCGATTCGTTAAAATTTTAGTTAGGTACTTTTCTTAAGTGAAATCTTAAAAATTATTATATAGATAAACATTAGAAGTTAGTGGAGGCTCTAATTTTGAAAAATCTACCTTGACAAGCTGAGCATACTTTTGACGGTAGATAAATATAGAAATTCAGGTTTAAGTAGACTTGGTCCAAATTTGGGCAAAGTTGAATAAATTGCGATAACGCGCAAATACATCTCATATTATATATTTATTAGTTTCAGTAGATCTTTTAAAGCGAAATATTATCTACTAATTCCGAAAATTGGTGAAAGCCAAACGCCGAGGCGGAACGACAAATTGTAAAATTGCCCGATAATAATTTATGAGGCAAAAACGGAAGAGACCTGTCACGATCTCGAACGAAAATAAAGGTAAGGAACATCAGGGAAAAAAACGACTGGCATTTCGTAAACACAATTATGAAAATTATTCTTGTATTAATGTAGAATCACACTTTTATTTGTAAAAAATAAATACTTTCCCGTTTGAAACTTTATAAAACACGTTTTAGACTAAAGTTTAGGTTTGAAACCATTCGACGATTTACATTCTAACATCGAGCGTGAGAGAGACCTATCCTAGAAGTAAAATACTATACGTATAAGATTGAAAAGGAGCTAAGAATGTTGAACAAACGAAAATTTGTTTCCATTCATCTCACTATCTGCTCACTTAAGACTCACTCAATGGCAGTAACACGAATTAAGGTTTGGCCGCCGTCAAACGATCTAAGAACAGTTGCTTGTGATCGTCATTTAACCGTTATTTAACATCACCGTCACCCGACGGTACCGTACGGTCGACCATCCGCAAAGTTAAAGTTACACACAACGATATGGCTAAGGAGTGAAACTGTTATGCAGGTTATGTCGTTTTAATTGATGGTTTCGTGTGCAGCGTGCGACGAAGCTTTTTTACGTCATGAAGTTAGACGCGTGTCTCGCATCGATCGACTAACTTCACCCGCGACCGACTTAAACCGTACCTAAATTATGTAGCTTCTTCGATCACTTCCAAGTACTACACCCTCCGATGTGAGTACGTGAATACGAGAACATTTCTTTTTTTCTTACGTTCTGTTTTGGACACGAAAATGTATGAACTCCTAGTTGGCAAACAACCTAGAATATCATCATTGTTTTCCCACTATTGTTTTGTTACCTTTAGCCTGTGATGACTATGCATAGGTGATTAATTATTTTTCACTTTAACATCGACCTCTATAAGGAAGACAAATGAAACAAAAGCATTAGATAACAAAGTTGATTTACAATTTAGAATGTACTCCAAATGGGAGTTTATGTTTTTTGAAAGCCGAGTGAAAGGTCTACAGCTGGAAAGTACACGTACTAAACTTCTAGAATGCATGATTCGATTAGTGTGAACACAAAGCCGGATGGCAAAAATATCATAAAGTCTCATCCATTACGCATTTCATGCATGTTCCAGCTGTCGACGAAACATGAAGTATATTTCGTCGACAGCTTCGACTTGAAGTCGATTCGATGGGAGGTTTTCACTGTGGTATGTAAAAAGAAGACGAAATAGTACCGTTTACCACGATTGGTGGCGCTGTCTCAAAGTCAAATGTCAAAACTGAAAACATTGAAGGTAGCGTTCTATTTGTTTCACGAGTTAATATTTTACATTTCATGTAAAAGTTATATTAATATGAAAGCTAATATTTTCAAAGATAATATTATTCCGTTTTTCTTTATATTATCCCTGCCGATTATTATGAACGAAAATGCGTTTATTGGTTGGTCCTTCTTTTACGGCGGAGCAAGAGATTGATTTTTTTTTTTTGAACAGAAGTGCTTTGTCTAGAGATAGTGTATGGGCGTTTAATCACGGAAAAACGCATTTTTTTTTTTGTAAAATATTTATTAAAATATCTCCACGATCGCAAAATCAATTTGATTACAAACTGTTTTGTGGATTCGTTTAATATTGACGCGTCCTTCCATTCCACGCGAATGAAACAAGGTCGGTGACTGAAAGTGGTAGTGCGATTGTGGTTGAAGACGAAATGGGTATCGGATTAAAATCGGAGTCGGGATGAAAATCGAGATCGGGACCCGGATCAAATGGTAGACCCAAATGGTGGAACGTTCACTCCGCATAGAACGTGAAGTAAATTATTTCATACCCACGCGAGCGGAGGAACGAAAGCTAGTAATTGTCATATATTTTTCAGAACGGAATTATTCGACAATCATATCTATTTCATTTTGACAGTTGACTTTAGTACCACTCCATGAGTTAACGATCTATGAGACAAAAAAAACTATAATTTCGAAAATATATCAATACGCTATTATTGGAGAAAATTAAATACGTGTAATTTAAAAAAAAAATCTGACGATCCGTCATCGTTAAGGATTTTTTTTAAGTCGTTTGTCCGCGTGTGCCTCTAAAGCTAGTGATAAATAAAATAATACTCTATTTATTTCATTGATGCCTTTCGTTTATCGTCTATTCAATTAATATCACTTACAAAACTATGTACACTAGAATCTCTAAAGAGATCCTCATTTACGTGTATCATGAACACCGCATAGTATTTCTGACTTGCGTTGAATTACTGGAAATAAAAATTAGTCTCGTGTAATTCACCGCAAGACACGCGACGAAGTTGTAATGCCTAGAGGCGAACTCTGTCTAATATAAAATATAGCCATTGTAACGGAGCTAAGCTAATAAATAATAACTAAGCGTATTTATATTTATAAAAAAAATATATGTAATAATACACAAGCTAATAAAAAAGCGTTTGTAAATAAACACCAATTTTTGATTTTAGGCAAATGAAGTGGGTAACGTTTCTATAGTAGGTTTTGAAAATATGTCGAACTAAAAATCGATTTCCCAATTCGACCATTTATTTATCAAACTATATTTATACGTTTTTGTTAATAATATTTATCAAAATTATTGATAACTCTCAAGCTTCGTTACTCATCTAAAACCTACGATTTCACCTACTTTCATAAGTAGACACATTTTGTAATATATACTAATATATCATATAAGAAATTATCGCGGCCCGCTTGTTACTAATTAATTGATTAATTTATTTAAATACAAAAAGAAATACAATTAGCTGAATTACAGAAGTTACAGGTATAATAAATACTTTATAGACTGAACATTAAAAAGCTGTAATTATTAGTAGTGAACAACTTCGTTGAAACCATAGTTTAGTCTTCAAACGTAACAGCAGAGATCCTGAACTATGAATTAGTATAACATTACGCGTAGTTTTAATAAATTTGACATCCATTTTTTAATATTTTGCAAATGCATGCCTTGCCAAAAACCCAGTATTTATTAATGTCAAATATCTTTCTAAAACTGAAACAGGTAGCTACTTATCGCTATGCAAGCGTTATTTTTATAATCCAGAAGTAAGAATAATAAATGGTAATTGCGAACGACCGCAGTGTATTCACTCGGACGACAAACGCTTTTTGTGTTGCAATGCTTTAAAATTTTCCTCCAACCGACGTCAAAAATTCTGTCGTAATTGTGGGAAAAATGCCGTCATTCAAATGAACACAATAGCTATTTCACGGTAGAGATTCTCAGAACAATGCCTGCATCCAGAGTGAATTAAAGTAAAACGGTACTAAAGTCGCAATCTACGAATTAACCGGCAACCCGGTTAGCTCGAATTGACCAATCTTTCGAGAAAAGGTCCAATTGTCAAGAAATTATTTATGCATTCCTTTTTAAGTGTGGCCGTTTTCGAGGTGTTCGCGGAAACATCACTTCCACTAATATGGCTTTTTGATGAATCATCATCAATCGTCATGTTGATGACGGTTGAAGCATGACGTTCTGCACGAGGTGGATGCATGCATTTACCTCAATCGTTTCATACTATTGATGGCATCATATGAAAAAAGTGAATATTTTTGGAATAAATATTTTTTTTTTTAATTCCTTCAAAGAGTATTTGAATTGTAATTATTCGACGCTAAGAAAATAGATTTAAATTTAAATTAAATGTATATTGTTGTTGAGTGGCAATTAACTGGTAGTCTCGTAAAATAACTAACTGAATTTAGAGTTATTTGAAAGATTTGTCAGAACTCAAACAATAGAAGCGTCATAATACATTGTGTGTCCATATTATTTATAACACTTAAAAATAATTTCACTTACTTCCTTTTTTCAAGCATGCATATTCTAGTGAAACTTGTATGATCAAAAAAAAAAAGAAAAACAAATGTAGAAAATAATAGCTTTTTACGTTCGTTTTTCTCTAAATAAAATCATCGAAACAACTAGTACTTACCATGTACATGTGTTTTTTATTAACAATTAATATTTTTTATTATTAACTTCAGTTTATTGTTTTGGTTCTATCTAAATAATTTATTTTATACAAAATATTTATACAAAATAATACAAAATATTTTAAAAATAAGTAGATATTGAAATAAAATAGCGATTTTTTTTAATTACTGTCGATGGCTGTATAGAATGCATTTTTTGAAAGATCTAACTTTTATTGTTTTTCAATTTAAATAATTGAAAACGATTATACTGTTACGTATCATTGCTATACGGAATGAGCTCAATTTGAAATCACATTTAATACCTTCGCATTTTGTTATCTAAATTACTTTACAGCTTTAAATAAAATAAATAAAAAGTTTTACATACATGTTACGTCCCCTAAAATGACTACTCTCCTTTTACAATCAACAAAATCATCTATCTAATATTTCCTTTGCAATTTAATTCATAAACCTTGTAAATGCGTATTAATTAAAAATGTATGTAATTTTTTACTTCGTTTTAACCATATCTATGACGGCATCTGATTTCATATCACATCTACATTATCGGTTTTAGAAGCCGGGTATGACGTCATAGGCTTCCAAACTGGACAGTGTCAGATAGACGAGCCATAAGGAGAAGAAGAAAGCGGAGGTGAGTATCTTGATGTTCTTGGGACCGCCCAGTTCGCCGCCTATACTCTTCCTTCTTCTAAGTACCAGCACCAGAACAGCTAATACCGCTTCCGAGCAAAACATGGTAACGCTGAACGCTAGGCTATGGACAAGGAAGAACATTGATCTGATTAAGAAAAAGGAAAGAAAATCCTTTAGTTGTTGTTTCTCTAATTTCGTATTTTGTACCAGCTTCCGCCCGCGTCTTCTAGCGCGTAGACAAAAAATGGATTCATTAATTTTTGTATCGAACAGTTTTTTAAGTCCCGTTTGTGATTGCATTCGTGATTCACGTAAGTACAATAACTAATTAGTGTATTAAAAAAAGTGTTTATTAAAAAAAAATGTATACCTAATGTAGGTATATATATGTCTAGTATGTACAATAACACATATATATGTGCTTAGATATGTTTCTCACCACTGAAGCTACTGAACGCATCATGATGAAATTTGGCAAAAGTAATAAAAATTAAAAAAGATCAAAATGAAACTCGCACAGAATATAAATGGGAAGCAACAGTTTTTCTGTTTCATTCAGTAAATGAGAGTTCCGGTGGCCCACTTTTCTCCCCATTAAGTCCCTTCCATCACCACACCTCTCCTTCCATCATCTCTCTCCCACAACCATCAGATATCCTATTCTTACTCAAGAGACAGGCAAAGCACTATTGACGCCTTTGGAGTTGTGAAAGTCCATGGGTCACGATGGCCACCTACTCTCTAGCGACTCATACGCTCGTTTGCCCTTTGAAAATAGTATAAAAAAAACTCGCTCCGACCCTCGGAGAGCAACTACCTACGATCCCTGATCATCGCACTGACCCGTACCAAATCGGCGTAAAGGTCTTTGAGATCCTAGGTCAAGGTCTCCTAATACATCATACATTTAAGTTATTAGATTAAAAAAATTATCGATTTGTGTGTTTCTAGTCACATAATTTTCTTTGAATTTCTACAATATTTCGTCGTTACTTAACATCTAGAGGTAAAGTAGAAGAAAAACACGACGCTGCTACGTCGGCCACATCACAAATTTTTCTACGGTTCGTAGACGTGCAGAAATTTAGACAGTTGTAGCCGGGCTTCGAAACGGAAGTACATTCATTAAAATTCATTAAAAAAAATACATTTACAATTAAAAACATATAATGCCATGAAACCGGCAACGGGGCGAATCGTCCACTCACTTGCCCGGCTGGACCTCGAACTTGCGGCCCTTGGTCCAGTGGTAGAAGGCCGCCACCGTCCACGCCACGCCGATGCCCAGGAACACGTTGACGGCGTTCGAGCCGGTGACGTTGCCCACGGACGCGTCCGCGTACTTGTCCTGGCAGGCCGCCACTTTACTCGCGAACGTGTCTAAATGCGGGCGAATATTAAAACACGAATGAATGAATGGATGCAGAAGAAGATGGCTCTAAGAGTATTGCATGAGACGTATTTAAACGAAACTTTTTTTTTTTGAAAGAAGTTCTTTAACATGGCTTACGGTAGAAGTTAATTTGTGAAAATAGTAACATAATGAAAAAGCGTTACGCCCCTTCAAACAAGTTTCTCTCTCTCTTGAAATCTATTATTTTTTTATGTAATACACATCGTTATTATTTACTTAATTTTTAATTATTTAATATTTTTCCTATAATATTAAATGAAACTCTTTAATTTTATTTTTCACTTTTTATTTATATTGACAAAAATTCGTTCCTGATGGGGTTCCCGACCGCACGTTTAGTTTTTTTCTTCAGTCTACGCTAGGATTCACTTGACACTTAAAGAAAAGTTTATTACTATTTCTCATTTGAAAATTTGTAGAAATATAGGACCATATATAATACGACGTAATGGATTATCATAAAAACCATATCGTCAAGTATGAATTACGAGATATTGACACTGTGCTCTAGTAAAATATATTCGTACATGGTGCTTAACTGCAGGATTTTATAATAAACGCTAATGGTTACCTACTCGCCATAATTGATGATATCTATCAAATTTGTTTCAATTTAGAATCAAACACGATTGGTGACATCTTATATAGTTCATAGTTTGCATTTTCGACGTCTCGATGTTGTCGCCACATACTTTTATGTATTTATCTTTTTATATTAAAACACAATATAAATAAATAAAATTAATTACCAATAGGACGTATAAAACTATCTCGACGTCTGGACTATATTTATGCCAATAAGTATAGTATGCCAATGTATATTTTTTATAAGAGATAACGTGACGATATCTACCACGTCTAGGCAAAAAAAAAACTTAATAATTCATTAAAAATATTATTATTATGATGAGTGTTTTATGATTTTAGGTTTGTTGAACCATTGCTTTGTCGTCGCCATATATTTATAGAACAAAAAATTTCAACCTCGTTTGTATAGAGGTGATTTCGTGCGACGTATACGCACAATATATTCGACTGATTAAATTCCACAAATGTTTGTTAAACATTTAAGAGCTTAAATTGAGTTGATTTAAGAGAAATTTAAGTATAAAAGTATAAATGCGCGCTATCAATTATACTATAAAGAATAAAAAAACGCACGCACGAACCATTTAGTATAAAATATACCAATACAGTCGTATCTTTAAACCGAAGGGTTCCTACATTGACACGATTAATAAGAATACACATTCACTGCATTGCATACCCTAAACTAAGTACATACTATATTGGTGAAATTTCATGTACGTTCAAAATTGTGCTCGTGAAATCGGTGACAATACCAAAATTGGTATAGAAATCAAAATTAGTATAGAAATTGGGCAGATGATTTCTCTATCTTTGTACAATACTTAAAGATACCCCCTGGCCGGTATAGCGCATGCGTAACTTTGACTTATAGGCCGCCCCGCGTCGGCGTAAAATAAGTTAAGCTCATATTTTATATCAATCCTACACTAGTCCTACTCTCCGGCTCAGTTCCAGTTCCAATCTCGGCTCCGATCTCGATTCGAATCCCACCGCTATCGGGTCTCATTCGAATCCCGCCATAAGTCAGGATTCCTACCTCGTTCTTAGTTGCGATCGTGACCCATTCCAGTGCTATTCCGAGATCGCATTGCTATTGCACACCGTGTACAAAATTTTAGGTGGATTAAATAGTTTCGCTTGAGAAAGAAAACAAACAAGAGGACGAGATTTAGTTTCTATATCGCCTACGTCTTAGCCAGAAAAGAAGTCGCTATATATATATACGAGTATAAACCTACATAAATGTTGTTTGATTGATTTGCACTAAAACCAATGTATCAAACAACTAAACGAATAAGCGAACGTTTTGATGTTATACATATTACTAATTACATATTACTAGTTCCTCCAACAGAAATTGTTCTGTCCAAATTTGAAATGTGTTTAGAATATCTATCATATAAAAGATTGTAATGATTATTACTAATTTTCATTGAACTCTTAACCGTGAAATCTATACAATTAATCTCACAGAATACAACCACAAAGACTATAAACCACATTAAACCGTCTCACTCAACTAATAAAAGAAAATACAAATTTCATCAATACTGGTAAAACTGCAAGGGTTTTTAGTAATAATCACAGAATCCTAAGAAATGTATCCCATATTCTTTCCTTGACTTCCAGTCAGTTCCATACTAAAATTTATAAAAGTCGACTGAATTCTAAAGGTTCTTAGTAATTGTTTCGGAATCAAAAAATATACATTGTATGATTTTTCATTGTCTCTCAACTATGTTGATTCAAATTTTTTCTGAAATCGGTTAACTATAAAGGTTCTCAGTAATTTCCTGGAACCTTTAAGGTTTCGTGAGAATTACGCCCAGTAAGCTTCTCTCCCGTTCAGTGAAAATCGCATCGTGATCGGTTCAACCGTTCCGTAGATACTCTGGAGAAACAGACAGACGAACAAAAAGAAAATCATCATTTTCTTTTTGGCAAACCTTGTCTTAACAATGGCGAATACAACATAAAATGAATCAACCGAATCGGCCAAGCCGTTCTCAAGTGACGCTCTTACAAATATGCGACAATTTTCATTTACATAGATATAATGAGTGTCGTTGTATCGTACAGTTGTATCCACACAACTTATACTTGAGCCTAAATTGAAGGCACCCCGTGCAAAATATTAGAAATAATGTACGAGCGGACACATCGCTGTAAGCTTTAAATCAAACACACCTGCAACAAATAGCTGTTGATGAAAATAAATAAATAAACGAATGTTTCAAATTCACACGTCATATAGCCTATATTTTAGCGGACGATAAAATCACCCCGTGTGAAATATTAGCAATGTACGAGCGAACACATTGTTCCACATCGGCGTAAGCTTTAAATCAAACACCTGTAACAGTAAGGGCCAGGGTTGTCAACCTATCCTGCGACAGCAGAAACGTCCTATCTCGAGGGCCCCGAAAGGTTCAACAGTCTTGCAATCGTTGTGTCCCTTCAAGACATCGGCTGTTATATGTGATGAGAGGGCCTAGTTTGAGTTCGTTCCAATTGTAGTTTTATGTAGGTATGTGTAGCTCCTATGCATATTCCCCGCACGAATTTCATAACATTGAATGATTGTTTTAATTATAGCATATATTGTTTATTTATGACTGATAAGGCGTTTTTGTTATTCATAAACTGCCTTTAATGATATTATTGAAAGCAGCAAATAATATACTTTAAATAAAAAAAAGACATTATTTAAAAAAACTGAGCATTATGTTAAAAATCAATAGTTAAAATGTTAAAAAGCGAATCAACTATATTATTTACATTTAATATCAAATAAGGTATCTGTCAGCTTATTTATTGTGCAATAAATAATTTCAGGAAGTATAAGAATTTAAATTTTTAGTTATTTTAAATCTATGATTATTTTAGATTTTATTCTGTAATTTAAAATATAATTATTATTTACCTAAGAATATACAATCCGTTCATTCATAATCTGCCAAACTTAACGTTTTGCTTTGCCAATGTACTGTATCATCACATTTGAATAAAGACTTAATTAAACAATTAACAGATATTAGACGTACGTTAGTACAAATTTATTTGATAGAAAATAAATATATATATCTTTCATAAAAAAAAAAGAAATATAATCTGTCAATTAAATAATTTATAAGTTTGCTATAGACAACAAAACCCTCACACATATTAATATTAATACTCTGATTATATTTTTATCATTATTTTTGGCATGCAAATTTATATTGGAACGCAATTTTCAATCTTCTCGTGTTCATATTTCAATCGTCAATATCGGGCAAATCTAAACTGCAAATTTGGCAACCCTAGTCTCAATACGCCGGTGTCGATGTTAATGTGTTGAACACGTCGCGACCGGCCATTAATAGGCTAAGCGTAATGAGAATAGTTTAATGGCCGTTTTGGGGACAAACCAATAAATATTTTATTAGGGCCGTACGTCAAAGTGACCGGCCGGGCCGAGTCTGTTTAGTACGCGATGAAACCGCCCAAAGTAACTTTATATTACACGGCATAAGTTGGAGAGTGGTCGTAACTTGATAAACTTTGAAGTGATTTTGTTCTTTTCAACTTTGCGGTATTTTTACGGTAAAAAATACTAATTCTGTTATTTGAAGATAGAGTAACGAGGTCGGATATAGGAACGAGAAGATGTTCTCGTTACTATATCCGGTCTCATTATTATGTCGGATTACTCTTACAAAAGTAGTGGCGACATGGCTACTTTCGTACTATACTTTGACGACATAGATGGCGACACAAAATATAATTTTGTGGCGCCATCTATGTCGCTCGAGCGCCGCGATAACCATGACGATATTAAAGTTCATTTATATAATAAATGAAAACGAATGACTACTTGTTAGAATATAAAATTATACAGAAGTATATATACATGTAAATTAATTTTAATTGAAGGGTATTCTTAAATTTACCGATTTGAATACTATTCTTATAATGTTTATCAAGTTGATTGCCAGTCTATGCATAAGTTGCTTGTGAACCATTAAAACGACTTAAAATGGAAAAATGTTCACCTGGATTAGTCACATAGTTGAAAAGGTCCATCGAATCTCGATAAAATGAATTTCGTTTACAATTTAAATATATCTAAGTACAGTCTCAATAAATTAATTAGTAGTGTTATAATACAATACAATAATATTATTATATAGCTTAATTATCTGATTAAGTTTTATTTATAAACTAAAAGTTTTAAAGTAATCATTTTCCTATATCGCCACCTGTACTTATTTTTGAATGGTTGAAGATGATTAATCTTGAAGAAAATTCAAGAATCGTGTTTCACGGGAAAAGCTCAATTCATCATTAACCTTCACTTAAATATTAAACCTAAGAGCTGTCGGTTGTCTGTGGCGTTGGATGCCATTACGTAATAAGTATTTCGCATGCCAAAATGCAAAGCCCCGTACAAACTTGTTTTGCAACACAAGCCTTGTTCAATTACTAACCTCGGATAGATCTTCTATTGCAGAGTTTCCCAACCTTTCTGTTGTTGAGCTTCCCTGGATTTCAAGCAATATATTCATGCCCCCCTTTCAATCTTACATTACGAAAAAAACGCACATTATTTTAAGGACTTACATTAATTTTAATTCAAAATTATACAAAATAAACTTCAAACAAATTCGAAATGTTTTTTTTATTGATATTTATTATAATTATAGTAAATAATATTATTTTATTGCTTAATTTACGCGCTAAATTATTTTTTCTTTCAAAAATGCAAACATATTGCACCCCCCTTGATATCTCTCCACGCCCCACTTGGGAGGTGCGCCCCACTGGTTGGGAACTCTTGTTCTATTGTGTGATGTGTTGATTCGCGGAAATCCATAATAGACGCTTGCCTGCGACATGTATTTTAGTCAAGATCCCTTGTCACCCCTGACTTACGTGATTTTAGAAAAGATGAAATTTTTAGGATTGGAAGTAGAACATAAACATAGAAAGGAATGGACACTCGTTAAACTGAAAGCGAGGCCGTTTTCCAGTTAGCGGCTGTGTAAGGTGGAAAAATCATGATGACTTACGTGTAAGTAGGAGGCTGGTTTTTACATATGTCATGTATGATATTGTTATAAACAAACATATACAGTTTTCAGACACTTCCTGCGGGCTGTAACTTAAAAAAATGTGGCAACTTCCGTCATTTTAGGAAGGCTGAATTTTATATATATTATTAAGTATAATATTGTAAAATATTTCCCAATCAGCCAGACAAATCTAGCGGGATAAACATCCAGCCAGACTCGTCAAAAGTTCCGCTATGCGAGGAAGCGCAAGAGCATTAGAGCATTATTCAAGCGCACAAGTACAAATGAGATTCACTCTGACGCGTGAATATCTCGCTCTTACAACTCGTGGCTACTCTGAGTTAGTGTATGGTTAATTTTTAGTATACATCACTGTCATATATCTGATGTTACGGTTCATTTTTAACACGATATTCTGAATGAAAAAGTGTATAAATAAGTAAAAACTATTTATAATAATTTATAAAAATAATCATATAATAAAAATATTCTATTATATGATTATTTACACATACATCTACTACCAATCCTAAAAATTTCATTTTTCCTAAAATCACGTAAGTCTAGGGCGACTCGGATCTCACTCTATTAACATGCAACCCACCGCTGACCCTCGAATCTGCTTCTCCACTACGAATCTCTATTCAAAGAATTGAATTCGCTGTCATACAATCTTTGCAATCATTGCATGACAATGTTTCACTGAACGAGGTTGTGTCCGCATTTATCAGTTGTTTTTAACACTCCTTACACCCTGGTGGATGTGACTGTCTGTATTTTCCTGAGGATGTGCCTGTTTTAGCATGAAACCTACGTAGAAATTAACATTATAACGATTAGCAGACTAAGATAATTATAAAATTAAGCATTTGATATATGTCAAACCTCTCTAATTAATATTCAATTCTTTGGATAGAGATTGGTAGTGGAGAGGCAGATTCGAGGGTCAGTGGTGGGTTTCGTGCTGCATTTTAATGCATGTTGTAGACAAGCGTCGGATAAATCTCACTTGGCAGTCAAAATACCAATATGTCTGACATTCGTAAATGGGATGGTTGTATGTACCTTACTATTTCAGCGTCAAATGTTGCCTACACTGTTTTTAAATAATGGCGGAATGTTTTCAAAAACCATATCCAAATGAGATGTATTTTAAATTACAAGTTCTCTTATAAACACGATTTGAGTTGTTGTTTAGATCTGACAACAGTTCGTTAGAGCGTTCTTCAATTTAACTCAATAAAAGACGACTGTCGAATGTGATCCTTCTCGATTCTCGCCATCACAGAATATAATTTGAGTACGTTTCCGCTAATGTAACTGCATAGAAACAGTTCCGAAACGTATTTACCTGGTATGCTGGTGCCGAGAGCGACGAAGACTATGGCGGTCACCGAATCCTTGATGCCCAAGGTGCAGCCGAAGTGGGAGGCCACGTCGCCTATGACCGCCGTGACCAGGCCGATGCAGACGATCGACACTATGAAGCAGACGTAGCCGCCGCCGATGTCTGGGCAAAGAAAAAAATCATAAAACACTATGGTCCAACAATGGCGTATTTGTTCAGTGACATTTACGTATATTGTATATTAAATAGTATTAATTAATAACGCGTTAACATTTTTCGTTTTTCAAGTGAATCTTCTTCAGGCGCGACTTGATAGTAACTGGATACTTTTTCAGGACGGAAATGACGTACAGTAAAATTTTCTATTCTGCTTACGTAGCGACTTCACATGCTTCCGCTGCTCCGACGGGCCATGCATAGAATGAATTACTCATTTTATTTTTATATCGGCCGATCTTTCTTTCATTTAAGGCTTCAATACATGCACGTACCATTGTTGCGAATTGCGCTCGTAAGCTAAAGATAAGTTAAAAGTACAAAATAATTCCCCTAAAAAAAATATTCGAAAAAATTAGATACTTTAAACGTACACAATCTTCTTCCGCGCCCTTTGCCTTTCCCTTTGCCGCTAATTCTCACACATATTTATTAAATGCATTTATTCTTGGGGCGTAACTTCAACGATGCAGTGAATCTTTTTTTTATCTCAGACGTGACATATCTACGACTTATTTGTTCTAATTTATTTGCCTGTTTATATTTGCAGAACATTATAAACGCCTAGTCGAGGGGTGCATGTATTGTAGTTCAGGTGCCGACAAGGGAGTTTTATATCTGCCATCAGTGCGTTCATAAGCCAAGTGTGATCATCTACAAGTGATCAAATGGTTCCACAGTGCTTTATTGTACCTCTATGTTTCGGAATACACGCCATCTGACCTCGATCCTCTAAACCCCCGACAAAGTCGTTACATAACGCTATTAAAATGTAGCATGACTTATTCATTTTCAATTTAGTCGTAACATCATAATACTAAATAAAAGATTTTATTTCAAGCGTGCGTAAAATTTACATGCATTCGTAATTTTTTTACCCATAGAATGGGAGACTATTTTTTATTAGTTATATAATAGTTAATAAGAAATGTTATGTTAAATTTATATTTAACTCTATTTCATAGAAAGAGATAGGAAAAAAAACTTTGTTCACATACGATTCATTGCTTTGTAATTCATTTTAATTTGGTTTCATTTATTGATATCATATTTATCCCGGCTTGCATATTAATGGTGTAACATTTACAGTATCAATCAATCACCCTTATAAAAATGAAGAGTAGTTATTTATCATCTGTTTTTTGATTCATAAATAAAATTTTCCCTTGTCCTTATTTTTAAAATTTTCGTTTTTCCTTTCGATACATGCACTTTTGCCTTGCATCTCTTTATCATAAATTTCGTAACATCCATCAATTAACTGAATAAGTAACAAACGTGTTATCAAATAGTAATAGTAGTAAGTAATTCGTTTGCGGGCATGTTAAATCTATTCAACTTCTCCAGTTAGTCGCTACAGATCGATAGTTTAAAAACAAAACATTAAAATAGTTAAAGCCAGTTTATGTCGTAATCGTGTATTTTTTTTAACATTTGTAAGGAGCAAACGAGCATGCAGACTATCGGAGGGTCACCGCCGCCCATGAACAACCGCATCTCCCAGAGGAGTCACTCGGCGTTGCCGTCTCTATTCACAACACGCTCGTTTCTTGACGGCCCCCTTGCCGAATCCCGTTGGGAACGCCGTTGATAGTACGGTATGCTCGGAAACTTAACTTAAGCAACTCGATTAGAGCGTCCATCGGAGTCGACTCACCGGTGGGCGGTATCAAAGCGAATATTATTTTCCAAAACAAGGTTAGGAAGTGCAGCACGTAGTCCGAACACGACGGCGGCTCGTCGGGGTCGTCCGAACCTGGAAAGATGTTGGGATTTTAGTGCGCTTTGTTTTTATTTGTTTATGACTTATAATGTTTATTAGGTTGAAGATGTTATAGACCAGGGCTTCCCAAACTTATTTTACTGTGACGCCCTTGGAACTTTACCATTTTTTTACGACGCCTCTCAACTCAGTCCTCAAAAATATTTACTAATTTTTAGTACTAACTTAGGGATGTTTGTCACAATGCGCACAGCGCTCCCTAAAGTACCTACCCTGTGGCTCACTCGATTTGCTCACATCGACATGCGACGCCCCCGTGACAATGTCGCGACGCCCCAGGGCATCGCGACGCACAGTTTGGGTAGCCCTGTTGTATAGTACGTCATCGGTAATGATGCAATGAAACTGATTCATTCATGAATACATTAAAGAGATTTGAATTTGTGTTTCGAAATGTTTCATTGTTCTGGAAAAATGTTGTTATACTGTTGTAACGTGAAATACAATGTTTTTTAAGAAATATTAAAACCCGAGTCAAAATTAGGTTAAACCAAAAATGTGTTTATAAACCCAGTTAGTTTAGTATATTTTAAACAGGTTGTTTCTAAAAAAACCAATTCATAACTAAACCAAAAACATTGTTTCAACCATATCTTTTTTTTTAATTGTTTATCTTACATATCACATATTTTTCGCCTAAAATGTAGCATTTAGTTAGCATCTGAACTTCAAAAACAATATTGACCCACACATTTAAATATTATATGAAATTTAAACTGACGAAATACGGTTTCAAAATGATGTCCTCACTATTTTTTTTACTCTTTTTTTTTTGGTAAAGTCCGGTCTATTTCCAAGATCAGTGACCAGAACCACAGATTTCTGCATAATCCAATTTTCACATATTCACTAATACCCATCAATCGTTTTCGGATTCTTAAAATTTGCCCCTTTAATATGCGTCCAAAATTTTTCTAAGTCACCCCTTGCCATCGGGTCTACACACATCCGCTCCACAGATTGGTTTTGTGAGTCCACTGTCATTCATCCTTCCCAGGTGGCCAAACCACCGCCACATACCTTTTTCTACTCTAATCACTACATCTCCTTTCAAATCACACGGCTTTCCGACATCACTGTTCTAACATCCATCTTTCATAAAAACTCCAGGCACACTACCTATTAAAGATCTCGTCTCCTCCGCATTGATTCTATTTTCATTTTCTTGTCATACTCGACGTTCGCTACCAAACGTAAGCGTGGTTATCGGGATTCAACCCAGCTCCGGCGGCAGTTTCAGGGGGCGCCAAAGTCATAATACAATATAGTTGAAAAAAAATTAGCTTCACAATGAGCACCGTATCCTACGTACGTTGTTCTATCAATTAATTATTCATTTGATTTTGAAACACTCAGTTGGTTTTTAAAATTTGAAATTCCGAAAAGTGCTGCGAGCAGCTATAACGCAGTAAATTGTTGGTAACATCTAATGGCGAGAATTTTGTTTCAATTTTATAAATAATTACCGATAAAAACTGTTTAAAGAATATTTTTAAAAGTTTTTTTTCCAAAAAATATTTAGATTGTTTTTATATTTTATTTTAATAAGTTGTATTTTATGGAAAAAAATTAAAATAAGTATCTAAATAATTATGAAAAATGATAATTATATAGTATTGAAGCTTCGCCTATTAACTTAGAAAAGTCTAAAAATCAAAAATGACTTTTGACCGTTCAAAAGAGGAACACACATTATGATATGTCTCCTACATAAAATCTTATGTCATACAAGTTAAAAAGCAAATAGATAATAAAGATATAGATTGCAAATTTATTAAATGGTTCTTGTTCCTGATCATAAAAAATGCCAATTTGCGTTTTTTAACAATTTATCTTAAACGCTGAAGATAGGGGGCGCCATTATCAAGATTCTACCCCCGTTCAAAAAAATCGTAGATCCGAGGTTGATTTAACCATAAATAGCCATGCTTTTCATGAGATACTTTCACTATTCATTACAGCAAGCAAGGCCCATTCACTTTATATCCCGTATTTATTCTCCTTTTAATATCTATATCATGGTTACTGTCATTTCTAAACAAACGGTAAAAAGTCTTTCACTTGTTTAACTCTATTACCTTCGATACGTACAATATATTGTATTCCATCATGCTTTCGCTTCTTACATACACTGTCTTGCTAACATTTACTTTCATACTTCTTTTATGAACAGATTTATTCACATTTGTCACATCACCAGCAACTCACACGCCGCCGACGACACAAGGGTCACTTGATCGTCGATGTAGAGGAGACATTTTGCTGACACTTCATCTAATCGTAACTCACACTCATTGCTCTGTAAATTATACAAACAGCTATCCATGAACAAGGTAAATAACCACAATTATTCTATGCATCCCTACATGATACTTCTATGTATGTCAAACTAGTCGGTGTAAGCCCCATTTATTCTGACGTAGGCATTTGAGCCTCTGTATAGAGATTGAAGTACCTTTATCAATTCGCTGCTTATGTCACTTTTTTTCTCATTATTTACATAGTATTCCCACGCGTTTATTGGGACTTTCAATCAAATATTGAACTATTCATAATAACGTAAAATTTATGCAAACAGAATGAAAATAGCGGTCATAACTGGGTCAAATACGCGACACCCGAAACGCTTGAACTTCCATTATAGAACAAGTTTTATTTGTATGTGCAAATATTTCGCTCTCTAAACTAAGAGGTCAAATTGATTTCTGTAAAAGCGTAAATTTCTATTATATAGGATATGCTTCATCAGGATAATTTAATTTTTAAAGCAAAAACCAGTAGAAATTCTCCTTTATGATTATTGACAACGATAATGAAATTGCGATTGGGAGCGGACTATAGGTCGACGTCGAGATCGTAAAATCGGAACCGATATCGGATCCAGATTTGGAATAAGGTCCATGTAAAGAAGGTGGAAATATTCTTAAGAATTTTATTCTATGAACACGCAAGAAAAACCGTATAACAATATATATTATGTAGACATTTTTTGAAGTGAAACTTTTTTAACGACGTATGAGAGATTTTCGTCGTCAAATTTTTCTGTTACGCGTCTTGTTTATTTCTAAAACTCAGTAGTGACGTGAAAAATAATACTTCAATAATAAAGTAATAGGCAAAAAAAAAAGATTAATCTAATCCGGTGGATTTCTAACAAAAGTAAATAATTATATCTTTTTTTCTAATACATCTAACACGCGGACGTGATTATAATATTTATTTTTTTTAGGTTATTTCAGGTCAACCTCAGTTTTTGATTGCAAGTATCGGTAAATGTATATAATTGCATTAAAACTAGCAACTATTAATTAATACGACTGTTAAACTAATAAACATCAATTAATTGTAATAATAAAACAAATAATCATTTAAAAATAAACTGTACACAGTTAGAAAATTAAAACATAGCGATGTACATTTTTTTTCCTTTTTTATATTAAATAGAATTTATTTATTCAATAACAAAATCCGCACCGCAATTGATGGAGTTTTTACTACGTCTCTGAATTCCGTGGAATGAAAACCATATATTTCATATTTTAGTTACCATTAATTACAAAATTAATTACAAAAATATATAATAACGATGACAAGATAATAATAATCATAATTAATGAAATACTATAATAATCTTAATAGCAATAATAAGATGAAATAATTATATTATTTGTATGCATGTCTATGATAATAAAATAGCGTTAATTTAATACAAAATGATTTTTTTGCTTAAACTTTATCTAATTTAGCTTTATTTAACCAATTTCTGTAAAGTTGTAAATAGTGGATCATTTTTCGAAAAATGATGCAATAAAGAAGTTTCACTTTTTAATTATTAAATTTTACGGAACAAACATTTTTATTGTAAAATGTTTGTTTCGTAAATTTTAATTCTCTTTAATTAATTTTATTAAATTAAACGAGTATTAGATAAATCAAAATTTAAACAAACACTTTCATTTACAAACAGTCTTCCTATTAGCAACAAGAGATGTCAGGCTAAAGCAGGGATATAATTGAAGTTTTTCGATATTTTGACAATCCTATACTTTAATCAAGTGCAAATATTAAATGTACACACACTTACCTGAACTGACAGTGACGGCTTCTGAAAATTGTTCCTTCCACGAAGAAGTGCCTATGATAATTGACGCGTTCGCCCTTTGCACCAATTTGTCTACCGTATTCTGAGAACGAGTAAAAAAAACGGATAGTTTGGACGAAAATAGTGATTATCACAGGCATATAACAAAAAAAAAATCAACCAAACCCAAACCCTAATTTGTGTTATATTAGAAGAAAAGTTTTTTACATGTTCTACAGCAGACCCCCCGACGCCTAGGTTTGTCCGTTCATCCTGGCTATCTAGTAATGTAATGAAAAAATTGACTTGCGCTTTGCACCTACAGGCTAAAGGTTATTTATCAATTTTTATTCCAAAATATACAATATGTCACTCAGTGGCAATTAGTTACATATTTTTGAATATTTTTTATTATATTTGTGGCAATGACAAAGGCAGGTATTTAAAAAGAGTAAATGCGGCAAATAAGGTAAAAGAGGCGTCGCGCATTGTTATGAAGAGCCAAAATAATTTAACTGCAAACATATTTGACTGTTCATAAGGAAGTTATCGTACCTAAATCTATGATAAGTAATGAGAATCAGGTATTACAGAAAACACATGAAAGTGAAATTAAGCCAAAGGAAATGGAGATTCGATTCACGTGTATCTCACTTAAGGTATTTTAAATAAAACGAAATGTTAGATAAGACGTCAGGGAATGGTACATTTAAAAGGAGACGTAGTGATTAAAGCGAAAGAGAACGTTTTGAGGTGGTTTTGCTTTCTGACGACTACGCATAGATGTATATAGATTGGACAAAAGAAATGTATAGATCGAATACGATAAAGATCGAAGCCGGTAAAGAAACATCGTAAGAAATCTTTTGCGGATCAAATTATTTAAAATTGAAAACAAAACCAAAAGGACAAACAAATTTGAATTTATCCTAACAATATTCAGACATAAATATTCACTTTATTTCTACTCATGAAAACATTCACCACTTAACAGCAAATGTAAATTAATTTTACAATGGGAATGACAAAAAAAATCAATTAAACGATATTGTAGATCTTCCGCAAAAACAATATATACATTGTGGTAACCCTAAATCAACAGCAAAATACAGTGCTACAGCAACAACATACAATAAATAAATAATGAAGGTATTTAGTAAAAAAAAGTGACATGAAACGGTATTAATTATCTGCACTGATGTATACAGTAAAGGCAGACAACTTGCGCCGTTCACATTGACTTCAATGACTTCACGAATGCAACATTATTTGTAGTTTTTGAGTTTTTAGCCTTGAAAAAGTTAATGTTTTAAGAGACCTCCATTCTGTCCAAGTCTCAGACTTTGTCGCCTTTGGTGACCACCCCCGCTAGTACACCGGACCCCGAAACCTCACCTCGTATGTGCTCATAATACGGCAAATATCTTAGTTATTCACGGAAACAAGACACATAAACATCACTTGCACAGTTTCTAAATCAATTCAAATTCATTTTAAACTGTGTTTCTACTTGTGAAGACCTATCGATTCTACATTCATCATAGAGTGATCAGTTTCTTAAACGACACAATACAGTTTTTTTTTTTCAAAATAAAAGAGAACTTTTAAAGTAATTTGTGGCTATTTTTCGCTTGTACTCGCAACTAAAATACCTCAGAGGATTTCAGGTTTTGTTGCAGTAAAACCTTATTGTCACTTTTCGAGTTACCAAAGCTTTTACTTGCAAATTAATATGGTATACCTACCAGATAATCTTTCTTTCTTGTCTTTCGTATGTCGATTTAATATAAAATTTTATGTATCTTAATTTTTCATATTTTATGGACCAAAATCTTCGTTCTTATCTTTGTAATGCAAGATCCAAGATTGTAAGTAAACTAAGTGATTTTCTTTTAGCTTTTAGGCATATGAAATTATTCAAGCGAAAGACATATTCAACGATGATAGCAGTTAGATCTGAGATATATCCTTACCCTTCTGAGAGAAAAAAAGGGAAAACTTATGTTATTTTTCATAAAATTCGTAGTGTATAATAAATTATAGCCCATTTTAGAAATTACTTCATATCTATGATCAAATAAGACGCCTTTTAGAAATTTATGCCTCTCACGGAAAGTTTTCTCAATAAATAATATTTCATGATAAATAAAAGAACTATAAAACGGATATTAAGAAAAAATATTTAAAGTATGAATAACTGTATTCAATGAAAAGTAAATGGTAGATACGGAAAAATTAAATGTATATTGTGCTCGATACGTAAAAATGAAAGAAAGGGTGATTTTAGAAAAGGAAACGATGAAAATATTTCCTACATTTTTTCGAATTAAATCTCAATCTTTACATGAGCACACGGGTTTTCGTTAGATGTATTGATTGTAAAGAGCATATTATAATTGATAACTTGTCTAACACACAACCACTTTTCTATTTTGCATTTACGTCATTTTTTCCCAGCCGGTAACGTAGGAGATGTAATATCTCTCTCTCGTTATATTCCATGTAACATTAATTCACGCCGTCTACAATTCGCTAGATAGTACACTCAGCAGTAGTAGCTGCTGTAATACATAATTGTAATTATTACAAAGTAATTGCTGTAAGTATAGCAGCTACACTTACAACAATTACTAAAACACTTGTTCTTATTCATTATTAAAAGATTTTGTGCCTCGCATCTGTACTTCGTCGTTATGATATATATTCCAAGCAAAATATCTTTCGAACAAAGAGAATCTGGCTACCAGCCAGAAATGAGTTATAAAGTTTGATTACCTTAAAGAAAAGAATGTGGATAATCCAAACTGAAATTTAGCTTCATGTTTAAGAGAAAAATTAAAAAATCCAGTCTCACAGATCTACAACAAAAACGTTTTTGCACGATAATTATGTCTATTTCTAAACTTCCAGTAAAGCTCTAAAAATCATTTACAAGGCTAATAACGGAGTGCTTCAAACTATCGTATGCAATAGTTAATTGCTTAACTGTTAAGGTTAAAAATTAAACATGTTCAAATATTGGTAATTTTAGAGATATTATCATTTGTGGCATTACTTTAATGTCACAAATGCTAATATCTTTAAGATTACCTTAATTAATAGTCAATTATGAGGTTAAAAAAAAAGTATTTTAACGTGTTTAGCTCTTAACTTAACAGTTAATAGTTAATTATTACAAATGAGAGATTGAAGCATACGGCTGTGAGAATGACATTCAAAGACAAAATCTTGTCTACTGCGCTTATTTACCGCTGGTTCGACGGTTAAAAGTTCAAGTGCGGTTAAAAAGTTTGTTTTGCATTTTGACGTCTCATACAAAAGAAAACGTACATATAGCGAAAAATTTAATTTGAAAGAAAAGCGAATTACACACAAAGAGATTAAGCATATATTGCAATTGGATCTAGAAGTATGCATGAATTTCTTCGTGGGCATCTTCAAGTAACGAGAGTAGTTTCACGCTGGGTACCGCACAATCTATGCAGGTCGAGAAGTGGGTTCGAGCATGACAGTACCAAATCATAGCAATTTTAATGCAGGCTCGTCTCGACGCGGTTAAGATATTGTTACGGGTAACGAATCATGGACTTATTAGTATGATCCAGAAATGAAGCGTCAGTTGACCTTTGCGACTGTTTCAAAAGTAACCGACTCCAACTAAAATGAAGCGAACGAAAAGTGCAGACAAAGTTTTGATTGCAAGTTTTTTTCATTGACGGGTTGTCTAGCGTTAAGAGATCAAAAAAGCATCAATGCTGAATGGTGTGTTACCAAATCTTTATTGTTACTGGCAGTAAACGACCAAACACCGGCCTTCTTGGGTTACCGCTTTACCATAAAGAGTCGTCTTGTTTGTCGAAACAAGAGACTTCCTGAACAACAAACCGGTCAAAATAAACAAAAATATAGTTCGCCTATCTTACAGTCCCGATTTGGCCCTGTGTGAGTATTTTTGGAACCCAAAGTAAGAAATTAACTCGTTTTCATCACCTGAAGATGCATTTGAGAAGGCAGTCAAAAAAGCGTCTTATTAGGACTGAAAAATATGATTTTAAAGCTGATTTATACGTATGAAACTTTTTATAGACGCCGATAGAATTCTATAAGAATATGTATATTTAATAAAAAAAAATCTGTACTACATTTTTGCAATATCGTAAAAGTATTAATTTCTTCCCGTAAAAAGTGATTTACAAATTATAGGAAGAGAGTTGAAGAAATAAAAAACTTTCTATGCTTGAGCAGTCTGTTTACAAATGACGGTAAGCATGACAGAGATATTAAAAAAGAGTGAATAGGGGAAAGAAAGTGAATAGTAGGTGTGTCATGATAAGCGCGTTTGTCTATCGTTATGGGGTCTTGATTCCTTTGCTTTGCCTCACTATAGGACTGCCCTTGTCGCGCAACGTAATGAAAGAAAGGGATAGTCCTATAGAGAGACTATGCCTTTCCTTCGTTACGAGTCATGTCTAGGGCGTCACGCTACGCCCGTTGGAAAGGATAAACTAAAGGAAATTAACAAAACAAATCGATATAGGTAATGTGTTCGATGGAAAGTTCGGTAAGATTCAGCGCAGAAAATCCTACGCAGACCAAATTGTTGGTGTATTGCGAAATGGCGAAATTTTAAACACTTGAAAATGACGAGCTTGCATGAAAAGATTGATGAATGTCAGTGAAGCAAGAGAGGTATGCAAAAAGATTGCACCATGTAGAAATCTCTAGAGATTGCCTATTTTCCAGAAGCGTAGGCAGAGAGTAGTCTCTGCCTACGCTTCTGGGAAATAGGCATGAGTTTATACAAAAAAAAAAACTTCTTTATAAGTAAGCGGACATAAATTAAATTTAAAAAAAAGTATATCAATTATTATAATTACCTCACATATTTTAATAATAAACGTTTATTATAATAAACGTTGTTATAATTATAATAGACGTCTATGACATAGACGTTAATTACAATTATTATGCAAGTATTAGGGAAATATTTTTTATTGAAAAGCTCACTTTGACCTTAATTAAATTATCCAGGTTCGAATCAAAGGAATTTTGATATATTTTCTTTGGAATTCCAATCAGGATTGGATACTGAGCGAAATTTCGATTAAAATAATCATTTATATTGAGAATGTATAAAATTTGCTGTCCATGTAAACGAAACCGCGGACGACCACTAGTAAACGTTTTTTTATTGTGCAAAATTGGCGAGTAATTACCCATTCGGGTGATTATTTAAACCGTCCAGTTCTTTAATTTTAATGAACCGGTCTCGTGTACATTCGAATTAATATGCGAAGTACGAGGATGCTTTAAATTTTACTGCAAAATCACATTTCGTAAATTAGTCAGGCAATACAAGGTCTACATCGAAATTATCGGAAATCGAGTAGTTTGAACTGAATATAATAAAAACTGTTTTGTTACGTGAATATTGACCATTTAGGATCGTGATGACGTTCACAAAATGAACAAGAAAATGTTTAAAAAAAGAATATTCTAGTTAAAAATTGATAAGCTGATAACGTGAGCTCCCTTATGAAAATTTTAGTGCCATAATTTATTACAACATTTGCCGAGGGTTCTCTCCGGATGAGTGTGTCGCTGAGCTTGTTTCTATTTATGATGTTGGAACACCTAGTCAAACGACGATATACGGCTGGTATGCAGAACGTCTACGAGGTCGTGTCTGTCTCAACACCGTACCTTCTACAGGCCGACGAAAAAACGGCGGTAACACCTCAAAACGTCGCTGCTGACCGACATGCAACTTATGCGCAGATTAGAGCAACTATGGGTATTAGAATGACTGCAATTCACACTATTTTGCGCAATGATTTGTGTCAGAAAGTTAGTTTTCCGTTAGGTATCCCATAATTTGTCTGAAGAGCAAAAGGCAGCTCGTGTTAATTGGTGCCGGTCTACTCTACAACTCTTGAATGAAGGGAGATCCAAAGCCGTTCATAACATCGTCTTAGGTGACCACTGACTAATCACGGATTTAATCTCTAATCCCTCTATAAAACATGCCCAGTAAAAAGTATCACTCCAAAAACGAGGTGGTCAACTCTCGATACGAACAATGACGACAATATACGACGAAACTGAATGTAGCTATACTTCAATGTACATTTTGTATGTACTTCAATATGATTTTCGTTGACTTTGATATGGATCGACTTTAGGGTGAGAGCTTGCATTAGGAACATAAATAGTAGATCGTCCAGTGTCCAGATGCCGGTTGAGCCAGAACCGGCAACCAAATTAAACAGCTTAACATCAAAGCTCTACGAAGTGTTTGAAAGGTCGTCCACCTTTGGGCGGAGCGCCTTCTGCCCCGGCTGAGCTCACGACCGGCGCTCTAAGCTTACAAGTGTGTTGATGGTTCCTTTCATGGCATTCATTGGAATAAATTAGTTGAGGCTCTGTATAGAGATTCAATAAACAGTTTCTATGGCTTTTGATAACGGAAAAAGCTCATTCGCTCTTTGTTCGAGTCCACAATGGGCTTAGAACAAAACATAATACAAATTAAAATGTTTTATGAAAGAACGGGATTCTATTGTTCTTTCGATTCTGCTAATAAATGTTTGATATAAATAGAGTGAAATGCTGCAAAAAAAGGTGCTTGTACATAACCACAATTATTTACATTTCTTTATTATTGAATTTAAAAATTTAATATTTTTTAAAGTACTCTAAATTAGAAAAGTCCGTCTCATTGATCTACAATCTACTACAGCATTCTACTGCTGGACGTACAGCAGTCGTGAGGTTATTAAATCTTATTTATCAGGCATTACCACTGTCATAAGTATCATACGATTTTTGCCCAACATTGATCATTGAATAAATTTTCTGTCAATCAGTAGTAAATTTTTTAACGTGACAAACAAATTTGTTTGCCGCACTAAAAAATTAACTGCCCAAAACACGAAACGATAGCGAAAAAATAAAACGTTTAATCTGTGTAAATGTGAAAAACTTTTCATTCAAGTAACTGTTTATTCTTTCTCTATTTTTTTTAATTTTTTATAAACTCTCACCTATTTTCCAGAAAGATAGGCAGAGACTACAAATCTCTACATGGTACAATTTTGGCGTACTTCCCGTGGAACAGAGAATTAGTTTTAATAATGACTTTTTGTTAAAAATGGGTTTAAAAGGAAGTGTAAAAGAGGCCCTCAGACTTATCGGATACCCTTCTATTTCAACAAGAATGATACAATTTAGTAAATGGGTTGTTATACAGTCGTGTAAATTAAAGCTCTCAATGACATCACATCAGGCCCTTATAATAAAAAGGGTATTAGTGGAGCTATTAATCTTTCCGACATGACCAATAATGCGGCTGTCTCCCACAAAGCTCGCATGGAACTAATAAGAATCAAAACATCGCTCACATATCGAATTCTGGGTGGAGCGGAAAAACTTTTGTCATGCTTCTGATGCGTGGGACGACTGAGTTACGGTTAATATTAATCTGGAATTAGTTGATTTCGCACCGAAAGCGTCGCCGAAGAAACACGGAGGCCCCCAAACGTCTAAGCCCTAAGATTATCCGGGGATAAAAGGCTTTTCGAGATTGTGTACTCAGAAGGTCTGTAAGGAAACCTAATATAACCAATTCTCTATTCGTAGGTATTTTACGTCTAGGCCTATATCGTTTAAATGAAAAAGATGCACATTTCAATTTGATCACAAATTAGAATATTCACACTTATGGAGTTTTGCTTCCTTATTTACTCTTTTACGTTTAATAAAGCGCTTTAAATTCCTCTAGATATTTAGTCGACATATACGCATAAAACTTCTGCAGTCGTAGCCACGTTAAGGTTAATTTTTGTGCGAGCAGAACTTATTAATAGGCTTGCTCGAAGGATATCCGAAATATGATAACCAGAACTTTATTCTTCATAATTTTGAAGACTTCCCGTTTACATTAGAATTGTAATATTTTTGTGTCGGATTAACATATTAATAAATATTTAATATATCAGTATCAACTATACTGATACTCAAAATTTTTTGGTAAGCATTAGAAGTAAAAGAATGATTCATAATTTGCAAAAAATAAATATTGACAACCCTTACAGTATGAGCGCGTACGAAACAGTCGAATTCGATTTTAAAAACTATGCTATCTCTACTTATCGACTTTTAGCATCATACCTTGAACTCTTTGCTCTCCTTGATCCGGAGCTGGGCTCTCGTGATGTCTCCAGAATGAGGAAGACCCAACATGGCCACTGCTGATTCTTGCTCTCGGTTGTTTTCGCTGCCCGCTGTTAGTGGGTTGTCATCATCTGTAGGAAATTTGAATCGTTTAGTATTTTTTTAATTTTAATCGATAGAATCGTATTATAATAAAAAAATTAAAAACAATAGCACCGTATGAAATTTTTCTGCATATTTGTCATTAGTTTTGAAAAGGTCTGTATTAAGAAAACGTAAAAATAATATTATCAATTGATAATTAGTTCTACTATGTTTTTAAAAGCAACTGCCCTGATTAAACAGAATTTAAGAAAAGTTAAATTTAAATTTTTAAAAAAATCCTCGATAGGCACCCCCACAATCTTCAAAGTTACACAACAACTAAAGGAAACAACAATTTCAATCGAAATGTTATTGTTTTATTATAGGGTTTATTCTACTACCTATTCTATTTTATTTTTTTTTTTTTGTATATATTGTCGTACCGGTCTCCCAACCACTCGAATTATATAAGGGCAATGATTTTTTTTTTTTACTTTTCAAAGGGTTCTGATGTTAAGGGTCTTTTAAATTTTTAAATTAACTTTGAAACTTTTTAAGAAACACAATTTAAACTTTTAATAGCCCTCATGACGAATCCACGTTGGCGGAACTGCAAAGAATAAGAAATGTGTCTTTAATACTTTAATTGTGAGCAGATGGATATACAAGTACGTAGGTCAGCTTAGTAATAAACATAGTCAATCACTTATAGAACACTAACCACTTACTTCGACCACGTCCGAGCTTCTTAGCTACTTGTACTGCTTATATTTCTTAGGTACTTCTTAGCTATCTACGTTCGCAAATGTTACGTTCCTATTTCGTAAACTGTATAAACTTCCGAAATACTCGTAGAGATCTTTCCATAGAGTTCAAACTCGGTGAATATATGTTTAACTTTTTGACAGCCAAATCTGCATTTAGCATACGTGCGCTTAGAGACATCATCGTTTTTGTACGAATAATGCTAGTGGTGTGAAATGATAAAATAGATGTTATCGCTTTTCATTTTATTGTCGAAAAAGTAACAGTTTAAAGACCGTAACACAATCGACACTTGTGCTGCGATTATGTTATCCGATGCATCTTGATGATATCTCCTATAGCCATCACCATGTAAGTTAAATAGTTCTCCTTTATCCTGATCTATGAAACACACCAACCTGGCGTTATCTTGTAAAGCTGAAAACATTGGCTTGACCTATAAATTCGCGTAATGCTTGTGCCTTATGCAAAACTTTTCTCATATAGCGGAAGTCAAAAACAAGAATTTTCGGCGTAACAATAAAAAGTATATGGTTCACAAATATAATTCTATTCGACATTTTCCACCTACAACTATTTCTTGGGCGGTTGGTTTCATATAACTTTGCCACTATTAGTAAAACCTAGATAACCATATAACGGACTTATTTAAATTTTAATAAAATGTTGCGTAATTTTATCAATATGCCGCATTACTGTAGTAGTATTCTATTGACGTGCCTCAACGGCGGCCGTGACGGCAAACGGTATGACGCTCTCTTATCCGTCGGTCTCTACTACCTTGTGTGCACGAGGCACACATATTATATGCATCGTTGCTTATAAATGTGTTTTGTATTTTTATACTGTATATTGCATTATTCTAATAATAATAATAAAATTATATTTAGTAACAAAATTATATTTTGTTACTTATTTTACTCAACATTTGTTAGTTTTTTATTTATTAATTATAAATTTTTTTAAAGACCGTCTATTTAGATGTTTCTCATCTGCCGTGCGTATAGTGACGCTCTCCTATGTTGTCTAATTTGAACCTACTATAAAAATAAATAATATAATGAAAATGCATAGAACACCGACCTTAAAAATATTACATAACTACAAGGAATTTAATAAAACTTGAAAGTTATGTACAAGAATATCGTAAATATAACTATTCATTTATAAATACACGAAAAATACATTAAAATGAGAAATAGAAGGGAAAAGAAAATATATTGCTAAAACTCCTAAATTTTTTTATATACACGCGCTTTTTTAAATTTTCTCGATAAGAAATATTAAGAGAACAACACTTGTTGAATTACCAAATCATCTGTGACATATAAAACACTCGGATATTTCCAACAAGGGCTCTGAAAGTACTAAGAATATTTGATATAATCATGCTTATAGTAATATATGACGTCAAAAGCGGTCGGATTTTTCCGACACTAACTTTCAAAGTATAGACGAATCGTATCTATCTAGTGACGAGATTAAATACGTTACAATCTCATAGTGACTTGCAAATTTATTTTAACTTCGTATAATGTAAAAAAATAATTTCAAATTTCTTTACTTATTTATAAAAACCAATAACAGTAATTTATAAAAAATACTTTGTGGTAGGCCCACGCTGTAGTCAACTTGGCTATAATACGAAAAATAGCCCGGCTCGACCGATAAAATATCACAGTTTCATAGAAAACAGCCAAGTAACAGCTTCCAATGTTGCTTTTTATCCAGTGAGTGAAAGTTTTGATGGCCCCCTCCCCCTCCAACACCCCACTCCCCTCACCATCACTTTGCTCACCCTTCCATCACCCCACTTCCCTTTCCATTACCCGACTCCTAGATTCGACAAATCTAAAATGGGGATTCAAAAATTTGACGATTTGGAAAGGCAATTTTGTAAATTTTCAAAAGTATTTAAGAGCACCTACTTTATGTGTAACATTTAATGACGAAACAAAAATAACCCTTTTGAGTTAACTTTTCGTAATACGACAGAAAATTAGAAAGAAATTATTTCTGCATATAATTTAAAATTGTTTTTTTATTTGAATAAACGGTCTATGTCTACGGGTACGCAATATATCAATAGTTTATAAAATGAAGACCAACAACACTACAACGTAAGCTGTATTTCGTTGATTAACAACGAAACTTTAAGAATTCCTTAAGCGTGGAGCCACTGTTCCTACATACACTGTGGACATCAAACACGACTCGTCTTCATATTATCCCCAGTCGCACGTAGCGGTCGCGCGAAGTTTTCTCGAATATTCCACGTTAATAATTAAATGCTAACTTTCGGCTGCGCAATTAGCCTCATTTGGCAAGAGCTAATTTAGATTTGTGGTTCCGTTGTGTCCGATTACAAAATTTAGGGTTCCTTGCCTAAAAGGGCGAAACGTAATCCTAGCACTAAACGGCGAGTTGTAAGAAAAGACGCAAGTCGTAAATGTAAACCTTAATGTTACTTTTACGATTCAGGGATTTTATCTTTTGATGCATGTTGTCGTAAAAATTTTATATAATTGTGCCTTTGAAGATTTTGACTTGTTACTAAAAACTTGTAACAAAAAAGTGTTATTCGCATTTTCATATCCGTTTGCTAACAAGAGATCTTATTGTTTATCATAAAAAGATTTTTACGTAATAAATATCTCTTATAGGAAAAATAAAATCGACTTTCATGCATTTAAAGTTGTAAAAAAATATAAGAAGTTCTGTTAATTCTTAATCGGATTTAACTCCTAAAAAGACTATTAACGAATTGTAGTAAGTTTTTATTAAATTATACGAAACAGACTCGTACTTGACTGATTTTGACATGCTAATACTATAACGTAGCCCTTTAGGGTATGATATGACCTCCTTGATATGACGTAGTCTTCAGCACATGAAATATGTTGTGAACGCAAATATTTCCTATGGAACACTTAAAATCCGTTTGCAATTTTTAAAATAGATCTCTTCACATCGGGGATACACGGTAGTTGCAAGCCAAGTTGTCAAACATGTCCTATGCTGTTTGAACGCTACATTTTGAACCGCATTTGCCTCTATTTCACGTATGCAGCTTTAGTATATTTTTATATACTGACCTCACAGTGTAGGCAATTTTAACACTTTTCCATATAATGGACACTGCTTTCCTTTATAAACTGTGTATACTGGGTATTAAAATATTCTCAGCATGGGCATTCGGCATTTAAAGTTAGGTGTAATAGTATTTTAAAGTCCTTTGACCCTAATATTTTATTTGGAGTTCGACACTGTTATATGGCCCACATCCAGGTACCTATTGTTTAAGCTTTACCATTTGAAGTTATAATTTTTTTAGCGCGGTAGGGAAAATGAATACAGTGAATTGTTACGATGTACGTGCATACTACACCAAGATCGACACCATGAAGTTAGTAGGTAAAAGTCTCCCAAGTTTTGTAGAAAAGGCTGCCAAAAAAGTATAAGTAATGACATCTTCCAGATACGCTTACGTGCGTGCGGAAACTAAAAACACTATATTCAAGGTAGTTATTCAAATATTTATCAATCTACAACATATGTTTCATATCAGTACGAATTAAATGTATTTATATACAAATTACATATATCACTTTTATTGTGAATACTAATGATAAAAGTGGTTTGTTATATTACAAACTTTTTGTAGTACGTTTACAGCTTTGAGGTTAATTATCGGTATTATTTTTATTTGTTCACATTATAAATGATTATTCTTACGATATTATTTAATAAACAGTTTATTCTAAATGTCTTTGATAAATTGATTGATTCTGTAATCACATACATAGAAAGTTAATAGACTTTATATACTTGCTTTCACGTGGGTGCACAATAAGTTTCCGAAACTGACCACTTACATAAGCAATATTTCAAAAATAATTACAACACTTGACAATGGAACTCTTTTGCTGTGAGGTACTGACTGTTTCATCTAATTGCCAATTGTTCTACATTGTGGCGTTATTTTAAAAATTGCTCCTTCGTGTCAATCTCAAGGATGAATTGCGTGATGGTCACCCGTCCACCTGTGAACAACTAAAACATCGATGCCGTGCGCCGTATACATCGAGACGGACGGGCGTGTGACCTATCATGAGTTTTGGGCATCCTTAGACATAGACACGAGTCGAACACGAGCAATCCTACATAAAAATTTGAAAATGAAAAAGCCAACCAGATTCAAAGGAAGAGCATCGAATTTGGTGGGGGACATGGTAACAAGTGACGAAACATGGGTTTATTACATGGATATTGCTACGACCTCAAAACAAAGCAGCAATCGACCATATGCTGTTGAGATGAGCAGAAACCGACCAAAGTGGCGCGCGAGTGATATGTCTTTAAGCGGATGATTTCTTCTTTTTTTAATAATACGGGACGTGTGGCTACTGTTGCTTTAGAGAATTGTCGTACTGTTAATAATGATTGGTACACGACCATTTGTTAGCCGAAAGTTATTGAAGAATTCCATAAATTCGTATCATCTTGCACCACGACAATGCCGGTTCTCACATTGGCCATAAACAGACAAATAAATTTTTGAAGGAGAAAAACCTAGAACTTATGGGCAATCCTGCATGCAGTCTCGACCTGGCACCTTGTGACTTTTTTGTTTCCTAAAAAATCAAGAACAATTACGAGGTCAACGATTTTCGTCATCCGAAGAGACTGTCGAAAAGTATAAAAAACATGTTTCTAAGGTCACCAAGAAGGACTGGCATAATTTTTTTCAAAATACTAAGGAAGAATATTTTAAGAATCAACTAATTCATTTTTAACCATTCTAGTAATTTTCAATCACTCATTCCAGAAATTTTAACGTATAATCCTGGAGTACTGGCACACAGGATGAAATTCTTGGAATTATTTTTGTTTTGTTACACCAAAAAAGTATAATTTCTAAACTACCTTAAGTTGATGGTATATATATTTTTTCAAAAGAATGAATATTTCTAAATGCTACTGTCGACAAAATTCCCGATTTTTATAGGTAAACATAATTTATCTACTAGTTTCATGAAGAATTATTTAAATTTTATTCATAATTGTTTCATTTATTTTTAGTCTCATAATCTGTTGCGGACTATATCTACTGTTACAAAGAAAATACAAAGAAAAAAAATTGGCTATATTTACTATTTCAACATTTTTTAGATCAAATGAGAAACATACAAAGTAGAAGAAAAAGCAATTGCTTTTCCATAATTGGATACAATAATAAGATTAAATTCCACAACAGGAAACAAACCAAAGCCTAATAAAAATACATGGTAAATTAAATGTTACCGGAAAATCATATAGATTTATTCGTGAAGCATTAGAGGTGGAATAAATCATTTAAAATGGCATTACAAATATATCAAATCAAATACCTATTAGACTGTTATTTGATTTGTTTCAATTAATAAAACAATGTCTACAAGTTCGTGCACTTTTTAATTTACCTAACTTCTATAATATTAATTTTGCCTTTTGTTTCAACTAGCGTCATTTTAATTAAATTTTATTAGGTTTTCAAAACTTGACTCTATTAAAGATAATCTAGAAGTACTTTCCGAAATTATGCAGAATTAAGTTGAGAAATTCAGGCACGGCGGGAAGCTGTATTCAGAGCTTCGCGCCGGTTATAAGCTCTTACCAAAACGGAACTGGCGTATTTAGGTCCTCTATTCTTGTGAACGAGGACAAGCGTTTCGAAGGCGCGTGCAAAAATAAATCCAAGGATACGTGCGAACGGTTCAGAAGAAATCACAAAGAAATAGTGGTCAAAACATTATAATCGGCGTGTAAGTAGAGTATTCCCTGACGAAATTTTATAAGCTAATGCATATGTTTAACGGTTTATTTGACCGAATCTCGCCGAGGGGCTTTTGAATACCGTTTTTTTTTGCGGCTGAGACGTTGACAAATATTAACGAGTATGACGACTTGAACGGCGACCGAACGCAATAAAAGCTAAACCGTAATGTCCTTGTAAACGTTAACAGTTGTTTCATGTTAATGGACGCCGCATTTACATTGTCAGTGACGCTTAAATGTTTTGTCATGTTGATAAGTTTTCATGTATTATTTTGATACAGGCTTAGTATAATTTGTTTTTGTTTACATTCGTAGTAGTAATGAAAAAATCATTTTCAAATGTTTTTTTCTTCTTCTTTACAACTGATTTCAATATCAAAAACATATAATATTCGCTTAATCATTATTTAAGCTTCTTATATGATTACTTAAATTCCATTTAGTAATAATTTACACAACGTAATAGAAAGGAAAATTGAATTATACAATTCACACGTTAATATTATAATATAAAATTTAGTTTACTCTGTTGATTCGAAAGTATTTAAATCATTTAATTCACTATAATTATGAACTAATTTGTAAGAACAACAATTTTATTATAACAGATTATTTATTGTATCAGATAATATGACTTCACATTTCCACAATTTTCAATTTATTCACATTTTGTATTTTAAATACATTTTTAAATGTCGGCATATTTGAATCTCGCAACGCACAGAATCGACACCCGGAGTTGCGGACCGCAGTCTGCAGTAATTTCGTAGTCGCCTGCTAACATACTTTTGCCGCCCGAGATACTCGAAATAAGAATTGCTTAACAGAAGCGGTTTACTCGAAATGAGCACTAACCGGAAAATCGTTTTGAAAGTTCATCTTAAATAACGATAATATGTAAACTGAAATATTTTATCCTAACCCAAATACAAATGATATAACCTGAGTGGTGCGATATTGCTCAAATAGTGTTTAATATTTAATTTCCATTATGCGTCGTCTGTAGTCCCATTTAACTAAAACAATTCTGTTTATAATTAATATGAAATTTTGTGTGTTTAGCAGAGAGTAAAATGTAAAGTGTGTTCATTTACTTTAAGTATATCAACATGTAATATTTATGACGTTTAATCTAAAATCCATGAGTCCCGACAGATGCATGTATTGTCATCATGACCGTTTGAAATATACTTTTAAAGAGAGAATATCAATGAGAGTGCTCGGTTTTTTTCACTTTTGTATAATTAATGTTGATAGTCGAGACCACAGTTCAATTATGTTAAAAAAGTCACTTTAAATAGCAACATTCGCGTACACTTTTTTTGTATATCCGAATTTATAAAAATTTTAAATTTTCCTAGCACGAATTTAAAAAACTTTCTCCATTTATTACTCTTCGCACTCCGACTGATCTTGTGCCATGTTGTTAAGATAAGTAACTCATAGATCGGTTTTGATTTACTTGCAAGTGTCAAAATATAAGGTATAATTGGGCATACTTTTCGAGAAATTCGGCATAGAAGTTTAATGCTTTTCAACTTTGAAGAGATAGCGGAGCTAAGTACTGGATATTAATTTCATCTTGATACGTGTTATATTTTTATATACTTTTTTATATCTTTCTATAAAAACACGACACTGAAAAATATTTTGCCGCTACTGCTCATTTTAACTTTATTAAAGTGAAAGATAATTATGCGGTATAGCCATGTAAAGCATATAGTTCCTATTTTTTTTTCTATTAAAAACTACATGAAACTGCCACAGCTCATATACGAGGGCGTAATTTTTCATACCTAATAAACGCTACGATATAGTCATACAGATTAAATTTACATTGTAAGCGATTTTATTTGGGTGTATTTTAAGTTTATTTTTCAATACAATAACGAATTTTCATAAACAAAGGAAATGCTACATTCATCTCCTCAAGAATTTGAGATATCCATATCGAAACCTTTAATTTTTTCTAAAAATTGCAGGAGCAATTTATTCCTCCAGAAAACCAATCAATTTTCTCATAAAATCCTATTTATTCGATTGCGATGCCAACATCGACAGACAAAAACTTAATCTAGATCATAACGATCTCGTCAGGGCTTTCTGATGGAAATTAATCCGGTAACAGTTGACAGAAATTCCTGCTTCGAATCCAAACATCCCAAATTATTCGAGGGATCGCCTTTGATTACTGAGTTTTTCCCATTTTTTAACGATCGGGAATCCATTGAAAATGTATATGCTGTCAGAATATCAAATACTTCTTGACTTTATTTGAAAATTTTAATCTACGCCATGCCTCATTTAAGACAGTAAAAATATGGAATGCACTTACACCCTAAAATTATAATTCAATTGAAAAAACTGTATGGTATCCTAATTATCTTATGACATTAAAAATACGGTCAATATAAATCTTCGTAATCGTATAGAAGGTGTTTTGAACAGACGCTTCGGGTGAACACGTAATAGCGGCAAACCATAATTATATCTGGAAACTGCTGGAAAAATCAGAAACTTGTCGAAAACGAAAATGGCGACCACTTGCCCGTATCCTTGTTAACCGCTTGTGCTAATCACTTGAAATTTTGAAAAGCGGTCCTCAATCAATCCTCTGTACGTGTGAACGTAGATGTGAGAGCCAAATACCTAAAAGCGAGCCTCTAGGAGGAATTCCTAAACATTAAACATTCGACTGTTGGTCCATATCAACATCACCGACGTAATCCGCGTAGAAATTCAACTAACTGGTTGATACACAACGCCATGTTGCCTTACCGCCACGTCGCAAACGACATGCAAACCACAGTGTAGCAGCCACGCTACATGCAAACTACATTGTTACTATCTACAGGACTAAGAATTAATTTTACCCCATTGTTCAGCTTATTTCGTTCCTCATGTTGATGGTGAAATGAGAGTTCGGACGAGGTGGAACCAGAACCGAGAAGGAAATGGTAATATAGATTGAGAAAAAGATTTGTTTCAACGAGACTCATCAATAAAGTATTATGCCATTTACCATCATAACATCCACCGATCTGAGGGTGTGCAAACCAAACAACCGATACGGGCATTTGATCTTAATTTTTCAATCCCTATAAGTGACAATGGCTTGATAGTCGGATGTGTATTATTCTAACCGTTGACCGGAGTCGATGTTGCCATGGCAACAAAAATAAATCTTTAAACTGAAACTCGAAGTTTCCGATTGTAGTGGCGGTAATTCAAACTTAAAGCGATAATGAGACTTTTTTTCGGAAACATGGAACGTTATGAAGGGAAAATGACGTTCAGTAATATCCATTTTCGTGGTTTTTGCATTTATTGATTGGATTTCGAATGGCGACACATTCAAATTTGTCGCAAACTAGAGGTATGCAAATTCATTGGCCAATATTCGAAAATGGTATTTTCATGTGTAAACTTGTAACATGTTTATTTTATTAATAACTAGCTGTGTCCGCGGCTCCGCCTGGATGGGCATAAAATTAATCCTTTCTTTTTTATATCGAACGATGTCCCTTTCGCGATTCTAATCTCAGTCTAAACGTCTACCATGTCTTATTAATTGTCAATTTAGTCGTAACATCTATCACAAGGCTAAATAAAGAGTTTTGCTTCAACCACGCGTAAAGGTTACATACGCATCGCGATAGACACAACAGACACGAGCGGAAAAAGCCATAAAACGTATACATATCAAAGTACAGACACCCGCTCTGAATTGCGATGAAAAGAGCTTTGCAAGCATCGCGAAAGCTCGCGAGTGGCTATTTACACAGCCCGTGCAAACATCGCTCAATCACAGCGTCTGCTTCGCGCCAAAAGCGCACACGCTTAGGAGAGGACCGAGAGAAAGGTTTCGATAAGTGCTATACTAATATGATACGTTCGTATTAGTGTGTTTGTCCGTACATCGGTTAATACATTTCGGAGTGTTTAATCGAAGTCGTCCACGTTTCAAATGTGTAAATCGGTCGAAATCGTGTCCCGAACTTCTGTTCTGAAAGTGAATCGGGCATGAATTACTTTACGGTGCGTTAGTTTTAGTATTTACTGCATACAGTACTGTACATTTTCGTTAGGCGTGTATGGCTTGTTGGATCTATTATAAATGTCTTTTTTCTATTCAACCTCGTCTCTAGCTTTGTTTCATATTATTTTACAAGTTTTCGCCCGGGGCCCAGCCAGAGGCTCGGTGGTTCTCGAGTTGAAGCACACGAATAGAAAGAGAGATAGACGGACAGAGAGACGTTGCGTTTCGTAAAATTGAAAAAATCTGAACTCGACAAATTTCTCTATTTAGTTATTATTACTTTGAATGTTAAATGAATTTTCTATATCACGCCAGATAACGAAGAGGAAACATTTATTTCAATATAAAACACGATTTTTTATAGCATTTTCGAAGGGCAAACGAGCATGGAAGCCATCAGAGACTAGGTGTTCACTGCCACTCATGGATATTCGCAACTATAGAGAAGTCAACAGTGAAGTTTTCAGTACGTTGCTGGTCTCATGGGTAGACTAACTAGGTATGAGATGGGGAGTGGGCTAATGGAGGAGGAAGGAGCAATAAAAGGGGCAGTGGGTCACCGGAATTCTCACTCGCGAGACGCAGTAGCAAAAACTGCTACTTCACATCTGTATTCTGAGAATGTGATATCTCGTAGTCGGGCTGGCTCATTTTCTTGATGCGGCCAAGTTAATTACAGCATGACTACTATTTTCGGATGTCAAAAATTTCAACAGTTCGAAAAAAATCGCTTACTTCTCTTTATAATTTTATGCCGCCGACTTTTCTTTTATGATTCTATCTTTTATCTGATTCTAAATTGATCGACAAAAATGTAATGATCAAAAACGAGGTACTATATATTGTGGACACGACTCTATTTCTTGGTCTCACCTTAGATTCTAAGTTACGTTGGAATTCTCATATTAAGAGATTAGTGAAAAGACTCGGTTCTGCAGAATATGTTAAAAAGAATTCGGTGACTTACAGACGAAAGCACCGCAAGAATAGTTTATTTCAGTTTTTTTCATAGTCTTATGACCTATGGAATTTTGTTATAGGGTCACGCAGCCGATATTAACACGGTATTCGTACTACACAAGCGAGCTATTCATGCTGTGTATGATCTGAGACCAATGACATCTCTCAAACAAAAATTTAAGGAAATTAATATCCAAACTTTAGCATCACATTATATATATACGAAAACCTGGTATATGTATATGGAATCATTCCAAAAACGGAGCGACATCCATAACATTAATACTAGACATAAGAACGATCTTGCTGCTCATAAAACCCGTCTAAGCAAAATTAATAAATCATTTAAGGGGATGTGTGTGCCCTTTTATAAAAAGATCCCAGCTGAAATTCAAAATTTGCCATTTTCTGAGTTTAAATGTTTCGTTAAAAGAAAGTTATATGGCAAGGGCTATTATACCGTGTTGGAATATCTTAATGAAAAAAGCCCATGGGATTGAGCTGCTCGGCTTTTAGGTCATTTCATATTATTTTTAAATGTCGACTAAATTATAAATTACTAAATCTTTTGTATTGATGAGTAAAAAGAGCAAACCTTGAATTCCTTGCCCATTCTTCTCTCGGTGAATCAGCATTTGGAATGGGCGGTAATGTCGAAATGAATTTATTAATAACGTATTTCAAGTGTAATTTCATTACCTACGAAATAAAGATATTTTTGATTGGAAACTGATTACGTTATAAAAGTAAAGAAAAAAAATCATACAGACGAACATAGAACCCTCTCCTTTTGCTTAAAATCGGTTAAAAATTAAGTCAACTTTAAAAAGCAATTAACTCACGATTATGAAATTATATTTTATTATGTATACCAGAGATACAGACAAAAAAACAAAAACTGATACGAAATAAATTAGACGCCGTTTTGTATGAGTTGGGTAACCAGCGAGGCCATCGAATATGAAACTCAATCAAAATAGAAACGATATGTCCGATACGAAACGGAACAAGGGACATTTTATTCGACTACCTATTATCTTACCTACATGTAGGGACGTACGTTTTGTTGTTCATTTAGAAAACCTCTTCCAGGCTTCGTCTCAAACCCGGCGCCCGCCGCTACCGCAACGATTATCAAGAAGCGGTCGCAACACAGCGCACGGCCCATGCGCACAAGTTACAGCCGTACGCGTTTGCTATATCACACCGCTATTATACATACTTACGTGCATACCTGCGTGTTGTATATAATATTTGTTCTGGACCTTTTTAATAATATAGTAGTACTTTTTGTTTTAGTTGATATTGCGGATTTTATTGTTTTATTTGGAGGGTAGGTACTTTTCTAGCTCAAAAAGAAATTTTTAGACTTCTAATTGATTTCGTACCTGTTTTTGATCGTTTTCGTTGATTTATTTTATTTATAGATGAAAAATATGTTATTTCATAATTTCGAGTTAATATTTTGGAGTCAATTTTTTTATAAATCTTTTATTTCGTAATTTTCAGTTTGAAGTAAAAAGTGGAATCGCCATTGAGTAATAATACTTCCACTCCAGTAGCTTGTATCGTATGGTTTGGCAATCTTATTAATTTATAGTCCTCGCCATGGATTTATACAATGAGGCCAGTTTGGTTTCGGTCATTTTCATTTTTTTTAATTTTGTTACATGCTCTAAAATTTGAACATTGTTTCGGAACAGTTCCGTCGTAAAGCAAACGGTGCACCGGTGCACAGCGTCTGGTCCGATGAGAATCTCAAAAAGCAATCAGTGTCGTCCAACTTGCACGTGAAATTACTGTTATTTTCATTGACGTATTATTTGGCTTTCTAAAATAGTCGCAAAGTACATGTGCCCAAAGGCTCTGTGAATCCATGGGCCCCGACCTTATGTGCCCAAGGATCCAGTCACAATGTGCTTAAGGGCCCCGGATTAGGCTAAGACGGCCCTGTTTTGAAATGTTTTCTCTTTCACACCACACCCGTAGATCGTATCAATAAGCTAGACCGTCACACTTACCTATATTAATCCATATCTTGAACAAAATTTGATGAAACTTACATTAATCCTTAAACTGAAGTCAATGTAACCCAATAAAAAAAGTATTAATAGTTTGGAAAATTCGTGGACAAGCAAACATACAAGCATTTATAAAATGTTGTATATTTGTTTGGAAACCCTAATAGAATATGATACGCGCATACATTGCAATATAATAATATTGCAAGTAATAACTCACACACGTGTCGAATCGATAACCTCTTTTTTTGAATTCGATCAAAAAGGTATAATAAATAATTAGTGAGTGTAGGTGGCTCGTAACTGCCTCGTATCTGCAATGTTTGGTAATGTAAAAACTGGCCAAGAGTATGTCGGACCATGATCATTATAGGGTTGCGAACCCATTATCACAAAGAAATGCACTACAGATGAAAAAAGATGCACTACAGATTTTCCCGTGTTTCCCGCACAGAATAGTTATAAGCACCATTAGTCGCCTATAACCATAAAAACAAGTAGGTATGTGGACTGTTACTATTAAACTAGTCTAAATAAAATGCATGAGCAAAAGAACGTATCTTCATGGCACTTACGTCCTTTTGTTGAGACGCGCAGTTTGGCGCAGTTTTGTCATTTTGGCCCGGAACCTTAAAAATAGGAATGTTATCGGCGCGGAACAAACGCTTTCGAGAGGTTATGTGCCATCAAGAAAATCTCGTGTCTACTCTTAGGGTTCATAATCGAACCGAAATGAAACTAGTATTTCACCCAATAGAGAAGCTAAGATATCGCTCTGTAACTAAAAAAAAACCGCCTACCTGTGTGTTGAAAGACGACTTTCGAAGATGCTTCTAACATGCTTCTCCATACAGAAATAGAATCCTATAACTTTTAGTTTGAAATCAACAATCTTAACGGACCAGCTACCGTCGCCGTAACACTACTAGGTGCACTTAATATATGAATAATTCTTAGTGATGTCAGTGCGTTTTGTTTTTCTTGTATAATTTTTCATATACATGTAAATAGTGTTTACAGTCTTAGAGCTGAATTATGCTGCGGCATTAGCGGTGCGGTTATTTTTACTGTTTTCATTCTTTAGAAACTTAACACGATAATATGAAATCTAAACTCTCATTGCTCTAAAAATCATACAGAAATAGATGATAAGTTTACAATCTACATCTTTACATCTTTTACAAGTATTCGGTTTTCAACTCTTCCAAGCCTTATAAGGCCTATACCTACTCATAAGCTTTTTAGGTGCAATTTTTCTGTTCCAGAAGTAATTATTGATTATGTATATACGAGCTTTTTTTCCGCGGCTCCGCCTGTGCAGACATTTTTTTATGATAGGATTTGTGTAAAATCCGTTCTTAGTGAGCGTCCACGTCTTAAGAAGAGTAACTATACCGAATTTCAAGTCAATTGGACATACAGTTTTGGAAATCGCGTAATGAGTCAGTCAGACAGTGATATTTCGCTTGCATATTATATGTATTTACATATATATATATGTATGAATTCATAGGGGCAAAAAAGCATGCGACCCACCACAGAGTAAGTGGTCACCAACTCTCATGAATTCCAGCAACCGCAAATGAGTTATTAGTATTTCGCCTGCCTTTTAAAAAATAATAGGTTATTTTCTTGAGGACCTCTTTGTCGTAGTCGATTGCGAATATGTCGATGGATGAATAATGTGATATGCAGATCTAACTAACGCGTAGGTTAACTTAACGACGCAACTTATTAGCTTTCACTGTTTAGGGCCGTGGGAGCGTAAGTCATTATTTGCTTTATGATAGAGAGGATAGATAGCGTGGCGCGTACGCAACCTCATTCTACGCCGACGGCCGATAAGCGAGCAACTGACTCACGACAACGTTTACGACACCAAAGAAGTTGCTTACGCGTTGCTGTACTTTTAAAAAGCAAATAAGGAAGCACGCTGATGAGATTTAGTTCCACATTTTTGATATTTTCGGTAGAAAGTTACTAGTAAAGCGTAATACAGAGGAACGCCAACCATCAAAATGATTAAGGCTGATATTAGTCGTATAAAAGATCTTAATGTGTTCAAACACTGTTATTATAAGATGAAATAATTGCACAAGACCGGGAGAATTCATCAATTAGAAATATTTGGATCACTAATCAGTCCAGCCGAGATGGCATTCCAATTTAGAACTCGTTCACGAATTCAAACTTAAAACTAAGGTTAATCCGTTAAAAAGCAACAAGTAACACAAGCGAAATTTGTAGTATTGGGGAACTAAATATGCAATTGTGATGTGGTGATCATCTTGTGTTTATCATTGTCATCAGAATTTCGTAATAATCCATCGCTTCGTCAAAACGCGTAATAACTAAAAAATAGACTTTTTATTAGACTAATTTTATTGCCAATTTGACTTAATTATGTCGATATATTCTTTTTGTTTTTCTAAACGAGAAATAAACAAACAAACCTGGTCCACTACTGTTATTACACCACAGATTGCTGTTATTAAATTTGAAATTAATCAAAATATAATATATTTAATCAGAACTCTTTGTGTATTCCCTCGCTTCAGCCATATTTACGATCGTGAGCTACCTATAACTAATGGTCGCTCTCGACCTCGAGTAGACTATCAGTGGACCTATTGGAAGGTTCAGCACTACAAAGTCCAGTCCGAGGTTTCTACTCGAAAACCTTTATTTTCTACCGCTTATTGGCTCCATGAACAATATGATCTGCTCATTGCTACTTCAATTTACTGATTCTGTGAGCTATGTCGATAACAGTAGTTGCAGACTTTCTTAGTTTCAATTTTATTTTGGAGAGAATCCAAGTCGTTTCATCACACATTAAATAAATCTATTGTTTATGAGACCAACCAGGGCCGGACCGTGAGTTAAGGGGGCCCTGGGATAATACTTCTTAGGGGCCCACCTAATTATTCAAAGTATAGGAAAAAATAATACAATAAAATATTTGATTTATATTATAATGTATTTTGCTTGTTTAATTTAATTAAATTATGGATTTTTTCGCATTATCGTATATTTTTGATTTTGACTTGACTTACCTGGAGGCCCCTTGAATCCACGGGGCCCTGGGCTCAAGTCCAAAAAGCCATATGGTAGATTTGGCCCTGAGACCAACAGCAAAAGGCCGTGTTAGGAGTCTATATTTAATCATTGGCTATATGCACTGTTCAAAGACGTTCACCTTCAAGAACTAAGGTCTGTTAAAAAACAAGTCCATTCAACACAATTTTCATCTTGTTCATATTCATTTTTAGACCCATTCTTGAGAAATGTTAGTAACAACTCTGAATATTATGTTGAGGTTAGCATCGCTGAATAAGCTCAAGGTAATCACTGACTATAATACAGTTTTCATTCCAATTTAAAAACTTGAACATTTTCAACGCTATGATGAAGAATTTAAGAGGAATTGTATCGCTCCGGCTAATACTTCTCTGCAGTCGGATCTGTTTTGTGCTTTTATTCTGTGTTCGATCTAAAATGATTACATCGCTGTATAAACATGGAAGCAGTTCGATATAGCAATAATCAATGTAATGGGAATATAACGTCGTATAGTATATTTAGTATATTTCCAATACGTTAATGCTTGCTTGCTTTACGGTCTATCTTCGAATGTGACGGAAGTAAACAACTGCTACAGCACTTTAAGGACTGGTCTTCCACCACTTTTCAAAAGTTTAGTCCTCAATCTCAACCATAAAGTTTTTGAATTATTTGAGGGTCACGTTAATTTCGTATGGGTTGACATCTAAGATGTTCTCTGTATAGTATTAGATTAGCTTAATTCAGAATATATTGGTAAGAGATATTTTGTGCCGATGGGTATAGCTGCTGATAAAAATTCTTCTCGAAATTTTGTGTTTCAAAGGAACGATTTTGTTTTTAAGGGTCTTTAACTTTATTATCAGGATTTGCCCGATAGACAGATTTTACAAATATTTTTGCACTCTTATTTTGTCGATCGTCTTATTTGTGTTAGTCTGCTTTGAAATGACATCTGTCATGTCGCACGGCCTTTGAAATCTGTTTATCATCTATCTGTCTACAAAAGGACGTACCAGCCTAAGTTTCGAATCTCATATCTCGTATTTACGCCATTAATTTTAGCATACCACAAAGAGTTTTTGTCTTGTACTTTGACATCACATTTAATGAGTTTTAGGGATGTATTTTAGTAAGCTGATTTTCTTTATGTATGTATTAACCGATATATGCATAAAGAAAATAATGAAAACAATATAATTAATTTTAGTGTAACATAAAAATAGTTGCTTGCTTTATAGCATCATTTATTTAGTATATGTATTATAAAAGTTTTATGAAATTTAAGTATTTCGTCTAAACCAGCGAATAATGATTGAGTATTGAGTAATAAAACGATGTATTGGCATTCATATAATCTGATTTATACAACTTCGCTAAAATAAAGTCTCATCCATGTTAATTTTTATACCATATCTTGAGAAACTCTATTGAGGTCTAGCAAAGCCAACAATAGTAAAATAAATAAACCAATACGGTTCGTTCACCAACTTGATTTCTATAAAATATTAATATTTAAATGTACATTTGCTTTTTATTTGCAAAAATTGGGGACCAAAAATCCAACCGTACACAGAATAAACACGTGTATTGACAAGAAAAAAGACAACTAACCACGCAGTCGTTACCACTAACCACAGTTGTTATCACTAACCACGGTGGTTACCACTAACCACGGTCGTTATCACTAACCACAGTCGTCATCACTAACCACAGTTGTTTCCACTAACCACAGTCGTCACTACGTACTTAAGTACGAGACCACTTACCCCCCACGAGCTCCGGCTCCCCGAGATTGACGTAGAACAGGACGTCCTTCTCGTAGCTATCCTCTTCTATGATGTGTAGGGAATGAATTTTCTGGAACAATCAGAACGTTTTTGGATAAAGTTTCTCGTTTTTTTTTCGTGATTTTCGGTGATACGTTATTTACTAGAATAATCAAAACGAGCTTTCTGGACCATTTTCTCATTAATTAATGTTGACTATTTTTCATTGCTTCAATTTTTTAAATGCAATTCATATAAAATTATCCTTATATTTTTTAGTTTTCTATTACAAATCTAACAGCTGCACTATCCCAAAAAGCTAAATTAGTTGTGTTTTTTTTCAATGTAATTTGTAAAAGTGTCCACATACATCTATGTAAAAAAAAAAATCTAACGTAACGTGAAAATTATGTCAATAATCAAAAACAAAAATTTTAAAGTACTACTGCTTTGTGAAACAAAAATTTTAAAAAGAGTTATTGTAAAATTTCCTCGACAATATTCCATGTTATCGTGAGAACTTCACTTGATGAACCAATTGAAACAAAACCTTTGAAAATTTTCGTTTCTAGCAGTTTCGCTTCCATATATTCCAATTTTATTTCGTATTAAACCAGAGGCTTTTCTACTCCTAACTTCATAACCAAAAGATCGATTTTCACTCAGTCTTATATGCCGATTTCATTTTTACGTGTGGACCTTGATAAGAAAATGTAATTGTACTTCAAAAAACGATTAAATTAATATTCAAACGATATGAAAGCGAGTCAAACAAAAGTTACCAAATCACTTTAAAAAATTAATAATTCAAAATATGTGCGCAATTTCAAAATGCTGAAAAGACAAATAACATCAAAAACAAACCAAAACTAATAAAGTGCAGCTCAAATAACTGAATACTGCCCGCAATCCGATATGTTTATTGGATTTATTTTTATAATCCAAGCTCAAAAATTATTATTGTTATTTGTAAATAAATTTGTTTATAACTTAACGGAAAGGCATATCCACCATTTTGACTCCCTTACAACTTTTTCATATGACTAACCAAAACTGCATTTCGACAATTCAACCAAATCGAAAGGCTCACCATCTAGGTTCTACTAGGTCCTACAAAGGTTCTACTCATAGACAAGAGGGTAGCGAAAAGTTCTCTCATTCCCTCTCGCCTGTTCATTGGCGGAAGGAATTTCAGTGTGTATTGAAGGAGTGAATGAAAACCAAACATTTATAGTCGAATGTAGCGCTGATGTCGATTAATTTCTTCAATCCTCGACGACACATCTAACGATGAAACGAGCAATACTTTCTTTTCCACATTTTTTGCATTGGCGGCTAGACATGTGCCGCAAATTTGATATCCATGTGCAAAATGGTTTTTACGAAACTTGAGAAAAAGGTGCGCTAAAAAAACCATAATTTAATAATTTTCAAAGCCCTTAATTCTAACATAATTTATTTTCTATCCAATACCCGATATTAAAAAGCAGTATAATAGATACAACATAGAATAAAATAAGAGAATACAATTTTATTACCCGCCTCCTGATAAACTTTTCATCACTATATAAAAAAATATATATATATATTCCATTTTTTTAATTATTATATTAATTTATTATTAATAGGATTAACAATATAGAAAAGCACTAAGGATCCATTTTTTTTAACCCTAAATGATTTCCATATGAAATTCTAACGCAGGAGATCCCTACCCTAAACTATGAAATTTTACATACATCTTTACAAGAAAAATTGATAATAAATTTGAATAATTTTAAAGAACAGATCTTTATTAAAACAATTTGGTTAATATTTTTAAGTAATGAATTGGAAATTTTGATGATAGATATTTCGATTTTTCTCAGACTACACAAAATCATATGAACGTGACCTTTTGTGATCGGATTTTTCATGTTACCGACTTTCATTTGTCAGTTGCTATTACACTATTTATCAACTTTTATAACAAAGAAAAGCTTAACAAAAAATACCTCTTTCAAAACAGAGATTTTGATTTCACATTAAAGACCGATTTGAGAATTAAAAATTTCTACGTAGATTAAACTATACAGATACTTCAAAATGCCAATTATATTTTTTGGAATTAATCATAGTTTTTATTTTAAGCGAAAAAAAACTCTTTTGTCGCATACGATCTCTAAAAATAAGCAAACGCGCGTGTGTCTTAGCACGCAGTATAGCGGTGCGTACGGATTGCGAGGCGCTACTCTTCGCGTCAAATTAATAGCTTGTCGCTGCGTCATCTCAAACTATACGGGTACATAGACACGACGCCCTTTATTAGTAGCCAAAAAATCACACTAAGTAGTAAAACTGGTCGACAGCTACGGACTCATTATATTCGTATTGCGCTGTAGTAGTTTTATTTGTATTTATACTCAAGGCGAGCTCTACTTTGGGCACATCAAATTAAGTCTTCGAAGTACTATATTATTCAATAGTGACCATCTTTATCAGTATACAAGTCGACGATACTACTCCCTCGTGAGATATATAACAAGGAATGGTTAATATAGTATCCATTTCAATACAATGTCTTGACACTGATGAATTCCATCATGATAGAGCAGTCTCGTATGCAGCATGAGAAGATGACTAAGCTTGGGTTATCTTTTTAATAGTGGACAGTAACAAAAAAATTCTAACCTAACTTTTAACCATTCTACAGTTATTAGTAAAACGGTGTTGATTGGAAATATCGAATCATAGTTTTAAATATGTTAGATGAGCAAAACTGAGAATTAATACAAAAAATATTAAGTCGATACTCTCAAGCGCTCAACTATAAAGAGAATGACTGGGACAACTGTCTATTAATAAATGGATAAATGACAGACAAATAGATCGAGATGGTGACCGATTTTGTTCAATAGCATGCCATATATTAATCACGCCACTGCTGACACTCTTGTAATCTTTTTTATTTAATTTCAAAGGGCTTGAATTGCAATACACATAGGTATAATTTCTTAACAGCAAAACGGAACACGTTATTCTAATGTGTTTTGCATTCGAGCCACCCTCGCTCTTTTCGAGTGTTAAGAAGGATATTATCCTAAATTGAGGTTCCTGCATATCGTGACAGGATTACTCGCTCAGAGAGTCTCTCAAACTAAACGCCTACGTCATTAACAGAATGTGACCTCGACTACAAAGAGCAAAAAGCTCGCAGTTCGCTTTCATGCGTGAAAAGCTCCTCGTGTGTTACACGTTATCGTGTAACAAAGTTTTAACCACGTAAAACATTCAATTGTAGTAATTTCACCATTATAATAGGCGAGGTTGATAAAATTCGTGGAACAAATAAAGGTTAAAATATTCAATAAAGTTTTAATTTCAATTGTTCCAACTGTAAAATTTTAGTAATATATCCAAAGGATTATTTCGAGCAAATGTCCTTCAGATGTTAAGTAAAACAGAAAACTTTCGTATGATTTAGAACAAGATCTAAATGTACAATATAATATAAACTAACTCCTGACTACAAACTTTTTGCTTCACCTCAGATATGCGTCATCAAAACCAATCGTCATTGACGGTAATAAGCATGAATGGTTTATACGTAGAGCACATTAAAAGTTTTAGAATCCTAACTGGTAATAAATTTCCGAATTTCAAAAATTGTAGTGTTTAAAAACATACAATGTGATATAAATATTTCGGGCTAGAAATTGTTTTTTAATAAATAATGTTTTATTAATAATATGAACCCGTGCCTATTTTCCAGAAGGGTAGGCAGAGACTATAGGTATGTTGCTGTGGTTTGGTCATCTGGAAAGGATGAATGAAAGTTGACAGACAAATAAAATCTACACAGCGTATGTGTGTGATGGAAAGGTCGGCGAAGGTCGCCCTAGAAAACCCTATGCGGACCATATGGGCGGCATATTATTTTTTATTGCAAAGCGAAATTTGTCATCCATAGAAAAACAAAATAGATACGAAAACATTTTAGAGTGTTGATTTTTCATGATTTCAAAAGTTCTCTAGGAATTGTAATGCTCGTTTTTACAATATTTTTGTGAAGATAGCTCCTCATCTGAACTTCGTAAAGCGCTGGTACGAATTATAACTTATTTTAAGTAATTTCTTTATTCGTCCAAAAGATATTCAAGGTTCATATGCACACACTTACATACATACGTACGGACAATATTCTGCATTGATCAAAATACTTCGTAAGATTTCAAAACATATTTCTCGCCGTTTTCGAAAATATTCAATTCTTTTAGCGGGAAGTCGAAAATTTCCAACTTAGCGACAGCGACAAAACGTTGTTATTAACCAAACGGACAGGAAAATGTTTAAAGGATTATCAGAAGGAGTGGAGAAAGTAAACGAATTTGTCTTTCCTCGGAGAAAAAACGTGATGCTGCACGTCCAACGGTACATTCATATGCGTGCGGCGCGCGCGCCTCGAATATAAAAAACCGAGCGGGCCGAAATAAATATAACGGGTATGCTACGCCAACTTAAGGATCAGCAGATACCGTGTTAGAAGTACCGCGTTCTACTGTGAACGGTATCTAAATGTTATTCACAAATAGACATCCAGGCGTAAGCCATGCATCTGAAACCGTATCAAATCAAAAATATATTTATTTTGTAGGTAATAAAATTACGCTGGAAATACGTCATTAATAAATTTTTTTCGACCTTAACTCCCATTCCAAATGCTGATTCACCTAGAGAAGAATGGGCAAGAAACTCAAAGGTCGCTCTTTTTTACTCATCAATACAAAGGACTGAGTAATTCATAATTTAGTCGACATTTAAAAATAATATTAAGTAAGCTGTCAGTCGGGCAGTTTAATCCCAAGGGCTTTTTTCATCAATATATTCAGACACGGTATAATAGCCCCGGTAATTTAGTTGAAATTCAAAATTTGCCATTTGCTGAGTTTTAACGAAACGTTCAAACTCAGAAAATGGCAAATTCTGAATTTCAACTTGGATCTCATTATAAAAGCCCACACACTGCCCCTTAAATGGTTTATTAATTTTGCTTAGACGTGTTTTCTGAGCAGCAAAATTATTCTTATGTCTAGTGTTAATGTTATGGATGTCGCTCCTTTTTTTGAACGATTCTATATCTCTTGAGTTATACCAGGTTTTTGTATATATATTGTGATGCTTTTGCGTAAAAATGTTATTGTGTATCTAAAGATATTTTTGTATGCGCGTTTTTTTATAGGATTTTTTAAGAGGCAGACGAGCGTGCGGACCATCAGAGAGTAGACGGCCACCGCCGCCCATGCGCACCCGCAGACTCGGTAGTGCGACTAGTGCGTTGCCGGCGTTTGAAGAAGGAATACGCCCTTTTTTTTTGTAAAGCCCCTTATCGCATTCGTAGAATAATATAAAGGTATGTTTAGTTACTCGAGTATGAACTTCGAACCGGAATGTACAGGGTTCGATTCTTATCATCGGGTAATGTACGAATGTAGGTTTACCTGAAGTCGAATTAAAACACTCATTTCATATCTCATATAAGCTGTATGGTATACATATACAGTAGTAGTTGTATCTTTTTTAAGCTGGCACAACAATACATGAAACCGATTACATTATGATAATCCGATGATATGACTACGTTTCAGCTACAAAAAGTACACACAACCTGGAATTTCTAAAAGACTAAGTGAATCCGATGAGTTTGAACTCTTTCTCGTAATCCACAAACGTGCGATCGAGATTAGTTAACGCAAAGAGTTACTCTTTACAAATTAATATATTGCCATAAAATTTTTTTCAACAATGTTTTTGTTTAAAGTTTAATCTAGGAAAAAGACAAAATGAACTGTTTTTCTTTTATTACATATTCATTTTACAGAATAAAATTTTATTTCATTTATTATTTCACTTAAATTTTATTTAGGAATATCAGAAAATAATAAAATGTCTGAATAATCACTTAAACATGTTTTTCCTGCAAATCTAACGAATTAAAACTCTGCAAATTACAATTAAGAAAATTTATGAATATAAAATTAAAAACATTGTTTGTATTTACTACTTTTTTAAAAATCATGTAAGACGGCGCTCAATTACAATTTACTATCATTGAATATCACTTGAACTTTATATATTATACATTATATATGTATTTGGAAAAGATTATATTATATTTGAAATACGAGAACAAGAGAAAGAAAGCGGTAAACAGAGCCAAGGAAACACAAAGTAGATTAAATGTCGTACAATAAATTGCAAACAAAATGCAAATTAGGAATTTACTACATCAAAACGTTACTTAGTTGAAAATCAAAAATTACTTTTCATTTTCAACAACCAATTTTTGAAACAGGCTCATCATTGCATAACTTGATCACCGCGTCTCATTAACGAATTCACTAATACAGTATTACCTTACTATAATACAATACCTTATTATAACCAAATTGTCATATCGAAAGTATCATTACATCCATGGACGTATCCAGTCGTGCCTAAAGATCCTGCATGTCACTCGAAGTATCATGAATTCGCCACTTGTTCGAAAGGTAGGTTTCACTGAAGAAATACGAGCAATAATTTTAAAAGTGGCTCTTTTCAAATTTAACTATGTACACTCACTATCGAATATAGAACTATCGTAAAGTGAAGCAAGGCGATAAGACGTCAAATTGGTTGCGTCCATGGAAATTTTGTAATACATTTTTGGCAAGCAATTGTCCAATAATGATCTAAAAAGGTTTTATAACTCCGCAGTGAACTTATTGATCATGCGCACGCAGAGCGTTATAAATGAGTTCGTGACTTTGAATAATCGACTGTCAATTAAACACAGTTTTCTATATTATCTATGATAAACACTTTTTATTACATTTGTAAATATTATTCTACTCGTTTTAAATGTCTGTTAAATACAGCATTATTATACGATTTGTACGCTTCAATTAAACGATTAGAAAATTAAATCAATAAAAAAAAAACTAAACGTTAAGAAAATAAAAGAATAATCCTAGCATATGATTTTATATGTCAATAAGTGTATTCGTTGACAAAGGTTTAGGCATTTCTATATAATAAAAAATATTTTTCGCTCTTTCTCAGACATAATATTAAAGAGTGACAGATATATAGGAAGTTTCTGTTTTGGTTTGACGCAGTGTTTGTCGTGATAACTTCAAAATATGCGACAACGTCTTATAAATCGCTGAACGCCAGCTGCACGCACGAAAAAGCATTACTCATTGTCGCGTTCTGCCTGAGCTAAGCGTCCGAGTAAAAGAAAAACAGCGGCCGCACACAACCTACACGTGAACTGTCAACTGTTTATAAAGTGAAGCGAAAATTTAATGTAGTTTCCATGGTTTATTACAACAACAATTGCGGCAAGTGATAATAATTCAATTCAGTTCATAAAAGTATGCAATTTTTTATCAATGTTTTCTTATGACGTTATCACGTAAAATTATTGCTCGTAAGCCGACTTTACAGACAACCATTTTTTTTTTATTTGATATCGGCAATCTACTTCCAATCGGAACACTGCATACAAACGAAACTCATCATTCAGATTGCAAAACAAAATATACTCTATAAAAAGGCAGCGAAATTATTTTTTAGTTTGAGTGTACCTCTAAATATGGAGAGACTTGATCTTTAGCACTAAGTGGGACTTTTTTTTTCAAAATTCCATATTTTATTACGTCCTATCCATCACGCTTTGACATGTCGATGAGCAATCACATAGATGTGATACCAGAAATAAGTATACATAAAAAAATTGAAATTAAGTCTACGCAACCGACTTACAGAATATCGACCCGCAAAATACTCAGCGGGCGAGATACTCGTACGGGACGAAGTAAAATGAAACCTTTAAAAAATGAATAAGCGACAGAAATGAAACGGCTCTGAGAACACATACAAAACGTAATAAGCCGGAAAAGAAAATTGGCGGGTTTTAACAATTCACAGCATCGGATCCGGCACGCGTACGCGGCGACCTGCCTCGTCGCTAAGAACGGCGAAGTAGCCGTAACACCCCGAGTTTGCTGTGAGAAGGTTTTGTGGTGTATGTTAAAGCTTGTGAAATTTGCTTCGACTCGAGTTACGTTTACTGCAGAGTTTTAAAGTTGTCCACAATCAAGCACGAAGTAAGCAAAATACAATTCTGTCTTAGTCGCGTAAGGTTAATATCGAAACGACGCTTGCGGCAATAATGACGGAATCGCTAAGATATTGACAAACGCTTTGAATGCCGGAACGAAAACTGAAAGCATTAGACATAAATATCACCACATTCATGAATGCCTCTAACTTGAATGTAGAAACATGTTTTAAGTAGTGTTTCTCGAAACGACTGGCTAAAACAATCTATAAAATGATCACATGTGATAGAAACATGGGCAAGGGGGTGCCCTAAACAAACTTATGCTGACTAAATTGGTAAAAATTAAAGTAAGATCATACTATAAGCATCCGATATCTTGAAATCGACCAGTTTGGATGAAACAATTGGTCTGCACCATGTACAGATCCAGTGGTCTTTATCTACCTTTTTGGTAAAAATGATTGAAGTTATAAGAAATTACCGTATATAGTGTATTTACACATATAAAGAAAACTGAAGTGTCCGTATGTGATTTCGAAATGAGTGCGTTTTTTTTTTAAATCTTGTTATTCAAACGTACCAAGCACCCATACAAATATTTTTTATTTATTTTGCCTGTCCGTTTGTTTGACTTTTTGTCCTGCGTAACCTACGGTACGGCCGAACCGATCTCGACGACATTTTTACTGGAAGCTAATGTGACTTATTGAGCTAAACATACTTTTACCTAGGAAGTATTTAGGTTTCCTGTGTGAAAATTGAAAAAATCGTAAAAACTGGATAATTTGGTGTAACTAAATTCGAGACCGAAAGAGAGACCGAACTCGGGCTCATCATTAGATAGACTAATGAAACAAATCATTCGATTTATTTCATCGGTTGATCTAAAAGATTAAGAAACTCATTCTAAGTCCACTCGGGAGAAGCCGCGGGCGGAGGCTAATAATACATATGCGCGCACAATTTATATTTCAGTAGATAAAATAAATACATGAAGATCTTTATCTAAACGATATTTGGTTTTTCTTCAAAGGTCCAACAGAAACAAAGAGTATAAAGTAAAGGTTATTTTATTTGACCGCATTTCATTACACAGATCAAATAAGGAATACAAGAGAAATCTAATAAATTTCAAGAGAACAACGATTCCCTTTTTTTATCGAATCTTTTGAGCTTTTAGAAGAAAACGTATTTTAGAATTTTCTAAAGAACTATTGTTTATCAAAGATCACCGTTTATTTAAATCAATGATCTTGTTGCGAACATTAGGATTCATTCTGTGTCATCAATTCATTATTGGTACAGTGTAGAAAATAAATATAATTTATTTTCATATACGTCCTATAGGTTAAAAAGCGCGTAAATTCGATTTTTTATGTACCTGTTGGTATCATACTGGATATGTTTATAAAGAACACCACAGTTTCTAAATTAAAATCTGCATCCTCACAACGTAGTTGAAACATCACAACCCCTACAATTATTTCAAATACCATTCAAATACCAAACACATTACAATAATTTATTGATATTTAGAATATTGTATTTCCTAATAAATTGTGTAAGCTGACTTGACAGAGTGACTGAGAGGGAAATCAAATCAGTTAAAAAAAAACAATAAACTATAAGTCGTCAAAAATTCTCTGACATCTCTTTTCAAATATTGTTCAACATTATTTTACAAGGAACTAGTAAGCAATGACATCACTAATTACTAGTGCCTTCCCTGTGTAACTAGCAATCTGAAAATATTATTACATAAGTATTTTTACAATTATAAACCCTTTCACTGCCCTGTTACTCGAATAAAAAAGCTTTAAAGAGCATGACATAAAAAAAAATAAGCTATTATGTTAGAAGGCCTTAATAGGCAAATCGACAGTCTTATCTGATCGCATAGCGTCCTACTTGTCTGTATAAGACACAAAACTTTTTCAGTCCACTGCAGAAGTTTGATTCGATCGATTCGTCACAGTGTCCACGGTCGAAAGCTGATTTTAAAATGGTCCCGCATAAGAGGAAAATACATGGAGTGGGTTCTTTCGTCATTAAAAATACTTTATAAGTTATAGGTGCGTTGTTATTCTGGCAGTCGATCGGCGAAAGAGGACGAAGATCACAGATGCGGTCATCCGCCCGCTACTCTGGGCGTTATAGGTTACAAAAATCAATGAAAAAGTATATAAAACGGTTGACCCTACAGGCCACAAGGCAGTTTAGGCCCTAAAACCTTCCGTTATGATATTTATCGATGTGTTTTCGAACTTCCCGAGTTTAAAAGTATATAGCTGTTTCAAACCTCTAAAACTTATCTTTAAGCTATTCGAGCTCAGAAACAAAAACGAGTGACCTTATAGGGCCACTCTTGTAACTTTTTGCTACTTTCAAGCTCAAAGCCTTCTAAAATATGCCTTGTAGTAAATTATTGAGTTTTAGCTCAAAATATCAATTTTTGTACTTATTCAAACTTTCTGACATAAAAAATATCATTTTAATACGTTTCAGCTCTCGAGTTATAAATATCTAAATTTAGAAACATAAAATGTTGTTTTCTAATTTTTAAACTAAGATACCTATCGAACGCGTTGGTCGATTTTAATCTGCTTTGTAGCATTCAACGTAGTTTTTTAAGCAAACAAAATTGACCTACATCAAACAATAATCCAACAGAAACTTTAGCAGTTATTTGGAGGAAAATTTTTTTTTGTGAATTTTTCGTTAACGATATCTCCTGAAAAAACTAATCGATTTTGACGATTAGCGTTGGTGAGGAAGTTTAAGAAAACATTTTAAAAAAATGATATATTTATTCAGCAAATACACGCACGCACGCACGCAGTCACGCACGCAAAAAATCTAAAATTTCAAAATGTAGGGAAAACTCGTTTATCGAATATCCGACTGAATACAGTAACTTTCCAATCTTAGGAAGTTAAAAAAAATTAACTGGTACAAGGAATTCAAAAAATATATAAACAATTTAAAATCCTTTACAAACGATTTGGTATGGAATATCATAGTCCCGTACAGATATATACATTAGTTTTTATCGAATGTCCGGACATAGTAATAGAGATGCAATTTCTTATTTAACATTTTTTCTTTACATACAATTTCATATTGCACATTAGAATTTACGACTAAACTTATATTTATTAGTAACATTGTGCATGTTTGTATGTGTTTGTGATGTCAAACAGGGCCTTAACTCAGCACAACACCGCAATGGGCCGCTGCAGCGATGGTTTTCAGTTAGACCCTTTCGGTGTTCGCCATTCTTTGGTTGTCAGGACAAAGTGCGCGGTAAAAAAAACGCCGTGATAAATATAATATTATTTTGTGAATACATGAGAGTGCAATTATTTACAATCTTTATGTATTACATGTGCGTTTGATTGTATCATATATGATGAATGCATGCATGTGCATGTGTACGCATACATTTGATATACAGTGGAATCTCAATAACTCGAATGTCAAGGGTAATCCAAAAGAATTCGAGTTAACGAGTTTTCGACTTAACAAGAACTTCGAGATACATATGACTGTGTCGACAAGGAACAAATATAACGTTCACAGCTGTGTTACTTAGAAAGTTTCATGGATGTATTCATTCATTGCACGTGTACAAGACAAAAACAATAGATTAGAAGTCTCGAACCCGAACATTCATTTTGGAATTTATTGCTATTATTTCGGGGAATTTCAAGTTAGACGTCATTATATTTTACCAAATACGACTTGTGGAGTCTCTTTTTGAAATTCGAGTTATAGAGTATAAATATGTATTATCAATACTTCAAAGGGGAAATAACATTTTGTTCGAGTTACAAAGTCTAAATGATTCGAGGTACCGCGTATTTAGGGGTTCATCAGAAGGAAATGGCAATTTTTTTCGACTTACTGAAGATTTCGACTTAACGAGGTTCGACTTATTTAGATTTCACTGTACTCTATATACGATATATATACACAAGCTTGTATGTGTGTATGTACGTTAGGACGCGTATTGTATGACGCCATTTATCAGAGGTGTGACGCACGACCCGAGTGTCAGGAGCTAACGCCAGCTGTTGCAGCATAAGACAAAGAAAAGGTTCGTCATCATTATCTTTATATACCTACAGACGGTTACCCGTCCGCTTCGCAAGCCATTAGTCGCTATTTAGCTAGTGGTGATTGGTTTTTCGTATGATTCAAGCGTACCTTCCTTTTTATTGCGGTAGACGAAGAAAGAATTTGTTCGTCTTTTACCTTTTATCTTTTGTTAGACTTTCAATTCGGATGTCTGTCATGGTGCCGTTCTAGATGTCGACTTTGGTCACTCTGTCGGGCGCGGTCGCATTTATCGTTCTAAGTTCCAATATCGGTTACGATACGAATCTCGGTCCTCCCATGGAAATCGATGTTGGTGATAAAAAAATAACCATTTTTAATATTATTTACACATTTTTATTACATAAAAGGTATCCGATATCTCATTCAACAACGTGATCTACCTATAAGAAAAATTTACTAACACTCCCTCCAACTGTGAGGATTTCGAACATCCGATCAAACACGTTTCTACATTTATAATATTCTGAATGGCCTGAAACCGTCCATAAATTATGCCGCTTCGAATGGTCAAGGTCCCACAGCGACGCTTTCATTAGCTTTAAGCTAATCCTAACGATGTTTATGTATTAGGAAATCAAATAAATAGTGTTCGTGCCGGCTCGGAGCGGCTAGCCGGAGCACTGCTGCGTAGCGTTTCAGAAGTGGATCACTCGAAAAATGAAATTCTTTTGAATGTCAAAGAAAAGCTTACACGAGTTCTCCTTTTCTTAAATTGGTACTATTTTACCTTGTCAACTTTACTATGAATGTCGTAAGTATATCATGATATGATCTTGAAAGAAAATACGTTAGACGGGGTACGAATAGATTTTGAAGCTCGTCGCGTCAAAATTTTGTTTTGTTAATTCAATATATTAAATACAAGTGGTTCTGTTTTTCGTAGATAAGACACACTTTAAATAAGATCCCGTTTCGAAATATTGTTATTGCAATTGATTTATGTTGATCATTGATTTGAGTGAGTTGTGAGTTTTAAATGACGACGTAGAATTCTCGTCCCGAGATTTCGGTAAAAACTTATGTAAATATTTCGTCCATCAAGGGTTTCGATGTTTTTTTACTGTTTTCCGCACTAATACTAACGAGATATAGGTCCTAGGAATTCCGATATGTTTGCTCTTTTTCGTAATTTTTTTTTTCAAATTTCTTTAAAATTTCCGAATTTTCGAAAATCTCAAGTTTTCATAGCGCAAAGTTAAAAAATGTTATCCCGTATGCCGGTCTATATAATGATCCAAACTCCATTTGCGTGTAGTGTGAGTTTAGTGTGTATCCATCCAAGTGTATGATTGTAATCATAAAATCATATTATTTCTTATTATGTAATTTATTACAAATTAACGATTTTCATAGTTTTTGCTTTACTTGTTCTATTGAATCCTTTCTTTTTGCCAAATTTCTTAATTCTAGGTTCATAGCGCTATTGGTTTTGATACCATGGCCACAAGTATTTCATGTTCATTTCAACTTAATATCTTCAATTATTCCTAAAGACAAACGGACAGGGACAGAAAGACAAACCTTATAGGAACGAAGTGACCCTATAAGGATTCTTTTTTAATTTAAAGATACGGAATTCCAAAAATTACCGACATGTTGTTATTTTCTGATGATTCTTTTCTTGTGTTTAAAATAAATAACAGTGAATATTTTATCAAAACGAATTCCATACTGTCCAAGATAAGAAAATAGTTCTATACTCATAATTAAATGCAGATGTAAATCAAAATATTTAAAATTTGATCTGCTTAACAAAATAATATATTATTAAACTTATTCAATGAAATTGTGTTAGGTATTACAATTATAGCATTATCTATGGTCAATGTCGGACTGCATTGATCATTATCTACAATAAGGTCTATAAGTTATTACGGTGTCCGGTAAGCCGAGTGGTAAGCAGACTGATTTATACGGTTTTAAAAGTACTTTAATAATTTACCGTACTTTTCTTACCGTATTTTTCTTTGGTAAAATGCTGCTCATATTCCAACAATATTAATTTTACAAGAAAGGAAATAGGGGGTAATTCGAGACATTCATAAGTTAAATTCTAGAAATAATTCAAAAAGGTATTTAAAAAATTGATTCTAAGTGTATGTAGTTAATATATTATACACGCAAAAACATTAACGCTTTCTCTGAAGCGGACAACTGCTACAATATTCTTACTAGGATGAGAGATATGCTCATAATTTCCAAATACATATCGTCAAGGGATAATAATTCTTTTTAGGGAGCTCTATTACATTTTAATAACAAAATTCTAACAGAAATAATCGATTTAAATATTAACTTGTTTAAAATTTATATCAAAGCACAGCTTGTGAAACTAAATCTATTACCACAGACTAGTATTGTGTTGATGAATATTTAAGTGATGACAACGCTTGAACATCGATTTACATCGTGGAATATGCAATACCTTGAAACATTATCGATTAGAATAAAAAATAGAATTAACATATGATTGACATTGAAAACGCAATACACAATAAAGGTTACATATGTTATCCAGAAAAAAATATAAATAAGTAGACAATTTGCAGTAAGGAAATCTTAAATACTTTAACTTTCATAGACGCTTAAGTTTTTGTTTGCAGTGTATATCGCAAAGAGAATATTTTGATAGGCAACAAATCATTACAGAGATAAACACTTTTTCTTGAATTTATTTTATTGCTGATGGTTCGGCGGTTGAGTTTCTTTGCATTTGAATCTGGAGGTACCCGATCTGATCCTGACCAGCGCTGGATTTACCAATAAGTATTTATCTTAAATCAAATTAAACCCCCCACTTAAACCATCGATAACGATCGTTATAGCCAACCCAGCTCCAACTAAACCAGCGTGGAGGTTAAGTTCCAAGTCCCTCAATCTGAAATAAAAGGATATAAGATGGCAGTGCATGGAACGATCAAATCCCGATAACGACAACACTCTACGTCTCTGTAATTATTTGTACGCGCCCGGACAGCCTGAGAAATGTCAGTTCCGGGCTTACCTTGTTTTCGCTGACGCGTCGTGTCATGTGTCCAGACGCTCGAGCCGCGATTGTCTAATGGCCTTATATGATTTAATTGTATTATCACTCCCGCAATCATATTTTGTATACAAACTATATTGACCGGCACCGACCCACGTTTTCCTTTTTTTTTATCTTAGCGTTTACGCATCGACTGCACGCTCCACTCCCTAGGTACGTTGTTTGAATGTCATTTCTTCCCGCGCTGTTTGCCTTGCCCCGCGTCCGTTATTTTCTGTGGTTTAGAGGAGACACATAAAAATAATTTACGATGATCCTAATTATTAACTGCGTTAAGCCACTCGGGCGATGGTAAAGCACGTCTTTCTTTGCCCAATTCTCTCCTGAGCTATCTATTATCAGACTAAACGAGCATATCGAATCGAAGCGCAACAAAGCCAGTGTTGCGTTTTAAAGTTTTTTCGAATATAAGATTTTGGGGGACTGTATACAGCTTTATTTACAGTGTTATCAATTTTTAAATTATAAAATTGTACAGTAACGGCTTATGGCCTTGAGAGAGCTAGAAGGACAGTCTATTAATCTATGTTTTGAACAGTTGTTATATGATGATTCAGTCCGAAACTGAACAGCCAGAGTTAAACGACAGATCAGCCCCTGTCGCTCTTCCATGAGGATCGGAAGTCAGTCGACCGGCGATTAGTTGTCAGTCGCCAGATGAGGGCGTCACAAATATAGACGCGGACGAGTGCATTATTCATTCGTGAAAGGGCCCGACGACGTCCGAAGGTCGCGGATCTAAAGTTAGAAGCCGTGATCGATTTCAGCATTACTCATTGATGGGGGCGACGCAACGGCGGCGTACCGACTTCTAGGATTTATATGAAACTGGAAATGTACACTAGTAGTAATTAATGTGTGTCCGTCTGTGAAACTAGCTTGACGTGTTCTGGAAATCCCTTCTGTTTGATATTATTGAATGAGTTTCTTTTTTTAACGCAAAAACACGACAATGACTCCTTTGGTCGAATGCCTTCAAACTGGGAGATATAGAATTGGTTATGACACGAGAATTGACTGATGAGGTCATCACTTAAGTGAAATTATGCCACAGGCTTCGCGTTTAACCTTTACGCATTCATGACAACCGTCTTTACCTGATCCCAAACAACCCTTCAATCTGAAAAAAAAGACTGCGGGGTGATATGCCTTGACAATGGCCCAAATCAAACCTGTTTGATATAACCTCAGCGTTTTCAACAAGATAGATGTCAATATATTTTATTTCATGTACTAACTACGTCACGGCCATATTAGTACAGAAACCTCGACAGTGCTCGTCTCTGCGTACCTTCTGAATTTATTACGCTGTGCATAGAATAGGGAAGAAAGGAGAAAGGGCGCGTCTGGTCTATTACACGACGACCGTTCAGTACCTGTTATCCATAAAAAAAAAAGGCCAAGAGGGGAATTGAACTCGCGGATCTGGGTTCCGTATAAATAAATAAAATTCTATGAAATTTATAATCGATCGATTTCAAATAAAGCTGAAATCGCATTATCCCTCATATACTTTGACATTTTGAAGCAAGAGAGATATTCCAAGATCGTATCATGTAGAAATCTATAGTTTCTGCCTACCCTTCTGGGAAATGGACGTGAATTTATTTATTTTGTTAAAAATTTTGAGATTAATAATTTAAAATAATACAGGCACAACTTTTAAACGGTAGGTACTCCAACCACAATACGTTTGCTTATAATTTATAAGTAAAAACATATTTGAATTTCTACAATAAATGTTTAATAATATTAGCTTGTCGCCACAATTTAGTAAGTATACACCGGTTTTTTTTTAATTGTCAAAAAAAATTTTTGGTACGTTCCGGTTACTTTTACGTAGCCGGATTTTTGTATTTTTTTTTTTTAAGAAAATGAAAAAACTCAGTCATTTTACTATTCAGTGTTGTACGGATCAACACTATTAAGGTGAATATAAAGTAAAAGTTGAGGGTTGGTAAAAATTTGCAAGTGAAACTCGAGCCCCACCAAAAGGAAAACCCCCCAACTTCGCGGCGCAGCCTTTTATAGAAAGGCGACTGATAAACATTTTGCCATCTCATTACGCCTCGCTAACGATCGCGTTTGATGTGCAAAAATATCTTTACCTCGCCGGTTCCGCGGGCGGACAACAATGACAGCGAAGATCTGGCTTTATGACGCCGTAAAGGAGTGCGGTCGGGAGCGGGCGGGTGTAATTCTTACCTTAGAGCGTCTAAAGTATTAGGACGATCTGCTGGAATTTTTTGTGGATTCCGTGAAAAATATTACCCTGTGGCGTGAATTCGGTGTTCGTCGGTCTGTCTGTATTGCGTTCATTTTTGTCAGTGACTGTGAATGTCGTTGATTTAGAAAATGGATATAGTTACAGAAAGAACTTAAAAAATCATTTTAAATTATTTGGATTTCGGTTTTAATTTTGCTAACTTTAAGGCGTGGAAATTTTTTTAACCTTATGAACGTCATTCAAAACGATTCATTTGAATTGACCCCGCGATAAAACTTGAAAATTTGCGAATAAATACAATATCCCACTTATTTACGAAGCTTATAAATTTAAGGAAATTTAAAATAATTCATGTTTATAGAGGACTTTACATATTGCAGTGTCGTCAATCGTTATGTACACACAATGACTGTGATTTACAATGGTACAATTTATTTAGAAAAAAAAAGACCCTATATATGTAATCCATATGCAATACGTAATTTTCAGATTTCAAAAATTTCAAAATACTATAATTTCAGAACTAGTTGACCGATTTGGCTTATATTTGAACCCGACCTTTGTAATCGTCTATAAAACATGTACGTTTAGTTTCACTAATATTTCTGAAGAATTATAGACGCTATCGTGCTGACAAGCCCCGCGTTATATCGTATATATATATATACTTGAATCATATAAATATAAACTTTTGATCTAATGTATTTTCTGACTCAGCTCATCGAATTAAGTCGGAAAACAGCAAATTTTTTCAAGTTGCGTCATTAGGACAAATACAACAGTTAGATTTTTATGAAATCTACTAAAAACGGTAACTCGTACCACCGCGTACCCCAACTAGGCAAAGCACCACACTTGTACAGCCGTCGTGATTACCGTCCGCAAAAGAAAACCTTCAAACGGCTCTAAATATCCATTTTTTTTTTTCAAACAAAACTCTCATCAAACGAGCTCATTCATGTAAACATAAGGTGGTGCGTTTTCATTCGCCCGAAGTGCCGTGAATTATTGGCGCGCGGCGGCCGGCGAATTCGAAGAATTTATCCCGCGAAATTCGCGAGAAATATTATTTAGCACGGAGAGACCGAAAAGAAAACGAATTCGGGTGAAGAACATTTACTCTTTCCTGAGAAAACAGAGAAAAAATAAATAGTCATTCCCCTTCCGACGCCTTAATTTGTAAGCTACCGGCGACCGAGCGCAGCTTATTTTAAATATCGCATTATACGAAACCGTCGGTGAGCGAGCCCGACTGGCACTTGTCGATTTATTTGTTACGACACCGTTAAAAAAACCTCGTTCAGTTTCAGCAGTGAGAGCGCTGATGAAAATTATAATTTTCGTTCCGTATTTTCAGGAAAATACTTCCTTGCAATACGTTCCACATAATATTATATTATTTTTGAAGTATATCTTCAAATATTTTAGATTGAGAATTTTGATTTGTTTTATTTTGTCTTTAATATTGATTTTAATGCTTTGTTATAATTAATTTTATACCTGTATATGTATTATCCATATAATATACATATTTTTTTATGTAATACTGGTTGCAAAATATATATTTATTTGGTGGCCTCCGACTGTGTGTAAGTAATGATCCTATGATATGGGTTAAGAGAATTAATATTTTTATGGGCTAGCTGGTTCCCTATTTTTTTAAACGCTTTAATTTTTTTTGATTATTTTGCAGAATGCAGATTTATATTATTATTTATTCATCGAAACAGAAGAAACCGCTGTTATGGAAAAAAATACCCGAATTCTCGGACTAGAATTAATTTAATTTTGTAGACGCAAGTGTACCTCCTAACATAATTAGGCGGAACAAATAAAATTAGGCAAACAAAACTAACTTAGTCTTATAAGCTTTACACAAAGCAATTTAATTAAAAATTAAAACTTTTTACTTTATAGCGGTTGCATCCCAACTCCCAAGCACGATGACCTACTCACATACAATACATAGTACGGTTACATACATTTTTTTCGCTTCCTCTAACGAAAAGCTCGTCCGCACGCGCCCGTAAAAGCTTTCGGGATAACGGCTCATGTCCAAGGAGGGCGGAGAATGTGGGGTGGGTTGTACTGAAAAGGTGGAACCTACACTAAACAGCACCCGCTCGTACGCCGGTGCGGATGTCTTTATACAGCTGTTCTAACTCTCTCGTATTTCTGTCCATCAGCCCGAAATACAGCACCGTTTTTGAGAATTTTAACCTGTACTACCTCTGTTCGGTGTCTTTCCAGTTTGCATGTGGAAAAACGTAGATTGCCACGGGAGAAGCGTACATTTCCAACAATAAATATTGTAATGCATAATATAACATTTGTTGTTCTAAACCGATGACATAGCAACAATTTCATTACTTCAAAACGCATCTAAATAGAGCTAAATAAATCAATTCTTATTTCTATGTCTCGCTTTTCCAAAAAATACACCTGTATAGTAAAATTCGAAAAGTATATATATGTATATCAAAGAATTGTTCGCTTAACTCTAAACGATAAATATTGAGAACAGTTTCAATTATATTTTAATTGAAATCCTTATAGAATCGGACACCTTGCCGGGCATACCTTGTCAAAATAACGGAGCGAGAAACCATAAAAAAATCATCCAATACATTTCGCGCTGTTCCTCTGAAAACGCAACGTTCTGTGGTACCGAAGCCTTGATCGCTAGTTGGATAAATGGAATCTTTTTTAGAATCAGGCGACGGGCTCTTTGTACCGGAAACAGAGGTTCCGAGGGAGATTAAGCCTTTATAAAATGCGCCAGTCAGAAGCGATGACGTGTTGACGGGCGCGAGGAAGCGGTGAGCTCTGCCAGGGAAATAAACAGCTTTGTTTTGAATATCAAGTGAACAGTGAACAAGGAATCGACAGTTTTTGTATATTTATTTGCATACCTTGAACCAATACAACTAGAAATATTTCAGTATATACCTAATTTATGGAAATTCTCATCGATTTTCCTTCAATTACTGTTGTTAGTGTTGTGTTTTTTTACGCCTAAATTGTTTCTTTGACAGAAATATCGTACATTACAACATCTCAGATTTATTATTGAGGTGACGCGTACATATGGATCGCTTAAACGCTATATCACTATAGATGTTTTGACGTGACAACGTCTTAAATTAGGTTGCGGCTGGGAGTCACTTATGAAAAAGTGTAACGCTCGGTAACGTAACGATGAGTCACCGAACGAGAGAGAGGCCCGCCGAATGCCTTGCGTCTCTCTCCCACTCAACTATGATCGGTCTGCCGCGCGCGCAGCACTAGAGAATTAGTGCATAGCTTGCAAATGTATTGCAAGTTATTGTATGTATATTTGTATAAATACGTATGTATGTGTAAAGGTAAAAATAAAATTTTGTTAATATGAAATTCAGTGCGAGATTCTTTGTATAAATTAATGTTTTAAATATAATTCTTTGTATAAATAAATGTTTTAAATTGTTACTATTATTTCATCCTTCTTCCTACTATACGAATGAATATTCACATTAAAATGATTTTACCATTCAAAGTCGTTGTCACGTAAAACTTTCGCCCGTATACCGACTTTACAGGCAACCAAATTTTTTCGTCATATGTGAGAAACCATCCTGACAATTTTTTTTCTTCAAGCGACAGTTGAGAGTGACTGAATTTTTTTTCAGACAGAAATAACGTTCTTTAAAATCTATAGTCCATTTACGCAATTGCCGCATTCATAATTTAATTATCAAATTCGTCGGCGAACCAGAGATATTAAAATTCATTTGGCGGCCTATTGTATTTACAGACAATCTTATACTCAAATGATTACAAATATGATATCACTTTTAAATGACAATTACCATGTTACATAACATCCTATTTATTTCATATCGATTTTACCTAAAAAAAAATAATATAGACCATAAATAACCTAATACAACCCATATTCGTAAAATTTGTTACAAAATAACGTGGACGAAATATCTACAGGCAGTACAATATCAAAATTTAATGGAAATCGATTTCTTGACATTATGAAATGTCAAAATGCATAGCGTAAGGAATATTATCGTAACATCATTACGATATCACGTCTACTTTAGCTGGTACAATAAGACGTCAAAAGTGACTCAACATGACACTGGCGTTATTTTACGTGAGCGTAAATGACCGATTGGCGACCGAAATGGCGATTTCACATGTAAATATAAACCTTCGTTAATTTATGTCATTTATAACAACTTGTTTCCGTGTCAGCCAGAGACACGGAGCGATTTCCCTCATTTTTTATATTGAGCAATGTCTCCTTCAATTATTACCTCGACACCGTTTGTATCTCTGAATTTTAATTATACTTATCGATGTTTAGTCAAATCGCAATATCTTCTACAACGCCAACAAAAAAAAATCATTTAAAACACGCATAAAAGCTTTTCCTATCTATGGTTAGACCTTACCATAAACACGTAGAGGGAGAAACGATTCACAGCACTAACACTCCCAAGCGTACCATTGGGAGTACCGTTCCAACAAACCTGGTTATGTATACTAAAAGATAAATGGGTAAACGGCAACCTCGTATCCTAGAAGATTTGCGATACGGAAGGTGAAACATCCGCCAAGCGAAGCTTACAATTCTATTGTCTCGTCAACAAAATCTCGATTGAAACACAAAACGTTGTGGCTTATTTTTAATATCAAAAAATTCGAGTTCAACTAAAATAGACTTACGATCGCTTAGAACAGCTAGACTCGTGAGACTAAGGGTCCTGTACTTACCTTAATCTTAATTTTCATTTTGATTTTAATTACAGAGCTTAATAAATTTTCGTAAATTATCAAATACAATTGATAAAATATTTGACAGGGAGCAAACTTTATTATGAACTATAAATTTTCAGTAAATAATTTACATAAAAATAAAGTAAAAAATGGTATTTTTAATCTATAAATCTCCTGGTTTAATAATCTGTGGCTTAGCACCGAACCATTTATCGACAAATATCCGTCATGGCGCGTTGCGTGAATTTTAAGTGAGTTTAAAGTCTGCGCAAAAGCTATTTGAATGTCAATTTTTTTAATCCACTTATCTCTATAAAACAATCTGGCGAAATCCTTTTCGGAACATTGAGGATCTATTCTGGCAATACGCAAACACTTCGCTCGTATTCCGGCTTCGCACGTTACGCTATCCTTCTTCAGGGGTGATTTGAGGGTATTATTCTAAGGCACTGTGCACATTGACAGTCGTAAGAGCTATTAAATTTAATATAAACCGGCTAAGTATAAATCGCATGCCCACTTTGAGGGTTCCGTGCCAAAGAACGAAACGAAGCGATATTTGTACCTGCATTAAATTTAAATCGTTTTTTTAAAATTTAGTAAATTTGAAAATCCGATATAAAACAATATCGTAAAATATACGTTTGAAAGGAAAATATATTATCTATATTATTAAAGTAGCATTTGTGCCGATATGTGTCCATGTTTTTTTTTATTTTCAAGGTACATTGACAATTAGTGTATATTTAGAACTTTTCTTTATATTTATAACATTATGCACTAGGTGAAATTTTTATATGACCATCAATTTCAATTTTACACACTATTCTTAATCGAAGACAACTAATACAGAGTTATTTAATTACATTACATGTATGTTTTAATTTAATAATTCTACATAAAACACGTTTTACAAAAAAGATTTTTCTTTAATTTCTTTTATAAAGTCACACCTATTTCCGAGAAGGGTAGGCAGACCCTACAGATTTCCACATGGTGCAATATTTGCATGTCTCTCAATTTATTCATAATACTCTGTTATTCTGATTTTTGTACACTGTAAAATACTTTTTATGCGGTGGAACCCATGACCTCTGGCCGTCTTGGCTGCAACATGAAAACGGGCCGGTTTGACTGATGAAATACAAAGAATATAGACGTGAAAAAGTAGCTTTCACTGTCAGTTTCGTCCAGAGAGTGAGAGTTCCGATGGCTCCCTACTTCAGATCCAGAAAACGGGGTTACGAGACTGTAACATACGGACCGACCGACGCAACGGTCAGGTTTCTTTTTTGGTTTTGTCTTCGAATTCTTAAAAGTCGTAAAAACACTATAACTTGTGGTATAACCTACATAGTTAGTGATAGAAATTTCGCTTATAATGGCTTCATTATTTTTTTATAAGCTCTTTAAAAAGTTGGTGAAATAAATATATATGTATCTATCTCTATATTGAAGATCGATTTTTAACACCATTTTCACCGTTCCGATAATACGGTGTTGCATGAAATCGTTTTCATTTGTGATGAAAGAAATAAGTATTATTTAATCAAACATTGTAACGTAACAGAAAATAAAATAAACACAATAGAATAATATTATCACAACACTGTTCTAATGTTTTAGTAGTATAAAAACGTTACGACAATTTTATCGATTCTACACCCCATACAGACGAAATCGTGTGGCGAAAAACAACGTCACAACACTATTCCGATTCGTTCATCCCTCTCAAAGGTACTCCCGCACTAATCAATCCTCGCCTCTCAGCGAGAGCCTTTTCAACCTTTTAAACGAGTCGATAGCTCCGTATTCCTGTGTGCTTTGAGCTTTCACCGTCGGATCGAGCAGTTCCATTCCTCTGTGAATATTCTAATATTTTTATGTATAGCATTTCATCGTAACCGGTACAGTAATTAAATATTTAAATTTTCCTGCACATATCTATAATGGGAACACCATGCACAGTAGTGGTGACCATTATAGGTGATTGATCAAAAGCACATAATTAGAACACCAGGTGCTTATCATCACAATTAAACTACATATTTACATACAACAGCATTTCTCTAAAAAAATTTAGTTGTATGTTTTTTTTACTCCTAATATCATATTAATGGCATTGAAGATTTTTTCTAAAGTCGGCTTCAACGAAGTCGCGAGCGCAACCAGCAGTCAAATACGAATAAGATGTTCAAATTATGAGTGGATCGTAACAATAATATTAACAATAATTTTTATGTAATATTATTGTTTTTTATCATTGGGTACTCACTTTTTAATAGACAGTTCTATTCATTTATAGTGATGGTCATACTTATTTCTGTTGATTGAATGAATTGTGGTTGCATAAATTTATATTTATATGAGTTTCATATTTGATTCGACTATCAGTCGACTACAATTTCTTAAAATATTTTATTTAATCGAAAATTATTATTTAATATATTTTAAATGATGAGGAAATTTTATAATTTAATTTTCAAAAAATGCTACGTCGACTGACAAACTTCATTATGTTCTAAAATTATCTCTAAATAGTAAACAAAAAGATAATGTCATTTAATAAGCAAAAAAGTTGAAATTATCACAAATTTACTTTTTTGGGATTCTTCAAAAGCGAGATTATGATGAAAAGAAGTCATACTGTTTCGCTTTTGGGGAACGCTAACAATAAAAGTTATCTATAACATTTTTAATTTTTATATGACAGCTGTTATAGAGCATCATGGAATATCAATATTTCTAAAAAAAAATCCTTACAAACCCTTATACAATAAGTAGATAAATGGATGATAATATCCTAGTTTAAATTCGTGATAGTCTAGAATATTATCGTTGGCGGGCAAACTGCCAAAAATCCGGAGGCGGTTTTATGCTGTACAGACAGACAGCCTCAAAGCTGTTGCGCAACGACATAAAATATCAGATCGCCTATCGCTCGATAAATTGGCACCGGCGGCTGCATTTAGGGGGTGGAGCGGGCGGGAACGGACTTACCCCCCTTCGTGCCAGGGCGCTATGACTAACAATCATAATATTTCCTGGATATAATAGCTAGAATAAATACATACTAATACGCTATCGGAGAAGAATATTTATTTTCTCGAAACGTAAAAGTCAGCACCAGCGCTGGCAAGGTAGAGGCCTCGTGCCGATCTTCGGTCAAATTTTGGTGCAGATCCGTTGCCAGACAGACCTGGATTTGGATCGGATGCAAAGTGGCACAACGCACTAGGACGGAATGGAACGTCTGTCACTTTTTTCTTCCAGCGAACTCCGCTCACGTTGTCACCAAATCGTATGTCGCGCCGCACTGTCGCGCTTCTGAATGGAACGCGTATAGACTACACACGCCGATGAAACCAACAACTAAAAGTACGGTCAAGTTTGACAGCAACCGAAACCGTGTATAATCTGCCATAAAACGATCGTTCTTTACGGAAATTCAAAACGAATTCTAGCATAAAACGCAAACAGCATCAGCGGCATCGCGACCGCCATCGTCATCGGCTCACTACACCGTGATCTGCGCTCCACGCTTTAAGGGTTTCTTTGAAAAAAAAATACAGTGGTGAAGCGTCACGTCACTGCCTTTACACTCTGTCATCCAGTCACCCACCGAAAATACAGCCTTAGCTCTTATCAACGTATCTTTTTTCATATCCAGGCCCGATGACCTTGTTTCTTACCTTGTTGCCCACTTTACTTTTTCATCAATAATTTTTCCAACACGATGTGGACCGTAGAAATAAACTGTTTTACCCTGTATGAACGTTGTATTCTACGTGCAAATCTCAGTTTTGAAAGAGGTATCTTTCATATTTTTTTCCCTGTTATAAAGTTTAGTAAATGGTGTAAATGGCACCTTACCAATTAAAGTCAATAACATGAAGAATTTGATCACCAAAAATTACTTTCACCTGTTTTGTATTTTTTTCAGAGAAAAATCGAAAGTCCGACTACCGAAATTTCCAATTTCTTTGAATCAGTAAAAACAGATACTTATCATTTTTTTTTTTTGTATACATCTTTGCCTTCAACGTATTCCTAACAAGTCTTAAATTTAATATATCCTTTTTAAAAACGTCTCCTTTTGCATGCATTAAAACTTAAGGCAACAACTGCATTATTTTGAAGACTGCCTTTGTGGATAATTTTAATATTGTTTACAATATTAAAGATTTGATTTAGATCGACAAGAACCATGTATTACTTGTTTCAAATTATTGAAAATTGAATTTGAAATTTGTACAGAGAATAATGGGTCTCTTCAATAGCGTTTCATCTTTTCGTATAAAAAAGTAATTGAAAATTATGCAACAAAAAAAAAATAAATTATTGAATAAAACAAACATTTTAAAACTGTCTCCGGTAATTTTGCATTTGTATTAGGATTATCATCCGAAATTTCCTTGCGTAGTAAAAACCCAACACTGTCCTGTATTGCAATTGTTTAGCGTATGGTAACACAGCGGCCAAGATAGCAACATGACAAGCGAAGATACGGGACAGGTAGTGGAAGACGACGTCGAATCCTGGTCGAGCACCAAGTCGAAGCGTCCGCCTGACACCAGAGTATTAAAAGCATGAAATCTATCAAATGAAGCATGCTTACGTAGCACGCTTTCTGTACACTTATTTAGCACTACCGAAACAGGGTCCCCGTATTTTGTAAATTATGCATCATAAAATGACATGCTAATTACATTCTATTTGTATGCAATTGTAAATTTAATTATAATTCATTGAAATATAAAAAACATATTAATTCCGTCTATTATTAATACTATTATTTATAAATAAATTTGCGGTCAATCCTGCAAGCGACGTATAAAACTTTCAGCTACCACATTTGTCGATGTGTTTTTGAGCTCCTTGAGTTCTAAAACATGGTTGCCTATAAGTTCAAAGACTTATCTTAAAGCTTTTCGAGCTCAATAATTCGAAAAACGGTTGACCTTACAGGCCCTTCTTTCAGAATTTTTTTACTACTTTGAGCTGAATTTTCAAAAATATACTTAGCAGTAAATTATTAAACTATGAGCTCAAAAGATAAGTTTGTGTGCTTTTTCAAGATTTCCGAGCTCAAAAAATTTGTATCGTACACATTTTTAGCTCTTTTAGATTTATTTATTAATTTAATTATTTTCATTATGGCTATTTTTTTTAATTTTAACCTACGGTATCTATCAAACACGTTGTTTGATTTTGATCTTCTTTGAAGCATTCGACATAATTTTTTAAACAAAAAAAGTTGACGCATACCTAACATCAATCCTACAAGAACTTTAGAAGTTACTTTGAAAAAATTCTTATTAACGAATTTTCGTTCATAATATATTTCCAACGAACTAACCGATTTTTATGAAGTTTTCAACGATGGAGCACTTTCACGAGAAATTTCTAAGCAAAACAGCCGGTTAAATTTTGGAATTCATTAATAGAGTAATTTAAGAATTATTGTAAAAACACTTTTGAGAAATGTACGGATAATGATGCATCTGTTTGGGGAAAAGAGCTGATTAGATTTTGATATCGATCAGTAGAGTAGTTCAAAAATTATTTCAAAAAACCATTTTACTGAAAATTTAATTTATGATAATTCTCAAAATGTATGAGACGAAATCGATTCAAATTTTCAAAAGTTCTAAACTAGGTTGCTACTTTGGAATGCCGTAAACTGCGTTTCGATTAGTTAATTTGTTCAAACAATATGAAAAGTTTACATACGCAAATACATTCATATTGTGTGTATGTGAGTATGTACCGACACACAAGCACGCACATACGCCCACAAATACACAACACAGATATGCAGACATCACTGGGAATAGTTGCCATTCATCGATATACTTCTAAATTTAAAAAAAATCATAGCGAGAAGTTAAAAAACCGGCGGAGTAAATATATTTAGCGTATCCTTTGGTACACCATCGGATCATGAAAGCCGTATGTGATGATATCCACTCTCTCAGTAGGGCTGGATCCAGACTATAAGGTCGATCACGGTTCTTTCGTGGTCCGATCTCGATCTGGTAGTTTTAGACGATCTGACACAGTTCACGATTCAGTCTTGAACCGTTAATAATCGAAGTTAACAAGCAATTCATCTGAAAAAAAATAGGTTAACACTGTAGGCCAACCCTGAAACTTCCCGCTATTTTCGAGTTCAAAACACTCGAAAATATACAGGATTTGACGCTATTTTTTGAGTAAAAAAACGGTTTGTTTCGATTTCTTTCGACAACGATTTCTCGTAAACGAATCAACCGATTTTGACCCGGTTTGCGGCAATCGACGTGTTTTTAATAGGTTAAGAGCTGATTAGATTTTGGAATTGATCGGTCAAGCCATTTTAAAGTTATTTTGAAAAAAACACTAAAAAATTTTTTTCTTAGATTTTTGAAAATTTCTCAAAATCTACCGGACCAAATCGACCAAAGCTTTCAGGAAATCTAAGTTTGGTAAAACTCTTTGGAACGCCGTTTAGTGGGCTCGATTCAGTCAAGCCGTTTAAAAGTTATAAGAGGTTTACATACATCGACACATACACACACACACACACACACACACATATCCACACAGACGTACGGACATCATCTCAGGGATGATCAGGAAAGCTTCCTAGACCCTCAGAACGTCGAGATCTGATGAGAACTCGATTTTTGCAAAATGGGGTGAAACCAATAACTTCCCGATAATTTTAGAAAATTTTCAATTTTCTTAGCGGGAAGTTAATATAAATCCTTTTATAAAAATTATAGTAATTTATTGAATTTTTATCATTCGCAATAGTAATAAAATTCTGTTAATACTACTCTTTTTATGTTATTTGTGAATATCATTTTAAAAATCAATTATTTATGCATAAAATACCTTTTTCGAAAGTCCACCCCGTTTTAGACATCGTGAGCACTTAAAATTAACTTAAATAATAACTTTTTTTCAATTACTCAACAAGAATTTGATATAATGTTTCAAATACACATTTATTACATTTGACGCAATTGTCGCTTCTGCCGGTATTAGCTGACTGAACCGGGAACAAAAGATCTTTCATACTATCGACACATTTCGTGACGAGTCCGATGTCGCTCAAAAGAAATTTCTTCAAGACCTATCGCGACAGTAACTCGACTGTCACGGGTAGTGTGAATACACACGTTGTCTTTCATTTAATAATATCTCACCAGATCTAGATCGGACCGCGAACGAAGCGCGATCGACCTTACAGTGTGGATACAGCCTTAAGTTTCGTATCAGCCTACCGCCCAGAAAGCTGCCTAAGATTTGTTTTCCGTTTCACGTTTTTTTTCTGTAGAATCAGCTCTCTGAAAGAAAAGCGCTTTTCCTGTTCCTCATATGTACAATGAGCTATCCCATAAGTATAGTGACTCGGGTTTTCGTTGTTCGACCTGTACTTGGCCAATCATTTTCGATTTTCGAGCGAGAAGTTCTCGAAGCTATCTCAAACGTCTAATAAATTTTTAATTTTCAATTTTTTATAACCTAAAAATTATAGGAGTTTTATTTTCTCTTTTTTTCAAACAAATCACAATGTTTGCTAATGCGTGTTGTGATTGCCTTTTATTACGACTAATCATGATTTTGGTATATAAACTAATTAAAATCAAAAAAAAAATTAAAAATAAATGTGCGATCAATATAAGTAATGCAAAATAAGAAATAAAATTAAAGAGTTTAATTTAACATTTCAGGAAAATTGTTTATTTATAAAAATTGGATACAAAATAATGAATTACAAGTTATATAAAAAATATATTAAATGAAAAATTTCAAAAGAGAGATAGAGAAAGAAAGAAAGAGAAAAAAGTTGCGTGTAAAAGCATAACACTTTTCCGTTATGTTGCAATTTCTAGCAATCAACTCTTACAACAAACCATGTGAAGTAACATTGTTCCAAGAATCCAATGAATACTTTTAGAGTTCCGCATCTCAAAGATGATCTGAATGATCACTCCGATGCGTCCGTCCATCTCCGTCTGTCTGTCCGTCTTTCTGTCGAGACTTTTTTTCTACGGAACGCGTGGAGGTCATAAAACACTCCACTCCATTAGAGCTGTAAAAAAACAAGTTCTAAGCCAACGCAATCAACAAACACGGCTATTATTGCCGCAAATATTGACACTCGCAAATGAATTAAGACCTATGGGGTACTTTTCATTGGCATAGAATCATGAAAATTGACGAAAAGGTCTCACAGCACAAAGAAAATAAAACTTATTGCTTTGTAGTTTTGTTATTTTTTTTTTTTTGCAATTACAAATTGAATTTTACTATTGCCGTATTTACTGTGGTACACACCGGCGTATGGAAGAACATTTTTTCATGTTTCAACTCTGAAAATTTAAGATTTCCAAAAGTTCACGTATTTAAAAAGTTTGTCGAATTGTTATTTAAAAAATAAAGGAGAGCGATAAAAGTTTCGTAATACCATGGACCGATATTTCGCCAGTATTCGAGAACAGATATAAGTCGTCGAGACCGTTGATGGATTAATCGTCTGGGTATGTAATTAAATTGGTGCGGAACCCTTGAGAATGCGAGTCCTATTCGGTGCTCGTCCGGTGATTTTAAACGACGTTTTTATTAGACGGTACATTCGAAGGGCCTTAATTTCCTCTTCACCCAAATTCCCATTCGGCCCTTTCGATTCTTCTCACTACGCCTGTACAGAGTTTACATGCGAGATCTTTTAAGAGGAGTGTCGCGCTTTTCCGCACGATCGGTCGAGATTTCGGATGAAAGAGATCGACCCCCAGCAAGTCCCCTTCGGCCGCGAGATCACCGGAATTACAAATGATAGCGGATTACGTAAGCAGAATTTAAAGGGTCCCTCTTCCGTGAAGATACGAATAAAACCCTTTTTTAAGGGACCCTTCTTTTTTTTCTCTCCATAAAACGCCATAGTTGATGCCTGGATGGAAAAAGTGTGACAACAAGTTTAAAGGGTTTAAATGATTGATAATAATCACTCTGTTTTATCCGGATATTTTACTGTTACCAACATATTGGTATATTAATGGAAGTATGGTGTGTTTTATAGAAGTTCTCAAAAGTGAAATTAAATGCATGTAAATGAATATAATAAACGGAACAAAAGAATCATGTTATGATAAAACAATAATTACTTCTTTTTTAACGTTGGCACATTTTTTTGAATTAAATTTTATTTTTAAATTACTTTGATGTTTAGTTTTTTAAATCAGGAAATGTTTTCAGATTGTAACACTTCGAGCTCTACGTTGTAAGTGATTGTGACAAAAGCTATAGCCTATAATTAGGTTTTAAATATAGTTATATATCTTAAATCAGCTTTCCTCCCGCAGATTCGCGGATTCTTTCGTTTTTTATATTGAGTATCAATCCCAATTCTGATCCCAGTTTTATTTTCAATCCCAGCCTCTGCTTTCTGCTCTCTGTCCCGCTTTCAATTTAGAGACACGTTTCGAATTACATGAAGCCGAAATAAAGACTAGTGATTAAGCTTTAACTTCGGCTTCATAGCAATCGCAAGGTTTCGTAGCAATCGAGTGAATGATCTAAGGACGCAAAGAAAATATACTAAAAAATTATACTCATATATAGGAGAGAAGGGGAGTGTAAACCACCGAAACTCTCACACACTGGACGAAATGCGACAACTGCTTCTTCACATTCGTATTCCATGAGAATGTGATATTAAATCGCTCGATCAGCCCCATTTTCATGCTAAAATACATGTAACCAAACGATGCACACAGTCGCAGGCGCAAGCTGAACACGACCCAACAAAAAACTCTAAATTTCCACATTCGCCGTAGAGAGGTATCCGCACGAGCCGGCGACGCAGACTGCACGGTCGACTTTAAGTGTGTGAAATGGGTGAAGTACTGATTCAAAGGAACGAGTATGCATGGAATTTCAATTTTAACACGAGTCCAAATTTCCCCCCAACATGTAGCAGAAGCGCCGACGGCTCTACACTTGTGCATGAAAAACTCCAACTATGTGAACACATTTTTCGAAAACTAGTAACTCTACTGTTAAAACTTTTATAACTATTTAATTTTGTAGTACTGCATAACGAAAGGTACGGCATCATTTCGTAGGTGCCATAATTTTATAATTGCGTAAATTTAATAACTGTCACTGATTAAAACGTAACTTTAATAAGCCGAACAAGATATATCCTTATGTAAATTTCTACTGACCGTCTAGTGTGGTTTGAAAAATACAGCCTTATATAAAGGAATGGTAGTAATACATTTCTGTAAGGAACCCTAGACAGATAAGGAGGTAAGCACGGAAAGCAATCAAAATGTGAATAGGCCGCGAACTCCGCCGCAACCGAGCCTCTAAAATTATATTAAATAATTTTGTCTGAGAGCAATGTAGCGAACCGAAAATTATTTACTACTCGAGAACTCCAAGCAGAAGCGTGTTTTACATAATCTTCCAGGTTTTCAGCCGGAATTTGTAATGAAGTCATGAAAACGCGGCTTATTACGTATTCGTGGAATTGGCAGCTTAAACTCTGTTTAAGATGTTTATGTAACTTATACGTGTTATATTGAAATTTATGTGTATATGAAACTTTGTCGCATATAACATACATTACATTACCATGCTTATAAATAATTATTAATTTATTGTATCATATTTGAAATATTTTAACCATGGAAGCTTATTTTTCAAATATTTAAAACACGTTAATGAATAATTAAAAAAAATGAAATAATAGAGCTTTTTGAGTAAATTTACGGAAAAGAATTTTGGACAACGTTCATTTACACGGTTTAAAGTATTGCCAAAATTTTTAGTTCTCAATACTAACAATATAGTCGACGACCATATGGAGACCAATGCCAATTTTAATTTGTTCACAAACGTATTGCTTTGATATCATTTTATACCACGTATTTCAAAGCTATGATAAGTGGTATGATACCCGCTTGATTTAAATGAAACCAAAATTGCAAACTCCGTTCCGTTTCATTTCGTTCGCTGATACGGAACCCGGAAATCAAAACTCGCACCTTGACCGGTTTTTTAGACACCCAAATAAGTCTCGCCCTATTCCGATTATAATTTCCAATCGGCGTTTGAAACTCTTCTATAGATTTCTCTTTGTGAAAAACATAATAATATCGGACCTACTTTCACGAGAATCTCATATAATTAGACGGAAAACAGTAAATTCTGATTCGTGTCGGGCCATCGAAAAGCCCAGATTAAATATTCAATCAGAATTGATGGCCCAGGACGTGTGCACTGCTCCTGAAAACCAACAAGGCAAAGCGTTCGCTTTCGGAAGACGTTTAAAAAGCATTCTATTTAAAAATCACGATGAAAAACGCTTTCAAAGGAAATAAAATGAAAATAGACTTTTTTTTTGAATACATAGCTTTTTGAAAACAATAGTAGAGTACCAAAGAAAATTATGCTGCTTAATTTTTGTTTATGATATTCGATAGGAAATTGTATAGTTCGGAACTTTGTGCTTATCGTCGATTAAATATTAATTACTCATTTGGATCATATTTGAAGAAATAATAAATAAATTTTTGAGCCATAATATTAATTGCAAATGCTTTAAAAATCATTTGACAGTTATGTGTTACTGCGGTAAATAAATTAATCAAATTAACAAACTGAAACACCTCGTGTTAAAATGATTAACTGTAATAAAGTTTTAATTATAACCGAGTCGATTACGTCAAAGAAATTACGTGACGTCACGCAAATATGGAATTGTCCATAGGAATTGCGTGAGTGCTTTCTCAAAAGGCATACATTGCCCGTTTTTCATCTAATATTATATACCGTTACTGCATTAACGGAACAATGTATAAAGAACTAAAGTAAAATTTATATAAAACTTTTATAGAGCATAGCAACGGCAATCAAGGCCTCCCTTGGAACACGTTCAAGTAAGTGAGCGTCATGATTTGGTAGTTTATTTATTTAGTCCCAATATCATAAAGTTGATTGTATTATGATAGAAAAACCTTGTCTAAACTAGACTAGCTCTTAAGGCGACTTAGTACTTCAAAATAAATATGCAAAGGGAATTTCCGGCAAAAAAGAAGGAGTTACAACCGTGTTGTTGAACCAATGAGATCATTTTTTTATGTACACAGTGGGCTTAAGGTAATTCTCTGTATGTATAAGAAATAAAAATTTAACTAAAATATCGACTCTTTTTTTTAATTGCTTAATCGTGAATTGGCAAAATGACTCGCAACCATGAAATGTTATCTTATAATAAGGTTTAATACCAAAGCGTATGAACTGGTAAAATAATGAAAACGTTTCGAAATGAAAATAGGTTACGTTTGTCTTCAATTTCAATCAACAATGAAATCTTCGAATGAAAGTATATAAAAATGAGTCTTGATTGCCATTTAAACTAAATAAAATAGGAAATAAAAGGGGTAAAACTAATTTTAAATGTATTTCGTTCTTCTTAATTTTTATAAACTTTATTTTTTGTGTCCCTTCTAAATCGAGGTTCGGGAATATTATTTCTTTTTAGTTTTACGCATATATTTAATAATTCTGAAAATATACAGTTCATGTTAAACGAATAAGTCTTCATTTTGGCTTTTCATTCACAATCAACTGTCAATCGACGATGTCTTACTGTGCTTTGAATAAAATTAAAAAAAAACCAAATTATTAAAACATCACATACCAACTCTAAAAAGCGATCCTCAGCGACTAGTAAAATGGTATATCTCTTACATTTTTTATTTTCATATTAAAATACATGTCAACCACTCTGAAAGACAAATCTCATAGCGTAAAATACAGAAATTGCGATAATGCGCCACATATCAGGTGTTTAAGTCGAACTGAGAAGATTAAAATATAATACCGTCCTTTTGCTACGTAACATTAGAACGTTGTTGCCTTTGGCATGAAATGAGGTACACAAACCGAACGTCATTATTTTTATTTTATTTATTTCGCGATGGAGGGTAAATCAAAAATATGAACAATTCTTGCCCTTCACAAAGTCGTGTAAAAGAAATACTTTCACTGCTTTGTTTCAAAGATTTTAATTTATAATTTTTAACGTTTTTTTTTAATAAAACATGAAATTTTTAAGTTTTTCCGTTTGTAGTTTATATTGATTTTAAAAAATTGATTGAAATTAAAATTGTACTAATCTATTACCGATTGGAGAACGTAGTCATCTTAAATACGCAAAGAAGTACATTAGTAGAAAAATCTTTTAAATCATGACAATAATGATTTACAAAAAAGGTCACGATATAAAGGAACAATCAGAGACAAGAGAGCTAGGATTTCAATCAGTTTAACTCGCGATGATTTTAAGCCTACATTATTAGTACCTGTTCAACGACTCGCATACGAAACTCAAACATAACAACCTGCTAAATATTATATTATGTAAATCAAACTGAAAGTCCTTACGAAATCAAAATTTGAGCAACTAGCAATATATTTTTATTATAATTGTTTACGAAAATATTGTCAATTGAGATCAAGACATCGCTGCATTCGATGTAATTATTGAGGGAAAAACTGCCACTCGCACTCAGACGTCGCTTCCAAAGCCTTTTCAAATACAGCCACCGCTTCCTCGATGTCCGTAAACCACTTTCCTTGAAGCATTTCTTCTGTTTTAGTAAATAAATAAAAATCGCATGGTACGAGGTCGGGTGAATCAGTATTTCTGTACTTCACGTCCCCAAATAGTTAATTGCTTGTCTGATGGTATGTGATGAGGCGTTGTCTTGTTGAAGGAGAATCTTAATGCGAGGTCGTTTTCCCGAACTTTTTCCCAAAAGCAAGAGTTAAACAATTGTTAGTGCACGAATCTGCAATTACTGTTTTTTATCTTCTAAAACAATTATTGCATAATGACCTGTCATTCCGAAGAAAGAGCTCACCAACGCTTCTATCTCGTTTTATTTTAGCAGGCAACTCCTCCAAAGGAAACATCCGTTTGAAACAGCAATTTGCCTTTTGATTTCGGGATTGTAAAGTTAATCCAGTTTTATCACCTATAACTATGTTATATACAGCGTTTGAGTCACCACCGGAAAATCTTTGCCTCACTTCGCTACACCAATTAACACATCGGAGGTTTTGAGCTTTGATCAAATTATGAGATATCAACCGGGTACAATTTGACTGATCGATGAAGAATTTTCTGCATTCAACTCATACCCGTGCTTAAGCTTGTCGGAATCTGCTGATAAGTCACTCTTTTGTCAGTATCTATGATGAGCCGGACAGCACTGATGCTGTGTTCAGTCGTCGCCATAGAAGGACGTCCCCCACGCAGATCGTCAGTCAGATTAATGCGACCAGGTTTGAACTCGTTAAGCTAGTTATAAACAAGAGATGGAGTTTCATCATGACAAGTCAACTGAAGTCTGTTATACCCTCTTGTTGGCTTAAATGACAACGAAAACCATAGAAAATCATTGCACGAAAATTTCCTCGCGTCAAGTTCATGTTGAAATTAGACAAACAGTTTACTTTTTGCCATCAATTTGTAAAAACAAATGACAGACGAATGATATACAAGGTTTTAATGAATTATATTCTAAAATTTAAATACGTTTTCTTATTTAGCAGTTTCTGATGGGCCAGTTCTAAAAAATTTTAAGTGGTACCTACCTACGCGTATAGTGATTATTAGCATTAATTATGTTTCGTAATATGGATACGACTACTGTGTCCCATTATTCAAAAATATATGGAAAGCTATCAAAATCACGCATTCATACTACTAGCTCCCTATTTTTATCCACAATTGGCACAATTCACTGAGTCATCCTAACATGGCGGCGGAGGAGTGCGTGTGCACTTAGTTAATAGCGTTACCGCCGCCTGTGCGTGTATCGGGAGTACTTTATTGTTCACAATCCTTTATATTATCTCAAAATTTCACTTTCTCCCGTGCCGCTATCTAAAGTTATTTACAAAATGATAGATGATAAAATAATACACAAGACACTCCTCTTAAAATATACTAGTGTTTATACTTAGGACAGGAAATATTACAAGTGTTCTTTTAAAATGATGAAATATATTAAATATTTGGAAAAATATTGGACGTAAATCAGAAAAAGGTATCTGAAAAAGTGATACGAATGAGGGATTCTCACGGTGATCTGGTTTTCGAAAATTCGCGAATATTCTCAGTGTATCTCGTCGAGACAAAAATATCGAGTTGCCTATCATTTTAGTAGCGTTGATATATCGCTGTTGCTTTATTTAGCTGTTTTATAATCTGAACCGTGCTGCTCTATGGTAAAACCTAATACAAACTGAAATTTTAATTATGGTCTCACAATTGATGTAAACCCTAATCGCTATCCATATAGGTTTCGATCACAACCTAGATTACATTCTAGATTTTTATTTCCACCTCTTCTTCTTAGTATTGATTTTAAATTTAGAAAATCTAGAATTATGTATTAATTCCAATCCTAGTACCAACCGCAGTTTAGTGATTGATTCTCAATAAAACCGATGTCGTATTGATTTCCACTGATGTCGTTATCAAATTCTTCGAAAAATAGCCTATTTATATAATATTTTGATTTGCACTGAAAACCTCAGTTCAGCCCTGAATTTCTTTGCTCGTTCATTTCAACGGTTAAACTTCCATTATTGGGTATGAGCCTCCTCCTCGAACTTTACACGAGGTTTGATCACAAGCCGCCTGCAGTCAGCAGTAACGTACAATTCATATTAAGCCGTCAGCACACCTGGTGGGGTGGTGTCCGACAGAGCAACGTTCGGTTCTTATTCGTTACTCAATAGTCTGTCTTGTTCAATGGTCATCAGTATCTCCAATGCTGGGTCACCGTTCGGGCGGACGACTTAACCTACTCCCGAGGAACCAAGAGGTCAATTTACCTGATGCAGTTGAGGATCTAACTCGTCCCCTTTTGCTTCAAAACCGATTTATTGATCACTCTGCATCCCCCACTCCGCGGCTATCGTGTTTTACAAAAATCGGTACAAATCGAAGGATTATAGAAGGTTTATTGGCGTAAGATACGATCGCAATACGGACTGACGGAACAAAACAATATTATCGTGTAATACAAAATTTATACCCGGGAAGCGTCCGTGACAGAGACAAATTCAACTCGTTAAAGCGGATTAATCGAGACAATTGGAATAACTCGCCGCCCGTCCGCCTAAGGCCGCGTTCACACCCGCAACGTTAATTAAACACCAATATGTCATGACTCCGACAGTGGGACTGTCAACGTGTCGCGCGACGATTATGATCGATGCTGTTCAACAAAAACCAATCAACATGAAACGTTTTCTATATAATACAATTTATTTCTAGAATTACAATTCAGTAAGATCGTTAGAATATTAAATTTTACACCCCATAAAAAAATAAAGCTAGGTGTCCAGTATTTTTTTTTTACGTCAAGTACAAATGTGATGAATTTCTACTATAATATAGTAATTGACTAATGACAAAATATTGGCTATTTAAATAGGAAATTCAAAAAACTACTTATATATCTAGAAAATCTTTTCGTTAATAAAATCGATAAATGAATCAGAAAATGTTATTCAATTGGAATGCAGTGCAGCATCCAAAAGGACATGACTGATCTTAAAGTTCCCGCAAGTTTTACGTCAGTCGATATTGTAGGTTCTGAGACTTCTATGAAATTCCACATAACTTGTATACTATTGAACCGATCGATTCCGAAATTAAATATGCTAATAAAATTACGTCGAATAATTTAAAGTTAATCGAAATCGGTTCATTTTTCGAGGGATATAGTAAAAGACACTAAACTAACTAACAATAATTTTAAAATAACGATATTTTTGCGACATTTTAATTTCTTATTTTATTAGAAAATGATTGATAAAAAACAATTTTCAAAAATAAGCTTTATTAAATGCTGTATTTAATTATAATTAAATCAAATCAAAGTAATTGTAATTAAATCAAAATCATCAATTTTTTACATTGCACAATTTATATGATATTAAAACTCGTCGCAAGATTTTTGCGTTAAAGTCTATTTTCTTTTTTTTACAACTCTTACATATACTTTTATTTTTAAAATGTTCTTTTACTATTAATTCATTTTTCATCTTTTAATTTTCGCTGGACATGTTTCTAAGTCTTGTTCATTTCATTTAATGCGTCGTTTAAATAAACACACTTCCAGGTTTGATTTCGGAGCTTTCCTTCTTCTAGACAAAGCGTAAACCAATGCTAATGACGTCAATCTCGCCAAATTTCGCAAGTCATAGCATGAAGCCAACTATTCAACCAAGGCGCACTGTCCGTTACGCCAGACATTCCGTCCACAGACAACCGTCTATCCATTATTGAGAACATATACAATATAGCGTGCCTGTGCTGTCGATCGTTGAACGGTTCCTTCGTTACTCGGAATCCAGCCCCGGGAGCAGTAGCCATGTCATGTCAAATTTAAAAAGAATTTGAACAATTTAAAGCGTACACAACATTTCGTGTCTATGCTGCCAACTATTGAAGAGTTCTCTAAGCAGCACCCAATCCTAAATACAGCAACTATATCATGGTAAAACTTAAAGCCGCTATCATAATTAAATGCGTGCCCAAAATTTCAGACCTGTGCTGTTCACAGTTGAAGAGTTTATTCATCGGGAGTTAATCTTCGATGTCGACTCAGGTTATGCTTACCATACGATGATTTAAAATGCATTGAATGATATTCAGATCAACATATGAAAATTTCAAATCAAATAAAAGCATGAAAAAATCTCTTTTTCTTTGTTCTTACAGCAGTACTAACTCTAAAATAAATCTCCCAGGGTGAACCATTCAAAATACACCGCCTGTCAGATTAGTTGACTGTGGACACGGCGCGACGTCTCGTGTCAAGGGCGGGCCGCGTGACGTCACGCTTCCACCCGTCGGCGCGGATTTATCGTTCGGCTTTGACGAGTCAGTGCGCAATTTTATCATAATGAAGCTTCGGCAGTACGCGCGCCCTCGCGGACCAACTACCGGCAGCGGCTACGTGATCGAGGGCCTGTTTAAATCAAACTTGGCACAATTCGTTCTATCGTATTTCGCCTTCAGTCTTTCCCCTTCGTCCATCCCTTGTAATCAGCAACCGTAAGGTTGTTCCTTTGAACAGTTTAAGGCCGTTGTAAATGAATGCCGACCGATGAGATAGGTCGCCATAGAGAATTGCGTTAGTGAAGTATTACTAAAGTCTTAAATTTATTATGCCAATAAAAATTTAATCCACAATATTTACTTACTGAAAGAATATGTTTTAAGTGCACATGCAATAAGTATCTATAAAATTGTGTGAAATATTAATGATGTGAACTTATAGTAATTGACTTCACATTATTCAGTGCTACAACTGAATAGTGTTAAATCCATTATGGTAGTGACCATGATTTTTTTCATCAGATTTGGATATATGTAACATGTAAAATGCTCTATCAGGCACCTTTCGCTCAATAAAGCATTTATTAATCCATCTCGTAAACAGAATCAAGTAGCCATGCATTTTTGACTAAAAATTGCATTTTTCATCCACGGGTCCATAGTAAAACTTAAAGTATGTCTTAAAATTGTTGTAATTCAACGGTTGCGTTTATGTATTAAAAATTACATTGCATGTATTACATCGTTTTTACACTCGTCCAGATCGGCCACGAGACTGAAGCACGTCCGGAAATCAAAAAAAGTAGGTAAAAGTGAAAATTATACCAATCGTATTAATTTTATCGACGTAAACGACGCTACAAAACCTAATAACTGTTTACTTGATTGATTAATTCAAGGGTCTGGCAATACAATTTGTCCATCGCACGCGCCGGATGTTCCCTTGACCGCAATCTCGAATCTTAGGCGGAGTTCACAGGAAACGATATATATGTATTAGGATAATACTGTCTTCCCGTTATCTTCAAATAATGCTCTTTGATTGCAAAAATTTTGAAAGAAAACTTTATTAGCTTTTTAGGGTTTCGAGCCAAAATGGCAAAAGCGGAACCCTTATAGTTTCGTTATGACCAATCCGTATATCACAGACATTTTATTCAAAAACTATAAAATGTACATTGAAGAAATTTATAGTATAAGTGTCTTGTATAAACCGCTTTTTAATTTTGTGGTTAAATAACAAACATAAATGTTTTAGGGGGACACACCATGCATGTAACAAAGGTTAAATAAAAAAAATTTAAGCAAGCGTCAACGAGTGGCACATATTTCGCAAGTTCTTTTAAAAACATTTAAATGTTTTAAGCAATTTTCTGATTACGTGAAAAACTTCTATAATAGTCGATTCGAAAGTTGCAGAAATTGTGTCTGCTTAATAAATACTTTCAAAGAAAATTGTTTTCAACATCGTCGGATTTACTGTTTTTGAGTTATTGCCGAAATACTGCGCTTCTGAATAAAAGGACGTAAGTGCTATGAAGATAACGCTCTTTTGCTGCTGCATTTTAGTTTAGTCTTGTTTAAAAGGACTAGTCAATATACCTACTTGTTTAAGTGCTTACAACTATTCGGTGTGGAAAACATGGAAAAAGTATAATAATGTACTTTTTTCATCTATAGTGCATTTATTTGTAATAATGGCTTCGAAATCCTGTAATGAACATGAACCGAAATGTTTTTGGCCAGTTCTTTTTATTAATTCTAATTATTATGTTTAACTACTAATAAAACCACCTAAAAACTTTAAAATACCGAGTACGTACAACTTCTTAGTCCCGAAAATGTAAGATCGCAGAACTATTGAGAGTATCGCATTTAAAAAAAAAAACCCAATACTCTCATAATAATTTTATTACAATTTGAAAGACTTGAACTTTGGACTTAAGCCCTCCACACTGGCCGAGTTCGAGTAGGGGACTGTTTACAACCGTCGTCATGATGTGATGACGACATCTAATATTGACGGCTAATACATGAAATATTTCAGAAAAAGATTCAAAGGACAATTCTAAACCACTGATGTTCAACACAAATTAAAATGTATGTTAGTTATGAAATAGACGAGATTTTTTTTGTCTCAATTTTTTTTGTTTCAATTTTTTTTGTCTCAATTTTTTCTTAAATGTATTTGTTTTTTTGCGTATTTTCTTGTGTTCTCAATAGTATCGAATTATATAAAAAAAAACATTATACATAAAACGTGTGAGTCTTTAATTTCTAATTTTGTATGTACTTTTTTGTACGTAAAAAAATAACTTGTGAATAAGAACAACACCGTGAAACAGTCACTTTTTTTCTGTAGAGACCGTTCAGATATTTGCGCTATCGTTAGTAACATTGGCTTTTTTTCAGTTTTGTTCACTAACTGTTTCTTTTGCTGGTTATAAATTTTTACCTGTGATTTTGTCTACATTTAATTCAAATTTATTTTATACAGGATGGTCCATAAATCAATTCTACTTCAGTATTAAAAATCACATCAAGAATTTCGAAAATCGTACGTAATATATTTTTGTCTGAATTCTCTAAGAGATTTAGAATAATTATCTAAATTGCTCTACTATAACACTTGTAATGGTATAATAATAAAATTAAAAATTGATCTTGTGAATCAATACCAAAACTTCATGTCATTAATATATATGTTAATGTAATAAGACCTTATAAAATTTTCGAATATCTAAATTATTTTGGCAAAAAAATAAAAAAGGAGAAAATAGGTTTTAGCATTGGCTGTACGAAATAAGATTGATGAAAACAATTAATACAAGAAAAATCTTAATAAATTAATATCTAATGTATGAACGCACCTTAAGCCAGTGGGTACACATCGAGAAGCGTTCTTAATTGCTATGTGTCCGACTAAATCCAATAACCGTCAGTCTTCCAAACGTTTGCAAAACTCGATGCGTCTGTTTGATATTCACGTACCTCCACAAAATTTCTCGATCATATAATAACACGTGTGTTACATCAAGTATTAAATAACTCATATTATAACGATGGTAGGACAGTAATTAACGTTGCCATGGTGACATAAGAGTGATATTCATTTTGTATATACACTGGCACTCTGTAGTGGTAATGAGTCTGTTTGGTCTTATACGTCGCAGGTTGAATAAAATTCTAAAATTAACTTCCGCTAAGAACATTTAAGAAATCAGGACGTTATTATTTATGTTTTTGAAGTTATACTTCTTTAGACGCGTTATGAAAAAATGCGCGCGCATCAGTGTAACACAAAATTAACAGCTGCCAGCTAAACCACTCATCAAGCTAGCAACGAAGCAGAAATAAAACCTCTATCAGTCGCGCATGTTGGCAGGCTCGTCGCTTCTGATCACTGTATTCATATTTATAATATTTATCCATATGTTTCTAGTTTCTACATTCACAACACGTGTTTTAATTTTAATTATATATGTGCTAATAAATTGTGATCAGTAGTGATTTAAATTGAATATTTTGATTAATATTATTTACTTTTCGTAAATATTAGTGAGAAAAATTGTGCTTATATACTTTTTAAGTGCTCCAATATAATTGAGCTTAACTGTCCGTATGTATTATTCATTGATATAAATTACAATATTATTATTTAATATAATTAATACTAAATATTATTAAATTATTAATATTAAATATTTATTATTGATTATTTAATATTTAAAAAATAAAGAAATAAATTTATTAAAACATTTAATAAAAAAATAGTGATAAAAATTAAAATCGAATTCAAATCAAAATATTATTTTTTAGTATTTATTATTAAATTGAATAAATAATAAATATTTATAAAAAGAAATGAACAAATTTAATGAAAACTTATTAATAAAAATGAAAAGTGAATATTAAAGTAAGAAAATAATAAATATTTACAATTTATTATTAAATTAATTAATGTAATTAATTATTTATTTTTTAATTACTAGTTATTGTAATTAATTATTTGCATGCAATTAAAAACTATTTTTTAATGATGCCAAACAAGTATAACTTCTCACGCGCGTACATAAGTATATGCACCCCATTTTTTTTTAATTTTAGAGCGATTTTAGAAAATCAAATTTTCAGATCTCAACGCTTTGTGGTCAACCTTTTGTGACTATTTTTACAATGGCCACCTTAAATAGGTGACACTTAAAATTTTTAGAACTGGCCACTAAGAAACTACAAAATGAAAGAACATGTTTAAATTTTAAAAATATATCTAATTCCAAACTTATTATGTATATTGCATTCAACTGACATATTTTTTTACAAATTATAGGCAAAAATAAAATTATTTATTAAATTTCAACACGCATTTCAAGCAAAAAAATGTTCATGCAATGATTTTCTATGAATTTCGTTGCCATTTAAGCCAACGAGAAAGTTATAACAGCCTTGGGTTGACCTTTCATGATGAAACGCCGTTTCTTGCCACTGTTTATAACTGATTTAACTAGTTCAAATGTGGTCGCACTGATCTGACTGACGATCTGCGTGAGGCATGTCCTTCTTTGGCAACAACCGAAGACGGCATCAGTGCTGTGCAGCTCATGATAGATACTGAGGAAAAACTGACCTACTAGCAGATTTCGACAAGCTTAGGTACCGATATAAATTAAAAGCACGAAATCCTTCATAAACATTTAGCGGTCAGGAAGCTTTGCACTCGATACACATCTCATAATTTAACGAAAACTCAAGAAAATCCGTCGTGTTGATTGGTGCCGCTAAATGATACAAAAATTTGCCGGTGGTGACTCAAATGCTGTATACGATATGGTTACAGGTGACGAAAGCTGAATTTACTATTACGATCCCGAAGCCAAAAGACAGTCTTCTCAATATGTGATTTATTTCGCAGAGTTACCTACTAAAGTAAAACGAAGTTGAAGCATCGAAAAAACGTGGTGGCCTCTTTCTTCAAATTGACAGGTCATTTTACAACAATTGTGTAAGAAGACGAAAACACGTTTACTTCAGACTGATACACTAATTTTTGTTTGCCTCTTGATTTGAAAGAGAGTTTGGAAAAACTATTTCACAGTAAAATTCCCCTTCATTGTGACAACACCTCACCACATACCTACTGCCAAACTAATAACTAAATATTTAGGGACATCAGGTATAGAAATGCTGGCTCACCCGCCTTACAGCCCCAATCTCGTATAATACGGACACTATTTTGAAAAAAAAAATCAAAATAAAAATCACTTGCTGCTTTCCTCACTTTTCGATATTCTAAGAACTTTCAGATTGATCGACATATCTCTGTAGTGTGTGTATGCGTTTGTAGATTTCGAGAAATCTGATAAGCTAAATATTCAAAAAAGTCTTTATTTTAAAATAACTTTTAAACTATTATACCAATCAACATCAAAGTCTGCGTACATCAAACAAACTGCCCGAACAGGATGAAAATAGAAAAATTCGTAGATAATCGAAAAACATCGTTATTGAAAATTGAAGTGTTCGTTCTTTTTCAAAATATTTTTTTAATTACAATCCTATTTATTTTTAGAATCCTTTCACATTTTTTTTTTCAAATAAAGTTTATACGAATCGATAGACAAGATAGAGTTCATGAGGTTTTCGAAAGTTCGCAGCTCGAAAATAGCTGGAAGATTTGGAATTGACACGCAGAATAAATCGATTATTTTCAAATGTTACATAATTGATTATATATATCTATCAATAATGTTATCCTTCACTTGTCGACTTGCCTTTCCACGAAGCATCCATTATCTACCCCATGAGAACTTTGTTCCACGTGCTGCATAATGTAGAAGAATGAAAGGTGTGATGGTTTCGTGATGAGAACTCCGAAATGTGACGCAGAAGACGGGAATAGAAGTCTTTCTATGGGAAGTACACGGCGGTCCTTATACTCGTTATATTTCTAAGCAGATGATTAATTTATTTCAACTTTCAACATCCCGCTTTCTTTCCCAACATGAACCGTTGAGTGTTTCCCCAATCAACGCAGTGAATTCCATTAGGGAGGGCGGTCACGAGAATTTCCAAAGTCATCTGAAAGTTCCCAACACGTTTCGGGCCTGCGGTGAGGAACTAAACGAGCTAACTAAGCTACTGATTATAAGTTATTTGAACTTTAGGGTCATGAGTGTCCGCACGTTCGTCTATGAGGAAAATTGGATATGTCCGTATATTTATCTTTCTGTGAAAATTTGTTTATGATTTTTCAAAGAAAAATTGTCCATTCCTATTCGAAATATTTCGAAATATTTCGAATAGGAATAGACACCTAACTTTCAACATTGGAACGCATTTGACGATTTATATTGTCAAATTAAACGGGCCGAGGAAAGGATAAATGCAACTAAAATTTCTAATCCTACTTTTAATAATGTTGAAAACATTTCGGAAAATAAAAATAATATTATCAAATTACCTAAGTTGGAGTTATTGTCTTTTTCCGGGGATCCTATTAAATGGTCAATCTTTTATGACAATTTCAAAAATACCATTCATTTGAATCCTAATTTAACAGATCACGAACGCGTACAATATTAAACGAGAAAAATTTCTTGCCGTCCATTTCTCTACACGCACGATACGCTTCAACTGGAGAAAATTATTTAACCATTTGGTCAACTTTGGTAAACAAACATGAAGACAAACGCAGTCTCGCATCCACACCTAAGCAAGTGTTATTTATTTTTATAATTATCTTATTCCGCCAACCGTTAAATTTATAAAATTTATAAAAATAAATAACACTTGCTTAGGTGTTCGATATCTGTTAATCCTCTGGAATCAATATTCGATCATTTGGATAAAGATTCGTAGTGGAGTGGCAGATTCGAGGGTCCGCGGTGGGTTGCATGCTGCATGTTAATGCATGTTGCAGACAAGCGTCTACTATGGATTTCCACGAATTAACACCTCACACAATACGATACTAAAGTTATCTTCCCGAATAAACAGAAATATTATTTTTTCCATTAAAGCTTATGTCATAGATTGCAAAACAAGTAATTTACCTACCGTTAGAATTGATAACTCTTCGTTAACCTATTTAAGTAATATTAAACTTGCAGATGCAAATTATGCAATTCCAAGTCAAATTGACATACTTTTAGGGAGTTCAATATTTTCGGAGATTGTTTTATCGGGCCGGGCGAGTAGACCGCCGGGCGCGCCCGCCGCACTTGAGACCGTGTTTGGCTGTATGATTATAGCGAACGCTGCAAACGAAAATGATTTAGATGTCGCTTCAACGTTTCGTGCAATAACTGAGCCTTACGTAAATACACTTTTACAACGCTTTTGGCTAATGGAGGAGATGTATGCAACACCACCGCTCAGCTCCGAAGATCGGGAGTGTGAAATAATATTAATATACAGATTCTGGCGACAAATCGGGCCGTTGTAGCGTAGCATTGACCTTTTCTCGCGATACTTCGTCCTTAAGAAACTTCTCTGTAACAAGAAAAATCGGTTTCTTTCCTTGGAAAGAAAATTAAATATATACTCTGAGCTTACACATCGAGTACAACGCCGTCATCAAAGAATATTTAGATAAAAATTATATTTCACCAATTTCCGACCACGATATTCCTGACAGATTTTATAGTCCGCATCACGCCATCGTGCGTCAGGACAAAACGACAACAAAATTACGTGTGGTATTAGACGCGAGCGCTAAAACCGATTCAGATTTATCTCTTAACGATATTTTATATACTGGGAAAAATATACAAAACGATTTGTTTTCCATATTATTGACTTTTCGACTTTATAGTGTCACATTTTCTGCAGGCATAAAGCAAATGTATATGCAAATATTATTACGTGAAGATCATCGTCTATTTCCAAAGATTTTATATCGATTCGACCCTACGGAACCTCTGATCACATATCAGTTTAATCGTGTTAGCCTCGACTTACAATCCAGTCCATTTTTAGCCATGAAAGCGATTCGCAAATTAGCCGATGACGAAAGCGCCACTTATCCCCCTGCCGCCACCCTCGTTCCAAAGACCACGTACTTGGACGTTGTCTGTTATTCGGTACCGGAATTGTCTGACGCTTTTCAACTGAAAGACGAATCGATACTCGAATTCGAATCGATGTTCACGGCCGGGGATTTTTATTCACAAGAATTATTGAATTCGCTACCAGAGACCCATCGCCATAAATCCAATGTTCAATTTGATCCTGATCAAAATCGAAATGTATTAGAACTACAGTGGTCTCCAGCCACTGATAAATTTCAACTTCTTTGTCTCTATAAAGGAGACCTCCTGCTCGAAACGAAATGTTTTGTCAATAATCGCTCGTAATTTGTTGCAATTGGATTTATTGCACCTGTGATTTTATTTGCTAAGGTTCTCATGCAGCAACTTTGGCTTTTAAAGCTAGAGTGGGATGATACGCCTTCCATGGAAATTGTTGACATTTGGATAAATTATGTTGCTGAACTTTCAAAATTGTCTACGTTGACGTTACCGTGTCATTTAGATGTACTGAAAAATTCTAAAATTACCGTTTTAGCTCTTTCGGGTGTCAGTTAAAAAGGCATACGGCACTGTGATTTAATTACGCGGGTGCAACCCAAACTCACCCCCAACCATTCGTTCAATCTACTCAAAATCCAAAGTCGCGCCTCTAAAAATAGTTTCAATAGCTAGCTTAGGATTATGCGCTGCATTATTGATTGCCAAATGAACACCGCGGGTCGCAGATATTTACCCTTCTAGACACAATATTGATAACGTTCATTGCTTAATTGATTCCACGGTGACTCCACATTGGATACATTCATCGCCGCATAGATTCTTAACATTTGTTTCTACTCGTATAACTAAAATTATGGAAGCTATACTATCGACTGATTTTTATCACGTTGATGGCTGCCAAAATCCAAGTGATTGTCTCTCACGTAACAAACCGCATCAGTTAATCTTTAATCAATTATAGTTTAAAGGACCCTTATGGATTTCCTTAGAGCCTGAATATTGGCCTATTAAGACTTGTCCAATGCCTATCAATACGAATATACTTGAGTCTAAAATAATCGCTTCAAACGCAATAGTACAGAGAAAACCTCAACCCTTGAATACCCTCTCACGACGCTTTTATTACGCTTTATTGCGCTTTATAGCGTATATTTATCGATTCCTCAAAAAACTTCCACGCTCCGAATTTATTTCTAGTACTCATATAGACTTCACTGAGATGTAATTAATAAACGTACTATAAAATCAACATTTTTTTCAAGGACATTAAGCGTTTAAAATCCAATAGAAATGGTTCACCGCAGATACAAAAATTAAGTCCATTTATCGATAACAATGATTTGTTACGCGTCGGTGGACGTTTGTGTAAGGCTATTTTAACTTAAGAACACCGACGCCCTTATTTATTACCACGCAAATATCATATAATAGATCTTATCGTAAAATATCATCACGAAAAGCATTGCCACACGGGCCCACAAATACATGTCTATATTACATCAGAGCAGTTGGATTTTGTCATGTAGAAATACTATACTTAATATTATTAATAAATGCAACTTTTGTTTTAAGCTTAATATTATAAACACCTTTCCTATTATATCTGATCTTGCAGCTTGTCGTGTACAAGAAACTGAAGCTCTTTCGCATGCTGCCGTGAATTACGCGGGTCCAATCAGCATTATATATACCGTATAGAAAACGTGGTAGATACGCTTTCTATCAAATGTTACTATGTATTTATGTTTGCCTCGTTACACGCACGGTTGATGTAAAAATTGCCTTTGATGTAACCACTCACGCTTTTCTTTCGGCTTCAAACGTTTCCTAGCAAGACGAGGTTCTGTGTCCTCTATGTACTTGGATAATGTAACTACGTTTGTTGGAGCAAAAAATATTCTTAATGAAATTTATGATCTGCTAATTTCGCCGAATTATAAAGCTTCCATGTCAAAGGAACTCGCCGAAAATAGGATATCGTGGAAAATGATACCTCCACGTAGCACTCGCTTTAATGGTCATGTAGAGATATATGTTAAAGCATCCAAAACTCATTTATATCGCGTTATAGGTTCACAAATGAAAAGTTGCTAACGATACTAACACAAATAGAATGTGTATTAAATTCGCGTTCACTAACACCTTTAATCTCAAATCCGTCATAGCCGATGGTTCTGACACCATCGCACTTTATCATGTAAACACCTCTAAAGTTTTGCCTTTAGTAGATGAAGCAGATGATTCAAACAATTTAATGAAAAGATATAAACTTCTAGATGATATGGTTTGTTCCTTTTCTAAAAAATGGAAATTAGACTACTTACATCTTTCACAAACGTTTCAGAAATGGAATACGCCTACAAAGCCAATCGAGGTTGATACTGTGGTAATTGTAATGACTGATAGTACTCCAATATTTTAATAGCCATTGGGTGCGGTAGTCTCTATCTACCCTGGTGCTGACGGCATCGTCCTTCTCGCTGCAGTTAAGACGGCAACGGGGATTTTCAAACAACCCGTTATGCGTCTTTGCCCGCTTCCTGCTCAATAGTTTTCATATCCATTGTACGATTGAAGCCGAGTTTTCAATGGCCAGGGATGTGTTCGCGCCGTTATTCCTTTTTTTTTTTTTTGGTTCTACCCGCTTTTTCTTTTCTTATCGCTTCTTACCCTTCCCGCTCACGATACATACGCTTATCGCAACGTCGCTGTAACGGACGCTTTCGTGTTCCCTATAATTGCTTTACAAATTTTAAGGTGCCACATGTATCAATCCAATATAAAGCAAGAGTAGGTGCGCGAGAAACGAGTGCCACGAAAACTTTAGAAAGACTCCAGACTACAGTCGCCAAAAATGAGGTATCGTGACCTCCTATATTTCTCCTGCACGCCTTCTTACACACACGGTCCACTTTGCTCCCAACGAACCCCATACGAGTTTGATCGAGAATCTGTGGGGCCTATACAGGATTGTAAGGAGCTCGAACTTAAATAAATTTTATAATTTTAAGATTAATAGTTTTATTTAAGAACATAGATAAAAATAGACTGTTGAATACGAACATTGTAGATAACAAGGTCTCCTCCACGCAATTTCTACTCGCATCTATACGTTTTTTCGGGTTCCGAAACAAAATGGCACAAACAGAACCCTTATACTTTCGTCATGGCAGTCTGTTCGTCCGTATGTCATAGGCATTTTATTCAAAAACTACCAGACCTATATTGATGAAATTTATAGTGTAAATGTCTTGTGTGAGCTGCTACTTACTTTGGTGGTTAAATAACAAAAGTAAATATTTCTAGGGCGGACTCTCCATACACTTAATAGAAAAAAATTGTTTTCAGCTAACATCAACAAACATACTTCGACACACACTTCTACATACGTATTTCAACAATTCTTTTCAAAACGTTTTATGATTTCCTAGCGATTCTTCTGATAACGTGAATAATTTTGGAAATAATCGCTGCGAAAGTTGCAGAAATGTGTCTCCCAACCTCTATTTTCTAAACCGTAAGTCCAAAAAATATTTAAAAAAAATAATGAATATAACGCTTAAATACTTTCAACGAAAATTATTTTGAATATCATGAGCTATACTGTTTTCAGTTATTGCCGAAAAATTGAGCTTCTCAACGAAAGGACGTAAGTGTCATGAAGATACGCTCTTTTGTTCATGCACTTTAATTTGCACAATTTTAATAGAGATAGACGACATGCCTACCGGTTTTTGTAGATATAGGCGACTAAAGTGCTTATAAATATTCTGTGCGAGAAACATGGAAAAAGTGTAACAGCGTACTTCTTTCATCCGTAGTGCATTTCTTTGTAATAATGACTTCGGAACCCTAAAATGAGCATGATCCGAAGTGCTCTATGCCAGTTTTTTTTATCACCAACATCAATTTAATAGTTAACCCAACCAACCTTCACGTATATTTACCGGGAAATATAAATAACCATCACACTGAAATAATGCTATAATGCTCCGGCATCAGCGGCATGCGGCGAGATAACTCAATTAGCAGAGAGGGCGCGCGCGTTGACGCGCCGCTGTCCGCGCGGCCGCCGACCCGGCTTAGCTCACGGCCGGGCGGCCGCACTTCAAAATATACGAAATGTTTACCCAAAGGACCGATGTAAACATGTTTAGAGCTGAAATGTTTATGTTTACACGGGGCAAACAAACGAATACGGTTTTCAACGACGAGCTGTATCGAAAACATGCCATCGCATATATGAATACGGAACCCGCTGAAAGACACGACTTACTTACAAAACGGACCCATGACGCACTAGCAAAAGTCATGGCCCTGTGTGGGCTGGCGAGACTTTTCCGATGGGCGGCCCAGTGGGTACAAAAAAAACTTACAAGTCTAATTTCAGTAAATCACTTTCAAATATCGCAAGCTGCGTTTCTATCAGGTTAATATGTTCAAAAATAATGAGAGGTTTACACGTACGCACGCATGCACGCGCGCACACACACTCAAACACACGCATACCGATATCACTCTGAAAATGTTGAAATAGATTCCTAGGACCCTAAAACGTTGAGATCTAGTGAAAACTTGATTTTAAAAAATCGGGCTAGAAACAGTAACTTCCCAATTTTATGAAAAATTTTCAATTTTTATGGTGGAAATCAAGAAAAAATGTTTATGAAAATTACGTAAACATAAAAAAAAAAGATATACTGATCCCATGTATAAAATCATTATTGAACATAAAGAGAAAAATATGTAAAAACGGTTGACTGCAGACCATCCCTGAAACTTTTCGCTATGATATTTATCGACGTGTTTTTGAGCTCCTTGAGTTATAAATATTGTCTATGATCCTTGAGCTCGAAAAATTCCAACACGGTTAACCTACAGACCATCCTTGAAATCTCGAGCTCAACGTGTTAAAAATAAACGAGCAATAAATTATTGAGCTGATCAAGCTCATACGATCGATTTTATTGCTTTTTCAAACTCTCCGAGCTCAAAAATGTAAGTTTAATACGTTTTCAACTCGTACAATTCAAAAATTTATAAGGGTTAAAAACCGCTCCTTTTTTTTTAATTTCTCAACTATAGTATCTTTCAAACACGTTGTTTAATTTTAATCTGTTTTATAGCATCAGATGCAGTTTTTTTTTAAATAAAATGATGACTAAGTACCAAATATCAAACCATCAAAAATTTTACATGTTATTCTGAAAATGCCCTTTTTTTTCGAATTCTTCGTCAAAGATATCTCTTGAACGAACTCACCAATTTTGATGCAGTTAACAACAATCGACATTATTTTTTAAGTAAAATAGGTAGTTAGATTTTGGAATTCACGAAAGAGTAGTTTAAAAAATATTCTAAAAAAACACTTTTTGAAAATTTTTTCAACGCACACAAAGATACATTCAGTCATACAGACATTATTCGAAAATTGTTCAAATAGATTTCTAGGAGCCTAAATCCTTAAGATCTGATGAAACCTCTATTTTCAAAAGTCAAACTGTAAATAAAAATTTTTCAATTTTCATAAATTGGGAATATACTATTTACAGTTTGACTTTTGAAAATAGAGTTTTCGTCAGATCTTTCATTTTTCTCATCATCTACAATTTTCATAGTAGGAAGTTAAAAAACACTATTTAAAAAAAAATTAAGTACTATATTTTTCTAACACGTAATTCAATTTCCATCTGCTTTACGGTGTTTGACCCAGTTTTCTAAGAAGAAAAAGACGCCGGAGTATCAAACATCAATCGAGGCAATTACTTGATATTTCGAAAAAATCTGTTTTTATTCGAATATTTCGTTGATGATAATATCTCGAATGAACAAAACCGATTTTGATGCAGCTCACGTCGATCGGCATTGTTTATTTTAAAAAAGGGCTGGTTTACTTTTAGAATTTATTGGTGGAGTAATTAAAAATATGAAGAAAAAAAGACTCTTTTTGATAAACATTTCTCCAACAATATCTCTTAAAAAAATTACTGATTTTGATGAATTTAGCAACACTCAACGTAATTTTTAAGGAGAATAAGTAGATAGATTTTCAAATCTATTGATAAATCAATTTACAAATTTTTGCAAACAAAATACTTCTTTTGAATTTTTTTATCCAACGATTTATTTACAATAAATAAACCAATCTTTATGCAGTTTGTAGTAGTTGATGGAACTAATTGGAAAATGAACTGATAAGATTTCGGTATCGATCTTGAGTAGAGCAATCAAAATGTTATTTCAAAAAAATATCTTTATTTAGGAGTATCCTTAAAATCTAAAGAGCGAAATTAGTTCAATATTTCAGGAAGCCTAAATTGAGCGGACCCTTGCGAATGTCCCAAAACATCCACACACACACACACGCACGCACGCACACACACGCACGCAAGCACGCACGCATACAGACATCACTCTAAAAATATTCGAAATCGATTCCAAACGTTAATATTTGGTGAAAACTCTTATTAAACATCAATATTAACTCTACATTATTTGTGACAAATGGCGTTAATTAAAATGTAGTTGATAAAACATCTCACATCGATATAATGCTTTTTAGTTCTGCGACTTCCAATAGATGACGTTAACAATATAATACCATTCTAGTCTATAAAATATTACACTTTGTTGTTTCGTATTTTTTTAAAATATATGTTTATAAGATGAAATATTAATAATGGACTATACATGTAGACATGAATTGAAATTACTATTTTTGTATACATGTCTTACTGAGTGGGAATATATCCGTTAGCGAGACAAGGCTTAACACGCTATAGAGTTCTCGGTGTTTCCGATTGCCAAGTGTATAATCAAAATCATCTAGTTGAACCACTACACTCTCTACCGCAAATATATATAAAGTGTATATGTTTTGGCAGGGTTTATCCCGCAATTGATCGTACTTGTATAATTTTATTACTCGCACGCGCGCACCGCTCTGTATCGCTCGACGACCCCTACGTTGTGTGACGTCACTCCCACACGTCCTTCCTCCCTCGCCGTCTATTAGGTATTCTGTCAGGAAATGATATTAGAAATTTGGGAATAGAATGGCGTGAACATCCCCCAGCCCGAAGCATGTTTACTCTGTTTACTTACCGGTAACCGTGCAAGGCTGGCGACCGTTCGATTAAGAATATTGGTGGGTGTTCGCACGTCTGCCACCCGTACAACATCATCTCGTCCAGGGCATAATTTCAATATTCTACCGCGTTTTCACTAAAGAGGACGAATGCTGTTCTGCTTGATCAAAATAAAATCTCCTACCTGAGCCGATTCTGCCCAATTCATTCATTTATACCGCTGTTGCATCGTATGCAAATATTCCATATATTTTGCACGATATGCTGCAATCGTACAAACCGTGATAGCCAAGAAACGGACATATGACTATACCGATGTTCTGGAACCGCATTTAATGGCTGGCCATTAAAAAAATGACCAGCGGTAAATAACGCCGGATCCTTAAGGTCATCTGGATCCCAAAGAGTATGTAGCGACAACGAACTTAATACTGCCTGAAATTTACAAAACACTGTAGAGAGCTCCTCACAGGTGTACTTCTTCTCTCCGGCCACCCGCTGAAAACGTGTATTAATAGATTTTACAGCTGCTTCGAACCGTCCACCAGAATGCGGACATGAGGCTATGTTATCTAAAATCTACGCTAGGCCCTATTTAGCAAGTCCGTGACGAGTGCTAGATTAATTCTCCCGTAAATATTATATATATATTTACGGGATTTTTACGGTTAGATACTCACATAGTAAATATGTGATTGTCTATGTGATTATCTAACATAATAACATTAATCATAACAAATGAGTATCTAACAAAACAAAGTTAGGATAATTCCTACGTTGTAATCGAAACAAATTTCATTTTATTTCTTTTCTCTAAATCACTAATCTCATTATTTTAAGTGTGATATTTATATTTGACTTGATCGAACAATTATTACAGCACTTAAATTTCCTTCCGTACCAAAGGTAAATCATAGTGACAAAGAAAAAACATCTCGGCAACTATAAATTCATCAGCATTCAAGAGAGATAGCGGGAAAGTTTAGATGGCGTCGGAATAAATAAAAACTTGCAAAAGGGGAGAAAAGAGTTAATCCCCAAAAAGCCTCAGGGGGCGCGGCGGGCGCACATAAATCTTTTTTCAGCGGGCGGGACGTGCGGCTGCAAAATGTCATTTATCATAGACGAGTTGAGGCCCGACTACGGGGCGGCGGGAAAAATTGAAAACGTACCCTTTTTAATTTCCCACGATAAGTACACAGAAACCTCACATTTTAAATAGAATATTCTTATTAAATATATATAGTTTATTACAAAACAATGATCAATACGTAAATGAATAAGTGTGTATTAATAAATATAGAACACAGAGTTGTAATTCTTTCTACTTATTATGATGTATGAAGAAACAGTCGGTATTTCAAAATTGGCTTACTTTGTATTTATTTTACAAAATAAAAACAATAATATGACGAAAAAATGTTTCAATCCAGTGATGCTGGATTGAAACATTTTTTCATTAGATGAGTGAAGTATTGCCTTATAATCGTTAAAAATAAAGATGTACTTGAGAAAAATCGTCTCAAGCGAAAGGACTTTGAAACAGGATTTTTTGAAGAAATCAAACTAATCTGAATAAAATAAGTGGTCATCCTCTCCTTTGTCCTTCTAATAAGAATTTATCTCATAGTATAGCGTCATCCCAGGGATGCTGGAGAAGATTTGAGCAGGCAAAGAAATCTTAAATCCAGACGGTGGCCACGGTCGGAAAACATAATACTCGCAATTTTGGTACCATATATGAGAGCTTGTTTCCGACGACATGTTCCCGATAAGATCAAGAAAAGGGCCAATAATGACCATAGTTCGATATCACCCTCGAACTGAAAACTCGTTATATGCTCACACTATCACGACGACACGCCAGGGGCGTGAATTGAGTGAAGGCAGGACAAGGATAGAAGAAGACACCCGTCTTGCGTCTCGGATCACGGCCGAACATCGCATTCGCGCACCGACACCGGAACGATCGAACTCCACATAAACTCGCTTATCCGAAATCGCTGCCGCCGACTGCCGAAACGGCGGAAGCGTACGTCATTCGTATAATTCGTGTTGGAAGTTCACGGAGCAAGTTGGCAAATGTTCGACGGAAATCGGCCGCCGCCCTTCCGCTGAAGCTTCGACGAACTCAATTAAGCGGGCGGGCTCTTGGCATGTATTAAAGTTCAGATTCATCGAGTCTTCGAATCGATTTTAGATTCTCTTTGATTTTAAATTCACAGAATCGTAATTTAAAGTCAAAATCTATTATTATTTGTTAATTCAACCCGAACAATAAGCGAAGTTGTGCCAAACATGGTTATTAATGCTTCACGTTCATTTCCTTTCTCGTTTTTAGGATCATGGAGCCAAAATGGCAAAAACGAAACAGTTTTGCCATGTGTGTTTGTGCGTTTGCATTTACTTAGAATCTACATGATGTATAATGTATATCAATTAAATTTGGAGTGCAAGTGTATTGTATAAGCCGTTACTTAGTCTGATAGTTAAATTATAATAATAAACATTTCTAGGAGGGCACTTCATATATGTAACAGAAGCTAAAAAACAACTTGTGGCATATTTCAGTAATTCTTTAGAAACACTTCAAAGTGATGTACTGATGAAAAAAAAATTATTCTCGTCATCATTAAATGCATAAATTACGAGTTTTATTTTTAGATAAATGTTTTTCAACTGTTTAAACTAGTGTGCTGTAAAAAGAATACAAGATTGGAGAACATTTTCTCGATAGACTTAAATTCCAAAACAGACTCCGATAATTTGCCTTTTTAGCTGTTATTGGGAATCGATAATTAGTAAATATTTTTTAAGAATATTATTTTAAATATGATCTGATACTTGAATTTTGAGTTATTGGCGAAAAATAAACAACGTGTGGCATATTTATCTTTAATAGGTGTCTGGACGATGGCGTGTTTCCCGATCTGATGAAACAAAGTAAAATCATCCCAATATTTAAGGGCGCTAGTGAATTCAACCCCAACAACTTTAGACTATATCCATATTATTTTCATATTGATATGGAGATACCAATTAAATCCACATTATCGACATTTAGTAAAATCTTTGAAAAAATGATCTTAAATAAACTGTTATCACATTTCTATAGTAACAACTTAATGCCCAGAAAAAGTTCGGTTTAACACGGGATCATTCGACAATCGATGCTGGGGTTGGACTTGAACAACAAATTTTCGGAGCCTGGGAGGATCTGCAAGACGTGGTGAGAGTATTTTATGAACTGTCTAAGGCATTTGATTATGTAAATCACGAAATTCTGATCGGGAAGCGACGTCGTTATGGGGTTACATGACTGGCAATCGGCCTTCTTAAACCGTATTTGAGTACCAGGATTCAGAAGGTCAATATTAATGGGATAAGATCAGCAGGATCTGTGATAAGCATGGGGATACCACAAAGATCAATCCTTGGTCCCTGTCTGTTTTTAGTTTATATTAATCACGTACCCAGTATTGTTGGGTATATTCATGAGATATTACTGTTCACGGATGATACTTTATTGTTATTTAAAGTCAAAAGATAACAAATCATCTGTAACGGTGTGAATATTGCTATCTCGAAAGTATAAAATCGGTTTGTTATGAATAATATCCTTTTCAATACGAAGAAAACAAAATGTGTAAAATGTTCATTTCCTAATATAAAACATGGATGTGGCACCATTTTATCACGTAATGAGAAATTACCATTTGTTAATACTACTGTATTCTTGAGAATTACTTTTAATAACAGGCTTCAATAGGATCCTCATTGATTGCTATGAGGATCCTATTGAAGCCTGTTATTAAGAGGCTTCATGTTGAAGGCTTCGTCTATATGTTGACAGATTTATGTCAACATATTGATGTTGACATAAAGACTTAGTTTTGCTGCATATACAGTTAAAAAGGTACGAAATTTATCAGATATTCAAACCACGAGATTGGTTTATTTTAGCTGTTTTCATAGTTTAATGTCATAGGCATTTTGCTATGGAGTCATGCTGCAGATTGATAGAATTTTCTTAGTGCAAAAGCGGGTACTCCGGGCTATTTACAGATTGGGACATAGATTATCTCTTAGAACTAAGTTTAAAGAAATTGGAATCATAACTCTGGCATCTCGATTTATATAAGAAAACTTAATACATGTAAAAAGAATATAGAACTTTAAAAAAAATAGTGATAGACATAAATGCAATAGGAGAAATAAAAATAAACTGTGTTGGCAAGTGAATCGACTACATAAAGTCAAAAATTCATTTAGGAGGCTCTATGTGCGCATATTCAATAAGGTCCCTGAAAATATAAAAGTCTATCCTTAAACAAATTTAAAATAATTACTAAGCAATTGCTTGTTAAAAAAGGGTATTATACAATTTGTGAATATTTAGAGGATAAATATTCATAGACACAACCAGCTCGAATTCTAGCGCGTTTGTTTCTTTATATTATAAATTTATGTATGTTTTATTGTATAATTAATGTATTTAAAGTGGAAAAGAGCTACCCTCAAGTTTTTTGCTCGTTCTTGAAGGATAACTGTCTTCCGAACGAGTGGTAAAGTGATAAAGCTAAGTACTAAAATGTAAATTCTTGAAGTATTGTGATATATGATGTGATATATTTCAAGACGTTGTTCATGGCCTATAAAATAAATATACATTTGAATTAGAATTTGAACTGCGCTTCTTGACAAAAGGACGTAAGTATCATGAAGATACACTCTTTTATATAATAATACCTACTCTATGCAGGAAACATGAAAAAAAGTGTATTAACTTAGTTTTTTTTCATCTCTAGTGCATTTATATGTAGTAACAGATACGGAACCCTAAACTTATCATGGTCTGATATATTCTTGGTAGGTTTTTTTTTTATATAATTCGTATTTTTTTAGGAGATGAAATCCATAAAGAGGAAATCACAAAAGTTACCAGAGTGACCGACAAATATTATAGAACTAGCAAATTGCAGTGGCAATGAATTGGCCACATCGATCATAGAACCGATAACCGCAGGGGAAGAAATATTCTCGAGCGGCGACCACTAACTAGACATCGCAACGTGGGATGGTCTTTCATTTCATGGACTGATGACCTGGTCGGGGTCACAGGCCACCGTGGGTTACAGGTAGCCCAGGGTCTTACCTCTTAAGAATATAGAAGTAATGTTTATGTCCAACAGCGGGCTTTCTGTGGCTGAAGGAAAATTCTCTTTTTAAAAGTTATAAGAACCGATTGGTCTTGTATGAAATCCGTTTGTCCATTCTCGGAAATTATTCATGCCAGTTTTGCGCTCATTTCACATTACCTTACGATTCGGTCCTAAAACGCTGAAGTCGCTGCGTAGGCGCTTTTGCCGTAAACGGTGAGCTTTATTATTAAAAGCACACGAACGAACGAGCTTCGCACGGCGTCTTTCCAGTTTGCAGTATGCATGTGATTACGCCCCGCGGAGATATTTGCTTATATTCATCTTCAGTATATAATAGATACTTTGATACATAACATATGCTACATAATATGAAAAATTTAATCAAAATCGTTCGAGATTTTTTAAAAAAATAATTCATGTATAGGAATTGCTCGTTTAATGCTATTAGGTAGATTGGATGTGTAGACAAACATTACATAAATATTTCGCAATCCTCACTCCATTTCATACGTAAATGCAATGGGTTATAATGAAATTCAAGAATATATGTCGATCAACGTTTTATCAATTTTAAATAATAAAATAATTAAATAATCAATTGAATTTTTTGTACGATGTAGTCTTCCATTTTCGTTTTACTGTTATTATGTCTAACTTACAATACTAAATAAATGGCAATCATCAAAGTTATCGGTTTATTCATGTCTTATGTGCGATGGCATTGACTATGAATTACCCTTAACTAGAGCTTCAGACAAAAGACTTACAACATTTGAAGTCAAGGCAATTTCCAAACTGTATTCGGAATTACTCAAAGCATGTACAGAGAGTATCTTTAAGTTTTTAGATACACTCAACACATCTTTTTGATTATTGCCATAAAGACATCATTTAATGTCTCGTTAATTCAATGCGCCGTCAACACGTAATAAATTGACTTAACAACTGGTACATTAGTGCATAAGTAAAAATGTCAATTTCGAACACCTAATAACGCCCAAGTCTAAAGCACTAAATTGACGTTTCCGCTATAATGTAAGAGTAGGTATAGTTCTTATCTATAGCGTCAGGAAGGAGTGAACATCGCGCGTTTGCGTGCGCAATGACAGTATTTCTGGGGGAGCGGACTAGTTTGATTGGGTTTTCCGCCGCCACACCTGCGCAAAGACTCGCCGCCAACTTCAGCCGGGTGTCTTTAACTCCGCCGTCCGCTGTATTACGTAATTGGAATTGCCCATTAAATAATTAGACTGTATATAACAGACGGGCGCCGGCCTCGCGCCCGACTTTGGAAACGGTTGTGAGGAGTCTTCAGAAGGCTTTTAACTGTATTGAATTCTAATGTGACTGGCATTATGATTATCTCGGTAAGACATACGGGAGTTTCTCCGAACGTCGAAAATTAATTTTCATGCATATTTTGTGTGCTAACTAAAGGATGTTTCCATCAGTCCATATACGTTATAAAACACAACGTCTCTCTATATGTCTGTTCGTTTGAGCATTTATAGCACGAGATTTGGATCTGATTTGGTTTTGGATTCATCCGATTTGGATCATTCTTATTTTAGTATGCAAATACATTGTCGGGTTAGGTTACAGTATATTTTTAGTTACAATGAGTAACCTAAGGTACTAACTTTAGTGCATGATATTGAAAGAAAATTGCGACCCTGCGCGAACGCATTGCGCAACGGTGGGAATGCACAGCACTTTATGTTTATGTGCGTACGCGCATGTGTGTGTGTGTGTGTGTGTGTGTGTGTGTGTGTGTGTGTGTGTGTGTGTGTATGAATGCTAAGACTAGGTTTCGCCCCCCTGCTCTGCCCACGTGAACTTCCATTATATAAATTCATATATTATGTTCTCACTTTCAATTATTTCTTTATATTTCGAAATGAATACTCTATATAATGAATGAAAATGGACAGAAGGATCGTCATCGGATTGGAAGGATCGGAATTGCGATCATGATAGAAAAGAAACATCGAAATAAAAGTTGAAAAATCAATTCAATGTTCTCGTAAACAAAGCTACGAACAAAAGTTAGTTTATTACTGTACCTATTACTTGAAGCTATTGTCGCATTGCATAGTATTTGTTTCCTATGAATTAAAGGAACAAAATTTTTGATATATTATGACACACAATATCGGGACGGTATCGAATATTGTAAATATTAATATAAATATATAATTTGTAACTAAGGAACAGTGTGCTTATTTCTTCATTTAAGAGACTTCTTATCAAATGCCAAACTTCATCCTAATCACTTTACGGCCCAAGTATTCAAGATTAGAGAGAATGCACACTAATTAAGTTCATGTCGAATTGTTTAATTACAATCTTGAGACTATGACTGTGTTTGAAACGATATATACATATGAAAGTATTGGAATTTCACAGCTTAAGCATCGCATCGTGCGTGAATGGCGCAACCCTTTATCGAAAAAAAAATCAACCAATACGATGTAAAATCTATGAATTTTGCAAGACGTAAGAACGATGAAACGCATGAACAAATGTTTCAATTGATGAAGTAAGATAAATTTAACGAGCACTCAGACGCGAGGATAACACAAGGCGTATGAATGAGGACAACAAATTGCACAAATTGTTCACACCTACTAACGGCCGACAGCTTCCCTCAGGAAATTGCGCTTTGCTGAATTACGCGCCTAAATTGTATTTACAGTCTTTACCCCTCTAAGTTTTATAGTAGGTATAATGCTGTTATTATGTAAAACACGTGTAAATAGAGACTCGATGTGGAACTTATCATACAGTGGTAGTCATGGTACATAAAAACAGCTTGATTTGCCAGAAATATTTTGAGGTTTGGCAGAAAATTCCTCTTTTGTTTCAAATTGAACCGATTGAATTGTATCGAACGTTAAATGAAGACAATGTTTTCTTAAATAATTGTTTATAATTATTTTATACATATATAATTAAAATATTATTGATTATATACAAAAACTAATGTTTTAAGAATTAGTATTATTAGAATACATTGAATGCTCTCCCTATATGTAATATATATTAAATCTCTTTATGTGTAAAAGTTAGTGTAAAACGCAAATGAATGAATTAGTGCTTTATAAAGCTATAACTGAATTTCAACTTTAAAAACTATTTTTTTTTCCTACTGAATTTGACACCTGAAGAACGTCATATTAGGTGTGCAGCCCGTGTTTTAAAACGTAAATATTCCATAAAGGTCAATTTCGAACATGCAACTGAAGCAAATTGTATTATTGATGGGAGTTACTTAAAAAACAAACAGAGGGCAGTACTGATATAAACCATTTTTTTAGAGATGAGATGAAATTGAAAGGTTTAGACCACAGAACATAAGGAGAGCTTTCTGTTTTGTGGTTTAGGGTGATCATTGTGCCGTGATTGAAGAAGTCGTGTAGTAGATCCATGCTGTTGCCAACTTGAAAAGAAGACGGCACGAAAAGAAGGCGGTACGACCAGCGAGAGAGCAACACTCTCACAAAGCAGCAAGCAACAGCTTCTGATGATGCCTTTCGTCAAGTGAGTCAGAGTTCCAGTTGCTTACTCCTCCATCAAATATTCTATCCCTTCCTAAAACGCCGACCACGCACTAATGATTCTTCTGAAATTGCGAGTTGACCTGAACAACGGTTATCATCTATTGCCTAATGCATGCTTCTTTTGCTCTTTTAAATGGCATAAAAATAACAACGTACTGCACCAAAATAATAACTGCATAATACAATAACTGCATATTCGTAGTCACAGATGATCAAGCAATCTAACGAAGCAATTTTGTTAAGTATTATTTAAATCCTTATTAAATATCTATTTTCTGTGTCCTAAACACAAATATATATATATATATATATACATATGTCTATATTATTTCTATAATAACTGTCCCCGGTACGTTATTATTAATAGTAGAGGAGCCCAAGAGAGATATGGAGATATGGAGAGTCACTCGAGCACGGCAGATTAATATAAGGGGATACCTTGTACCCCGTAGAGTACTTCCATATGTGAGCCCTTTGTGTTGAGGGTTTGCACAGAGTAGCCCATCAGAATAGCAAAGAAAATCTATCATCAGAAATACTCAAGCGCATCGGATTAACATAAGGTGGGTTAGTTACTACCTGAACAGTAAGCGTTTCTGACGATTGTGTAATCTGTAATGTGCGAATCTGATGATATGAATGTAAGGTAAGAGGGTGGGAGGGTTAGAAACTTCTAAAAAAAGTCATCTTGAAAGCGGTTAATTTTTTTAATTTATTTGAAAATAATGTAAGGATAGCGGAAAAGATATAATTAAACGATTTTCACAAGCCGGAATAACAAGAAATGTCTATAAAGTAATTGTAAACAGGTAGCACAAAACATGTATTCCCCAGTCTGCGCCTCTATTTCTCTTTAATTTTTCCCTATTCTATATTATCTTGCACCGTCCCCACGCTGCTTCTCGTCGACGTGACGCCATAACAGCTGCTCACAGTACAACGCGTCATTATAGCAATGTACATATATACAACGTTTTGGCTTAATTATATTAAAAAAAAATTCAATAGAATTTAATATCTGTCACAAAGATGAGTGATACGAAGTGGGTTTTTTGCGAATGAAATACATATCAAAAAGTTATCCGATTTTCATCAGAAGTATTAAAAAAATTTGGTACAACTTTGGACTATCGTCGCAGTAAACCGGTTGACTAGTCTCGACGAACCGAAATGAAAGCCGTATCGTGAGTCTAAATCGGTTGACTGATTTCTGAAATACTTATCTCGAAGTTATAACGAAATTTCATAAAAAAAAAATTCTAACGTCATATTTAACAACTCTTCTAAATAATAGTCGGATTTCGGGTTAACACGGCTGGGACACCAAGTCGAACCATTTATCTATTTAGTAATCTGACACGCTCGAATATTTCGATATGGCTACATTTTTTTTGCATTTCCAAAAATTCGCTGCGAGCTCGCGTCACTACCGAATCGTCAGCGTTACGGGAGCATTTTTAGGGTTCACTAAACATCCCCTCTGAATATCTGACGGGCTGGAATATATGTGTTTTTTTTCATTTTCCACTCTTGCGTATGGCCACCAGCACCATGCAAACTAGTATACTCGTATTATCATACATTTGTTATCAGATACATGTTGGATCACCTAATTATCAATATCTGACACGCTAGAGTATTTCCATATGATTGTTTTTTTTTAATTTTTGTAATCCCCCCCACCGCCGAACTGAAAAACATTTCAGAATCTTTTATTCTTCCTAACGTTTAACCTTCAAAATCCCGAAGCCTCCGCAACGCTCGAGTATATTCCTATCATGGGCTCTCCTATTCTATAGGTTAACTTTAATAGTAATATCCTTGAATAACCGTTAATTCTACATATCTATACGGTGTGGCGAACGGCTGGTGCAAACGAATTCTGCTCCAACAAAACTGAAGAATTTGATGGAGTAAAGAATTTTTCATATATCCATTTCCTTCAACCTCGTTCCTCGATGCTTTATTATAGATTACGTTGTGTCTAAAGGAAGACGAATTTTGCGGATGACATAATTGAAATATTTATAAAGTCTAAAGCTACATATCAAAACCCTTCGACCACAAGTGACAAAGCGGTGACAGCCCAGTGGTGAGCACGCCCTTTTGCGGCGAGGCCGGTCGAGTTCGACTCTTAATGGTCACTCCCGCTGAGTGTTTTCAATCAATGTGCATATTTAACTTAGCGATCAGCAGTTGTTAACGGCCACATGGCTATAAAACTCACATAATATCTAAATCTTAAAATTTTAAGACATTTTTTAGATAGGGTTGGTCCATTGGTATAAATCTGGTTGTAAAAATACAAATCAAAACAGTGTTAACTACTAAAGATATAAGTAGAATTCCAATATGATTATACATATTTCTTACATTCTAATATATATATATAGCATCTTCGAACAGCATCCTGCCTACGAGTGGGTGTGCTGCGATTAAAAAGGGAAATGATCTATTATGGACACTTAACCTACATATATATACGCAATTCATAAGCGCGAGAGTGGCACGGAAGGTGATGTCAGTCTACAATCTACCTACGCAGTAATGGCGATCTCTCTATACTCCGCCAGCACGCAATGATAAAGACCTTATTTTTCCCTACACATAAAAAACGACATCTAACTATGTATTTATTAACTTATGCGCCAAAAATTCGCATTAATTAAACCAATAAATTCTTTAACTAATGTGCATAAAGTATCTTATTTATGATAATTCTATAAGACGAAGTCTCGCTCGTCATTAGAAATAAAATTGAATTGCATGACGGAGAAAAAAACGATATTAAAATATTTTTTTTGGTTAAAACAAACAAAGTTTAGTACCCCACGACTTGATCGCTAAATATTTTTCTAATTTATTTATAAGTGAATTAAAACACGGATGTTTATTCGTTTTAATATTACAAGGAAGAAATTTTTAGAAGTTTATAAAAAAATCAGCATCTCGTAGAAGATTAACCAGAACCTTCGAGGGCATGTGGAATATAATGCGCAATTCAGAGCCTGGACTAACGACGTTTATATCATTACCCGCACACTATAATTTATAGCTGCACGAACGGCTAAGATTTCCAAAATATATAATATACATATTAATTTCTGATTCAATGGCGCACGTACTTGTTGAGAGACAGGATTGACGCAAGCGCATTTCTTTTACGATTTTAAGATGTCTCTCTGACTTTACACACAGTGAAAACAATGGTCATAACTCGAACCGACTTAGGCCAGTAACTTGGAAAAGCGTCGCACGTCTGATACTTCATTATCCATTTAAGTGCTCTGTGTAGGGTAATTTCAATGCACTTCTTTAGTTAAAACTTATTTACAGCAATATACTAATACATACGTTGGTGATAGATTTCATTACCATCTTCTAGTTTCTTTAACAAGCCACTAGAATCATCAGTGGCCTCTACAACCATTGTTTACTGCAGATCATTAGTGCACTTGTTTGTGTTTCTTCCTTCTTCTCTTCATTAGAAGCAAACTCCATCCAAAAACACCCTAATTATGTCAATATAGTTTTGTCCCTACGAAGCGATAAACATAAGATTTCATTTTTCTAGCGCGACCCTACTATATGTATTTCTAATTAAAAAGTGCATACTAAATTCCTAAAGTGCCCTAAACAATCACATCATAACCTATATTTTATTAATGTCAATAAAATATTGCAATAATGTCGAAAGGAATTTATTGATGACATATTTCAAGCGTAATTTAATTACCTACGAAATAAAAATATTTTTGATTTGGTTTGACTTGATTTGATTTACAACACATATTGACGGTGTCAACACTGTTAGTAGCTCAGTGTTAATGGCATCATAATAACACGTACTTGACAACACGAACATTTTGTTAGTGTACGATTCAACGGAACAAGGAAAATAAGTGTTGCCAGAATGTAAATCACCGTAAACGCGCACGTCGCGAGCACCCGAATGATCGCGTGACTGGACGAAAGTAATGGGCGCTGGCGCACGCGCTCCCTCCGGAGTCCTATAGGGCGAAGCCGAACCAGATAACAAAATGTCCAAATTATTGCCAGATTATCTGAAGAAAATGTCATTAAGCGCAGGCGCAATTATGAAGGGTACCCGCTTGATTTATAAACAAGAACGAATGCACAGTACAAAATACATTTTTTAATATGAAACATCTATACGCGCTTTGGATTGGGGTAAAACCAAGACGTCTCTAAATTCGAGAGACGCTGGTTTTGGCCTACGTCGTATGCGTCTGATCGTATATTACCGCCTGTGATGAAGCTTTTTATGACAATAAAGAGTAATACAATATACAATATTTTATATATTGTATATAGAAATCTATACATATTAAATAAAATCTATATATGATATGTTATATAAAATAATACAGTACACAACAGTTTTGATGTTTCACATCTACCGGGTGTCCCCTGACGCACTCATTATTTTAAATCTTTTACTAACGATGGCTAGCTAGTTACCCGCGCGCTTTCGGTTTCTGCTGGTCCGCACCACTGAGAATTTTTCGAAATCATGTCTGACTTTAAATATGTATCATCTAGCAATCGCTAAACAAAAAAGAAATATTGGCTATAGACTTACATGCCGGAGAAAATGAATCATAACCTTCGAGAACAGCTGAAGTTTCCAACATTATTCCAGCAAGCATCGAGTCACCAACGGGTCCATGGCTTAATAACTTCCTCCTAAAAGAGACTAGTACAGGAGATTAACAGTGGGACATTACATGAATTGTACAGTATAAAATGTTTTGTGCATTTTTTATAGCAAATCAAGGGACTAACGAGCATACGAGTCACAAAACAGCACCGGTCAACGCCGGAACATGGTCACCTGCAATCCCAGAGGAGTCACCAGTATATTTGCCCGCCTCATGGATAGGAATAAGATAGCTGGGGAAGGAGGAGTCGATTGATGGAGGGATGAAGATAATGAGTGTGCAAAGGGAGTCATGAAAGGGAAGTGGGCCACTGGATTTCTCACTCACTAGACGAAATGCAATAGCGAAAGCCGTTACTTCGCGTCTGTATTCTATGAGAGTGTGGTATTTCACCAATCAAGCAGGCCTATAGTCTGGTATAAAATTATATATGTATGAGTATGTATAATTATTCACGATAACAAGTAGGTAAAACTATTTCTTTTTCTATGAACTATCTTCTTCCAGAAAAGTCATAAAAGACTCATAAAAACAGCACAACATTTACTTGAGAAAAACTTCAAAATAAATACATACAATGGTACACGAACATTCCAGAGTAAACCTTTCGCAAAACATGACATCCCATTACGAACTTTATTAGCCACATCGACAAACTTTGAAAATTTAGCCTCTCAAAGGGAATTACTAACGACCTAAATATTTTAAGATTATAAAACCATTTTCAGTCGTTAGACAGGAAAGATACTATGGTCTTCCATGGTTTCCCTCGTGTAATTGTAAGCTTCATCATTTATTGCATTGCACTACATTTTGCGTTTACGTTTACTTAGTGTCTAATTGATGGTGTATTTTCGAATATGATGGAAAAACTGCGCGTGCAGTACCATACATGTGATACTAGTGGAACTTCTTAAATTTAGAAACGTCTTTGTTGTTAACATTTAAATGGTTTAAATTTACGTACATAATAATTATTCATAGATATGGGCCTCTTGGATAACGCTAGTGGCGCGGCGTTGTGGCAGACTTAGGCAACTCGTGGGCGTTTCGCGTGCGATCAGCTGTACGGTTTACGTTATTGGAAACGTTGAATGCGTGAAAAGTGCTCTCAAAAAGAAAAAATGGGTGGTACGAGGTACTGTTGTGTTGTGGGTGCAAAATTCCCAATCTCGGAATCGTGAATTAACTTTTATTCGTTTCCGAAACGAAGTTGGGAAGTTGAAAAAGAAATAAGTGGATAAAAGCTGTCAGAAGAATGTGAGTAAATATAATTATGACGATTTGATACTAGGAACGTATCGAAAAATGCAAACTCCAAATTTTCTGTTCGCCTGTTGTATGTTATATTTATTTTAGTACATCTGATAACAAGACGTGGCAACCGAATAAGAACACTGAATCTGCAGTGCTCATTTTGTTGGAGGCAAGCAGTCCAACGTCGAAAACAGCCCCGCGTATGTGCCGACAATTTTCCTCCGCGTATAAAAAAGCGGAAACACAACTGGCCTTAGCTAGACACGAGCGGCTTCTGAAAAGGAAAGAAAAATGAGCACCTCCACAGCTTCAAAACCGCAAGACAATGAAAATATCGTGAGTGACATTGAAATGGGTAAGATCGAAAATTGAAAAAATATTTTGAAGTAACTGTAAATGTTAGGCGCCTTTCAAGTTTCGGAAATGTACAATTGTTTTATACTGCGTTATTTTAAATGGATATTCAATGATTTCGTCTAATTACAGGATTAAATGAAACTCCGAAGGAAGCTGGCAAGACGAGCATTGGTTGTCAAACTGATGCGTGGACAACGGAGGAGAGAGTGCAGAAGGGAATACTTTCTGGAGTTGGAACAACGAAAAAATGAAGCTTCCACGCAGACAAATATTTACATTGGGAAGCCAAATAAAACGAGCGAATCATAGTTAAGGAGCTGAAAACCGTTGCCAACAAGTCATGTGGTCCTGACGATATTTTCCATTACGGTTTCTCAGGATTCTCTGATATTGGATCAAACAAAACTATGTTGCAGTTAGGCGGGTTTCACTAATTTTTTCAATGCATTGCTCAATTTGATTAGCGTCAAAACAGATGGTCAACCAGCTTACTACCGCGTATTAAATAAACAAAATAGATTATTACTTTTTGATGAAAATGAAATTGGGTATTTCTTTCTCTGGTCTAGCTTGCTTTTTCAAGATACACGAATCAACTGCTTCTCAAATCTTCTTCGAAATCTTGACAACGTTGACTGAAAAGACAAAACTTGGATTTTGGCCATCAAGGAAAGTATTAAAAGAAATTTACCCGTCGGTTTTAAAAAATATCCGAATTGCAGATGCATAATCGATTGCACGGAAATATTTACTGAAACCCCCCCTACTGTAGAACAACGCGTTCTCATGTACTCCAACTACAAGTCACGGTTTACAGTCAAATATTTGATCGTTATTACGCCCGATGGTTTCGTTTGTAAACTATCAAAAGGGTATGGCGGAAGAGCTACAGATAGTTTCATAACGAATGACTGTGGACTTTTATCGTGCATAGAACCAGGGGATACGGTTTTAGCTGACAAAGGTTTCCTCAGATAAAATCGGAACTGCTCAAACGCAATGCCCTCTTGGTGATACCTCCGTTCGCGTTCGACCCACAATTTACAAACTCCGAAATAGATGAAACGTATAAAATCGCTTCAGTCCGAATACATGTCGAACGTGCTATTCAACGGATAAAACTCTGCAATATTTTAAAATTCATTCCTATTACACTTTTACCGCATATTGATGCAATTATGCACATGTGCTGTGTTATTGCCAATAGCAACCACCATTAAAAATTCTGAAGCGTCCAATTAAGAAACTAAAATTTCCAGGAATTTTGAGGAGAGAGCGGCTGTAAAGAAGGGAAGGACTCCGTACGTGTAAAAAATGTTTATAAATAAAAATACTGAAGCAGATACAAGTAGTTCTATTCAATGCCTAGAATAGTAATGGAAGATAATGTTGAAAATAGAACCATTCAATTTTGGGAATCAACTCTTCCAAAAAATGTTCATCCCTTTCAACTATGAGCTCTACGTTATCGCGACTTGAGTAAACGAAGAAATGACACTTATTAACGTTGAGTATGTACATTGACACCTGAATTTGTGTGTAATATTTGTCGCTTTTTTTCAAATAAATGTCATTATTTTCGTCTATTTTCAAATACGGGACATTCGAAACTTTATCGTCACGGTTCACGATTTGCTGATTCTTACAGCTAAAGGCATTTTATTTCCAATAAAGATGATTCGCTTAAAATTATTCCGTCGGGGCTCGTGGCCATAAACGGTTGGGTCATATTTATAATCAATCCAACTGAAGTTACTTTCAGACCAGATTGTTCTTCGAAAGACTTCCTTGCATTCGACTCGGTTTCAAGACCATACTTCATAGCCTCTGTCATCTTGCCATCAAATTTATTCTTTTAAATTGTGATGCCAAAGATTCGAATGCGTCTCGCCTTGTTTTATGCGATGAGCCTTGCTAGAGCATGTAACTCGTTTTGCTCTTTCTTCAAACCATTCGAAGCAATCGGATTGACTTTCCGAAAGTACGCTGATGCTCAAACACTCACTCCTGTCTGCTACAATCTTTTCTTCGTATTTCGATTGCAGCTCAGGAGGACACGTGTATTTTCGAAGTCGCATTTTAAATCATCGACTGACAAAACTTCATAGCAGCTGTAATCTCGCCTTGACTCTTGCAAGCGGTAAATTTGGTCCATAATTATATACGCTTCTTCTTTCCTTTTTCTCTTCTTCTCTTAGCGGTTCAATATCTTTCTCCGATTGTATGTACTGGCCGAACAACGAACCTTCTGTGCAATACGGTACATTTTGGACGTCGTTGAATGTATACGTTGCATTACAATCAATCAGATGTTCCTGACCTGGGAACATTTGAGCGATAGTGCAACCTTTTTATATTTTTCCACTTGACTTTCGAGGCTGATTCCAACATTGCGGTTGATCGGTTTTCGATTGCGTACATTCATTATTGATAAAATGCAGACCGCTGCTACATGTTTGCAACCTCGAACCGATAAACCCGCCTTGCAAGTGCATTCTGTCCTTCGTACCGTACGATCTAGGTTCACCTGAAAAGCATTCAGTTCCTATAGGAAAGAAAACGGGAAGAGCGGGAAAAGGCACACAAAAATTCACACTAACGTGTATGTACAAACAGCAATTGCTAAGCAAAATATGCAGTATTCAAAATTCATTATTCTGTTGACCGTATTCCATGTTTTTAGTAATTCACGCACCAAAACCAGCGCAAAAAATCGAAAACAACATGCAGAATGTTAATCGTGATTAATTATAAATCTTGCATTTTTAGAGTTTTACGTGCAAGTTATTTTTATTTAATTGTTTTAGTATATATAATATATTGTGGATGCAAAACGATAAAATAATAAATAAGTAAATAAATGAAATTATTATCGGTTCCACATTTCCGAACAATACTTATTCCTTCAGTATATATTTCTTTGATAAAGAAATATATCTTCATTTTCCATTTCTAAATTGCATGGATGGTTGAAAAGTTGCTGAAAATATATTTGTTTAGATTATTACTCAACTATGAATTCATTTTATAATTAATACATACCTCCACTTTCACGTCGTACGGTCGATTATTCACTCTGGTCTGTGGTGTTACTTTTCCATGGATGAATCCTCCTCCACTATCACGGATTTCGACAACCTCCTGAACGTGATGGCTTTGGAAAAGTTTATGCCCTATATTTTTTTTAATAAATTGAACATCCAGTTATAAGTAATACGATAATCTATCTTATAATGAAATGAATACGTGGTAAAAATTACATATACAGCGATTTGAAAGAATATTTCATGTTTCGTGTAATTACTTACCTTTCGACACAGATTTTCCGCGAAAAAAGTCTGCATAGATATTCTGAAATCCACACTTAATAATAGTTTGGCTCATAATATCGATTCTTCTGTTACAATATAAATAAACATCCAAAACGTGCAGTAACGTTTATGCGAATCATATGGTCACGTCTATGAGAAAAACGACCTCGAGTTGCCGCGGTTAACCGACCGATGGCGTTGCCGTAGCTCCGCCATGATATCCAAGAGGCGTATAAATCAAAGAACCTCCAAAGCACAGATACAAAAAAACGTGAGTAATCACAAAACACAATGATAAATATTAATTATACAACGTGTGATACCTCAGCTGTTGATATATAGCGTCTGACGCATACATCAACCGGCGCATGCGCCACATTCTCTTATTCTATCTCTTTGTATCGTTGTGTTTTGCTCGTTTTCGCTTCACTTCCGTGGCGTCAGAATGAATAAATTTGTTTCTCCTTTCTACGTCACATCTTTCTACGCGCTTATTTAACGAAATGTGTCTAATTATGATGCGTCCTTGAAATCTCACTCTCAAACCCCATTCAATTATCGATTATTGAATCGCCCCTTAATAAGTTTGACTTTAAAAAAAAAGGCAAAATCATACCCTTATTGTTCAAAGGTTATGAATAGAATTAAAGGATGTACCTATATCAACTCATACGAGATCTTCTAGATCCGTGGTATGCAGAGTTCAACCCTTAGTCCATTACTGTTTTTATTATATATGACTTACTTAAATATCTTCATGAAATAATATTGTTTGCAGATGATACTTCATTGTTATCCGAAATCAAGAAACAACAATTTGTCTATGACAATGTGAACATTATTATTAACATCTTCAAAGTTAAGAAAAATGATTTAACAACGTACATTAACATGCAGCGTGCAATTCACCGCTTTGGGTTGCATGCTGCATGTTAATGCATGTTGCAGGCAAGCGTCTAATTATGGATTTTCTCGAATTAACACTCGACACAATAGAATATTCAATAAATGATGTAACTATTGCAAATAACATACTTTATAAAAAAAAGAGGCGTCGTGGGACACCCGACTGGAATGAAGTTCCTTTCGTTTTATATTGTTATAACAAATAACAGGAACAGTGAAATAAATTAACAACTTTTAAGAGTAATTAACGAGAAATAAAAAAAACATCTTGATAAAATAATAATTTACTTAAAATTAGATATAATATTTTATATAGACACGAAATGATGCAATAAACAGCAACATCGGATTTCTTTAATTAAAGACTTTGTTAAGTTCATCAAGCTGCATAATAATGTAATTCTTGAAATCGATAATAGATATCAACTTTTATGAGTATAAAATGAGTTTATTAAAGGTTATAAATTGAAATCTCCAACCCGAGAACCGAATAAATCTCTAAAAATAATCATAACGAAATTATCCCAATGACATTTACCAAAATGTTGAAAACGTGCCTTACCTCGCGCAGCTGCCGCCACAGTTGCTTAATTGGCGAGCGTCTGTTAGAGAGAGAGAGAGAATTACTGAGAATAGACTGGAGGGGAGACAACGCTTTTTCCTTACGTGACAATTTCTACCAACTGATACCTCCCAGAAGCCGCGTTAAGGAACTTCGTCACAATAAACAGGGGACGAAGGCGACGAAAAAGTGTGGACATCTCAATTCAGAATGTAAAACGTGGGTGCGATATATATTTAAATACAAAACGAAGTATAAAATTATATTCACACTACTTTGTTTCAAAGCAAAATCCTAGATAACAGGCTACAATGGAGTCCTCATTTCAATGGATTGTCCTAAGGCTAAGCTTTGCTGTATATGATACACTTAAAAGATATGAAATGCCGGTATATCGCATATCGAAACCATGAGCTGCCCTCACATATTCTCATACGTTTTTTATGAGAGAAAACATCCTTGAGAACAACTGGCACATTCATAAAACACAATAAAGTATTTCAAGTGTCATATTAATTTCAGAAATAAAAATATTTTTTATATTGAAAATAGGAAGTAAATAAACAGCATGCTCTACGGTGACACGCGCCCACCTTCATAAATCACATCAGTTAATTGTATTTGTGAAAGTATTCACCCGGGCCCATAGTACATCACACCCTCCAATGGGTGTGTGTCAGTTGAGACCGAACGTCGAACTAAACTGTTATATAGACCAGTTGCTTTACTTATCGCCGTACTTATGTTTGTCGATATTATTATTGCGGCACGACGCTACGTGGTCCCGAAATATTGATAAGTTCACAAAAGTTTCTATATATTTTTGTATTGGAAATAACGGATTTTTAAAGGGCACGAAAATAACTCGCATCATGACGACAAGCATTTTTTTAATGATCAGCATAATGTATTGAGTATAATCACGTAAAAGAATTTGAATGTCTAACTAATTTTGGAGTCTGTACGTCATTGTAGCGCGCTCTATTAGAAACTCCACTATAAACGCACGTGTGTCTTTGCTGTCATGATGTCTACGACGGGTTCATTACCAATCCAGTTGTCCTTTTACTAAGATTAATTTTCAATTTAACGATATACTCATATATATAGTTACGTAAAAAAATAATATTTTTTTACGTAACTATATATATGAGTATATCGTTTGAGTAATTAGTTTGGGTACGAACCGCTTTAGTTTTGTCTCGAGCAATCTCAGGCAGGCAAGACATAAGGTGTGTGACATAAACCACTTTCAAATAAGTACGAATGTATTAACTTAATATGTAAAGATTTAGACTATTAAAACGACGAGATGAACTTGAAACTTAAACCAAACCTGACTAGAAAATCTGATAGTATAAGCACGCTCAATTTAAGCATGTCAGCACACACGACGATACAAACCAAGAAGTGATCACAACAGACGCCGTGGCAGAGCAGTACACCCGATTTCAGTGCGAACATGGACTACGATGCAGACCAGAAAGCACTGAGGTCGGAGGCCTGGAGGCAGTGAGACGATACAGGCGATGGTGACAGCTTCGATCCAAGCCAGCAAAGACAATCGACTTGTTGTTGGCCACCAGCTATCGTCTCGGTGCACAATACGGCATGAGAGACTTTCAAAAGTACAATGGTGGAATTTCACCAGCAACCTGCTCCAATGGCTTATTTGCTTTTTGCTAATTATTACAAGGATTAGTTTTCTACTATTGTGTGTTAACCTTATCATCAATGTGGTGTACATTGATAGTAAGCTCAACACGCAACACGCGACGAAGCGTCCCACCAGTCGCATCGTCGTACGTTATCGAGGCAGAGATGGGATCAGATCCTCAGGCGGTAATCTACTAAGTTAACAATCAAAATGTTCCGATAGCATTTCTTAACGGCTTAAGTAAATTCATTGTACCACTTGACGTTACTTACGAAGTAAAAAATCATGGAACCGATTGACAAGTCTCAGGATAATCCTTCGAGGGGGCCGACATTGCACAAAACCGGATATATTGAAATTCTTTCGCGTCGTGCGGAATAGAGGAAGAAATTTCATCAGGCGAAAGAGTCTCGCATGCATGTGTGACGTGACATCAAGTTTCAAAAGAAATTTGCAACGTGATAAAGCTCTACACCTTTGTGCGCGCGCAACACAAAATAGAACCTTTTTCCCGTCGAGCTCGCAGCCACGTCATGTACAGCACTGCTCGACGATAATTTTAATGGATACGAAGTTGCGAATTCAACTGTGTATTTCGCCCGAAATTCGCCAAATGAGAGATCCGCTAAGTCATAACTTCCCTCTCGCCGTTATTATGTTCGAGATTAGAGCCTGCGAAATTAGGATTTCGCAAAGTGTGGGCCGGCAACATAATAACTCGAAAGTCCTAGGACTCACATTTCAAACGAATCGCTTTTATCGTTAGAGAACAGTTGGCGAGTGCAATTTTCGCGAAAATGTTTAAAGTTACTGAAGCAAAATGAAGATTTCGATTGTAGAATTGAACATTTATTTCTTTATGGATTGCCAACAATTACAACGTTATAGGTACTTACAATTTACTACACCAACAAGTACGAAAATAATAAAACGCAATCACAATATGTATTTTTTTTAACATTGCGATATGATTGGAAATTGAGAAAACAATAGAATAAAATGTTTTATAATAACTAGTTAAAATACATTTATTCACGACTTTTCCTTCGATAATTAGTAAAGATTTATGAAACTTATGCAAACTTTGAATATCTCTTTATATAGAGACGAGACTAGAGTACTTTCCAAAGTTATTTCTACGAAATGTACTCGTAGCTTATCGTGAAGAAGCACACCGCCTGCAGAACATTCTGTTCGGCGAGATAATATTAAACTTAACAGGAAGATTAAAAGCGATATACGTTGTGTTGTTTATCATATTAAATACAAACAGGCCAAGTAGGAGGCGAATTGGAGCACCGAGGGTTCCGTAATATAAAGTCTATATGTTAAGTATTTATTAAAGAGAAATTATTTTTCTTTCTCTCAATTGGGAATCCTTAGCACTAGGTCGCAACTTATTTCGACAATTTTTATTGTTTACTTTTCTAATTTAGAATATTGACTATAATGACTCTATATACGACACTTGTACATATTACCGTTTTCACGATAAAGCAAAAATATACATAAAAAAAACGTATAGTAAACAAGTTTTTTTGTACGAGGACCCCCTTAAATTTTTAATTTCGTATTTTTTTATTATTTATTAGCACATATGCCGTAATAAAACATATTCTGTGAAAATTCCAGCTGGGTACTTATTACATTTCAAATGATACAGACTTTTAAGGTAACACAGTTGGTAGAACGGCGTAATCTTAGTGGTAAACATTAGCACGGAACCCTAAAAAGAACTTTATTAAATGTGTTTCTGTTTTCATTCATTCGCTGGTCTGAGACGATACGCGTACTTCAAAAAAGTAATTTTGCATTTCCCTTTCTAGTAGATAATTATTGTTTTTTTATACTCATAAAAATATAAATAGAAAACATATGTCGTCATCCAACAACATCACAAGATTGGACAACAAACCTCAGAATAAATCAAGGAATTTAGGAGCATTAAACAAACAAGCTCATTAATTCTCTGGGTCTTCTGATCATTGGTAATTCTTAAACATCATGGAGTATGTCTAATGCTGTATATAGTCAATGATACACATCACGCAATATAATGTAGCACAAGCAATCACAACTTCACATTTAGTTATTGGTGAACAACAGGATTGTGCGCTAGCGTGAACAACAAAATTTAACACTTTTGAACACTTCACCTACATTTTACTATCGGCGATGTCTAAATTCAGACAGGAAAGGTGTATGACGCCAAATGTATTTTTTCGCCATACACCTTTCGTCAAACACCAAATTTGAAAACAACTTGTCCTTAGCGCCAAATAAAGTCAAGCCAGAACCTTATCTTCTTAAATTGTCACATTGTACATACTTTATTTGTTCGTTACATTCGCTGCTATTCATTATTTACTCACCTTTTTTTTTATACCATTTTATCCATATCAACCTTCTCTCTGCGTCAAGAGTTCAATCTTTTTATAAACGACATAAACGAACTGATCCGTCACAAAAAGAACGAGAAAGGCGAATACAAAAAAATGGCTCAGAAGAAAAACAGAACGGGTCGAAAATCAACCGCCTATTGGAATGGAAATATGGAGTGACGATGATGATCGAAAATGCAGTTTAACTAGGAGTGTTCAAAAATAAAAAGGTTAACACATGCCTGCTACATGCATTAACATGCAGCATGCAACCCACCGCGGACCCTCGAATCTGCCTCCACTACTAAAATCTATCCAAATTATCGAATATTGATTCCAGAGGATTGACAGATATCGAACACCTAAGCAAGTGTTATTTATTTTTATAATTATATTCAATAATTTGGATAGAGATTCGTAGTGGAGAAGCAGATTCGAGGGTCCGCGGTGGGTTGCATGCTGCATGTTAATACATGTAGCAGGCAAGCGTCCACTATGGATTTCCGCGAATTAACACCTCACACAATACAATATTTAAAAAGGTTGAAACTTGCTTCAGAACACAACGAATAAGAGTTTTTTGTATAGAAGAACTAAAATGTCCATACGCTCCTTGTTGTATATAACGGTTTGGTCGTTAGTTAGTCGAAAATTGCGTGCAGTAAGGCAGATCGATCGACGGGCGGATTTTTCCCCCAATATTACCTATATCCTGTAGCCGATTACAGCTTTGACACCTTCACGTTCATGGGACTGCTCAACTAGTCCACGAGGCCGATGGAAGCAAGGTGCTCGTCAATAAATTATTCCGAAAGTGCCTACAGAGTGATCTTTAGATGTACACAGCGCCACCTGGTCCCAAATTAGCAACGAGGCTTGTAATATTGATAACAAATACTAGATAGAATATATATATGTTTTTTTTTTGTAAATATCAAAACATAATACATAGGAACACCCAAACTCAAGTCAAATATTAATGTTTAAAGAAATATTTTTCTTACGCGGGACTCAAACTCACGCCCTAAGCTCACCACACAAGGTCACTACAAACTATGCCAATCGAGTATTCAAAACTGGCTTATAGTTACTACATGGATCAATCTGAAAGTCCTTAGAAAATAAAAGATTGAGCAAACTAGCAAGTAATTTTTATTATTATTGTTTTAGTTAAGAATAATACATCGCTGCATTGGATGAAACCACGGAGAGAAACACCGCACAATCACACATAGAGACCGCTTCGACGGCCTTTTCATATGCAGCCACTGCTTCCTCTGTGTCCGTAAATCACTTTCTTTGACGCTTTTATTTTAGAAAATAAATAAAAATCCATTGTACGAGGTTGAGGCTTTAAGGCGGGAGGCTTTAAGAAAATAGTTATTTCTTTGTCTGGCGGTATATGGTGAGGCGAAGGAGAATCTTATTCCGAGGGAACTTTTTCCGAACTTTTTCTAAAACAAAAGGCAATCAATTTTTAATGTAACAATCTGCAACAACTGTTTTCTAACTTTTAAAACAATTGTTGCTTAATAAACTGTCATTCCAAGAAAGAACAACAACTCTTCGAAAAGAAACACTCACTGAGCAGACTGAGTCTTTTAGTTTCGGGATCGTAACAGTAATCCTTTTCTCATCACTTGTAACTATGTCGTATACAGAATTTGAGTCATCACGGCCAAATTTTTGCATCATTTCGTGGCACCATTAACACAACAGAGGTTCTGAGCTTCGGTCAAATTATGAGGTATCTCCGAGCACAAAGCTTCCTGACCGTTAAATGTCCCTCGCGCGCATCGTCAGTCAGATCAATGCGACCATATTTAAACTAATTAAAGCAGTTATAGACAGTGGCAAAAAATGGAGCTTTATCATGAAAGGCCAACTGAAGTCTATTATAACTTTTATTGTTGACTGAAACGACAACGAAAGTCATAGAAAATAATTGCTAGATGATTTTGTCGCGTTGAATTCGTGTTGACATTAGATTAACAATCTTCTTTTTGCCGCCAATTTTCATAAACAAAGAACAGATTAATGCAATATATAACAAGGTTGGCGAAAAGTTATATTTTCAGAATTCAAATATTCATTTTTATTTTACAGTTTCTATGTGGCCAGTTCTAAAAAATTGAACTGTCACCTATGTACTGAAACGATGATAATATACGATGATGATGAAACGCACATACGTCCCGGATTCTCAACTCCCAACTCCCTCCCTTCCTTTGTCGCCGCCGGTCTTAGAGTCGCGATGACGTGTCAGCGTGAATAATTCAACTCATTGAACTGTTACGCAACACGAAATCCGACTTAGGGAAGCACAGAACTGATACGATCACAGCCGAAAATAATAAACTTTGCCCGAACAAGTTACGAACGCGTTTATAAAACTTTGCTGTTTACCATTGGAACTTTCGCCGGCTACGAACTGAAAGAGCTTATTAATACATTTCCAAAATACATTTCGCTGAATACCGAACACGTTAAGAGAACGCGCATGTTTTTGTTGTTAACTTTTTTTTTTTACTACATAAGTATCGATTTTCATATATAGCCAGCGGTACACAAATTAAATGGGATGCGAAACTGAATGTTAATAAAAAGTGAAGTCGATACGTTAAGTCTCTGCGTAATGTTTTCGCTTGTCTTATACTGTACGTATGTCTATTTTTTTCAATGCTCATTTATAAATTTTTATTTTTAACGCAGATAAGTTAAGGTTTCTATGTAAATTATGTTAAACGTTATCATTGTTACCGCGTTACATGACTTACGTAATATATTTTATCAAATCATTAGAAATAAATATTAATATAAGTACATTTATGCTTTTAGTATTATAAGAGATGCTTTTATTTACGCTCTTTGCTATCGCATACATTCCAAAGCTTATTTATTAAGTAAGCTGTACACTTAAAAAAATGGAAATAGGGAGTAAGTTCTTAAGAAGTAAGTGAACTGCAGTTGCACGTCGAAGCTGCCACGCGTCATTTTTTTTTTAATGTACATACGTTTTAGATGTCTTCATTGTTACAAAAAAAAATTCCCTTCTTAAACACTCCCTAAGGGGCTTTGGAACAAAAAAAAGTTATTTCATATTACACACCCTCCCTTTTTGTACTCGTCCTCGGGGGAAGTAAAATCAGCAATCAACTCGGCACGAGTCTTCCTATACGTTTGGTAATTTCATACTTTTGGAGGGTTCTGTAAATGTATCATCGTTACATATGGGAAACTGAGGGTGCCGAATGCGAATCGAGATTTTACGGTTTTCGCATCCGTGTAATTGAAATGTTATGCGTCTTCCTGTAATTTTCTTCGCTTTAAAAGTAATGCTTATTGTACCTACTGGTTAATGTTAAGCATTTGATATTTTGTATTACTCAGATCTGTTAATCGATTGAAATGATGAAAGGATTATGGAAAACTGAATCAGTGTTTACTTTTGAATACACATACAGTGATAACTTAAGTAGCGTATGGTTGCGGCTTAAATATAGAGGTTAAAGTGGGTATCAGCGGCTCAAATGTAGAGGCTAAGATGGGTATCAGCGGCTCAAATGTAGAGGCTAAAAGGGGTATCAGCGGCTCAAATGTAGAGACTGAAATGGGTATCAGCGGTTCAAATGTAGAGCTTTAAACAAGAATCAACGGCTCAAATGTAGAGGCTAAAATGGGTATCAGCTGCTCAAATGTTGAGCCTAAAATGGGTATCAGCGACTCAAATGTAGAGGCTATAATGAGTATCAGCGACTCAAATGTAAAGGCTAAAATGGGTATCAGCGACACAAATGTCGAGGCTAAAATGGATACCAGTGGCTCAAACGTGCTCTACGTTTGAGCCGCAACCATACGCATCTAACATGGGATCATGGGCTGAATGGCCAACGTAGCTCTGGTAGATTCCCGCGCAGCTATGTCCTCGATGATGTCATCCGGCGGGGGCTGTTCTCTGCCAACGCTTCATGTACGCCTGAGCCTCCTAGTGTTAGCCACTCGAATGGTAAGCGACCTGATGAATTAATGTTAATCCCCTGGCAAAAAAAGCGCTGTCTAATCTGGAATGCCGCATGCGTCAATACGTTCGCAGCCTCCCACCTAAATAACAAATAATCAAGACCAGCAGCCTCCAGAGCCGAATGTGCCACCAACCTAACATCTGAAATGGAGCATTCTGAAAGATACATATTTTTTTATACCGGTCGCTTACGAAACAGCTGGTCTATGAGGTAGTAAGGTAAAGTCCTTCATATTGGATTTGGGCAGGAGATTCAAGGACAAAGGGCGACCCCCCGTTCTGGGTATTATCTGTTCCAAACCCTATCTGTCGCTATCCAACGCGGTAATGCTGCTTGTGTAATGGAGACTTTTGGACTAGGCCAGACCAAGGGTGAAAGACACGTAAAATAAAAACAGTAATTTTTAGTTAAGTATTTATTTAATTTGTAATTTACTTATATTTTTAGGTAAATCATTTAATTTGTATTCCAACGTGTATGCATGTACTCGTATTTGCGAGCTACAAATAATGAAATCGATGTTAAACTTCACATTTAGAACCTAAGTTCCAATGCGAAAATTAAAAGTTTTTTTTTTCATTATAATAGTACAAGGTCTATAGGTATTTGCTAAAAGTTTCGTGAATACGTATTATTCATTATGGAATTATGTATACACGGCAGCGACAATTAAAGCAGTATTAATTATATCCTATTTATTTCTAAACAAATATATATTCCAAAAAATGTATTTAAAATAAGAACACACGATAACGAAATACGGAAGAAATATATTCCTAGCGCTTAATAAAATTTAGTAGATGAATGTAGTTTTTACCATTCCGCAAGGCATGTTCGAAAAACGTTACACAATAGCATATACGTATCAATCAAAGATTCGGTTGTTTCAGAATTATTTTTTTCTTATTGCAACCCCACGCTTAAGACGTGCTCTCCAAGTATATTACTATAGGTTCTTGAACCTTAAATCCTTCGCGATAACAGTGCAAACTGGTGGTCACTAAAGTTCTTTCATCGACGGCTCAACGTACACTGCACGGAGCGATCGGTTATAATTTGACTGATATTAAAAAACTTATCCACCAGTTCGCTCATGGTCAGGAACTTCAAACCAGGTGCCTTTTAGTTCGAAGGCAACACTCGTAACCAGTGAACTGCCGTTGCTCCTCGGCACCCTCCCGCTGACGATCCCTGAAAAGGGTCGCATTGAACACTGACGTGACGTCGACGCCCGCATTAGATACAGAGCTGCGTGAATTCTATCCCTTTTTATCTCCGTCAAGGTAAACAGACAAACCGGAAAGCAACTCCAATAGGCTGCCGCCCTTTCTGCGCCCACAGAGACGTTCCGTTATCCCGATGGTGTTTGTCTTTGACAGAGGTCTAGAGGTATGTTTAAATCATGAGATCTAATATATAAACAAAAATAGCGGTAATATTGCGTTTGTGACTAAAGCCCTATTGTAACTTTTACCATTATGATCTGTATCGATTATTTGGAATGTGCGTAGTTAGAGTTCGACTTTCAGAAAATATGAAACATTAAAATCTCTCAAAGTTACAAATTTAAAATGAAAAAGAAAATAGAAAGAATGATGACTTAAATAAATAACTTATTAAAAAGCTCTTCGAAGTTTTTTGTTGATTAGAAAAATCATCTAAAATAAAAACTAAAAAAAGCTGTATATTTTGAAAAATGATGAAAATATCAAAAATGTTCAATATGTTTCAATTTTTTATCATATGCAACACCACTCGTTCAAAAAAAATCTAGAAAACGGTTGACCCTGCAGACCATCCCTAAATCTTTTCCCTATGATATTTATCGGTGTCTTTGGTCATCTTAAATTGAGAAATATTGGTAAACGCACCAATAGATGGCCGGTTAAGCCAACTTTCATATTCTTTTAGCAAAACAATATAGTAAAATTTGACTAAATTATAATAAAGCAAATCATATTTATGTAAAAATAAGTAATTAACTAGAAAAAAAATAAATAAAACATAGTAAAATTTCGTAGTAATTAACAAAAAAGCAGAATTTGAGAAAAAGTCCAAAACCCCAGTAGATGGACAAAATCTCCTGTAGATGGACAGCTGATACCAACAGATGAACACTCACTTTAAACGATATTTCGAACTTGTTATTTATATCAGAAGTAATCGATTCATTAAATTTTCTCCCTAAAAGGTAAAGCTTAGTAGAATTAGGAAAAAAAAAGTGACGAATAGGATAGTAATTTTCAAGATAAATCGGAAATCAATTTTATTATTTTATTATCTTCGAACACATCGTACTCTCTCATGCAAGATAACGTAAAATATATATTAATATAATTAAAATACTTATTAATGACCTATAAAAATTTATGAAACACAACATTTAAAATATTTTATTTTGTCTTTTTTATTAACAGGTTTGTTCTCCTTTGCTTTTAAATTTTCTTTTTGCAATTTTCTTTTCGTTCGGCTTTTTTTTTCCTTCTCTTTTGATTTCTCTTCTTTGATTCTTTCTCTTTCTATCTTCTTCATTTCTCTCATTTTTTTTATTTTCCTGTTTCTTTATTTCATCTTCTTCTTTTTTGATTTTTCGTTTTAAAGCTTTCTCTTCGGCTTCCAACGTCGTTTTTTCCTTTTCTTCTCTCAATTTTTGGTGATATTCTTGCCATTTAGGAGCTGTTATTGCAAAGGGCAGCATTTGCTTTTCTTTTTTTCCTTTTATTTATTTCTCCTTCTTCTGGCCAACTTAGATGTTGATCCCAAACTTCCTTCAGTGTCTCGTTTGTTTTAGATGAATTATTGTCGGTCAATGGCTTAATCATATTCATAGTTTTACTATTATTCTTATTTTTATTATCACAAAAATCTTTGACAATCATTTGACTAGAGACGTCAGAAGCGTGCTTATCAGTATCAAAATTATTAATATTATTATTGTTATTTTTAGCATTAACATCACCTTCAGAAAGTGTACTATTTGTAGCAGTTAAACTATTTCCATCAAAACTTTTTCGTTGATTATCATACAGTGAATTATTATTATTATCGTTCATATCCAGGGCAGAACACGAATGAACTTCAGTTCTCAATTTCTCTTTATTATTAATCCTATCTTTGTCAATAGTTTCACTTGTTCTTAAATTATTTTTTTCAGTATTTGTCTCTTTCAAAAAAATACTTAAATTATCACAGCTTGCAGTATTATCTACAGGATCATTCACTACAGAATTCATATTAATAAACAATTTTAACAAATAAATATAAAAAAAAAGTAAGAAAATTCACCACGTAAACACAACGTCCATCTATTGGATAGAGGTTTTTGCCACCCCCTCCACTACTCGCTTTTTTAAGCGTCGTCTATTTTATATCTATTACACGTGTTAATAGGTAGTTTTAGTTATTTTTGCCTCTTCCCGGGGCAACACAGTCACCTATGACGTTATTACGTCATGGTAACCCGGAAGGGTTTCCTGACCTTCGCGCCGTTGGCACTCCTGTGCCTTCTGGCCGTTTAAATGAAGTCTGAATAGCCCACAGGCTTTAATAGCCTTTGGGTTAAAGGCAAGCGCCTTAATGCTTCAGGGGGTTTATAGTCCGTGAGAGTCGGACACACCCCGTGCGTCCACGCGCACGGACTGTCCATAATGGATTTTTGCCCTTCCTTGCTCTTCGCACGGGCAGAAATACAAAAAAAAAAAAACATCCGTCGCAGTTTAACCCCGGTCGCCACACGTGAAGCTCTTGCTGTATTAAAGAAGTCTGAACATCTGAAGCGCTGTCCATCATTTTGCCCAGACACCGCTAGAATCCGTACACCGAGACGACTGCACAAGAAATCCGAGGTGCGGGCTCACGCGGAGGTGCAGAAATCGCCGTTACACAACACTTTGAGTCTTTCGATTGAGAATTGAAAATTATTTTACTCATGGAGGTCATCATTACAATAACTTCTTTGTATATATCGCACAATAATAACAATTTAGATGGACTTTTCGCATATTTTGCTTTCGCGATATCACCGCATCTTCGCATCGTGAAGTACAGAACAAAATTACCTTTAAATCACTGTAATAGTAATTATTATGTCGGCTTAAGCCCATAAAATGGCATCAAGGTACTTGATAGAGCAATAAAGTTGCATATTAACTTTGAACTATAAAGTCCTTTTAGTGGCGTGGGTGAGCAATAAATAAGGGTGATTTGTAGAATGTTTCCGTGGGAGCATAGAAGGTAACATAACATGCCAAGTGGAACGAAGTCACTGGAGACTGCGAATATATACCTTGATGTACTGATACCAAACTAAATGCAAGTATAGTCTCCTATCATATCCATTGAGAATCAAATCAGAATGGCGGTTACAGATAGATTTTATTTTATTCATAAAATGTATTTGTGATAACCATTGGCATAGATTGATACCATAGATATTATAAAATCTACCCTAAAATTATCAAAACTATGAATCACCGTGCAACCATTATTTTGTTCATTATTATTTATTTCATTATTATTATTATTACTTAATTTTCAGTAATCCATTTTTTTCTTGCAAACATTTTTCCATCGAATCAAATCAAAAATATCTTTATTTCATAGGTAATAAAATTACACTTGAACTACGTCATTAATAAATTCTTTTTAACATTACCACCCATTCCAAATGCTGATTCAACTTGAGAAGAATGGGCAAGAGAGTCAAAGCTTACTCTTCTTACACATCAATACAAAGGATTGAATAATTTATAATTTAGTCGACATTTAAAAATAATATGAAGGAACTTGATAGCCAGGCAGTTGAATTCCAAGGGCTTTTTTCATTAAGATATTCAGACACGGTATAAAGACCCTTGCTATCTTTTACCATATGACTTTCTTTTAACGGAACCTTTAAACTCCACAAATTTCAAATTTTAAATTTCAGCTGGGATCTTATTATAAAAGCGTACACACTCCCCCTTAAATTATTAATTAACTTACACGGGTCTTATGAGCAGCAAGATCGTTCTTATGTCTAGTGTTAATGTTATAGATGTTGCTCCTTTTTTGAAACTATTCCATATGTTTCTTGACATATACCAGGTTTTCGTACATGCATTGTGATGCTAAAGTTAATATATTAATTTCCTTAAATTTTTCTTTGAGAGAAAATCGGTTAATGTACGCGTGTCACTATTTACGTGACTTCCTCAACAAAAAAATAATTTCTACTGTGCATTTGAATCACTGCCATTCATCTACGTGTGTACTTTAGCGTCCATATAATCTACGTTGAAATGTCGCGTTTTATTGTACCTATGTGACTGACTATAATTTTTAGTTAATTTTTAAGATTTTGAACATCCTATTAAAAAAGGCATCTTTACAGATTCGATGCCGTATTTATCTTTGTCTGTCCTTCTATTTGTCTGTTCTTGGCTTATTTTCTTCTTATCTTTTGGATTAAAATTTAATACAATACTAAACGATCTATTAAATAATATGTAACATAAATAAATGAATTTTTGTTTCAAGAGTTAATTTGGGTGGGGGGGCAACTAAGAAATTAAAAAAAAATGTGAAGTACATATATCACTTGGAATATCAAATGAACTATTTCGCTTGAAAATTGAGATATCCACTTTCTATAATTTAATGTCTTTTAATATATATTTCCTTTAATATCTTTTGAGCTACGTATTAGTTTGAATTATATTAAAGTAGATATACGAAAATCGGGTATTCCCCTTATCTCAGAGACTACAGAGCTTAAAATTTCAAAAAAAGAAATACAGACCATACAAGATGAGCGATGAAGATGATAACGATTTTCGTCTAAAGTTTCTTGTAGGCCATTTACAAAAAACTTTGGACGAAAACCCTGAACCTTTTAAGTGCTCACATGAATACCGATCGTGAAGACAAAATAAATACATGTTGCTTAGTTTCTGCAAACACTAATAAGTCCAATCTGTGTAATGATTACTATGGCAGTCTTTCATACGAAGAAATTATATCTAATGTTAAGGCGCTAAAATTTTTATGTATTATTTATTTATCTTATACAACTCTTTTCCGATGGTTGCCACAAAGAAATTTAATTTAGATAAAAAATACATAATAGGTTAAGCTGTGATTGGTTTGTAGTTACCAGAAAGATTTTATTTATGGAAATTTTATATATCTATATAGCAGCTCAAGTGATGATTTATTTCTAGTCACCACAAATTTTAATAAGCACCAAAAGTAAAAACGTAATGCGTAAAAGCGATACGTAAAATTTGACAAAATTGTGTGGACCAACTGTCAAATCTTAAACGTTTACGAATTACGTTTTTACTTTTGACACAACCTGTCGTAAGTCAGCTTTAAGGACGAACATAGCGAATAATACGACGATATTCAGTGATACAGTGCAAAATCCTCTCCATATGAATACGAGTCGCATTTTGGCGATTTCTTGTAACGAAAAGAAAAATCTTCTAAAGCAAAGCGTATAAATAGCCGCGCTGAGAATATCAAAGCGAAATATCCTTCATCGCTGCTGTCCTTTCTGACAAGTCTCTACTATATATATAATTGTTACAATTTTCTCTCGACGTTCGTCACGAATTTGTAGAAATATAAATATTATCTATACATCATACACATTGGATAGCTAACGCGCACGTGTGTGTGTGTGTGTGTGTGTGTGTGTGTGTGTGTTTGTGTGCGCGTGCGCGTCGTGTGTCGATGTTGTGCGCTTGCCGGAAGAGGAGTATGCGAAAATACGCAAAAATAGCAGCGTGACAGAGAAACAGACAACTAAACGCTTCTCTGAGCTCTATGCCTTTTATTCGAATAGGCAATGTAACGCTGAAAACGTACTCTGGATTCCGCTTTGACTGAAACACCTTCCACGTAAAAGCACAAAACCATCACGGACCGTCTCGTTACGCGCACAGACATGACATTACCGCCGCTACAGATGTAATCGCCTTGCCATGCACCCACCTGTACCACCCTTTAATTTTTTAGGTCTGTCCTAAGAATTAGGTATTACGCTGTATACTCTACATAGGTTCAATAAATATATATATATATATATATATATATATATATATATATATATATATATATATATATATATATATATATATATATATATATATATATATATGTATGGCAATTTTCAGGCCTTTGCCAGCATTAATAAGGGTAATATAAAAAGTTTAGGGGTCTCACGCTGCATTTATAAAATCTTTGCCGGCGGCACCCGTTTGCTCGACTTTGCCGGGCCACTGCTGTAAAACGTCACGTCCCTTTAAATAATTTGGAAAACCACATCCGTTGGACGGGTTCATTGCAAAGCCAGTTTTAAGAATCCAAGTTCAACGAGTCTACGCGAAAGATTGGAGGATGTATAGTAAAAAAATTATAATCTGTATAGAAGAAAGAGTAAATTGACTGACTGATATACATGTCATAGCACAGCTCAAACTACTGGTTTTAGAGACTTGAAGTTTCATAGACAAATTCCTGTTACGCTGCAGGTGAGAAATAAAAACATTTTCATAAATTCAACCACTAAGGGTTTGAAAATAGTGAAATGTTTGTGAATGGAAAATCGAAGCCGTTGAAGCTACAGATGTCATATTTAACATTTTTGTTACTTATAAAAATAAACAAATATATACATGCATTGTTTTTTTTCTTAAATTAACTCTGAAGGTGGTAAAATAAGGGATGAAATTTTGTGTGGAAAATCGAAACCGTTGAAGCTACTGATTAAAAATAAACAAATATGTACATGCATTGTTTTTTTTTTTAATTTACTCTGAAGGGGCTAAAATAGGGGATGAAATTTTGTATGATAAATCGAAACCGCTGAGGCTATTTATGACAAAACTTGTATTTTAGCTAATCGTTATTCGTAAATAATAGTAACAAATATCGTTCTTAAAAGTAACCCAAAAAGAGGTGAAACAAAGGTTTGAAATTTTTACATAAAGAAAATGAAACCTCCGAAGCTATCATGCTTAAGCTATATACATGAAAACTTACATTTCATTATAATTTTGGAGAAGTAAACCTGAAAATGATGAAACGTTTTATGAAACATCGGAATCGTTATTTATATTTGGTCCGTTGTTTTTTGCGTGTTTGCACCATTTGTCCGATTACTATGAAACTGGCTACATGTTGTATGGACGATCGAGAAGCTTTTGAAAACAAAACTCGACTTCATCTTCATATTTCTGTCGCTGAAAATTCTAAAAATTCCTTAGCTCGTAGAAAGCTACATTATCCCCGAGTAATATAGCCGTATTTTACATTGACATTACCTGGGGCATTTGCTTCGTCTTCGTCCAAACAAGAACCCCGGCCGGTAGCAGAATCTAAATTGCACAAATGACGAAAAATTTAATGAAAAATCGAGACCGTGATCGGAATCGTGATTGAGACTAAGCTCGAACTCGAATGTGGATCCAAAACTAGATTCGAGAGCATGCCCGGAATCGAAATGAAAAACAGTGCTGAGATCAAAATTTAAAGCGGACCAACATCGACATCGACAACCGACATCCGACAGACGATAAACCAGGGACGGAATCAAAATCAGTATCGAGATCGAAATTCAGATGGGTAGTAATCGACATCGAGAACAGGACTGGATTCAGAATTGAGAACGGTACAACAATCGGATCTTGATTTCGTGACAGGGCGATATACTAGATGAAGGAATTCGTTTTATATCGGGCGGAGCCGTGAGCAAAAGCTAGTAATATATAAAAAGATTGAAATAATTTTAAGTATATTGACTTAAGTGGACATACATACTTAAGTATACACATTTCACATTAGAAAATTAAAAAAAAAAGGATCTTTCTATATTATACGAAAATACTTTAACATTTCTTATTGAATTATTCGTTTAACAAAAGCTTATCGCGAAATATGTATATTGAAAGCAAGCCACCAAATCCGATTATCGCGACAAATTAAAAAAAATTGTCTAAAATACATTCGTGAAATTGAACCCGCATATACTAACAGGTACAGTAAATAAGTGTTTGTAATAATTATATATGTGAGTCAAAGTAAAATATTTTCTATTTAAAATTCAATTTCTTACACGTTTTTTCTTTAAATGGTACCTCTTATACGAAATATACCTGCAATATGAAATGTTTTTCGCGCTACGTTAAAACCTAACTAATACTTAACCCTAAAACTTAAAACGAAATTTCATTGCACACCGAGTAGGTACATATAATTATACACACATCTCATGCATAAACATCGCTGGTGTCTCGACCGCACGCCGGCATATGCGTTAGCGCGACATGCATTAAATGCACTCAGATGCACCTGTTCGGAGCTCGTCTATCTAGGAAGTTGCCGGCACTGCGCCGTGTTGCATTCGATTAGATAGACGAGACCACATTGAGTAGGATCTCGAAAAGGGAAAAGTGCACAGTGAGACGATTTTAAAATTTCTGGATTCTACCACTAAGTAATGCACAAAATTACAAAACTATTTTTTTATACATGAAGAAATATTTTATTATCAATCTAACTGTGAATGTTAGTTTTACATCAAGTACCCGGTTAACCGAGCTTCGCTCGCTATGTTTCGGGTTTTCCGTGGGAATATTATAATGAACTTTCAACTGGAAAAATTGTTTATATTATTTTCTAAAAATAAATATTGAGATACATCACATACATACACCACATAATATGCAAAATTTACCCGCTACCAAGCTCTCAAATGAATAATGTCTCTTAATATACCATTCCCTTCATGTACGTCGTGTAGTGCCATCTGTCGTTGAGAAAATTACTTTAAGCTTAACAGTACTTCGACTGTAGGTACATCCAATAGCAATGCAAGATAAATTTGAAAAGGGACTTTATCAAAGTACAAATCTTCATCGAAATCTATATAGCCACGATACCAATGTACAAATTGATACCGATGTATTAACACATATGTGCATGCATGCGTGCAAGTGTGTATGTTTGTGTGAGTATCAGTAAAAATTGAGAAAACGGGAGATTTTCTAATGTACTACAAAATTGCTGTCCATTGATTATTCTACGGTTTAATTATGGCCCCGTAATGAGCGATATGTGTCGTATGGGTGGCGGCTTCTATTCTACACTAGCTATACTATTTTCGTTGGTGAATAGAAAGGTTAAACGTTACATCTATATATTTTTTTGATGGCAATACGTATTTTGGTTTATTGGCGTTATGAGTTTCATAATAGTTAAAATTTTTGAGTTTCACAATGGCGTTATGATTTTCATAGACTTTTAATTCCCATTTCGGTACCTACGTATGTCTGTCCGTTCGTTTGTATTAACATTAACTCTTTTTTGTATTTGTGCCAATTGATATGAAGTATAGAATAGTTATATCAATTACGACCCATGTAATGTCTCATTTCTAAGTATCCTCTTGTCCGTCACGTATGTTTAAATGATTTTATGGAAGCCTGAAAAAGCCGTACGAAAGCCTATTACTAAATGCAAATCTATCTATTTATCTTACTTTTAAAGGCCTGTATTTTTTGAGCTGTAATAGGTGACCTGTTGGGATATTCACATAATATTTGTTAATATGACGGATGTCCTAACAAATAATATAATTAAGAATTGGGTGGGTGGTTCTCATACAGGAACCATGTTTTTTCAATGATGTTTTGTTTTATCTCTTACTAATACATAATACGACTATCGATAATAAAAAGCTTCAAATTTGGCGTGATTACAGTGCATACTCTACAAACGAAACAACAAATCACAAAATCCGGTGTATTGTGTATTAGCTTAGGGTTAAAGATCTCGAACTTAGTAAAATAAATACACTTTTTTATTCTTAAATGCATAACACAATTATGTAGTAATACGAAACCCTCTGTGAACAAGTCCGACTCGCACTTGTTTATTATCACACCGAAGGAGGTGACACCCTTCCTTTTTCAAGTCTTCAATAAAAACTGCCCATACAAATGTTGCCATTGTCGAAAATTAATCGTGGAAACTTTTTAACCGGCGTTCTTAACAGGCATTAAACCGGAGCCGCTTTGTTCGTACCTATGAATACGCATTTAAGGATATGAACAATATTTGCCTACCCAGTTACAAAACGTGTGATTGTTATTAGTATTACTTCAGGTTCCTTTAAAAAACCCACTGCTGAGGCCTACCGTATCACAACCATATTTCAATACGTATTGAGAGGCTACAATCTCAGCCCTTTGAATGTTAAGGAAACTGTGTGTATACTATTAACATAAATACATAAAAATCAATATCAACCTTTGTATCTATTTGACCTAAACAGTATATGTATGTACGTGCGTGCGTGTATACACATATATATATATATATATATATATATATATATATATATACACATGGTATGTTTATATATGTACGCGTGTAGTATCTAACGAGTGTTTGAAGAGAAAACACGACACGCCCGCGAGATCACATGATAATTTTCATTCGAGAGGAACACATATGTTGAATAATATTCGGGCGGAATATTTCTCGATAAAACCGTATACGAAATACCCGGAAACATATCGCGGCTCGTGTTATCAACGGACGGACATCGGTACGAGCCGTACGTCAAACTCGCACACAATGTACGCGGGAAAGCGAGACGGAGGGAAATGGGAGGCGTAGACCTTCAGATTTTAGTTTAATCCGGGCCCTGCTCACATCAATACGTAAGCCGTGCGTGTACCGCGAATCCGTCAGAGAATCTGTCTATCTGTTTAGCAGATTTTTGCGGCTTTACTACCGAATGAATTGACATGGAATCCGGTAGAATATCTCGAATACCAAACCTTTAGGTATAGGAAGTAGAGAACGGAAATTGATGGTACAAATTTCAAAATAAGCGTTTTTTAAGGGCGTCCGACTCTAACTATAAACGACATTTGTAGCAAGATAGATCTTTATGTGACACTGTGATACAGTAAAAATATAAAAATCCTTATTTTACAACATAATGTAGCAGTGTATTTTTCTAAACGCCAATAAAGACATCAAGACCTGAATCAAGAGTCAATGTAGGAACAATTTATTACGAGTCTACGCGAGCAAATACGTGCGCGAAATGTTAGGTAATATTTGAAGGCCCAATCGATAACAACAAAGTACAGCATGCTCGACACTAATTTGTGTAAATATTTCGCTCACGTCCGAAGGTGAGTGTTTCTTTTCATGTTTTCTTGAAACTCCATTAGCTGCTACTTCACAAACGAATCTACGTTTCGGATCACTAGACTAGGCGTTTGCGTTTGTATATAAACTTATGTTGGTATATAATATGTAAGTATATAGACGCGTAAAACGTTGATCGCAAATAAAAACGAATAACAGCATTAACTTTCATTTCATTTCTCTTTTAGGGTTCCGAGAGCAAATGGCAAAAACGGAACCCTTATAGTTTCGTCATGTCAGTCCGTCCGTCCGTATGTCACAGGCATTTTATTCAAAAACTGCAAGACGTATATTGATGAAATTTATAGTGCAGGTGTCTTGTATAAGCCACTATTTAGTTTGGTAATTAAAAAAACCAAAATGAATATTTCTAGGGGGACACTCCATACATGTATGGAGACATGTAAGAGAAGAAGAAAAAAAATTGATTCAACAAACATCAACGTATGGTACATACTCGCAGTTCTTTTAAAAGTAGTTTAAGATTTCTAAGCAATTCAAAAAAAATAACGAGGGTAACGCTTTATAAATACTTACAACGAAAATTATTTTGAAGATCATCGGATACACTGTTTTGAGTTATTGCTGAAAAACTATGCCATGAAGATAGGCTCTTTTGCTGATGCACTTTGGTTTACATTAGTTTAATAGTATTAGCCGACATACCTACTTATTTTGTAACTATAGGCGACCAAAGTGCTAACAACTATTCTGTGCGGGAATCATGGAAAAAGTGGAACAACGTAGTTTTTTCCTCTATAATACATTTCTTTGTTACAATGGCTTCGGAATCCTATGAGCATGGTCCGACATGCTCTTGGCCAGTTTTTTTTTCATTTTTAATTTAGTTTCCTTCTAATGCCAATGTTACTTCACTTGTTTTAGCATAGGTGCAATTACTTTATAGAGGTGTAATTTAGTTGCATAGATTAATTCACAATATACCAATAGATTAAATGGAAAAAGATAGTAATAATATATGATGCTAGTATAGGCAAATTTTGTTCAGATATTATTCCATCCCAAACTTTTTGTAACTTTAATTTTATGAATTTAAATTAAACAATCATTTTTGTTTAATTCAAACCCATAGTATAATGGCTACATTTTTTATTAATGTATAATCCGCCCATCGATCGACGTAAACATAACCTACTTTAACAAACATAAACACTAACTTACTTTAGGACATATTGAGAAATGCAGAGCTAGTCTTTAAAGTCACCTAAGAACATGAATAGCGAACAATATAAATTGTATGTGCGTAATGATGTGAGATACATGCCCTAACTAAAATTTAATGAAAAACTAATCCACTTAATATGTGAGGATGAATCGGTTACATCGGTCTTCGTTAACATTGTCTTAGTTTTTTTTTAATATTTTTTGGTGTAAAATCACGCTTATTTCAGGGAAAGGCAGGTACAGACTACAAATCTCAAAATCATACCATCTTTGTGTACCTGTTTTGCTTCACAACATCCATCTATCGTTGCATACAATTTCGTTGGTTTCGGTACTTAAGCTTTAGCCATTTAGGAATGTGCTCTCGATTTGACTTACATAAGGTTTTTTAGGGCATCACTTGCCGACCCTTCCATTATACATATTCGCTTTATAGATTTTATCAGTCTACTATCATTCATTCTTGTCAGATGGCGAAACCGCCACAACACTTCATTTATGCTTTAGCCATCAACATATTCATTCAAACCACACAATACTCTGGCTTCTTTTTCCTGTCCCTATACCTTTTTCTTGTCCTTCTTTTTTCTGTTTTTATATCTATTTTTCAAAGGCATTTACTTATTTTAAATACAGAATAAGTATAAATTATGCTGTATTTCAAATATAAATAAGAATATAATGCAATCAACAAAAAAAATAGACCTACCTAACTAGAAGCAACTTGGCTTACATAAGTGATTCTAAAACAATAAACAAAAAAAGAATGTTAATACAATTTTTTTTACTTAAAATTAGCAAGAAAACAATTATCACTTCCTAACTCTAAATGTGACGAAAATGCATAATACAAGCGGTTTGAGTACTTAACGTATGTATATAAATTGATACGACGTTTATAGGTTCGGTAATTAAATATTTTCAAGGTTACATTGTCATACTTTATTACGTAATGAGGTAATTAACGACAGAAAAGAAATTAGAAAAAGTGAAGGTCTAGTATTGAAAATAGACAAGACAGACGATCAAAGACGATGAAATAAAGAAGCGATATAAATTACGAACGCTTACAGAATGTCCCTAAATTATCTACTATATCTCACGGTCAATTTAAAAATTACAGTTTTTATCTTATGCACTGAAAAAAATATTTCTAACCAAGTTCGAATTTGGCTTGGTTAAATATATTTTGTTGAAATGACTGAATAATTCGTTGTATCAACAAATAATATGTGTGATATCACCAATCGAATCAATCGGACCAATATACAGGTTGGTTAAGACAACCAAAATATTGATTCGCTCAAAATCAACAATGCGAATTCATTATGTTATTCAAAGTAATGGTTGGAATGACCAATTTTTTTTTTCAGTGTGATCAACTCGCCGTTCCCTACATGCCGGGTTGAATGTGTCACATACGATTTGTTTTTTTTTTTATAGTTCAGCCACGTCGAGCAACGTAAACTGAACTTTACAGCCGCGCTGCTCATATTAGAATATTACATGACGAATTTTGTAAGTAAATAAAGGACGTAAACGACTGGGCCTCAGAGCCGACGACCACGGTAGCTTTAAGCGACTACGTACCCGCTAATAACAACCTTAACGGGTATCACACAAGAACTCTTATTGCATTTCCGCCCCTTCTGTCAATACACGGACGTGTGAACTACGCCGCTAATATAAACTAACGTTGGAAGTAAACAATGCAAACAAGAAAAGCAACGTGACAACGCGAGTACACACTTTCGCCAGTTCTTCCGTGTTTTTGGACGCCGTTCGTTGCCTGCACAATTTCAGTCATATTCGACATACATTGACGGTTTTTATACAGATTTTATGCAAATACATTGATCGAAATTCTATAAATGGATATTGTTACTTATAAACTAACCGCTATAAATAAATAATCGCTTGCCTTTCATGTGTTTACAGTGAATTTAATACTGTGCCACGATTTATCTGTCCAACTTAAAAACGCGCCTCAATGACAAACATGACGGCAAACGGCATGACGCTATTTTATACCGCCCCCTCTCCGCCGCTCTTTACTCCCTCGTGTGGTCTTGGTCTTTATACTATATATTTTATTGGTACTCCCTGTATGTTGTATTTTAATTCTGTGTTTGTTATTACAATAAGAAAACCATATTTATTTTATTAACCAAACTCCATGTTTTTATTTATTTTTATCCATCCATTTATTAGTCTTGTTTATATATTCTTTTTACAATTTAGAAAACCCGATCAATCCATACCATACAAATCATCAATTTGGAAGTTTCACATCTACCGGTCGTCCCGTGCCGTCTTCCTGTTTTTACTTCTAAAGATTTTCTGCTGACCGTTCCACAACATCACACCCGATTTCCTCATCGACGCCCATTGCAAACAACCAGAGACTTAAGAGGAAACCGGTGTCGCGCACCGGGACGTCATATAGTGACGATTATAAGGAGGCATTTTAAAAATTAATATCTCTCTAACCATGTGATGGGGCACAACCATCGCACGCATTGCGCAGCGCACCTTCTTATATTACACCTATTTACGTGTATTTACTATATCTACATATATTTAGATTACACATTGCAGTTTTGATAGAATTTCATCCGTGAATCGATTGACATTAGGTGCAATATCAGCTGCATAAACAAAGGGCACTGAAACGTTACGCCATGTAATGTTATGTGAGCCCGTTTATTCGAATCAATTTTCAAGATGATATGAAAGTATACGCTTCGACAAATTGACTAACACCGTTGAATAGTAGAACTGGACGTCAAATTTGTCGTTTTTTTTGTGTTTGCATCGACTGAGTGCTGAAACAGATTGAAGGGGAATCGAATATTTTCTTTCTGTGATAGCCTAGATACAGCTCAATGCAATAATATTAGATTATCCGATGGCTTAATATAATTTTGCCAACTTCACTAAGAAGACAATAATGTGCGTATACGCATGCAGCACCGTACATGTAATAGAATTGAAACTCCTTTAATAATAACTGTTTAGGACACGCATAATACAGAAAAGAAAGAAACATAAATAATAACAAAATACAATGTTAAATATTAATTACACAATGCGTTGTACCCCAGTAATTCATGCATAGCATCTGTCTTATTCTATCGTTGTGTGGTATTTCGCTCGCTTTTTCTCAACTTCCCTTACGTAATAATATATCGCTCTCTTTTTTCTTCTCTCTACATTATATCTTTCTTCTCGCTCATGTAACGAAATGTGACTAAACGTGACGCGTCCTTAAAATTACACTTTCATTTCTCGTCCAATTATTAATTTTCGAATCGCCGCCAAAAAGTTTTACCTCAAATATATCTTTAGGTGTAAAATTTATTTAGTAATGATCAATATTATTTTATACAATAATTTCTTTTTTCTCAGATGCGATACCGTTCCAACTATCGCCAAAGCATTTATTTTAATCCGCTTTATTGAACTGAATCTTTTTTATGCACATTAGAGTAAAAAAAAAATTAGAATGTATTTTAGTAAATTACAGAAGTCATGCGCGCCGATGTTAAGACACCACGAAGTTAGTTTCGAATGAGAGTTGGAATCCCGTGGCACAGGCGTATAGACTATTTTGTATGAAAGTGTTGCGAATTATAAACATAATATTGTAAACAGACATTGAGTCATAATAAAATAAACATTTCGTTAAATTCACGAATTTTTACATACATGACTGATATTTTACTGTCAATATTTGGGTTTATATTTATAAACCTTTATTATATTGAACTGTGTATTTAATTTTTATTGTGAAAATTATGTATTAAAATTTAAAGTTATATTTATATTATATTTGTCTTATGAATAAAATTATATGTATTAAAAATGCAGAGAAAAATACACATCACATAAATTTCTGAGAAAAATTGTGTATGAATATTTTTTTAAATCTCAAGTGTGAATTTTCAGTATCCTGATTTTGGCGAATGTCTATCAGATTCAGAGTCACCTTTTTTTAATCACAACTATGTATGTAAGCCACATACGTACTTAAGTACACACATTGTTTTTTTATATAATTCTTTCGTTACTTTTTAACGTTTTGACCTTGTTATATTTCTTTAAATTTAACCATTTATTTTATAGGCGAATTCGTCAACTTGTAAACTTTGCGACATCTTTCACTACACCACGTCAAATTAATTGACATCGATCAAATTGGCGCCGTCGAATGCTTAAAGTCGTCGTTCGCACCGCAATTCCAAGATAAGTGGCCGTTTGCACGTATAAATACAGCCTTCCGATGGCGAACGATCGGAAAATATATATCACGCCGTTAAAACCTTAATCAGGTATAGACGGTCGTTATGTACTATAAATATCAACAAATAGACGTAGTTCACTTAATTGTATCTGTATTTTAAATGTTAATAATGAAAAATATGATGTAGTGTTGGGTACTATTTAAAATAAAAGATTACGGCATCGTAGTTTGCAATTAAGAAATTATCGGTGAGGGAATGAATAGATACTTAAATAGATTTACTTATTTTCTTCAAGAGTTAACTGTGTGTGTGGAACTACGATTTTAGGTTCCGCATCTAAAATCGTAATAAAATTATGGTTTGACTTAGGTTTTTGCTTGTCTATCCGTTCGTCCGATATGCTATTGTCGCGTAAGGTCTTTATCGTCCCACTGCCGGGTCACGCCCTCCCACAATCTTTTCAAATCGGACGGAGTGACTTGAATCTTAAGGTAATGCATCGGGTCGGAAGTTGCTTAGCGTGCTCTCCGAAGCACGAAGCGTGTAGTTCGGCTCGACTTAGAAGCGCGTCGGTCGATTAGCCTGTCGCAGTCAGCAGAATTCGTACCCGGCACCTTCGCCACGGATCGTTTTCTTCGGCGCCTTCTATCTTGATATTCGTTTGAAATTAAGCATGTTCACGGAAATAGTGTACCGCGCTTTGTAATCGGATACTTCTTATTAAAATCATATATATATATATATATATAATTTTGTTATATGTGTAATTCTTGGTAATGAGATGACGTATAATGGCCTTTCTAAAAAAATCCGGAACATACAACTCTTTAATTACGTCCGAAAGTTTGGGAAAAGTTTTCTAGTTTATTAGCTTATATCCAAAGTTTATAAGCCAAACCCCTGAAGCTATTAATGGTCGTGAAACTGGCACTTAGTGCAAAAGAGATAAAGCCAAATTCGTACGTTTAGAGTTTGCAAAGAAAGCACAAAATAAGTTCACTTTTTACCCTTCTCTAATTATTAACTTAATTCCTTATTCGTTGATTTAGTTATTTATTAACTTTAACTAAATTTCGAAATCACTAACGGCCTAGTTTATTTTTTAATATTATATCTAATGGAATTCTCAGTAAGCGAACTTATTCGAACTTAATTCGCTTTCTTCTGTAGAACACAGCAGAGGTTGGTTGTGGCACAACAGCAATGTCTCAAACCAGTTCTATTGGTGTAAACTGTTGCAGATTTGTTAGTTCGAAAATATTAAAGACATGGAGGACAACATTTTGTTTAATTTATTGTGATGATTTTTATGAAAAATTAGAAGTTATAAATTTTTTGAAGCGTCATTACTCTGTTACCTTAAAATAATTTGGCATGTAGTATACGAACAAAATTTTTTAGTTATTAATTATCACCGTAGTAGTAATTAATTTTTTTCTCAAACAACGAAAGACCGAAAAGGAAAAGAATGCAGGTAGTTGAATTTTACGACTGTAACTTACTTGTGGACAGACATTTTAAACTCAGCGGTTTGTTTTCAGTTGAAGTTTTAAGACCGGTATTTTCCATTAAATGAATTTATATTCATTCATACGGCTAAGTCAAATCAACCGCTGTAGAACGTTCAACGGTCTCACATAATTTCAAGTCTTTAATTCGACGACGTCACAACACCAACGCAACCTTTATCGTGTCCAAGACAAGTCTCAAATGCATCGTCCGTTTCCCGCGGGTACCGCAAAAGTCGACAGAGAGGCTGCCATTTTTGTCGATCAGACCAGAGCGTGTCTAGAGTAGCCATACTCGAAGCGTGCTTCACGCAGTCTTAGGGTTCTGCAAGTACTGTGCCATAATTTTGCTAAGGATCTTCTAGCATTATGACCGACAGAAGAACGAGACGAGACACGGCGTAATAAGAAGTGTCCCGACGCACACGTACACTGTTGTGATAGTCCCCGAGAATTTGAAATCGGCAGCTCTGGGCCGTCGCGGCCATGGCCAAAGAGGGAGGAGGCGGCGGCTTATATTAACTTTTATATATTTCTATACATTAAATTATATTTAAATATATATATAAGACAATGTGTTTAGCTAATTAGAATTTATCTATATTTGAACAATTGTTTAAGCGGTTAAAATGGTATGGTAACCGTATATTTAAAATTTTCTTAAATTGCCTACTTTTAAGAGCTTTTCCAATTCGGCACAAACGATTTCACCCCTTCTAGCCACATCACCAATGGCTCTAGAACGATGACCGATAATCGACAAAATCTCTAAAACACAGTAGGGATAGAAACGGAAAATCGCGAGGAACCTCGCGAGATGATCAAAACTACTTATGTGTGCATTTTCCTCACGACTGCGATAATTAAAGGAATCCATCACTCCCTCAAGCGTCGCTATAGTCGATTCCTTTCATCTTTCAACGCAAACGGTATCCTCGCGTTAGACAACCCATCGGTCGCCGGACGACAGCGAAACGATCGAGACGACTTGCGGCCGCGATCCGATGGCGGGACCATTATCCTGCAGCCGACCCTCGAAAACGTCTCTGCCAGTGAGGGCGAAGTACATCGTAGCAGTGAAAACGCAATTACGGGAGACGTTTAGAACCGCCTACCCAACGGGTTAATTAAGGCGCATCCATCTATTCATTAAAAGGGCGCATCGAACGTGTTTGAACTCTTATATATATATATATATATATATATATATATATATATATATATATATCATACGAAACATGGATGATTCGATACTTTTATAAACTAGCAAATCATTCATTCGCATTACCCCGTCAAATAAAAATACACATCAAAAATTACGAACGCTACGAACGCAATCCTAAATTCCCATAAAATTACAAATAATAGATAGAATACGTCAACATCACAAACAGGAAATTTTCTCTAATAAACACAAACGGGCGAAAGCGAGCAAACGAAAATGTAACATAATTCCTTTTCGTTCCCGAAAGTCGACACGTTTCCGCCGAGGCATTTATTCCGTTTCGCGGTCGACGCAAAACATTGGCAAATAAATATATTTATGGCACATTATTCGCGAACGCATAAGTAGACGTACTAATACAACGCCCATTATGCTCGGTCAAAGACTACTTTGTGGTCTATTCGAGGAATAAGTCTCGCCGACGCCGTCTTACAAACTTCACAATCGTATAATTTTTGTTGTTAACTTTTGTCTCTCACGTTCACGCTCAATGTTGGGTACTTTATTTTTAGGCAAAACTTTCTGGAGGCAAAGAAAATGGACTAAGTTTTCTCTCCGTTCCACGAGAAGGTATTGTCATTGGTATACGTGTCATCGACAATATGAATCAAATGCGTGCAAGGCACAAGCTTTAAGTTCTTAATATTAAATATTGCAGATAACATAGATATGGATAATGTAAGAAGTGATATTCGTAAACAATTAATTGAAAATAAGTAGCAAGTGTCCTCCCTGCCAGCTGAATGGTTGTTTTTAGATAAATAAAAAACCGGACAAGTGTGAATATATGCGACTCCCACCCTAAGGGTTCTGTAGAAGCTTAATTATGTAAGTAGTTATTTCATCCATCAAGAAACTCGATGATTTTTGTCTGTATATTTTCAATATGGATCCTGGCGAGTTATTGGTCCCGGTAACATCGAAATAATTGGTGAGCGTGAGTTTATAATGATAATAACAATATACAGAAAGCTCCCGACCCGCATTCGACTAACGGGAGTGTGAGGCCCTCAACCTGAATTTAAAAATTATAGGAGGGTATGACTCATCAAAGGCGATTGGGAGTGATTGAGATCCGTGTGATAGAGTATGGCTCATCTTGGGGTGGTGGAAGTAATTAAAACTCGGCAAAACAACCCAGCCAAAGGTGGTCGGGGCGTTGGTGTCTACTCGAAAGGAACCAGCTCGAGCTTGCCGATCACGAGCGAATCGACCAAGGAGCTTTTGTCTCGAGTCTAATGAAACCTCTCGCTCCATGCCTCGAATAGCGACGCGGTAATTACTCAACGACAACTCCAGTTCCATAGCTGGCATAGCTCGCGAGTTATTAATTAACACAGGGCCGAGACGCGGCTTGTACGCGTAGGCATATATGTATATATATGTATTCTTGAAATTTTAATATTGCTAACGCTTGTGCTTCCAGCTTATCTTGTAGCGAGTGCGATCTGCGAAACCAAACCAGTTCGAGCGCTAAGACCGGTGAGTTGTGAACTTTTTTGCTTGTGAAAATAGCCTTAAGTTATTTTAGAACAATTTCAGATTTCATATTTTTGTTTTCACTTGTGTATCCATTTATTTCCTAGTGGCTCCCTTTTCGAGTCGTGATCCTCTCATAAAAGTATGCTTCGCTTCCGCAAAGAGTCCGAACACTTGGTCGTGCGTGTGGTTTACGGCGCTCTTTCGCTAGGAAAGGCAGGGAAAAAGCGCTATAAAAGAGCGCATTTCAACTACGCTATCAAGTTGCTGATTCGTGTTGCAATAGATTCTGATGTTACTAACTATGGAAAAATATATACTAGAATTCAGTTTCAAATAAATATTTTTTAATTGAAAAATCTTGTTATTAATTTTGTTATGAATATTTGTAAAAACTTAAGTTTATAGTATTAAATTGTATTAAAGTAGACATATTTGTGCTTTTTCGTAGTAAGTGTGTCATTTCATGGTATTAGAAAAGTTTGTGATATACTTTGTCATTATCTATTTATTTTGCTTTTCGAAAATATCTGTAGTTTATAAGCTCATATTTTAATTAATTTATAGACTATTGTGGTATTTTATATGAAACATTTCTTGAAGTTAAAACAACTTTCCATTATTATTAATATTATTTTGGACTAAAAAATCAAATTAAACACGTTTATTTTTTAATTTATTTTTTCCATACTTTCGGGACAAAAATTAAACTCTTATAGAATCACTCGCACGTCCCTCTACTTGTTTCTACTACAAACGACCATGCTAAAAACTGCGAAAATCCGAAATATAAAATTTCGTTTACTCATACATCGCACTAACTCGATGTAGCTAGGCAACCGAGCTTTGCTTGGGGACTTTCGTGTTCAACGTGCGGAAAACGATAATTTATTATTGGAAAAGTCACTTATGTCCGTTTCCATCCATAAATATTGATATATATAGTCGTTATTTGTAGTTTATCGCTTGTAGTACCATTCTTTGTTTTGGAACCAATAACATGGCAACAATGTAATTACGTCAAAGATGTTGCGGGACGGCGCCAAGTGTGGCAATATTAAAAAAAAATGGAAAATGTAAAATAGCGCCACTCATAATTACTATCATACACGGTGATTCGACTATATATTGGCATAAGAGATGTAAGGTCAAGTTTTTCCATATATCTTCTTCAACATGTTCAATGCCCTCCACAATGTTACTATTGTTGGGGCGTACAACAAGAAAGTGGACACTGTCCACGTGAAATATTTGTTATTATTTTTGAGAAAAGCACCTTCTCGGGTTTCGATTCAGAATTCATGGTTAATGTGGCTGTATGGCCAGTAAGAATTATTCTAGAATACTACGAATTATGAGTCGCGCAAAAGATTGAAAAAAATGTAGAAAGAGAATTTCCTTTTACAACGCATGCAGTTGCATATTGCACATTAAAACTCGTAGCTGAACTCACATTTATTAATAAGAATGTGCATATAAAAGTGCCGCAATGGTCCGCTGCGGTGCTGATTTCCAGTCGGACCCTTTCGGTTTTCGCCGTAACTGGTTGTCGGAACGGAGTGCGTGATAAGAAAAAAGACACACTGTGATATATGTAATATTATTGTGTGAACAGATGACAGTGTAACTATGTATAATCTTTATATGTGTATTTATGTGCGTTAGATGTATAGATGTATACATGCATGCATGTGTCTACGTGTGTGTATGTATGTAAAGATGCCTATGGTACAGTGTGCAACGACATTTATAAGAGGTGTGACGCTACAACGGGAATACTTGGAGCTAACGCCAGCTGTACTTGTAAAAGGTTTCGTTTTAATTGCAATTTAAAGCTGCTAATGGTACTTATACTTTTGAGTGGCGGAGGTGTGTTGTTCCAGCATTTGGTTGCTCCAAATTTGAAAATACCTACTTCTGAAAGTGGCAGTGTGTTGATGTGGAACTACAAGTACATTTCTGGTCGACCTAAGGCCATGTGTACAGGGTACGCTTATATGTCAGGTGAACTTTTTAAAAAGATATCAAGGTTTTGCAGTTTTTACAAATGTCAAAAGCTTTTTAAAATTATTGCATTTAACATTAAAAAAACTATATTTTAAAGTGCCACTTAAAATAGAAAATACGTTTTTGTATTTTAAAAATTCATCATTAAATTGATTTATAAAGACAGATCCTTCACATTATGAGTTATGCAAAAAAATGATGTAAAGTGTCGTTTAGAATATATTGTTGCAAAAATTACAATCCAATCTCTTCGAAACGGATGGTAAAAAAGAAATACATTTACTTACTACTAGAGGCCGCCTTTATTTGTAAGAGCTTTTGGTTTTGAATTATATTTTTTATTAATTATAGTTCAACGACATTGAATTAGACAGCAATGAGTTTGTTATTTTCAATAGGAAATTGATTTCTGCAATTCTGAAGTTAATAAAAATAACTGGGCAAGAGGATGTCAGACCGTGCTCAGTGTAGGGTTCCGACGTCGTTACTACAAAGAAATGCACTACAGATAAAAAAACTACGTTGGTACACTTTTTCCACGTTTCCTGTACAGAATAGGTATAAGCACTTTAGTCGCCTACAACTAGAAAAGTAAGTAGGTATGTCGACTATTACAATTAAAATAGTGTAAACTAAAGTGCATCAGCAATAATGCTTATTTTCGTAGCACTTACATCCTTTTGTTGAGAAACGCAATTTTTCGGTAATAACTCGAAACGGTATACCTATCTGATCATGTTCAAAATTATTTTCGTAGAAAGCGTTACTTTCATAATTTTTGCCATAATTTTTGGATTTACGATTTAGGAAATAGAGGAGGTATACAATTTCTGCTAATATCTTATTTCCAAAAACATGAAACTAATCAAAAAAGTCGCTTAGAGACCTTATAATGATTCTAAAAGAACTTTCGAAAAAATTGTCATATGTTATTTGTTAAAAACTTTATTTTAACCTTCTGTTACATATGTGGAGTGCCCTAGAATATTAATTTTCGTTATTTAACTACGAAATTAAGTAGCGGCTTATACAAAACGTCTATACTCTCAATTTTATCAATATACATCTTGTAGTTTTTAAAGTAAAATGCCTGCGACATGCGGACGGACCGACGTACGGATGGACATGAAGAAACTATAAGGGTTCCGTTTTTGCTATTTTAGAATGGAACCCTAAAAATACTAAATTAATGGCTTTTTCACCAGTGATCGTGTTCTTTTACAAATTCCGTGGTCGAGTGACGGGATCGGTTCTCTAAATTGTTATGTTTTTTTAATTTATTTCCATTACATCTCTATCATTTTTTGAAACTCACAAGAGATGAAAAAATCTTTTTATCATAAAGCACTCTTAAACAACGATTGCATTACGCGTCGTGCATTTAACTAGTTTCTTCAGCGAAGGCGCCTACATCGACGAACTTAAATAGCAAAACTATATCAAAAATAAAATTTACATCGAATTCTTTGGGGCTATAAGGTAACCCGTGGTTAAATATGAAACCAGATTTCATAAAGGCTTGCAAAAGCAATGACAAATAAAGGGCTACGATATATTAAAACAACATTTCGGGGATAGATATTAAAGGACATATTAAAACAATATATATACATATATAACACGTGGTACCCGAAATAAGTAATTTTTTATTATATATGTAAGTATATTTAAGTTATTAAAATTTTATCAATGGTAACATTTTTTAATTTAAGAAGTTTCACTTGTATTACGTGTAAGGTGCTTTACGCTTAATTCGTATAGATCTTTTTTAACTTTTCATTTATTCACTTCAACAATATGCTTTCATTTGTTTTCAATCGGTCTGTAAATTTTCAGATCATCAAGGCTTCCGGCTGAAAACTGAATCAGAAGATTTCATTTCACTTATCCGTTGCAATTAATGAAAACGTGTTAAAAGAAGAGAAAGAGAAATATGCCAAGAAGACGTTAGAAATTTGTTTATTGAGGATGCAGAAGAAACAGACTCAATCGTATTAACTAAATTATCTTTTACGATTATTGCGTTTAAATAATATCAACATCTGTATGCTTTTCGTATGTAGTACTTAAGTGACGGATATATACCGATTAGAACTGATAGATGAAAGACAGAAAACCAATAAAAAAAACCAATAAAACTAAGAATTTTTATGTCTATAGCGGCTTTAGATTTCATAATATATTTATGTTAAACACAGAAAAATTATGTCATATTACGTCACCCCCCTACAGATGCCCTTGTTGATTTTGTAACTGCCCTGCCGCAATTTTGTATTTCAGACCTGCAGCCCTGAGCCCTACAAATGAGCTGGGCGGTCGTTGGAACTGTTAATGAACATTGTTATCACCGAGTAGTTAACCTGCTGACCAGGCACTGAGTAACTTAAGTTAAAAGTTTAAAACTTATTTAGTAATTTTTCCGTGATCAAGTATGTAGCATGCTCGCTTTCTTCTCACTCGGCACGCAGGCCGTGTTACGTTAATACTTGATTATGAATATTAACAAAATTTGCAAAAATTTAACTTAATCGCAACCATATATTCTTATTTTAATTTATTTCGATTTGTTACTAAATACTATTCATTATCAATTTACTTGAAGTCATGCATTTCTAATGTTTATTTATTAGTTTTGTATTCCCAAATATTTTGCATAATTAACTTATTTAAAAAAAAATACCACAGCTCTAGGCTGCGGAAATCAAATCGGAATCTGTGTACTTATAAAGCGTATCATATATTTTTATGGGATTTATAACACAAAATTTCAATTTTGTTTGAGAAGGTATATCGGGCCGCTCGATTGTCGCTTAGTACTTCACCAGAGACTACGTCGTTGCATTACGCGAGTAGAGGAATCTAATGATGTAAGGCCGGATTATCGCATTAGGGTGAGGGGCGGGGCGCGGGGGGCGGCTCGGCGTCGTGCGGCTTCCGAAACCTTACCGGCGAATTCGGGACCTTCGGCTGATTGGTTCCCTCAAGCGATCCTTGCGGACTAAGCGTTCGTACAAAGGCTTCCGTGCGTGTCACCGCCGTCTACTCGCGATACCTGGTCATCGCTCGAAGAATATTACACAATTTAGTTGACCTACATTAAAAACATTTGCTGCCGTGTCGCATTGACAAGTTATGTTGGCACTTGGAAAACTAATGCTATATTACTCTTGTATAATTACAATTAATGTTTCGTTGATAATTCAATACTTATTCTAGGATTAAGATATTTCATAAAGTACATCAATTTCTACACTTTGGCTCACATCGGAAGTAGTTACAGAAATGATGATACAGACTGAAGAAAACTTACTCGGTTTCATTATTCTCGAAGACGACGTTCCCGTGAGCGGCCTCGTACTGGACGCCCGCCTTGGCCGTGCCGTCCTCGGTGGCGTAGGGCAAGCACACGCGGCCGCGCGCGCCCGCCGTGCGCACCACGCGCAGCTCGAACGTGCCCACCGACTCCGTCAGCTCGTAGTCGCGCTGGGCGAACGAGAACACGCCCGCGTGATCGTCGTCCAGGATCACGACCGTGGCCGTGGAGGGCGTCGCCAGCGCCGCGCCGCGCGGCGCGCTGAGCTGCACGTAGAAGTGCTCGTCCTCCTCGAACACGTCGTCGTCGATGACCCGGACGCTGAACCAGCGCTCGGTTTCGCCCGGAGCGAACGCGAGCTCGCCATGAGTCTCCACGTAGTCGGAACCGGCCTCGGCCGTGCCGTCCTCGGTGGCGTAGTGCACGCTGGCCTCGCCGCTGGCGTCGCCGACGCGCACCACGCGCACCCGAAACTCACCGCAATTCTCCATGACGGTGTAGTGGGCCGGCTCGAAACGAAAGCGCGGCCCGGCGGGCTCGGTGCCCGGCGAGGTCGAGCCCCGCCTCTGCAGCTCCGCTTTGACTTCGCTGAGGTCGCTCTGCGCGCGCTCCGAAATCTTACGCGAAAAATCGCCGCCTCCGGTCATCTTACGCGTGGCGGCGACGCGATAGAAAGCGCGCGATTTGGGCCCGCGAGCCATGAGCGCCTCGAGCGCCAGCCGCTCGACCGTGTCGAGGTCCTCGTGCGGGTGCGCGCGGCGCAGCTCCCGCAGCACGGCCACGTACTCGCGCCGGGAGCGCTCCAGCTCGCGCCCCTCCTCGTCGTCGGGGAGCTCGTCGCCGCCGCCCGGCTTCAGCGCCAACTCCACGGAGCCGTCGCCCTCCGCTTCGACGATGACGCCTCGTTCGTTGACGCGGTAGCCTTTCTTGAGGTACTTGTAGACGAGCAGCCGGCGGTCGGCCACGTACGCGGTCATCACGGTCGCCGGGAAAAACAGAAACGTGACGGCGCCCTCCCACACCTCCACCTCGCCGGGCGATATCACGGCCAGAATCATATAGAGCCACACGTACGCGAACACGGACCACGTCGCCGTAACCAGGAACACGCGGAGGTGCTTGATCTTGCGCACTTCGCCGTCCGGAATCACAAATACGCAGATCGCGATGATGACGAACAGGTTGTAGGCGGCCGAGCCGACGATCGTGCCGGGCCCGAGGTCGCCTGCTTGGAAGTTCTTTCCGGCGATCTCGATAACCGATAGCAAAATTTCGGGCGCGCTCGAGCCGAGCGCCATCAGCGTCAGGTTGGCGACCGTCTCGTTCCAAACGCGTACGACTACGATTTGCTCGTGACCCGCGCGTCGCACGCGCACCTCCTTTTCACGGGACGTGATCACTTCGATGGCCGCCATGAACCGATCCGATACGATCGACACGCCGATAAACAAATATGCCAACGCTAGGAAATAGACAATGCCACGCAATGCCACCGCGTGCGCCGGTACCCCGAGCAGCGGCTGCCACGCCGGCAGCACCAGGCCGTCGGCGCAGGCGAGCTCGCGGCCCGCCGACGCATTGGATGCGTGCGGAGTGGCGCGCGCCGGTTCCGGCGGCTCGCCGCGCGCCACCACGCACCAGACCGCGAGCGCGGCCAGCGCCAAACGCATGCCGCTAACGCAGCCCCATTTCACGCGACCGACACACCGGGGGGCCGCGGCCCGACTGCCGCCGCCGCCGACGGCCGCTGGCGCCGCGCCCACCGCCGCCCGCCGCGCCCCCGCCCCACACGCACCGAAAGCGAAGGCTTTCCCGACGCTTTTCACGGACGCAGTGCACGCATCCGAGTTTCTCTTTAGTTTTATCACCTCTAAGGGTCGTAACGTGAGAAGCACAGAACAGATAACTATTTACTTAATCCGTATAGGTATCACTTGCTCGTGAGACGAACACCTTTTCACTAATTGAAAATGAAAACTACCCTCTTTTCATATCAAACACAGATGCGATATTCTATATTGTATTTGTAAAATATATGCTAGGTGACAAAATAGCTAGTGCTACGGCGTAGCGCTTCGGTCACGTAGCGGCGAGCGCGCCCGCCGCACACCTAACGACCCTGCGGCAGCCGAGTTACGAAACTCCAGAAACATTGGCGTCGGCTGGCCCCCACACTCTCACCGGGCATAAACGACGGACGGCTTTCTCCTGATGACGAAACACTCCTATTTTATGTCTCGCCCAAATACGTATCGTAAAAATCTGTGCTTCCCGTGAAATTTATGCGAAAACCATTATATTCTCTCCCTGAGGTTCTTTAAGAATTCTCTCTCGGACGAACGCTAACGCGAACCGTATTAAAACAGCGATGAGTATAGAATTATTCAAATGACACCGCCAGCGCCGCGGCCGACGAGCGCCGCGCTTCGCTTTGCGTTAATTCGCCGTTAGTCGAGTATATCGATAGCTCTCGCGAATACGAAATTGCATAAAAAAGCCTTCAACAACAATAACCACGTTCCAACATCGAAGTATATTAAGATGATAACGTTAGTGACGCTAACGTACGCACGATTCTTATCGATGTACCGCGCAAATAAATCTGTGAAGGGAAAAACGAGAGAAAACCTTACTACTGCAACATTTCCACACCTATAGTGCCCTAGGTGATAGCAATAGAAAACCTATCTGAGCTTGTCGTGCACACAAAATGCCTATTCCGGTATCAATCTGAAAGTGCTTATTACTGAATGTTATAAGAATTTATGCGAATAAATGTAACTGCTGAATTTAATGGAATTTAACGTTTAATTTAATTTTAAAACTGGAATATTTTCAAAACTTATTAACTGGAAAATAAAAATGTTACTATAAACCATAAAAGTTGCCTACAACATAAAAAGAATTAAAATCGGAATCAATAATAAAACCTAGACTGTAACCTAAATGACAATACACTTAAATCTAGTTAAAGTGATAGAATTGAATAAATTTTATGTGCCACAACAATTCGCTAACACTAATATTGTAATCACTGTTAGAATATAAATTGTTTATCAATACCGGACCGCTGCAGCGATGAACCGCCATAACAATTTATATTCTTACATAAATTTTATAATCTTTAGACGGGAAATTTAATGTCCTGAAATGAATACATAGATCTTTTAGACGAAAATGGAATTAGTAAAATTTCACATTCGAGCATGACTTACAAACAGCAGGACAAACCAAGCCATTCGCCATCAAACGTGGTTTAGACACCGCGTTTGATGGCGAATGGCATGTACCTGCAGTAGCTGATGCAACTCAATCGACAATCAATCGTCAAGATCATACAGTGATGAAGATAGGGTTTCGTTTTTCCCCATTTCTTATTAAATGCATGAGTTAAGAGTCTTATTTTTTGGGTATACGTCTTATAACCATTTCAATTAATGTACTATAAAAGGAATACACGATTGGAGAAAAGTTTGTTCATAGAATTAATTTTCAAAATAGACCTCTATAATTTGCCTTTTTAGGTATTATTCGGATTCGGTAACAGATTTCCCTGTGCCTATTTTTCGGGATAATGCTGCTAACAATCTTCGACAAAACAGTTTTTTTTATTATTTATTAGCGTCGTTTCATTTATATACCTATTCGTATTGTTATCGTGAATGTGTTCAAACAAATTAAGCGTTGTATACAATACTACCGTGAATTTTTAAAGTTTGGTACCCCGGAACGAAAAGGAATCCTTATAAGATCACTTCGTTGTCTGTTTGTTTGTCAAAACCGTTTTTCTTAGGAACTCGTGAAGGGATAGCTCCGAGTTGAAATTCTCATTAATTACTTATGTGTGCGATTTCTTTAAGTTATGGAATAATCACGCTTTTAAGTCAACATAATCGAAAAATACCACCAAAATACGGCCAATTATGCTTCATATTTTGTAAAATCAATTTCTCTAAGGTAGTTCTTATTGACCATAAATAATCACGAAATTTGGCAAGAAGAAAGGTTTCACAGCGAAAATAAAGGAAAAATCTGAAAATCCGTAAATTTATTATAACACTTAATTTTTTTTATGATTGATTTTATGATCCAAGATGTATATCATGATCCATGTTATATGGGAGAACATTTCTTAACTTCGCGTTATGAAAAGTTAAAAATTTCAAAATTTTGGATATTTTTAAGAAAATACCAAAACCTTTTGGAAGTCTCAGAAAACTAAAGAGTTTCGAAAAAGGTTTCGGAAAACCAAATACTTTCGGAATTACTTGGAGCAGTGTCTCGTCAACATTGGTATCTAAAATAGACAAAATTCATTGAGACTCTTGATGAATGAAATCTACATTAATAATTAAATTTATACGGAACCCTCAGGGTACAAGTCAATTAGCATCTTTTCATATATCCATAAACAATCATTTACGTGGCAGGAAGGACGCTTGACTGTAACAAATATTGGTAATTTAAAACTTAATATTTCCTAAACGGAACCCTATGTCGAAAAATGGGTACACCTATAATGGTTTTGAACGAGCTACCCATCGAAACCCTAAACCACGAGATAGACAATAAAAAAATTCATCCCCACTTTACGTATAGGGGAATTGACAAAAGGAATATTTTTTTTAGACTTTTTTTACTACATTGTTGGCGTGATTAATATGTATACGCATGTCAAATTACAACTTTCTACTATTAAGGGTTTCTGAGCAAATTGGTGGAGAAACAGATATACGGATGGACACACCGAAACTATAAGGGCTCCTTGTTGATTCACACCCAAAAAATCATTATAATTTATATATTTATTCCAATTATAAAGTTTTCCTGTGTCTTCAATTGACGGTTATTTGGAGAATTACCTCCAATAATAACATTAATTAATGGGAGCAATGGAATATTGATTATTATTCAACAAAGCGACTTTGCATAAATCTATACAGAATTTCAATTAATTGCCGTTGCCTGCAACCCATAAATTTGGAATCGATCGATTTAATGGCGTTGGAGCATATCAGTGGCACACACACAATGTTGATGTAGATAGGTAAATAATGTGTGTTAGTATACGTGCCATTATATAACGAAGTCTAAACAAAACGCAACTGAACAGTAGCTGTAAAAGATATCATAAGAAGGAAGTAATTAATCTTTATATTTTTTTTTATTGTAAAAATTATTTAGCATCTTTCAAGTCATCTTAGAAAAATCCGTAGAATAGCAGACTCAACTAACTAACCCTAATACTTCCTGCTATTAGTAAGCTTGAAGGATTTTAAAATAATACATTATACAACACGTGTGTGTGTGTGTATGTGTGTGTGTGTGTGTGTGTGTGTGTGCGTGTGTGCGTTTTTGTGATCTTACAGTTTAGTTGAGCAATAATGTGCACGTCTTACCACGGAAAGAGTTAGAGAATGCATTAATATACATTACAAAATCTCCATGTGATTTACTCACATTTGATAATTTCCACATTTTCTCTGGGTATCAAAAACATAATTATTCACCCACTGCGTCTCTGTCAGTCTGTTACGTTTTCACGCTTCAACAGTTGAAACAATTTTGATAAATTTTGCCGAAGAGATATATTGGACGTTGGAAATAAACACAGGCTAGCTTTTGTCGCGAAACTGAAACTTGAAACAGACGAAATAGAGGATGAAAATTTATACGGAATTTCTGTCACTTTTCAAACTGAAAACGTAATTTTTTTATTTAGGCTTTGAATTAGAAAACAGCAAACAAGTGTTCCATTGTTTTAACATATTATATGGAATGTAAGTTAGAAATATGCAATGTTATTATTTAAGGGATTGTATGAAGAAAATTTATATTTAGGCTTTTGGTGAGAATCTAAACATTTCACAAAATTCAAACTATCTGTCCGTTCAAGTTCTTTTCACGCGAGAACCACTTATTCAATTTGCACATTTTTTTCAAATTTACAGCTATTTTATTTGGTAAAATACATGTCATAGGATATATTTTGTTACGTAAAGTAACTTACTTAATAAGCAATGACGATCTCTTCGTTAGCAGACAACGCTCTTGACTGCTTAGCCCTCGGATGTTTCCATCCTTATATCGATTTGTAATTGAAAATATTTACGAAAACCTTGTACCTACCCGTATTCTTGCTGAAATTATATCATTTATGTTTTTTATAAAAGTCTAAAAGTTGACGCTTATTTTGCGCTTCGCGTGACATGCCTTCAAAGATATTTCCAAGGAAACAAAAAATATATATGTATGTTAATGACGTCCGGCTTTATTGTTTTGGAAAAAAAATGTCTGGTCTCGCAAAGTACGTTTAATGAAATTAAGTAACTCGTGTTCTTGGATGAGCACAAGTTATTCAGCTTGTGATGAAGTGGAGTTAATAGCGAAGCACCAGAGGAACTCCTCGAGATTCCAACGTCATACGGAAATCGGTTTAGTAGCTACCCTTACCTTACCCTAATAAACTTACCACTTACCCCAACAAAAGGGATGAACACAAGTGTTAATAAGAGATAACCAATCTCAATATCTACATCTATAGACATAAACACAAACTTGAGATATTGAATCAAAAGGATCAAATTATGAAAACTGAGATACAACCGCGTATAACATATCGTTAACTGGCACCGACTCCAAAAACAACTAATTATTTAATATAATTTTAAAAATGATTTTTAATATTCCTTTTTTTGTTATTGTAATATTTTCTTTAAATTTTACTAAAATAACAACCTGTTGTATTTACCAAACAGGTCGTCGATACATTTAAGGATCAACATCAATTTGAAACTGTTCGTGTCTAGGTCGTTTTTCAAATTTTTAATTTAAGTTTCATTCGTATTTTTTTAACTTTAATAAATCTATAATTAGAAATAAAAGGTTTTTTTAAAATCAACGCTTTTCTGATTTTTATTTCTGAATATTGTACGTTGAATACACTTGAAATTTGGCATAGAAATGTTTCGATTGCGGTATCAGGTCAAAGCTAATCATTTTTAAATTAGTTGAACAGATTTTAATGAAACGTAGAATGAAACCAAACCGACTCAAAAATAAAAAACGTACATTGAAATCGGTCGACTCATTCTCCTACGACATGACAGACAGACACACTGACTGATCCTTCGTTTTTTTTTTTCGCCGATTCGCTATTGACTTTCGAATGTAGATTCAAAGCGAACGGTCGTATTATTTGACTACCATTCTTGATTCTACGATAAATTAAGAAAAAAACGAGTGGTGTCGTGGAACACCAGGTAGGAACGAAGTTCCTTCGGCTAATGTAGAATCGACACAATTTGCAAAAAAAAAATATAATGTAATTTAAGTGTTATGACAGGAATATGTTTTATTATAAGATGCTACTTAAATCGTTTGGTGACCGTTGTAGTGGATTTATGACATTTACTCCTTACTATCTGTTCTTCAATCATCTTCATTTTCTGTTCTTATTGTTAATTCTATTTTCGAAAAAATTTACGATTATTATGATTTATTTCTTATATTTTACCGACATATATTTGTTAATGGAAAATAATCCCGACCGATTCTCGGTAATCGCGCGAAGTCGTAAACAAGTCGCGCGGCCTCATACCAGCCGTGCCTGGTGTGATCCACCAATCAGCGCTCGCCGTTCGCCGAGCTCGCGTCACCTTGCGCCAACAAACGCGCAGTAAAATAACGACATATCTAAAAATATACGACTGTCGCGCCTGCGCACGTCTCATTTAACGGTTTTATTCCACGGACTTTTTCTTACGGTTTTACTATGACATTTTTTTCAGTTCGGTCGCGCAGCAAAATCCCAATCTCTTCCAAGCCCGCCGTAAGGAACTTCGTTCCAAAAATATTTTACGGCACCTAAGGTGTCACTGCACCAAAAAACGGCTTTCGATTTATTCAGTTACCATGTATTGAAATGAATACAGGAACGGTCATTCCTCAACACAACTATAATACAAGCTCTAAACTGATTACGAGATCTAGGATATAGTGCATCTGCAATATTGCTATATAGAAATCCAGGAAAGTTCAGTCATATATTTTTGCGCTTCGATGCTCTCAAAGCTAAGAGATATCTTAGACCTACCCACGTAGCGAGAGAAGCGAGTCGTTTCATTTTCCGGTCCAATTCGAGTTTTGTATCCAAACTTATAAAAGAAATTTCAATTGAAATTGAAATAAGAAATACTTCAGTTTTCAAATGAGGTCTGTCACATCCGAAAGGTATTTCAATACGACAGGTCTCACTCAAAGACACTTGAGAAATGTCCTTTCACCGCATAAAAATAGAAAGTTGTATTCCCCAAATTAAGATTTTATCGATGTTAATTTTAATTATTAACTTCTAATAGACTTATACATGTTTGTACTTAGATAAGTTTGTTACATTTTATTATATGGATTAGTTTGCGTCATAATCGCACTATTTTAAATTTGCCATTAGTATCAGCGCCGTGTCGCCTGAAATGCGCATCAATACTCCCCTAGTTTTGATTTTGAAATTAAATTATGAACCCCCTTGGGGTTTCATAAAAAATAAATTAAGAAGCATCTTTCGCCAGCGATATTCTCTTCAACAAACTTACTGATTTTTCTGTTTTGCAAAGTTTGTCAATCTATCAAACTCTATGTTCCATTAGATTTCAGAATCGATATGTTTCCTTTAATCATTTTACGCCCACCGCTGAATTTGCCTCCACTCTATTTGATATTCTAGGACATACGATCATTTGCTACCCGCGACCAACGGCAGCTCGCGACGCAAACCAGGTCATCAGTCCACCTCGCGGGAAGCCGTTCTACTCTACGACATCCAACTCGCGGTTGTCACTCGGTACTTTTCTTCACCAGCCGTTATCGATTCTACAAGCAATATGCCATAGCTGGTTCTCTGATTCCGTGTTTCATGTCAATTATTCTGACCCTTTGGATTTTATATTAAGGATTATACCTCTGAGAGAGTTCTTACTCTTTTATATCAGTCACTATCTAAATATAGTGATATTTGAAACAAACGAACAGATAGACCCCAGTTGAATCTACAAGTTTTACATTATAGCGGTTATGGCACGAAATACTTGCGCTTTCATAACCCATATTACGTTTCCCTGCCAAGAACAGAGCCCTTAAGTAGAGGACATCGCCTCATAGTCCCTACCTACGCTGACCGAATGCGTGTTGAAAACTTGACAACTTGTTAAAACAATTGATTTATCTTCTTCTGCACGCAATTTTCTTTGTCATGTCGTGTTTCACCGTAAAGATAAGAATAATTGATGCTGTACGAAATGTCCAGTTGTACGGGACATAAAATCACATAGCCCTCACTCAATATAGACCTGAAGTAGCAATTTGTGCTGTTGCATTTCGTCTGGTGAGAGTCCCGGTGGCCTACTTCCTACTTCCCTGTCCATCAGTCCGATCCTTCTCCATAAGCCTGATCTCCTTCATTAAATAACCTACTCCCTCCCGAGGGATTGGTAATGAACTAGTTACTTTTCTGGAGTTGCAAATGTTCATGGGTAGCGGTAATCTTCTGATGTCCTCGTTTGCCCCTCGAATATACTGTAAAAAAAAACCTAAAGCTAGATGAAATAATCTGTACCAAGGATTTATAAATATGCTCCTGAAATAATTAGTTTGAAATCAACACTCAGTATCAACAATTTCATATTAAATTAATGAGTTCAACATTACCTAATCATGTATTGCGTGGTATTTAAAAAAAAAGGTTTTAAAATGACAACTTAGATTTATAATAAAACCTTTTTTTCAATGGATTCAAACAATTCAAAACCTTTAAAGCTATATAACACAACTTATATCATACGACCTTCAAATGGCTTGTTACATAGAGAGTTATCTCAAGAAAGACAATATAATCCGCTGAAATCTTAATTTCTATTGTCTCATTCAAAAGCCCCAACAATACAAAATGATAACTCGAGCAACCTCACACTAATTTATTTGCCCACTACACGACACGCCGCAGAGAGCTTATTTCTCTAGAGAGATGAGCCCCTAAGCCGCAAAAGCTTCTTCGTTACGTCGCCGAACATAATTTAGCGGTTAAATTCGTATACATAATGCGTTATGACACAATTCGGGGCAGTATCCGAGGTGTTGTCGACCGCGGGAGTGTGTATGCATGCGCGCGCGCGGTTATCAGTGTGCCTGCGCGTACGCGTGTGTTCGCTCTAAGTCGCTCGGCTTCGTGGGCGAGATTCTTGCGCCGTCGAATAAATTCGTCCCCGTAATACGGAATTAAGAGGGCCCTGCGTTTGTTTGCAAAAACGGGAACGTCGTTGCAAACAAACTCAAACAAACGCAGCGAACCTCCGAGGGAGGTCGGGACGAGTTTTTGCCGGCCGTCGATGAAAGTGAAATTTATCGACTCGACAAAATGAGCCTGGGTACACAGCGCGGATTTCTGCGCGAAAGTTAAAGCTCGCCGAAAATTGTTCAACAGAAATAAATCACGACGACGGAGAGACGTTTTATATATATTATAGGGCCTCCTACCTCCGGGATGGCGATAGTGACAAGCGCGTTTGCTTAATAAACCATTATTTATTAATTTTCTTTATTATACGGGCAATATGAATTCAAACAATTAACTACATATAATATTCCCGAGGTCCTCCCCGTAACTCTCTAAATCATTCCTCAACTCTTTGTCTATGCACTATAGATATATCTTATGAGTGATCCTATGTCATCTAGATAAGCTGATCTACCTCACCTATCTAATAACATTCTAGATGATATATTTAGATTACAATATTTTAAATATAGTACAATTTAGCCCATAGCCGACGGTAGCTGATTGGTCGGCGTATTAGCTTTTTACCCGACTGCACAAAACAAAGGAGTGTAATATGTTTATTAGCCAATATATGTACATATGTATGTATGTATGTATGTATGCTCCTTTAGAGCGCTCTATTGACTAAACTCATATGCAGACTTAGATTTTTTTAGATCTATTGATTTTTATTAACTTGTAAGTGTCATTGAAGACATGAGAGTAATCAAAACTCAATATGGAAATTATCAGACGCCATATTATGAAAAAGAAAAATTGAAAGTCGACGAACTATATCAAATGTAGTATCATTTAATAGGTATTTCAAAATCATTATCAGCTTTCTATAATCATATTTCATTTTGAATGATCATTTAATATCTATAATATTTTAAAGTTTGTTAGTAACCAATCTCACTTAAATTTTTAAACTTATAGTAAAACTGTAAAAAGGTTCTTGTAATTGTATAATAAGTCTTATTAACTTAAAAAAAAATGTGAACCGTCACGGGACGCCTGGCAGATGTGAAACATCGAGTTTGTACAAATAATATGCATTAAAGACAAGATTACGACAGGAACTAAATATAGCATAATATATACTGTACTATGTTTACTATAGATCCGTCGCCATACGGTGCACTCTACTATAAATAGACTGTACATATACCCTAGTATAGCGTGGCGACGGGTCGCCACGGCAACAATCCGGTTTACCTTGTGCGTATAGATGTTTCACATCAATAATCATCATAAAACCATAATTACGCCTGTAAAATACAAAGTACGCTATAAACAAAAAAAAAGTATACCATATTGAATAACGTTGTGCATTTTAAAGACCGTAGAGTAGGTCTTTCAATAACACAATTATGTTTCTTAAGCCATTTTACAATAATAACTTGAATATTTAAGAATTGCAAAATTTGAAAATATAATTCATTAATATTTGGAAAATCCAAAAGTGCACGACTCATAATGTTCATTCGTTTTTTGTTAATAACTATTAAACGACACAAATCAAGTTAACCATTTTCAATACCAATCTCCGGACAGTGGATCTCAAGCTATTAAAAAAAAAATGGATCAAATTAGTGAATTTTTACGCTCGCTATCGTGTCCGGAACGAAAAAAGTGTTGATTGACAGGAAATTTCTTTTGACTATTTTGATAGTTTTCTAATTGTATTATGTTAAATCGATTTGAACCAGTGATAGAATTAATCTTCATTAAATTATCTATCAAATAGTGCACAGGTTAATAAAATTACATGAATTATTAATCGTGTTATTGATGAAAAAAGTTACGAAATTGAGGAAAAAAAATTATTCGTTCGTAGAGCACTTCTTAATGCTTCGCATTATGAGTCGTGCAATATTAATTTATATCCATTTATGGACAAAACAAATTTATTATAATTATTACAACAAGACACGACAACGACACCGCTAATGGCTGTGTCGATGTCGTGTCTTGTTGTAATAATATGTTGTAAAAACTGCTAAATATTATCTTTTTCATGCATCAGATCACGCTTCCTTACTCGCTGCGACTCCTGCCCCGTGCATGCAGTGTGCAATATGCAACCCGGCTGCAAATATTTATCAAATTTGACCGGATGATTTTTTACATCATCTTGTTCCTAGCTACTCGGTTCACTTTTAATCAATCGGGTTATTTAATTGTTCTTAATTGATTTTTAATTTATAACGCTTTAGTTTTGTTTAAACAAGAAACTAATTAGACCAGAGCATAGTGGCGCATTCGTTTGCAAAATTGTTTCAATTCATAATTTTTTTTTAAATGTGCGGGAGGTCTTCCTGATTATAAAAGTGTAAGATGACACTTAATATCTTTTGACGTTATTGTTTAAACAACGAAAAACTATATAGCCTAGAAAAAATACATTTTTTGCAATTAATTAATTTTTTTATAGTCTTTATCTTATTTTAAATGAAAAAAGTCCTTACACCCATTATCGTATCTCCAACCCATTAATTGTTATGAATTTTTTAAAATAGAAAATCGCTAAATTCTGAATTTTCATGAACTAAATAATACAACTTGGAAATTGAAATGTTATAACTTTTAATTTTTAATTAAAAATTTCAATCATATTAAACAAAATAGCGTAAATAGATTTTAAAAAAATTGTTTATTTCTATGTTTTTTTTTACGTTATACATAACAATATGCTTCTTACGCGCATGCACTTTTGAGAGAGAAATATTTTATTTAACTTTATTGGAAAGAGGGGAAGACTGTTGATGAAGCGCGTAAAATTACATTCGAACGAAAAGGATGTTCAATTGAATGTAATTGAATTATCAAATATATACATCTTTCAACTTATAAATTATTGTTTGTACAGTTAATTAATTTAAACGTAAAATTGATTTTGGCAATATTCATTGCCATTCAATTAATTGCAAAAGATGTATTTTTTCTAGGCTATATAGTTTTTCGTTGTTTAAACAATAACGTCAAAAGATATCAAGTGTCATCTTACACTTTTATAAACAGGAAGACCTCCATTTAAAATTTTTATGGACATGTAAAAAAAATATATGAATTGAAACAATTTTGCAAACGAATGCGATACTATGCTCTGGTCTAATTAGTTTCTTGTTTAAACAAAACTAAAGCGTTATAAATTAAAAATCAATTAAGAACAATTAAATAACCCGATTGATTAAAAGTGAACCGAGTAACTAGAAACAAGATGATGTAAAAAATCATCCGATCAAACATGATAAATATTTGCAGCCGGGTTGCATATTGCACACTGCATGCACGGGGCAGGAGCCGCAGCGGGTAAGGAAGCGTGATCTGATGCGTGAAAAAGATAATATTTAGCAGATTTTACATATTTCCTTTTCTCGGCTCATAAGACCAGAAAATGTTTATTTTTGACAAAAAAATATTCAAATAAAAAAAAAATACAGGCCCATAAGCAATGCTCAAAAACGTACAATTTAGAAAGAGATATCATCTCAGCGCATCCCTATGTGATAATGAAACAGTCGTATCACTTTATAGAACAATATTTATTTATCCGAGCCGCCTTCTAGACACAGCCTACGCAAGTACTTTAGGGATTCGTCGAAGGTCCGCCCAAAAAGGATTTCAACGCTTGAGTATTTCGTCTATTAACTTCAGGGTAAAGTATGACAGATAGACAACCGAAAGCCAGTCTATCGATTGAGACAAACCGGATTTGAAAATGTGAATACTTGTAGTTCACAATGCGAGTAAATTCGGTACTACTGTGCGTCACACGCCTTAATTTACGCGTGTCGTGTGCGCCTTCGTGGGACGCATACATTATCCTAAGTGATGCTAACTTTGATTCGCGAACCCCACTTAGTCGTATCGGACGACTAAATGTCGCCCGTTTATTCCCTATATTTATTGTGGTCTCATGATTCGTTTAGTTTCTAAAGTGAACGCTACTATTTTAAGGTCATGTACCACAAATGTAACCATTATAGGATCACTTTATTATCAATTTCACTGGTTCTCTGTCAAGATCCTTTTTGTTAGGAATTAGTAGAGGTGTCGAGTAGAAATTAATATCATATACACACCCTCGTAACTGTAAAAAAGTCAAGTGTTTAAACTAGTTCATCATCATCATCGCTAAATCTTCAGCCAGTCGCAATGACCGAAACGGACAAGTCCCAATTCACGAGAAGGAGCGTAATTGTAGGTGGGGAGTTCAGGTTCTAGTCTGGATTAGGAGTGACGGGAGTGTAGAGCCAGCCGTTATTCGTACAACTTTCTGCCAGAATTACAAGTTAATACAGTCAAAATTACGGTCATTTTTGTAACGTATTTTGACATTCATAAATGAATGAAAAGCTATGGGATGCTCCCTGTGACCTAGAATCATGAAATTTGACAAATAGTAAGGTCTACAGCACAAGCAAAAATAAAACTAAAATTTGTTAATATGTACTTATATTTTAAATATAATGTGTTCTCCGAATACAAACTGACATTTTCAGATGAAATAAGGACCGTAATGTGTATTATGAGCTTTTCTTTTTAATTTCCGGCTATACAGATTTAAGATTACAAAAAATTCAGATATATAAATAGTATTTTAGATTTTTATTTTTAAAAAAAGGAAAAAATTAAAAATTTCAGTATTCCTGGATTCGATAGATATCTTACCAGCGTCGTTACTGCAAAAAGGCAAAAAGGCTCTAGATGAACTAAATAACCACATATACATTCAGTTTCGATGGAACTCTCAGGTTGCGAGACCTATTCTACCTACATACATCGAGTGTGTGTTATTTTAAAATTTAAATTTAAAATTTAAATTTTAAATCAAAATATTTAAATTGAAATATTAAGTAGCTGCACAGTCATTAGAAAACGGTCTATTTCGTTGAGCTTTCAAGGTTTCGGGCACATGTATTATATCGTCGACTGAGACGAAGTCGCTCTCGCTTCGGCTGTGCAAACTTGTTTTCGCATGTGTATACGTAACAAATTATGTATACGAAACTGATTAGTGAGCTGGGCGATTAATATTATAATGAATTGAAGAATTTGTTTTTATGTTTAAACGCACAAATCTTAAATGCTGCTCATACAATTTAGAATGTCCTTTTTGCTTTAGGTAGCCCATTTTTTATGGAAGATTGTAAACCATATAGTTTTTTTTTCTTATTTGTCAGTTTTAAAATAGAACTGTTAAACCGAAGATAGTTTCCGCCAAGTCGGTTTATTTTTTGTTGATCTCATCTTACATTTTTTCGTACAACTCAATGACGTGCACTCGGTTATCAACTCAACACGTGTGTGTAATAGTCTTGTATATCTGATTACAATTTAATTCTGATAACACGAAGGAAATACAGTTACTTATACTAATGAAAAAAGCTGACTCTAAAGTTCATGACTTTAGATCAGTTGGCGCTGATATTTTATGCTTATTATTTTAATATATTATTTATTATATTATATAAATTAATATATTGGCGCCAATCCCGAGAAAGTACGATGTTTGAATATTATTTTGATCATCCAAGGTAATGTTAAGACTCATCGTTTTTGTCATAAACGCTTATTAGTTGGCGAGAGGCACCAAATCAACTCCTAATCCTGATTTGATTTTCAAGACTCATACACGAACACTCGAGTAGATGGATATATAGCGCCGGTTGGGTTGCGTGCTACGTTAATGGAAAAATTATTTTTTTCTGTTATTACACCATCTAGAAATCTCAAACATTTTGAGCGTTTTTTTTTTCAAATACACAAAATATTTGAGAATTCCTGTTAGTGAAGTTATACTTCTTTTGACACGTTAGGACAAACAGATTGTATTCTTGACTTGTAACGACAGTTGCGAAAATGCTTCTTTTTTACCCGTTTTTCTGTTTACCCGTCTGTCAGTTTGTTAGGGGTAATCTCCGAAACTTTTAAACCGATTTTGACGGAATCAAACCAGTAGATAGAGGACCATTCAAAGCGGAATATCGATTAATTTTAATCAGGTTTTAATTTAGAGTTTCTGTGTACAAATAAAAAATAATGCCAAAAATGGGAAAAATTCTTTAAAATTAAATAACGTTGTGATTTCGTTAATATTTCATTTTAAATAGCCAACATTATATGTTATTATAAATAATGAATCGATATTGAATCGTTGGCCTTAACTTAGATATCAATTCTATGAAAATCTTACGTGCGTTACATTATTTAATTTTGCAATGGAAAAATTTCTTTTTCAACTTTCGTTCGACCTTTATAATTTTCAAATATTTTCTTTATTTAGTTAGTCCTTTTAATATATACATATAATAAAACAATTTAGAAAGAAAAACTGTTCAATGAAATTATTTGAAAAAAAACTACCCTGAAAATATTAAAAACGTTTACAAAAATTTATTTCAATGGCTTTTAAAATATTTGTCTACCTGTCTGTCTGTGAATTTGTTTGCAAACTCTGCATAAACTACCGAAAGGAATTCGATAAAACTTGATATTTTAATAACACCAAGCTAACACAATTATAGGATAACTTTCATCCCGTTTCGTTGTTGTTTTTATATACTTTATATTTTTTTGAACCAAACCGGAAGCTATACAGGAATCAAAATCGAAAGCGAGAACAATACGGGAAACATGACTGACTGCGTGGTTGGTCGATATAACGGACGAAATAAGGAATTCGATTTCCACACGGACGAACCCACGGGCTAATGCTAGTTGCATACTATTCTAACTCCCGACTATGCTATTTTAAACTTGCACTCTATAACCACCGCAACTACTAAAATCTAAGTCGTTTTTACGCATTGGTTTTTGCACGTTGCATGAACGAGTTATAGGCATATAAAAAGGACCTAAATAAAATTGAAAACCTTTCACGGCTCCAGTTATAATGTTATTAACACCTGTTTTAAAATTTATTTAACATTTCAACGTGCAGGCAAGGGTTATTTATGGTTTTTATGAGCAGATATTGTTGAATTAATCATGCTGAAAGAAGATTGTCTGTTTATAAAAGCGGTATTGCAATAGATAATACAACATGTTTACGACAGTGGTCAGTTGTGTATTTTTAAAAAGTTTTAAATATTTTGTGGTCTATTTAATTATTATTTTATTCTCTATTAATTTGGAATTTAATTCATTTACGTTATATTATAAAACTCATAAAAAAAGGGACTTTTTAAAAGTGAACAAAATAAAGTAAAAGTCGTGGTACTGGATGAATTACCTTTAAGAAACGGCTTTGATAAGATTTTTATTAAAATTCGAAATAATAATAATATTAACATACACAATTTTCGAAATGAATTTCATGAGAACCGAATGCGCCTGTGCATAATAAATTATGCAATCTCGTGTCATCAACTTGAACGTATTTGTAAGGCGACCGAAACGGGTAAACAGTTTCTATAGAAGTGCATAGCGGATGTACCAATCGTCACTGCTTCGGGCCGCCGCACAAATCGTTCGTGTGCAATAAAAAATTTAGGATCTGTATCCGAATGCGCTTTCTCGAACCGGAAGTTGACTCGCCGGCTTAGTGACAAAATTTTTCGCACGTAGTGACACATCACGGAGGATTCTTTCGCGAATCTGTTAGCGTAACGAACGCCGGAAAACATTGCAGCACTTATTACGCCCCGGGCCGGTTTACCCGGCCGTGCGCGAATCGATAAATTTATATGTATGTAGGTGTACATGTATAGGCGTGCACATAAAAGTACGGTGGGTGATTGATAAGCGGGGTCGGGCGGCTGGGCGTTCGTTAACCGAAACGAGATCTTCCGTTGTTGCCGAGACCTTAAACGGAAAATATCGACAGGGACGAAACCGTGAGCGGCGGCACGATCGACAGGAAAATACAAATACGTATATGTTATATATCATCCCGATTGAGAGAGTTCGAAGAGGTGTCGCCTCTAATTAAATCGCATTCGTGTATAATGCGATTGGATGTTTTAGTCCGTTCGTCTGTACGTCCGGATATAGACCTTCCGCTTATACCGTCACGGCGTATAATCCTAAACTGGTCGGTACCGACGGCGACAGACAGACAGACCGACTTTCGCCCGGTTCAGGAAGGTTTCCATGCTGCCTAGCCGTAGTCTTTATTGAAGAACCTATTTTTCCCATCAGCTATCAATTCCACAGGTAATATGGTGATATGGCATGCCTATTTCTACTACAACTCGCTAACTGTAAGATCCTATGTCATATGGTGATTAGTCTGCTTTTCTGCGAGTTAGTTTATGGAGGATTTTACTTCGCAAAGAAACTCTGTATTTCCATCGGGTTTTTAGCGAGTTTGAGTTGTTTGTGAGATCGTGAAGTATGGATTGCCTCTAATATCCGTGTGTATTCACTGGCGATATGCACTGTCCAAAATCTTTGTCTTTTTGTCGGCCACTTAGTTGAGTTGAATCCTTCATACAATCTCGTAGTATCAATTCCACCTAATCGGAGAATTGATTCCGAGGCACTTTCATCGACTAGTCTGCTTAGAAGGTATTCGAATACCAAGTACAAAAACTTATAGAAAGGCCTAAATCTAGCCACAAATATTTGTTTTTATTTGTTCGAGATATTTTTAGGTTTAATTTTATTGGTAATACTTAATATTTGTTTATCACTTTCATTAATACGCCTTAAACGGTCATCGATTTTTGTATTGAGTTTGGCAATCAACTGGTGAATATAACCCACTTGAACATAAAACCCCCTCCTTTTTTGAAATCGATTAAAAAAGTGTATATGTATTGTATCAACTGTCTGTTAATCCTAGCCACAAGCCTTGACGCTTAGTTTGGGATCAGATGGCGTTATATGTGTCAGGAAATTTAATTATTATGTTATAGTAATATATTCTTATACTACACAGATTCATTTTTAATCTAAACCAACTACGTAATTTTATTGTTCTGTCAATTATAGTCAAACATTCATTCTTTATTGCTAACTTGAATAATCGTACTCAAGAGCAATATGAAATTGACTAAAGATACACTAAGTTGATATCATACTAAAGAGCTGTTTTTTTTTTAAAAAAAAAAGGGCTTAATAATACGGACCTTAGTGCTTAATTCTGGCTACACTGGTCCTTAACTACCGAATAATATAATGTGTGTACCTAATTCAAAGTATTGGCCATTAAAATTTAATTAACGTTACCTATATGCGATGAGCTATATGGACATAGGTATATATACTCGAATCATTTATGCGGTCATTTGTGTACCTACTTTATAACAATATAATAATAATAATATTTTCAGATACACACATAAATCCATCTGGTCTCGGACTAAGCAACGAGTAGTTACAATAAAATAAATATGAGATAGAATACATATATACATACATGGCTTTTTTTGTAAGCACATAATACATAAAAATATAGAGTGAATAAAAACATTAATAAATAATTGTATTGTATAAATCAATAATGTTTGTCTTGTACGTGAATCGATCCCAAAAAGCAGAACGCATGGTCACTACCAACCGCGTCAATCAGCCAGTGGAACAATCCCAGCAGAGTCCATTCAATCGAATTTATAAGCTGCTATTTTTCGCCACCCAAGAATTGAAGTAACGAGCGTTATCTCCATTCATCACGGCGAAGGTGAACGCTCAACGGCGTTCGTCGCAAAATTGAGCGCGTCCCCTGACATTTCAAATTAAGCGCTCGCGCGCCGCTCACAGCGCGCCCCCGTGTATTAGGCCCGCTCGGGCTCGCGGCGCGCGGCGCGGTGTCTCGACCCTCATTAGCAAGTATAAACGCGCGCATGTTTTCATTCAATCTACCGAAGCCTCGTTTGAATACGTTTTTTTGCTTTAGTATTAACCCCCTTTTTCACGCTACCCCCGCAAGTCATCCTCGTTTTTTTTTTTCTGTTCCCCCGAAACATTTATGATTTTTTCCTTTGGTTTGTATGTGTGAGGCTTTTTAGTGATTCGTAATAATTAATATGATTCGTTTGCGACCGGAATAATATCCTCCATTGCATAATTACGTTCAGAAGTATATTTGATTAGAATTTTCCTATTAATATTAAGTACTAACTTTACACGAACGGTTTTATTCGTTATGTGCACGACATTAGCGCCATCTAGCGTCCGCAACTTTTGGGGTTTTATCCAACATTGGGACGTTCATTAAATAATAAAAACATTTAGTATAGACTTGTCTATTATTGTTCAGGAATAATTCCGTTTCTGCTAACACATGTAATGAGTAAACAACATCAGGTCATTCCTATTTCGTTTCATGATGAAAACAATCGTGTTTTGTTGCTGTTTTCACTATGGCCCCTAATTATTTGCCCTTTGCTCTACAATCATTTCAATTTCATAGAACAATTATCTGCCTCTCCGGCATTAAATGATTAACTACAATTTTTACAGTCAATATGGTACTGAAAACTTTTATGCCTTTATAGAAATCGGGCATCGAAGTTGATTAAAAACGGTTAGTTATTTTTTATTACAAGAAAACATGCTGACAAACAAAAACAAACATGTAGGAGCATTTTTAAATGAGTATTTTTAACCGAAACTGTACTCTTTCAGTATCCAAATTATAATACTGGTTAATTCATTGGTAATAAAATAACCATATTATCACTATATTTATATGTCTGATAAAGACATAATGGTAGTCAGACGGTAACATGTATTTTATCCTATTTTATATTCTACAAGTCTGCCAAATTTTATTAAAATCAGTTTAATTATTATTGAGTTATAAGATGGTACAATTACATCCAAACATACATACAAATGAAAAATAGTTCATATTCTTCCTCAAGGATTTTTCTATATTTCATAAAAATCGTTTTAGCAGTTAGCCTCAAAAAACTTAACAAGCAAACATACAATATTTACTTGATATAACACTAGTAAAAATATGGATCTACAATTTATCATTGCGCTTGTGAAATTATATGATTGTAGCAACGGACCACTCACAACACATCAGGAGAGTGGAAATGGAGCACCATCATTACGAGTATATATCCTTTACATGGATTCCAATCCGTACCCGAACATAATTTTAGTGCCACCTCGGAACTTGCTTTTAATCTTGTCCCCGATCCGATCCCAATTGCAATTCTGATTCCAGCCCGCATTAGATATACTAAATATATTACATATAACGTAATATGTCACTTACCTTGTCGGTCTATATTGACGCAGAAATTGTAAGTAACGTGGAGTCAAAAGTCTTACATCAATTAACTGAGCCGTATATATGTTATAAAGTAACAAACAAATAAATAAATCTATAAAGCTATCCTTTTTAAACATAAATATGCCTCTACATTTACACAGAAAACAATCTTTGATCCTACCCTTTTTTTTATACTAATGGCCCTATATTTCAATAAGAAATAATAAGAAGGGCTATCGTCCTAAACTCCTTGCCGGCGGAACCTTTTAACTCGAATATCTTTTATAACCCGGGGGCCGGTGCATTATTCTTCTCGACTGTAATGACGACTTAAATTTTCAGAAGACCTAATTAAGTAGGGGATATCCGCACCGCTCGTCTCTCATCGGCCTAATTAAGCGATATTACGCGGTTCCTTAGTGTTGTTCCCCTTGTGACCGCAACATGTAAATTAGTTTATTAATGTCTTTTTTTATAAGAATATTTTTTATGTTTAGTAATGATTAATTAATACTTTTTTATAAGAATATTTTTTTTATATTCAGTAATATTAGTTGAAAACAATATGCCATTTCGATCTTCCTCATCGTCAGCAATTTAACATTATACATGGAACCACCTATTATTTTATTTGATGTTTCATGCTCATTAAATACGGAACGATAAAAAACATCTCACAAAACTATGTTAAATTTTGATCGCTTTTAAAATCCTTTCAAAGATTTTTAAAAATAACTGTCTTGAAAGATAGAATTGCTTGAAAGAAGTAATGTTACAAATCTGAAAAAAATGAACATTTTTCACTTATAAAAAATTCATATTAGTAATACTATCTTACAAGGTATTAAATTAACATCACGCCGATTTGAACTTAACTTAGTACAGTCTCCAACCCACACTAGAGCGATGTGGAGAATTTGAAAGTTCAGTCTCTTCAATATGAAATCAAAGTATTTTGGAGCGATATACCTCAGCAGCGATCTGAATAAAGACCGTTACTATAATAGCAAACTCGTGCAACCAAGAATTCCATAGACAAAAACCTCCAGTCCTCGGTGCTACACCAACGTCGTAAAAGACTGCAACGGAGTAAGGTCTAGATACTTTCCAAGGCATTCATGCCAAGGTGTTATACGTAACAGTAGTGACGCTACTACGAGAACAGTATTACAAACTGCCAACTGTACAGCGATTCTTGGTTAAACATGAAATAATAAGTGAACTTGACCCTATGAAAAACGCACCAAAGAGCTCGCCTGCGTCCTAAATGATAAGGCCAATGCAGATTCGTTAATAAAATAAGGATCCCCAATACTTATAATATACTGGATATAAGATTTGACGATTGAGATTATATATATTCTTGTTTAAAAAAAGTTAATAAGCTCTATCTTATACCTACGCAGGTAAATCGTAAAAACTATAGGAGTAAAAAACTTTGTTCATACTTTATTTAATCTAGAAAAAAAAACTCTATGAAATAATAAAATGTCCGTATTTAAAACTTCATCGCGTGGAACTTCGAGGTTACGAGGTACAGTAAAAGTGAGCAATAAAATTATTTGCTTTGATGACAGATTGGCTTATTATTACTGCCTACATATTTTCCTTAGAATTTTATTGAGCTACTTGGCTCGTAGCCAACTAAGAAGCAAGATTCGTAATATTTTTTTTATAACAAAGATATTTCTTTACATTGGCCATAGGCCCAACGTGGATTGGGAGCTGCTAAATATTACTTGTTGTTGTCAATTCAGTGGTTATCATCATTGCGTTAACGGTCGTCTACCACCAATGCGATAACAAGGTTCGAGGTATGGAGCGAATGGATTAAATTGACTTAAATTAAAAACTCGTTGGTCGATTATCGATGATCTTATTGTCATTTATAGATACGGCCAGGATGGATCCCCATGCCTTATGGTTGGAAGGCAACACTTTGAACCATTGACCGAGTTTCGCTTCGGAAGTGCTATTTCTCTTTCTTTCACCGATACAAATATGCTTTTTATTGCAATATATATCCATATAGTCGGCTCACCTGGTTATACACTTTTGTAATACTGTTAATATGGCGTCCGTGAATCATTCAGCTTTATTGAAGACGTGAGCTACGAATGTATGTGGACATCACTAAGTTTTATTTTACTTGAAAAGCTAGTTATCAATCATTTACGCACCTCGCACGCAAGTGTCGTTATGAAACTTCAAGATTTGCACGAGTCAATAGTGGACGTGCGCACTGATCATCTTGCGTTATAAATAAATGGAAATCGTACGTCGGATGTAAGACTGAGCGCGGTTTTTTTTTCTGAACAACAACTCTCGTGTAACCTCATTCTATTTTCTCTATTATTTTTGGAAAAAAAAAATTTTTTGAACACTTAGTTTTTCACTCAAAACAGTAGGTCAGAATCGCCGATGTCGGTATTAGAAGGCTTTAAATCGACAAGGGTATTTACTTAATCGTGACATATTATATTAAGAAGTACGTATTGTTTATTCCTTTTTTCAGTTTCAATACGGAACTAAACTGAAGCAGCGAATTAAATCGATTCAAACTCTTTTTCGATGGCTTCACAGAAACCAGGTCCTCTCGATGATTGGACGATCACGAAGCTGAAGAATTATACATAACCATTTCACCATATCGAGTTCACTTTCAAAAAATTAGGATAGCACAACTTTTATGGGATCGCTCATATATTACTTTCGTATATTTACTTTATTCTTTGTTGTGCTTTTACTCCGTCTCAATCAATTCTACTTGTCATCGCTTTTGATGAAAGGCTAGCGGTCGACACTTTCATATCGAGTGCATGACCGTATAATACTAAATCGTAACGATTCACTGTTGGGAGTATTGGGCCACATTGCCACGAAATGTGCAGAAACTCCAATGGTAATAACTAGAAGTTGCACGATATTTAGAATCTAATTTCAAAATTTACGAACTATGCTTAGCATTTAGAAATCAAACTGAAACGACTTAACATTTAAGTTCAATAGCACCGTATATGACTGAAAAGCACTAAGTTTCTTAAATTTAAACTGTATAATTCTTATTATTCCACCGAATTAAACATTCAAATGTTACTTCGCATTCTATACTTTCATTCCCAGTCTTTTATTCCAATAGGGTAGAAAAATAAGTATACACGTTGCATTATTGCAGCCCTAAAACAACAGAATATCTGTAAAAGACTTTGTTGATACATGCGAACATCAATATTATTAATAAAATAATCGTATATGTATAATTATTTTGAGAAATATGACAATCAAGCACATATTCCTTCAAAAAGAGAAGTTTAAAATCACGTCATACGTGTAATATTGAGTAAACACACATGCGAATACGTTACGCGGTTTTTGCAGAAATTGCGTCAAACTGTTGTGCGTCACAGAAAACTCGTGTTGAGTGTGAAACTTCGCGTGACGGCCGAGGCACTACCCCCATTCATTCTAATCCCCGTGACAACATAATCTATCGAATGTTCTGTGTATGATCCGTGCTAAATTCGCCATGTTTCCAGCTTATGAGTGGCCATTATTATAAATGCGGTTGTGGCTCAATGGTTGTGAGCGTCATGAAGAGCGAATCGACCAGAGAGTTTGTAACTTAAGTCGAATTAAATCAATCGCTCCGTGCCTAGGAAAGCATATTAAGCCGTCGGTGTAGGACGTCGTAATGATAGCAGTGGTCGTATAGACCACACGATTTTGCGTGTGGTCTAGCGTCTGTGATCAAGCGTGTTCTTTTACCGATCTTGACGAAATTCGTTTGGAGATTAATAGCTGATGGATGATAGACATGTTTGATATTTATAAATTATACATATATATATATATCGATATGTACGTCCAAATATACACACAAAATCACCTTTTACCTAATAACTGGAGGATCTTGTGTTTCCTAAATAAATATTTAACGAATGTCAATTATAATTCTCAATTTTTTAAGTAAAGTTTATCATTATATTGATATTTTATTTAATTATTGTTTTCAAAAAATAACTAATATTTTGTTAAATTCAATTTTCTAAATTTCGTCAGTTAACATTGTGAATAAATATTATATAAATAAGCAGCTGTAATTCTGGTTCCATATTTTCTACCATAAACTCGCAGCTTTTTACACCTTTTGAATCCTACGCTATCCGTATCAATATCGGTATCGGTATTGTCGATACTTTTTTACAAATATCAGTGTCGTATCGGTGGAAGTGCTTATCGATACATCTCTACAATTCTCCACTCACAAAAGTAACAAAAAGAGAAAAAATAATGCAACCACTTGTAACTCTGTCCTAAATAACTGTTTTGTTAAGGATAATGTTTAACTTATTTTCGAGATTAAAAAAGGGAATAGTCTGTAAGCAATTTGTGGAGCCATCAACAATATAAATAATGCTTATATCCATTACGTTCTAAAATGTTCCTAAAAGGCGTTCCGCGAAGCTCTGAAGTTACGCAGATGGGTCCCGAGGGCATCGAGAATTAGTCAACGTGGTGCGGGAATTGGGACTAAAAGTTATTGAGAGTTCTATAACAGAAAAAAGAAGCACGCAGCTGGTTAAGGATTCGCCGCAATGTTTCATAGACTATTATGGAACATTAAATAGACAGACCAAAGCGTTTTTTTAGTCAACGCATTCGATTCATCCGATTGCCTACAAAGTGCATGTAAAGTTGTTAGATGCTGGTCATTTCGATTACACTGTCATTCTAGACATGGTTTTCTTTGACGCGGAAACGTTGAAATTTCGATGTATCGTTTCACAAACGTCGCAAAAACATTACCTCGAATCTAGGACACGTCAATGGATACATCAAGGACAGGCCATGTCAAAATATCTAATATGGAATACCCGTATACCATTACCACAAATCAATTTAATAGAAAAAAATCAGAAAAAAATTTTTTTTCGGTGAATCAAAGCAGCCTCGTTAAATTATTTTCAGTTTTTCACTAAATGCGTTATAAGCGCCCGTATCCGATCGCTCACAACGGCGTCCGCAAGCATAGCGTCCGCAAGCTTAACGTGCGCCCTTCTCCATCACTATCCTATGGCCTCTAAGTAAATGAACGGTTTTTGCGTAGTCTAAAGCGGGAAAATAAACCGTCGTTTGTCGATGATGCGCTGCGAACTAAATTTCTTCTGGTTGCGGACGCGACGCGCCGGCGAAAAATGTTGGTGGGCGAAAAGCTCGAGTTCATTGATGTTGTTTTCGGACGCCGAAATTCAAAGCGGATAAGCCGAATATAATTTCGCGGTACTCGTGATATAAACTTGCGAACTGAACTGGTACCAGACGAACCATCGAAATGGAAATCAGGACCGAGATTCCCGTTAACGTGGCATTTCACTATTTTATAGTCTACGGTGCGAACTTTAAGATCATTGTTATAGGTTTTATGACCGTCAGCGTCAAAAAATTATGGATAACGCGAGATCATCAGGTATGTATCCGATTGTTTTATAATAATATTAAAATAGATAATAAATATTCCAGTTTATGCCCATATACCGAGATCGGATTAACAATTCTTTGATAATAAAAAATACTAACGATAAAGAGAACCGAAGAAAATTATTTTAATCCTCAAGAACCGGTTCACCACTGACATTTAAGGGCGCAATTTTATTTGGCTGGCGCGATCATGGGCGAACATCCAAATGGCGCCATTCACCGCCAATAAACTTTTCTTTTTATCATCCGCATTAATTCAATTACGATCGCTGGGAAAAAAGAAAGATTAGATGTTATAAAGCGTGGTAAGGTGAATTTAAAAATTCTCCATAAATCCCTTGCACGTTTAATGAAACACATCATTTGACAGTTTAACACCGCTCGCCGGAATCTTTGAGAAGACTTCGGAAGATTCTTCTCCATTTGGACTTTACATGCGGCGCCGGGCACGCGTTCGAAATGCTTCGCTTTGCGTCTAAATATTGTTCTGCCCAAATCAAGATATTGGCCACGCTTTGCAGATAATTGGAAATAGGTCAAATATTGCCGCCTTGATGCTTTCAATAATATGCTCGCAGATTTGAAACGATCACTTCCTTCATATAATAAATTCAGCTTTTCGTTCATTTAGTATGTAATAATTTTAATTTTTATACGCTTTTACAGGATCGTCTCACGTTGCGGCCGTGAAGAACCAGATCACCACACTTTCGTGCATAACGCCCGACCGCAACGCGCCAGTCCGGCGCCTCGGCCGGCCCGGCAACCGTGAACATCCGCCTCGAGTGCCGACGGAAGCCCTACACGATTTCCGGTTAGTTGGCGGCGGCGGTGACGCGCGCCGTCCCACTCGTTAATCTGCATCGGTGACGGAACTAGAGTCGGTGTCCAGGGAAAGGGTTAGATTACTTTTCGGTTCTTACTCGATATTTCCCCCAAATTTACGTAAACAGCTATACCCGTCTGTTTATTACAGAAGAATTACATAATCTAAAAAATTTTCTTTGCCAGTACAATGCCTAGGTATAACAATTGATTCTTTTTTTAATAAAACCGAAATAAAGGATTGAAAAAATAACGGTTTTGCAGACTAATAACATATGAAGTTAAATACTTTCATATTATCGTAATTACCTATACTCGCTGCTGTCGGCGGAAAAGAATAATAAAATAATAATGTTTTCAACTTCTATTTTCCGCCGCTGGCGGAAATGGGCGGATGGTGTCGACGTCGACTGAAACCAAACCATTCGTTGTTACTTTTTGGCGTTGCAAACAGTCTATAACCGTAATTTTTTTTTCAACTTTAAATATTTTGCTTCGCTGTGTTATAATTAACTGTGCTATTACACGTGTTCTAAGTTAAAATGGAGAGTTTTAAATAATTTCACATATCTGAGCTGAATACTCTCAACATCAGTCACGTTACTTTACATCTTATCGGCGGAAGCTGATCCTGATCAGATGTACCTATGATGCATAAAACAAAAGTTCGAATTCGTAATCCCACACAATTTAACAAAAATACGCCCTCTTCCTAGAGCTAACTCATGGATTGTACAAGTCTCCAATTATGGGCATAAAGAGTCGAATCAAATTTGTAGAAAACATTTTGTAAGTTTTGCCTATGAACAAAACCAGTCGTCTCCTTTACCTATAAGTCAAATAAACGACATGTCTTGATCCACAATTTCGCTCAAATGATTTATGCCTACGTACCTATATCGTATATATATATATATGAACAAAATATCAATAATCGCATCATCCAGCTAATGAAAGTTTATGTCGCAGACTTTACGGCCGTGATAATGTAACGCCATTACCGCGCTAATCCGGGGAATATCGGTAACAAGGTAGGAAGGACGCTAAACTCGGGAATGGGCAATAATACCCGCCGTTATACGTTAAAGTGGCCCTAAAAAGGTAAACGGGAGCCTTAATTAAACTATTATATTACTCTTACAGCGAATACAGATATTTTGTCGCTGTGTGGGGACTGTCGTTATTGAACATAACCGACCAGCAACATGACGGTACGTCTTTCTTTTATGTGCATCCAGGATGGTCCGTCGCATGGCTGAAACAATAATCGATTGTCTTATCCTAACGATTTAAACATGTGACCCTAGATCGTTTTAGCACAGTATAAGGGTTGATACTGCCAGTAGCACAACCCGTGTGGAGCAATGACGGGGAGCGTGATTAGGGGCGGGCGGCGGGGTCGGCGTACCGCGATCTCGGCCGATTAGCGGTCGCCAGCTTTGAAGTTCGGTACGAGTAATATTTGAGCGCGTTTAATGGACTTCGATTTTGTTACAAATTCGTGATGGTTAACACGGGTTGTTCCGTTTACAAGTGTTAATCTGCGTCGAGAATAAATAAAGCTTTAAAATTTTATGTTTTCAGAAGTGACGACAAACAAATTTATATTTTTATAAATATCTCAATATCGAAATTAATTTAAAAGAAATAGGAAATTATACCTAGTGGTACTTTTAAGTGATGAAAAATCTAAGTAATTCGTTTATTCTATTATTTTTATTAGTAATTAATAATTTGTTAATGCTTTAAATTTTGAATACATTTTTTTTGAACGCACTAGTAGTAAACGTTAGTTTAGTAAAGTTACATTTTATTGGTTTATTTATTTAGTATTATAAATTTAAATAGTTTTATGTTTATTGTTTTAAATTCCATTTTATAATTTCCATTCCAATTCTTTTTAGATATCAGTCATGAATAGGCGTTTGTCGTGGGCCATAAGGAATAAAAGCGTAGAACAATTTACATTTGCGCAAAAAAACTTACAATAGTACTTGTGATCAATTTCCTGGACTGCTAGTGCATCCTGTCGATTTTGTCAGTTGTTGTCAATAACTAGAAGCTAATTTAATAGAAAATTATAAACCATTCGTTGGAAACAATATTATGATTAATATTGTTATAAATTGTACATTTTTTTGGACAAAACATATTTTAAGTTTCGAACCTACAGTTGTCTTCTAACGGTTTTCAGCTAAAATTATGTATTTTAAAGTTAATACCTTATATTGCAAATTTTAATAACAGAAAGTTAAAAACATCTAGACTTGTCCCAATATTTAACAGCTACGCTAATGATTCTATCAAAATAATATTAAAAAAAAATCTTATTTTCAATTTAATTGCCTAGTTATGGCGTAATAAAAAATATATTTTAAACATTAATAATCATCTTTTTGAATTTGTATCAACCCTTGCCTTTGAGTGGGTTCATGTGTGTTCCTACGCGGTGGTGGCGTTAGAACCAGATCAAAGGAGTCAAACTACTGATAGTTAAAATCTGTATACTTTGTTTTTAGCGTGCTGTTTCCTCGCGACGAAAACGTCAAAAACGCCGTGAGTTTCGCGGCGCTTACGCCTTTCGTATAACGCAGTACAACAACAGATAGCTTCTGCAGATTTTACCTGCAGTATTTAATATTTATGTAATATTGAATATTGTAATTATAATGTAAAGTAATAATACCGTATTTAATATTTATAGTATGAAAATTTGCATCCCGGTTCAAAGTTCTTTTCCATTTTTCGTATTAATAGCCCACCATGTCGTTTGGAGATCAAAAAATAAATGTCATTTCGTAGTTCTACATTTTTACTTCTATCCGTAGATAAATAAACATTAATCAAACACCCTAAGATTTCGTCCATAACCCCCTTTAAAATCATTAAATCAATAATATTCACGTTTAAGATGAATTTTGATCTCAGAACTCACATTCTATTATGCAAGTAAATTCGTAGAAATTAGACGCATTAACACGCATTAGACGAATATACGCTTATCAGACGCTTGTCTGCAACATCCGATAACATCAAACACGCGACCGATCACTGACCCTTGAATTTGGTCTCTCATTGTACAAGCGCATTCAACGAATTAAATGAAATTCTGGAATGTTGACAGATATCGAACATGTAAGCAAATGTTGATTTTTTAATTTATATTAAAAGCCAATATAATTAATACATATTTTTTACGTACGTTATGTGCCAATTCAGCACATCATCAAGAAATTTCAAACGGACATATCCATTGGCGTGCCAGGATTATTAAAATTACCAACATATGTCTTTCCAACCACCTTATGAATGTGTAACTTTATTTGAATGTAATATGTAACAAAGAATTCTTGTTAAAAATTAATTCAAAAGCAGCTTTGACGAAGTAAACAGTTCCATCTCTGAAATAGTTAAGTGGTTTAGTATTAATAATCTTCCTCTCGATGAGAAGAAGAAGAAGAAGAGAAAACTTATTAAATTTTTCTTTACTAGTGCTAAACTGATCAACGGCAACGTAATGGTCAGGAACGAGATTCTGGATATTGTGGGCACGACCTTGTCTCACTTGGTTTGTTGTCTCCTTGATTTCACTTTAGGTGCTAAATTGCGTTGGAATTCTCACATTTCTAGATTGGCAAAAAGGCTTAATTCTGCATCATATGCAATGAAATTAATTCGCTTACAGGTGAAAGCACCGCAGAGACTAGTTTATTTTCAGTTTTTCAGTCTTACGTCCTATGGAATTTTGTTAACATAATTTTCGTGCTGCAGATGCGAGCTATTCGTGCTGTTTATGATTTGGGACCAATGACATCTCCCAGAGAAAAATTTAAGTAAATTAATATCGTAACTTTAACATCACAATACATATACGAAAACCTGGTATATGTCAAGAGAAATATAGAATCGTTCCATAAAAGGAGCGACATCCAAACATTAATACTAGACATAAGAATAATTTTGCTGTTCAGAAAACACGTCTAAGCAAAGCTAATAAATCGTTTAAGGGACAATGTGTACACTTTTATAATAAGATCCCAGCTGAAATTCAAAATTTGCCATTTTGTAATTTAAACGTTTCATTAAATTAAAGTTATATGGCAAGGACTATACTATACTATGTCTGAATATATTAATGAAAAAACCCATGGGGTTGAACTGCTCGGCTATCAGATTGCTTCATGATATTACCAAGTATTGTACTAAATTATTAATTATTCAATATTTTGTATGAATAAGTAAAAAATAACAAATATTGAGTTTCTTGCCCATTCTTCTCATTGTGAATCAGCATTTGGAATGGGTGGTAATTTTAATTTCATAAACAGTTGTTTATGACACATTTCAAATGCAATTTCTATTACCTACGTAATAAAGATATTTTTGACTGATTGATTGATTGCTCGCAGAAAAGATGCCAAGACTTGCGCGTATCAATCTTAATGTGTATTATGTGATACATTTCTTCCCATGATTTACAAAAATTTTCTTTTCGTCAACAGCATTTCAATGTTTATTCAAACATATCGATTATTAATAAAAAAAAATAGTGAATTTTTGGTTGTCCCAATATCCAACCATCATAAAATTACGACATAAAACCTATTTATTCCAAATAAATATATTAACAAAATAATAGAATCCTTGTCATCTATTGTCTTATGAAGGTTCGCGCTAGAGAAAATAACGTGGTCACATAAAATATACCACAGAGCTTAATGTGTAAGCTTTGGGCTTCTGCCAAGCTTATGTCTTATATAGAAAAAAAACGTCTACTGTGTCTGAAAAAAACTTTGAAGGAACAAATTGAATCTATGTATTATTAATAATAGGGATATAATCACTCAACTTAATTATCAAAAGCCATTAAGTATCATTTAAGCACAAAATATTTTGATATTCGATAAATATTTAATTCGATAATTAAAATGTCTCAGTATCTAGCTAGAAGAAGCTAGAGATAAGAGGAAAATTGTTATTTAGGCAGACACTTACTGAACCCTTTGCAAAAGTTTTCATGCGTACGTGCACTATCTTACCATGTTTTAACGCATAGATGATTCCTGAGTTAGGCTAAAACTGTCTTATACGTTGAGCTTCGTAGGACACGTGCCATATTAAATGACAACCCTAGATAACAACCCTTTTCGCATTTATACGTATCCGGAACAAAGGCTTCAAGAAATTTCTACATATTGATAATTATGTAGTAATCTACATTACATGTCGGAGAATCATCAATGTATTAATGAAAACTGTAACCATGCAATTATTTATTTGCCCGATATGGACTTGAATACAGTCTTACTTTTCAAAAACACCAAAACGATTCTTCTTGCCGATGAATATTTTCTTAGGAATAAATATGAAATGTATTGGGACAACTTGTTCAATTACAAATATATTTTATTATTTATATATTTAATTTTACGAAAAATCATAGACGATTACAGACGAGCACGTTTTTTAGTTCATTTCAAGGATTACTTGCATGCTTAAAACATTTCAAGAAATTAGGTGTATTCGATTAAAAATTATCAATCCCAAATGTGTCATTCGTAATAACTTCACAACTGTAATCTAAGTTTAAGACATAAATGGAAAATTTACTGAAGTCTTTTCTTTTTTATTTAAAAAAAATGTCAAAATAAAAAGAAATGACCTCGTAAAACTTCCCTCTGATATTTTACATCGATTTTCACGCAATTCCAGAACTCGACTCGGCGACATAACAGATTTTATCACTTGTCGCAATATATCAAACTCGAGTGAATTGCTGCTCAACTCACGTAATTTACGAGTTAGGCTTTTTTTTGTGATTAAGCTCTGGTTAAGTAACAAAAGAGAAATACATTAGCGACGAGACTCATCAAGGGACACTTAACTGAAATCACATTTGGGAGGGGTTGGGAGATGAGGGGTTGGGATAGGTGATCACTGGTGTCTTTCATTGTAGAATAAATAAAAGGGGTAAACTGTGCCATGTGCAAGGCCGCAGGTGCACCAATTGATCATGACAAAGTCTTACAGCGAAGATGAAAATAATACTAGTCATTTAGACGTCATGCCTAAATTTCTAATGATGAGAGATATTTTCGGTGATTTCCGTCATAAAATTTTTCTTGTCTCATACTGTTCACATTGTAATTTCTTTATTCACATGTGTTGAACAGTTAGTGGTATAAAAATAATTAAATACAATTACTTTTGTTTTGAAATTTCGTAATCACTTGTTTATAAACTTTATTTTATATTCACACAAGACTTTACTTTTATTTTGTATTTAGTTCATTTTCAAAATCAACCGATGCCGAAAAGTTTGAAATTGATGATCAACACTATTCATTACGGTACAGTTGAACCTCGATAAGTTAAAGTCCAGGGAAACACAAAATATTTTAAGTTATAGAGGTTTAAGTTATCAAGGGTCTATGTTAGGGATAGGTTAATATAGAGGTAGGTATGTACATGTATGTGTACCCTTGTTCCCTCAGCGTATGTAAGTGTTGTTAATTTTCTTTTTGAACTCATTTTAAGCCAGTTTTATCACACAGTAAGTAAAGCGTTGTTTCCAGGACAATGATCAAAACTTATGATCCAAGGCTTACTTATGTCTTAAGCTCTAACCGCCGCAAAACTTTAAAAGAATTTCGAAGAAACAAACAATAGGTGATGTATTGTTTACGTTAACAATTTAACTAGTGACACGTGCAAGCAATAAATACCGAAACCTTTTTTGCACACATTAACAATTTAACTAGTGAAACACGTGCAAGCAATAAATACCGAAACCTTTTGTTTTGCACACTCATTCAAAATGACTCATTGACAAAACAATTTTATGTTATAGAGGTTGTGGAAACATTTCTTTAAGTTACGGGCCAATACAGAGATTTTATTTAAGTTATAAAGGTTGCGTATTTTATGTTATAGAGGTTTTGGACTCTGATGGGAAGGGAACATATAATTTTTTGAAGTTATAGAGGTTTTTAAGTTACCGAGGTTTGAGTTATCGAGGTTCTACTGTATATCGAATTGAACTGATCTTGTGTTTTTGCGGCAAAGCGTAAGTTCTGAAATTTTTGCAACTCCTTTTGCAGTCAGAGCTTTTAACGATACATAAAATGTGTGTATATATATAATGGAGGCATTTAATTGAAACCTTGAACTACGTAATGGTATAAAGACATTTAATTCACCATTTACATTTTACCAACAGCAGCCTAGAATGGACCAGGTAATTTTTGTAATATTAATCCTTCGGGATAAGGCTGCGGGGCGAGGCTTCATCACGTAAAACGTTTTTTATGCAAATAAATAGATTTAAATGGAAATAGTCTTCTCTAATACTTAGAAACAAATACTGCGTTTACACGTATAGTTTCAAGTTTCGCATCTCTAACTTAATTTAAATAATTTCAAAATTCCGAAAATACTATGTATTTCGTTTGAAAATTCTCAAATGAAATTTTTAAATAGAACCACATACTAAATATTGTTCCAAGATCGTTTTTACTGTTATCGAGACAGGCGGTTTAATGGAAAACAACAGCACATCATTAAATGAAGCGATAAATAACACTGGCCGGTTAATATTACATTTTAATATTCAATTAATCGTTAATTAAACACAGTAATATACCGATGAAATACAGCACAACGACACGCATGTTAATAGGAGCGTCTTGATTTCGACTCATAGACAAATAGATGTACATAAATTGCCAATAACAAATTATATTTAAATAAAATAATTTGTTATATATGTTGAAAATTTAACTCAGGGTTTATTTAAAAAAAATAAAAACACAACTTATCAATTTTGTTACAATTTATGGTTAGTTCATCAGCAGATATTTCTAGTTTTTTCGTCTTATGAGCCTTGGCTAGATCGATTTTTCGCCCTAAAACTTTCTGTATTGAAATCGTTAACGAAACCGTTCAAACCGCTTCCGACATCACGCGTAGAGACATATAGATATGCCGATGTTGCCCGTTTAATACTACATTGCCTGTTTAGACCGTTTAGTGACAGTCATAAACAATCTCTGTTGTTGAACAGCTGATGTAAAATTATATATTTTTCAAAGTAATATCCGATTACATCATAATTGAGTAAAACTTAAGCTTAATTACTTCAAATATGCAAACACTTCAACGCAAGCTTGCATACTCGTATCTATTTTAACTTTTTAAGTACTAAATAATTTATTAATATTACTTAGAAATTTCAGAACTATAAAATTTTGTATGCTTTTTAAGCTTTAAATTGCGAAGCACCTGATGAAGAATCAATTAAATGCGACTGAGAGTAATGAAATTACAACTTTTTTCAGAAAAATTAAATTTCTGTCTTACAGACCGCTTAATAATTATGGTAAATACCACACGTGTGCCACTTGCGCAATGTGAGTTTGATATTACAATAATTTGGCATTGTTATACCAAATTTAATACAATACAAATACCTAATACAAAAAGCTTTCGATAAGTGTTTTGAGATGGCGCAAAACCACATCGCTATCTATTGTTATAAAAAATAATCGCTTGACGTTGCTCTGTGTCACCTTCAATATCTATATTTTCAAATAGTTAAAAAAATGATGCATAATCACAAGAGACCGATAGTGAATCGGAAACCTATAAGCATACGTGTATATCGATTGTTTTGTTATACATGTGTCATTTAGCATGCGTGATCGCTTACTCAATAAATTAATAAGTGCAGTAAAATTATGTAGCGCGGAATGGTCTTGAATTTACTTTTAATCGGGAACAAAAATTCGAATCTCCCAGAATTCACGATCTGAATCTAGGTTTTATCGGATTGTCCCGAAACTTCACGGGATGATGTTTCGCATCCCTGCTTTTTACGTTCTACAAAAAATAGAGCTGTTTGCTTTCTTTCTATGCTCAATGCATTAGGGTGTCTCCCCACTTATTATGTATGTTGAAATAACATCAGTTTGCCGTAGCCATATTAGAGCGACCGCATTCTGACTGTTCAGTTTGGGGTTCACGGGGCACGTTTTGCCACGGCTGAGTTAATTGTGTTATTTGGCACAGTGGAGCCTCTCCATTGCTTATGATAATTTAGTATAAGCAATTAAATTAATTTTCATAAGCTTTATGTCAATTATAAAAAAAAAGAAAATTAATTCTCCGAGTTTTCTAGACTTTCAGTCATATAGGGCTAGCGAAGTAAAAACTATCTATATTACAGTCAAGTCGAATTTATCAGATATTAACTCAGGTCTCAAATGAAACAAAATAATATCTAATAAAATATTAATCTCAATGAAATCATTCAAACCTATGACTAAATTCGCTAAGTGCGCGAGAGCACTCTGACACGTTCACGTGGACATTGAAAGATTTATATACTAATATATAAATTTCTTCATACAAATAAAGTTCATATAACTACAATGCTAATAATAGCAAATAACACATTACACAATACATAACGAAATAAAATAACATACAATAGAATCAAATTAAAGAAAGGAAATTAAATTAAATTAAATTTTAGCAGTATAATCTTAAGTTAATAATTTAACATAACTATCATTATCGTGCTATGCAAGGTTTCCTATATTAAAACTGTACTTATTTTATCAAATTATTTATTAAGTGACTGTATTACAATTAATATTTTTGTAGTACCAGATCCACCTCTCTTTGCAGATGAATCCCCGTTAGGGATTCGCTTAACCTTCGACGAAGAGTACTTTTAAATGTGACATCTCCTAGACGGATTAAATGTAAAAATGGGAAAGTTACTATCTCGATTAATAAAATTTATTTCAGAATCAGAACAGCTTCCAGGAGCCAGTGGTCAATGAAAAGAAGGAATTACCAGCTTGAAATAAAACTATTTATTAGAAAATCTGCGCACGCTAAAGATAATTAATAAATATTAACAGCTTTCTTTCGGCCACAGTCCATGGCTTCTTCGCCGGATTGCTGTATGCCGCTTAGCTGAAACCGGTACTTGTGTTAACACAGCTAGGAAAAAGCTAGGAAAAAGCTCCCAAAATATTGATTGACCCGCGGACGCATCAACGTCCGCGTCTATTACGGCCCTCTGAGGTGCAGCCCAAGCGAACCACCTTGTTTTCAAAACCCAACCTCATGTGTGTCCTGAAATTGACTGACTTCCATGCCCGACTGCATTCGCTCGTACGCCGCATTATGTCTTTTAATTTCTTTTAATAACAATGATCTAAATCAAATCACCTACTAATTAATATCAATTAATGAATCAAATAAGTCAACCATTATACCTAAATAGGCAAACGAAACGATGACTCTCATCGCGCCTAATTAATTATAAATAAAATTATCATCAACTCGTACCTAATCAGATAAATCATGGATACTTCACCTAATCATCTAAATCAAAATACACAAATATCATACTTAATTTAATTCATAAGATTAATCATAATCATATCCAGTAAAATAAGTCATAATATTAATAATAAATTGTCCTTATATGAACTTGTGAACAAAATATGATAACACAATACGTATAGTGAAATGTATACAAACTTCTAATAAAATATCAATTTTAATATTTTGGACAGCCAAATCAGGGCCAATTTCTAAGTATAAGACATATTACATACATTTCACTATTTTTTAATAATTGTTCTAGGGTTGCTTTTAACCAACGACACATGTGCATAACAATTTATGTGATCCGAAATTCATCTTTCTCACATTGATTTTTTTTAATGTTCTTATATAAAACGCGTGAGATGAACTAAAGACGTCCGAAACAAAGGATTCTTTTAGGGTTTCAAGCTAAAATGGTAAAAACGGAACCCTTATAGTCTCGTCGTGTCCGTCCGTCTTTCCGTCCGCCCGTATACTCATATCAAGGCATTTTATTGAAAAACTACAAGACGTATATTGATGAAATGTATAGTGAATGGGTCTTGTATAAGCCGCTACTTATTTTGGTGGTTTAATAACAAAAATAAATATTTCTAGAGAGGGCACATATGTAACAGAAGATGGAAAAAAAAATTTTTATCAAAAATCAACGAATGGCACCTATTTTACAGTTCCTTCAAAAACATTTTAAGGTTTCTAACCAATTTTTTTGATTACGTGAACAATTTCGTAAATAATCGTACCGAAAATTATAGAAATTGTGTCACCCACCTCTACTTTGTAAACCGTATGTCCAAAAATATGAAAAAATAATTAAGGTAACGCTTAATAAATACTTTCAACTAAAATTATTTTGAACATGAACGGATGTACTGGTTTTGAGTTATCGCCGAAAAATTGAGCTTATCAATAAAAGGACATTAGCGCCATGTATATACTCTCGTTTTCGATGTACTTTAGCTTATACTAGTTTCGTAGTAATAGTCCACATACCTACTTATTTTTCTATCTGTAGGCGACTAAAGTACTTATAACTATTATGTGCGGAAAACATGGAAAAAGTGTAACAACGTACTTCTTTCATCTGTAGTGCATTTCTTTGTAATAATGGCTACGGAACCCTATAATGAGCATGGTCCGGCATGCTCTTGGCCAGATTTTTTATTTATTATTATTTCCAACAGCACAACAACAGAGCAGACTTACACTACACTGCATTTCTATGAACTCGAAATAATTTTTGTTTTTTATATTATCAACCAAAGAATCCGTTTCAACAGCATCCCTCGTCGGCTTTTTGATTAAACTTGAATTGTCAAGAGAGAGAAAGGCACCGAAAATCAATCGCCGCTTTGAGACACAAATATAAAACAATATCTTGTTGAGTAAGGTTTTCTTTTAATTTAATTATCCGTTCTCAAAATTTTAAATCTCAATAAGTGTTTTAATATTTCGTAACATAAAGTAAGCTTCTCTAACAAGAGCCATTTAATGTTACACGACTACCATTAACGTTAATCTTTTATACTCTGGCGTCAAGGATAGGGCTGCCGACTTTCTTTGAAAGCATATCTAATTTCAAACAGGCAAACCATCTTATGAATAAAAAACATTATTTATTTTAATGATTATAACAGCATTTTTGTAGGAATTTAAGTCTGTTTTATTATACCCTTTTCTACCGAAAGGTATTAGATTACTTACGAGAAGAAATGATTTTTTTTATAGACAGAAAAGCGTATATTTATCTTTTAAATGATCTATCACAATAATGTAATTAATGTTTAAAAGATACATAAGATCTAGTGAACTTTTTGTCAAAGGTTAAATAGAACTTATAGTTAGAATTTATGTCAGGGTTTCTAAGGTTGTACGTTTATGTTAGTATTATAGAGTGAAGTACTCTATTAGAAAATACAGTTGGCAACCCTACTCAAGGAGTAGGGCTGAGACGTCAATATTCTATCTAGTATTTTGTTATCTTACTGCGATGTGGGAGAGTTCGCAACTACCGACAAGTTTTGGTGTCAAGTGGCTACAGAGTTAAGAGAAGTTAGGGTAAATTGCCATCTCACAACAAATATCTGCGGCGTGAGAGCACCTTCACTGTAAATAAAGTTGTATTCGATTACATGTTATCCTTTCTTGAATAACGGGAAAATACGGTAATATAAAGAAAAATAAGGTTAATTATTTTTTTTATATCACCGTAACCAAAATATTAGACATAGAGCTCCAAATTCACAAACAATTTTCTCCAACTGGTTAAAAATACATTTTAAATATAAACAATTTACAAACATTTAATTTCAATATTCAACATAATTTAGTACTAAATAAATTATTTTAAATTTACACCTACAAAGTATTGCGATCGATCCTTCCTATGCTGAGGCGCTCGTGTGTTTGGCGGTCGTATCATACATCAATGTACACAGATAGACCAATAACAGCATATAAGAAGGTCTCATGAAACCTATGTGATATGCAAATCAGATCGTTTTTGTATGCGGCCGTCACGATTACCCGACGCATTCGGACACGTCCTCCACCGGGAACAGGAGAAGGCCGGCCTTGTTCTCGCCGCGTGCGCATGAGA